>CM068369.1:252592769-253798769 GCA_034769895.1 Magicicada septendecula
ATCATCATCTGAAAAATTATCACTCAGAAGTATGTCATCATGTAATTGGCAAATAATGTCTGAAACTTCTTTTGCAGAAAGAAAATATGGTCCAGACATATTCAGAAGTTAAAGTTTACTCTTAAAAAAATTGTAAAACTACTGCACACACGCAGAAAACTGTTAAAAATGTATGCAGTAAAAACACTAACACAAGTTGTAAAGAAAAAAAGTTAAAGCCCACACTACACACAATATACAGTGAAATAACTAATCAGCCAATACTTTACAAATATAACTTGAAGAAACAACAATGAAAATAACTCAAAAATGAAAATACCAGCAAGAACCACAACGACTACAAAGCCATGCACCAAACTATAAGTTATGCACCTGCAAACAGATAATAAACAATAAATAATATCGATGTTAGTTACACTTTACGATACTGAAACAAATGTTCAACATAATACAGATAGTAGACAATGTAATTGTTCAAAATGATAAGAATAAGAAGGCCCCGATACTCTTCACTTACCTTGCATCTTGAGAAGATCCCGAAAAAGCCAAAAAGCCCTAGTCACTACCACATTTTGACTGGTAGAGCGTGGAAACCACAACACTGTCCATTTGAGAACAACTTAAAATTCCCTAATTTTCCCTTGACTGAATTTCCGAGGTCCGTCTAGGCAAACTCGTTGAGCACAGGTTAGGTTAATGATCAGTAGTTAATAATTATTAATGATCATTAACTATTGATGGCTTCAATAACCCAAATTCATTACACTTGTACTATATTGTAACATGACTACTATTAAAATTTATCATCTAAAGTATATAAATTTATCAAAGACTAAAATTTGTTACAAAAGAAATAAAATCTGAAATTTAAGTCAAACACTGTATACGCCCATAATTTTGTATACAATCAAAAATGAACATTATCCTGTAATAAGGTAACCTATTGTGCAGGTTACCTTTTGTGTTGCAATTGCCTTTAACACATTACTTAAATTTGACAAAAATTTACTCTATTAAGCTTAATTTTATAAACATAATATAAAAACAAATCAAGGCAAGTCAGTACTTTTCTTTAATCAAAGCCTTTCTTTACTCTCTCTCTCTCTCTCTCTCTCTCTCTCTCTCTCTCTCTCTCTCTCTCTCTCTCTCTCTCTCTCTCTCTCTCTCTCTCTCTCTCTCTCTCTCTCTCTCTCTCACACACACACACACACACACACACACACTTTTCTCTTGTGCATTCTATAATGCGCTTTCTTTCTCTCACATACTTGCTAATCTCCTGAATATAGTTTACTTCATTTTATATGACCAAAATTCCCCCACTCAACAGTTTATTTTTGTTACTTATACGTCCACTTATGGGTGGTGTAATTGCTCTGTTGTCCAGAGTTGTCTGTCCGTTCGCGCACAACACGTGGTCAGTATTTCGCACTTACTCTTACTTTGTTCTCTTGTTCACTATGTACTTTTAACTTGTTTTATTACAGTACTGTTAAAAACTTTTAATCACATGTTTTCCGAGGCACAACTGACCGTATTGTACTGTATCATTACATTTTTTTACCGAAGCACAGCCTTCATGAGTCGCTGCTTCTGCTGACGCCATCCATACTGTTTGGTGTTAAAATTGTGACTGACTATAATACGTTTGTATAAATACTTAGCATAAATGGTTATACTTTACTTTTAAATTGGTATAACATTTAACATACCAATGTTAATTACATTGTGCAGTATACATTTATATGTATATTGTAAGTTGATTCTTATGTGAATGTAGAATCTTACCTTTCCCTCTGTGTTATGTTGTTTGCCCCAAGTTGTTGGTGCCAGTTTTGTAACTAGACTCTTTCTTGTGTTTTTCTATGTTAAATAAATACTCAAACTCCTTTTCTTTTTCTGTCTCAAATTCAATTATTTTTATTTACTCTTTTCTTTGACACTGATTTAATTTATTGACATTCAATGATTCAATGTCCCTTTCTAACATTTGTAGCTCATTATTTCGGTTGGATAACATGAAAAATCTCAATCTCAGGGTTAATGTAAAAGTAACGTCAATGTACTGTACAAATCGTAAATATAACATAAAACATAATATTTATAAATAAGGTTTAGTAATTGGGTGTTGTGGATGTATGTTGACTAGTAGGATCTTTGGATCATACAAAAGAACAATTTAAACAGGAACTCTTAATACTAATAATTATAGTGTACAAATAAAATTCATTATTATAATGTTTATATTGTCTGTGTTATAGTGTTTCACTGTAACTCGCTCTTTAAATGAAGTAAAGTTTGTTCAATAGTCTGCCTTAGCATATTGGAGCAATCTCACCAATCGGGTAGTTTCCTTTACAAATTTATTGCTTGATTCTTCGCTTCTGGCCTTCAAGTTTTTGGTATATTCGATTAAAACATTAGTCTTCTAGTTATTTCAACAGTTTTTCTTTATCATCTCATCTTATATCTCCTTTTATTTTGTTTAAAAGTCCAGCAGTAAAATTAACACGTTCCGCCTCGTTTCGATAATTCTTCAACAATATATTCCTTTTTACCAAAACACTAATTCATTCAGTTAAGGTCTTGGATGGAATATTTATGGGTCACAGGTTCGGTTTCATATTTTATAATTAATATGATTCCCTTGAATCTTATTTTTTCTTCGTCACTATATTATATTATAAGTTTGTAACATAAGATTTCTCGGATCTAGATTCTTTTCGTACGGCAAAGTCAAACTTCTGTCTCCACGTTTGTACTTAATTTCTGTGTCCTGATTTGTACTACATATGATTTCTTCACAAGTAACTAATGGCAGGTTATGGAGGTTATGTACGACAATGTAACTTAAATAAAATTTACTTTGTTAGTGTACATTATAATTTGTTCACCGAGTGTTTGCAGAAAATATTTCAAGCGAATGACATTGACGAGGGTCGGATTCTATTGTTATCGGTAACATTCCAACGCCCGTTTCACAGCAGTCCGCCAACTCATATTTCTTGTTCGTCACGTTCTGTAGGTACTGTGCGTAAACTACTGAGTTCAGTTCCTTCCTTGTTTTCACCGTTGAATAACGTGTCATTTGGGTCTGTTTTTACTGTTTAGTTATTATTAATAGCTTGGACTAAAACTGTACAATATGGAGACTCTTTCCCCAATAGCAAGGAACAAACGCGGCAAAGTTATACATAGTGCTAAGAGATTGTGTATAGTGAATAATTTTAAACATTTAAGTACAGAGAATCCTACCATAAAAAAGGACAAGGCCATGGAAAAAGTTGCTGAAATGACCGGTGTTAGCAAGCGGAGTGTTTATAGTGTTATTAATGTATATTTGAAAAACAAAACGTTAGGCTTGAGTTCACCAAAAAATAAAAAATCTAGAGTAGCGGCAGTAGATAAATTGGACGAATTTACAAAATGTGCTATTAGGAGAAAAATTCACAAATTTTTTTTCAAAAATGAACAACCGACAATAAATAAAATTTTGAGTGCAGTTAACAACGATAAAGACTTACCGGATTTCAAACGGTCTACGCTATATAAACTGTTAAAATCATTGAATTTTAAATTTCATGAAAGGAGACGTAACATGTTTATCTGTGACAGGGATGATATAGTTGTATGGCGACGGAATTACCTACGCAAAATTAAACAGTTTCGTGAAGATGGCCGTAAAATTTACTATCAAGACGAAACTTGGGTAAATGCAGGCCATGTCAAAAATAAGGTTTGGCAAGATAAAACTATTAAGTCGCCAAAAGATGCGTTTTTGAAAGGTTTGTCGACAGGACTACGAAGTCCGAAGGGGAAAGGGAGCCGCCTGATAGTTGTGCATATGGGCTGTGAAGAGGGCTTTTTGAAAGATGGATTAATGGTGTTCCAATCAAAGTCTACTGCTGACTATCACGAAGAAATGGCTGGGAATGTATTTGAAGATTACTTTCGAGAACTCCTACCTTCCCTGGAAGATAACTCTGTTGTGGTGTTAGATAACGCACTATATCATTCAGTAAAGTGTGAAAAATTCCGAACATGTCGTGGAAAAAAAATGAAATAGCAAATTGGTTAAAACAAAAAGGTTTTAATGCTGATAGTAGTTATCTAAAGAAAGAACTTCTTTACATAGTAGAACAAGAAAAAGCGAAATTACGACAAATATGTTATTGATGAGATGGCCAAGAAGGAAAACAAGACAGTATTGAGATTACCCCTCTATCACTGTGAGTTAAATCCCATCGAGTTGATCTGGGCTCAAGTGAAAAATCATGTTGCGGCTAACAACACAACATTTAAGCTTGCTGATGTAAAACGGCTGTTGGAAGAAGGGGTGGAAAAAGTAACTGAAGAAGACTGGAAGAAGTGTATAGAGCACATAAAGAAAGAAGAGGCGAAACTGTGGGAATTGGACAACTTAATAGAAGAAATGGAGGAGAGTGGCCCTTTGATTATAAATGTTGGTAATGATGACAGTAGCAGTGACTCCAACTTAGCTATGGAATTGGAATATACGTAGTTTCCATTGTTGTAAATAGCCCAATGTACGTACATACTGTAGTAGATAGGCTGATGTAAATATTGTAGTAAATGGCATGTTAGTATTATCATAGCAAATAGGCTTATTTTATAATTAATTTCATTGTAGATTTTAGTATTGTGATAGCAAATGGGCCATGTTATAATTTTAGTCCGGGGTTCTCCGTACCACAGGTTTATGTGATCTAGGCCTGTGGAAGCCTCTTTCCCCTAGCATAAAAAGAGTGACCTCCGACAAGGTGGAGTGGTTGACGTTTCCCTCGGAGGCTTATTAATACTAACGTCCACCGATCACAAAACATCAATTTATTAGATGCTCGGTAGCCCGTGCGCCCCCCGCACGTCCGCCTGTGAACCGGCCTCTACCATTCGCCAGTGTCGTAATAGGCCAACATTTTCTGCAAACACTCGTTGAACCATGTATAAAAGGGTGTATTTATTGGAAGTGCAGACATTACTTTCCGTTTATCGCACATAATTACGGTAAAGAGATGATTTTTGGAGGTTGTGTCTACGTTTAACAATATAACTTAACCTTTTAGATTTTTAAAATTAATTAGACTTAACAAAAATTTCCTTTGTTAGTGTACATTAAATTATTGTATGGATAAAAGGCTGTATATAACATTAAAGGCTGTATTTATTCGAAGTACCAGAATTAAAACCTACTTTCAATTTAGAACGAATAACCTAGTACGTTATTGGTACATATTTTATTGGGGTTTATTGGTACATATTTTATTAAAAGGCTGTATTTATTCGAAGTACCGGAATTAAAACCTACTTCCAATTTAGAACGTATAACCTAGTACAATATAACGTATAACCAAACAAGTACATAAAATCCTTTTTTAAATTTCAAGAGGAGTGTCAGTTTTTTATGTTTTTTCAATAAATAAAAATGAGAGGGGGGAGAGAGAGAGAGAGAGAGAGAGAGAGAGAGAGAGAGAGAGAGAGAGAGAGAGAGAGACCAAAAAAAAATGTTATGACTATCTAATTTTTCCAGAACTATGTACACATAGCAAAAA
The DNA here is from genome assembly GCA_034769895.1 of Magicicada septendecula. Taxonomy (NCBI): domain Eukaryota; kingdom Metazoa; phylum Arthropoda; class Insecta; order Hemiptera; family Cicadidae; genus Magicicada; species Magicicada septendecula. Next base: position 252,598,340 of record CM068369.1, read on the forward strand.
TGGAATTTGTACAAAGTTTACATTAAATGAAAATGATGAAAGTATACTGTTAGCTTTTAACAAATATTGACAATTTTGCCGAATACAGAAATAAAGGAAATTGACAGACAAATTGTCTACGAGTTCCCTGGAAGTGTTTGAAAAATGATAAACTTTTATTCTATCATTTACTTGTTACATTATGTAACAGAACAACATTTCTTTATTATTTATTTATGATTTTTAATATAAATAGTATTTGAATTAACTTGTTTCCACTTATTTTCCATATAGACGAAGACACGGTAATTGTAAACATCCAGTTAGGATTATAAACACAACATGAAATAGTACAATGACAACTAGTTTACAGTTGTCACTGTTTTTGTTTCAATATTTCAAAGGATAATGAAAACACCTGTAACTTGATAACTTTCATCTTTTTTCACAATTAATAAAAGAAATATAAATGTATTTTTAACATATTCTCAATTCTCATAACTCTTACCTTCTCGGGGTCCAGGATCCTGTTACACGAACTCACAGTCTGTAAGAGAGGTTACTGGGTTCATTACACAATAAACATGCTTTTTGACTATATTAATCAGGTCTGTTTAGTATTCGATTGCAACATTTGTTTTAATTTTCTTTTAAATTTACTTAGTTTTTTCATTTTCTTCTCAAAACTATTACTGTTTATCTTAATTACTTTTCTTCGAAAAAATACGAAACAAACATTGAGGCTACTTTAACAGGGCAAATATTCTACTAACTAGTTTCAAAACCTTAACGTAAATGACTAACTAAATTATCGAAAGGCGACCCAGCATTTTTGCTCATACTTTTGTTCTCTCACACTCGCATTTATATGTTACATTTTATATTATAAAGCGCTTTTGTAAAATTTCTTTCTTTCATATATTGATTGGTTTATGATATCGTTACTTGGCTGTCGGTGTCCCTTCAAATCATGTCTCGCACTCCGTATATTTTAGTCCATCCAAACTGTACACTGCATTTGTTGTTTGATGTGACCTTTTATATCACTTTAAATTATAATTTTTTAACACATTTTGAAGTTTAATAAATTTTTTGGCTCGCGAGCCTTTGTGCTGAACCGCGCGGTTTGATTACTGTGAGAGACAGACGCCAAATGCCAGGCGTTCAAGATGGCCAAGCCTTCTTCATGCACACCAACTTGCTTTTCTTTGGCCCAAAAGGGAATCACGTGACACAATAATTAGTTAACACTATGTATAGTACATTCACGCTAACTGACCAGCGAGCCTTGTACGTGCCGATTCACATGTGAGAGCAAGCATCCACGCACTTGTGCACATTCCAGAGCACCTGGAAACGGTTCATGTTGACAGATTTTCTGGACAAACGTGCAAATGGGCGTTCCCTACAGGAATGTCTATTGTTAAAGACTGAGGCCCAATATGGGTAACTCCTCTGCGTCGCATTCACAACTAAATCAAAATCCATCACCCAATTCTGTCCCGTTACAATACCCCCCCCCCAATGAGAGGTTTTCTGCCGAAGCAGAAAAACTCATTGCTAACCCTAAGGGGATCAGTGAGGATATGGTGCCAACAACCCCCCTTTAATTCCTTAACACATCATGGGTAGACTACCCCCTAGCTCGGCGACTATGGCTGCACCTGCACGACATTACTGGACTTCTCTGCTCGAGATCCCAACACCGTAAGGTCGGACAGGTACTCACCACAGTACCACCTAACCGTGTAACATTCCAAATAAAATCAACAACTAGCCTTATACCAAACCAGATCCTCAACCGATATATCTCCCCTTACACATATACTGGATTGCCTTTAGCACAATACTGGGTGCGTACACATATTCATTACTAAATTAAACATCCTACCTCCAAATATTCATCATTAAGGTATAATGCACACAAATATTTTATATTTGTTTCTAAACAAAATTCATTCCCATTTCTCAACTTTTAACTGTTTGCTTGACATTACTATTTCAAATCAAATTAAAGTATTTAAATTTTTTTCAAATAGTGAAATAAATGTAAGTCCTTTACCAAAGATTCACATTGAAGTTAATTTACATCATCTCTTTCAATTAATTAATTTAATCATAATTTTTGAAATTCCAAAATCCTTTAAATGAATTTACTTTATAACTCCTCTTAACTAGATGCTAACAATCATAATAAACAAAATAAAATAAACAACTTATTTCTATCCTAAATTCCCTTATCACTACATTTGTTTACAAAATATATAATACGAACACTATGAATCAGTTAATACATTATCAATACACACAATCTGTACTTCAAAAAATTAAATTTTTTTTTTCAATAACTAAATGAATTTAAATTCCAGAACCATATATTCTGATAATTATTAAAAAGAAACAAATCATTAAATTAAATTAATTACGTAAAGAACATATGAAATGATTACATTATACATCATACAGTCCATACCAGTCATCAGCTGATACCTCATTGTCAGGTGAATGACCTTTCAGTACCCTGAATACAAATGACACAAATACAATATCAACATTCATAAAGAACACAAAACTCATTTCATTAACATAAACATTTCATTTGCATCTGAATACCATTTACAAACATTTCAGTTTTAATTTTAATTGCACCTTTAATTACTCATCAATTGTTGTACCATTAAATTCTCCACAAAATTCAAATTTATTATTAACATTCATTATATATAACATTTCAGATTCAGATTTTATCAAAAAATTTTCACAACTTACAGCTGTATTTTAGCTTTGAATTCTATTAACTCTTTAACTTGTTACATTTATTATTACATTTCAAATATGAATTTTTATTAATTATTTTCATTATCAATTGGTTCGGGTGATTCTCAGTCATTCACAATGATTTTATTTATTGAATGGGTATTTAGATATAACCTTACCCCCCTTCTTCCTTCTAACAACCACTAACGGATTTACATAGGGTGACACCGATCTCTCAATAATATTTACTTCCATTAAATTCTCTAAATCACCTTAAATCATTCTCCTCTTATTACCAAATACCTGATACCCTCTTTGTACCTAGGATGTGTGTTCCCTTCCCGTATACTCATTCCCTTATTAGTTCCTGGCCCTTTCCAGGTAACTCCGCCAAACCCCATTTAAAACTATTCAACCCCTGCCACAACTCATGTCGTTGAGGACTCCTTACCACACCACCCTCTTTACAAAATTTCACCACCACCTGTTTACTCTCCAATTACATCACTCTCACTTTCTCTACATACATGCACTATCGCTACTGTGTCCCTACTACTGACCCGTTTCTATTCCAAAATTTTTATTTTGTCTAACACCCATTTAAAATTAACTCTGACTGACTTAAATACCTTATTGAAACAATTATCACCCCAACTCCAACTTTTTCCACATTTTACATTAAGTTAACCCTTGAAAATTACACTAGAAAATTCATAACTACCTCAAATTAATTTAATCATTTAATTTAAAACCTTTGAAACCCATTTAAAATTTATTATTAGAATATTAAACATTTTACTTTATTTAAATTGCATTATAAACTTCATACTTACGTTGCATCACTCAATTGAATAAACACATGATTCCTGTCATAGACACAAAATTATAAACATTCATTACAACAAATGTATAATACCCATATGTACTTTCTGATACATTATATAACAACCATATGACTCCACAACTAAACATATTTTTACTTTTCCTCATTTACTATTTATTTTAAAGTTCAAATATCAGAAACATCATTTAAATTCATTAGCAAAATTCAATTATACAACATTAATTAATCTCAAATTCTTTAATTCGATCAGTTATTTAAAACACAAGTTATTTTAATCACCTTACTCCAAAACAGTTACAATTCATTTATTACAAACTCTCATTATTTATTTAGTCTGATAAAATATTATTATTATTATTATTAAATAAATTTCTCCTATATACACACATTGTTTACATAAAATACCTTTTACAACACAAACACAATTAATCTCACTATAAATTTCTTTACAATTTTTTGTCATATCATTTTATTGTTTACCACACCTCATTACATAATCTAGCCAGGTCATCACCATAAACTAAAATAATTAAATGTTCATTCACTGTTTCTAACCCCCATCATCGTAAATGAGTCTTATGTTTTTATAACACAACTCATCTTTATCTATATACATTACATTATTGTTATTTATATAATAACTTTTTTCTGTTGATTCATCCCCCATATTGCAAGAATAATTCTCCAGATTACTCCCCTTTATTAATTCATAAAACCCGTCTGCATTGGTAATTTCCGTCCTGTCTCCGTCAGTATTTTTGGTTAACATAAGGTAAGTGATATCATCATATTTCTCCACTATATCCATCACATCATAAGGTAAGTGTTTATCATCTACAACGGTATCATCAAAATAATCATCAATCTTTATTTCACAAGGTAAGTCGAAAATATCATCTATTTTTCTTCAATTCTAACCTCTCTATCATCTCTTTATAACTTCTACTTAACTTAAATACCTCTATCATTCTCTCTCTCTAATAATCACTTTCATCACAATACCTGTCACAACACCACTGACCTACTTCACTCCAAGGAAAGGGCACAACAAACTTACTATACTTCTTGGCTCTTCCAAGAACTCCACAAAACATTAAGGGACTATTTGAAGACACCTTGTCTTCCACACAACTACCGGAGGAAACCCTGTCCTCATAAAACACTTGTGAAAACTCTATTTCACCATATACTTGGGGAAAATCTGCCCTTTGCCCACCTAACCTCTCTTCACACACTCTCCCAATCTTTTCAGCACTCGCTAACACTTCGTTACTAAACTCTGCTTCAACAAAATCTTCATTATCACTCTCAATATTAACCACCTTACTCTCCAGCACCACATTTTTAATTCTATCATTGTTATTCTTACTTTTTACTTCAATATTAAACTCACTACCGTAATTACCACTTACCTTGTTATTAATTATTTCTTCACTATTTTTCATTGTATTACCACTGTCACTTACCTTAACTATCTGATTTAATTTCCTGTCTAACCTTTTATTCATTTCATTAATCTTCTCCTTGCAACTGTTTTTTATTGATTCTAATATCTGCTCTTTCATACTAGCACAACGTGTATTAATTTCATTCAGTTGCTTACTAAAATTAATATTTTGTTGTTTTATTTCATCTCTGCTCTCATTCAACTTTTCACCAAAATTATTTTTATCTTATCATTTTGTTCATCAAATGTAACATCAAACTTATTATTTTGTTCATTTCGTTTGTCATTCATTTTAGCGTTTACTTCATCAAATTTAGCATTGAAATTACTTTTTATTTCTTTAATTTCGCTCTTCTGTTCATCGAATTTGCTATCAAATTTATTTAACAGTAACTGCATCATACTCATCATATCACTATTATTCTCTTTCTTAACTGAGGTCGGCGTCGATTGACTTGTTACACCTTCCATTATTCTCGATTCAGTCTCGCTTAAATCGCTATTTATTTGACTCTCAATATTGCTTTCAGTGAAGCTGACATTCTCGTCATTATCTTTATTAGTATTCATTTTGATTATTTGATTTTTTCTTATTTATTTATAATACGTATTAATCATATTATAACATACTCTTATTTCTCTGTACTTAATTTTAATTCATATGTAACTCCCACTAACGTCTCTTACATCTGCGAGTAGGCATAGCCTATACGAAATATAATTTGTATAAACTGTCCCTGTTTGGGCGCCATTGATAACTTTCATCTTTTTTCACAATTAATAAAAGAAATATAAAAGTATTTTTAACATATTCTCAATTCTCATAACTCTTACCTTCTCGGGGTCCAGGATCCTGTTACACGAACTCACAGTCTGTAAGAGAGGTTACTGGGTTCGTTACACAATAAACACGCTTTTTGACTATATTAATCAGCTCTGTTTATTATTCGATTGCAACATTTGTTTTAAAATTACTTAGTATTCATTTCCTTCTCAAAACTATTACTGTTTATCTTAATTATTTTTCTTCGAAAAAATACGAAACAACCATTGAGGCTACTTTAACAGGGTAAATATTCTACTAACTAGTTTCAAAACCTTAACGTAAATGACTAATTAAATTATCGAAAGGCGACCCAGCATTTTTGCTCATACTTTTGTTCTCTCACACTCACATTTATATGTTACATTTTATATTATAAAGCGCTTTTGTAAAATTTCTTTCTTTCATATATTGATTGGTTTATGATATCGTTACTTGGCTGTTGGTGTCCCTTCAAATCACGTCTCGCACTCCGTATATTTTAGTCCGTCCAAACTGTACACTGCATTTTGTGTTTGATGTTACCTTTTATATCACTTTAAATTATAATTTTTAAAACATTTTGAAGTTTAATAAATTTTTTGGCTCACGAGCCTTTGTGCTGAACAACGCGGTTCGATTACTGTGAGACGACAGACGCCAAATGCTAGGCGTCCAAGATGGCCAAGCCTTCTTCATGCACACCAACTTGCTTTTCATTGACCCAAAAGGGAATCACGTGACACAATAATTAGTTAACACTATGTATAGTACATTCACGCTAACTGACCAGCGAGCCTTGTACGTGCTGATTCACATGTGAGAGCAAGCATCCACGCACTTGTGCACATTCCAGAGCACCTGGAAACGGTGCATGTTGACAGATTTTCTGGACAAACGTGCAAATGGGCATTCCCTACAGGAATGTCTATTGTTAAAGACTAAGGCCCAATATGGGTAACTCCTCTGCGTCGCATTCACAGTTAAATCAAAATCCATCACCCAATTCTGTCCCGTTACAAACTCTAAGATGAGTTATAAGAAAACATGATTACAAATCATAACCTGCCATTAGTTACTTGTGAAGAAAACAGAGATAACATTTCCAAACAAGAAATCTTCAATTCTCTCCCTATTTGTTTGATAGAAACTGGAGTTTCTACTGCAAGTTTTTAAGTCCACTAACTACTTAATTTAATACACATAATTGTTCCTGATCTTGTTGGGTACCATGTTAATACATCTGCTTCCTACTCATATGTGCAAACAATTTTTTTAATGTATGGTCCTAAACATCTTTAAAATTTAGACAAAGTCTAATGAGCAATTAGACCTAACATGATTACTACATCTAAGAATATCTTATTAGGTCATTTAGCTTTATTTATACATTTAATGCATCTTAATTAGTACATTAACAGCACTGCTCTGTCTTACAGTAACACAATACATTACACTAACTCAAAAGAATTTCTTGTTTTCAGTTTAAAAAAATTGAAATTGTGTTTGTTTTCTACAGTGAATTTGTTTTCTTTTCCATTCACTTTTTATGGAAATGTGCTTTACATTAATATATTACGGTCCTAAACATCTGTGTGTATAACTCTGAGCGTCTACGCTCGACCTTGACGCAATCCTGTTCTCAATATTGCGCAGTTGCAAACTCTCAATACAACTTTACCAATTTTTTTTTATATGGGACTTTAAAATAAAATACACTTTATATCGATTATTCCCCAAAATATAATAGGGCCAGAATTGTACTGTTACATGTGGTGGTAATATAAACGTGAATATAGTGAAAATATAAATGGCAGTGGCAACGCTGTTGATAGAGGAACAGACGGACAGACATTGTTACACAGTAAAGTTACCTACTAGTGTGTTATAACCTATCCTTGTTAACACTTGTGTTTATAAGCTTGTGATAATAAAACAATCAAAATTCATATTTGCGCTTTCATTAAATAATAACCATCCATATTTGGTGACACCGACGTGATTCGAACTTGTGAAATAAAGTGAATTCGTTCAGTGCATTTATTTATAACATTTACAACTGTGCTGTGAAATGGCGTATAGTGATTCTTCAGCCAGTGAATTAGCAAAGGTGTCAGTGAAATTTCCACCGTTTTGGAGATCTGATCCGGAAATATGGTTCAATCAAATCGAGGCACAATTTATTAACTTGGGTATTACTAAGGACGCAACTAAATATTACCACATCATTGGTACAGTAGAAATTGATGTATTGTCTAAGGTAAGCGATATTGTTAAAAATCTGCCTACTGAAAACAAATATAAAGCTTTGAAAGAACGATTAATTCGCCAATTTGCTGATAGTGAAAATCTAAAACTTAAAAAAGTACTAGCTGGTGTACAGTTTGGAGATAAAAGGCCATCAGAAGTATTACTTGAAATGCGCCGATCATCAATTAAATGTTGACGTTCTTAAATCGCTATGGATGGACGGTCTTCCTAGTCAAGCACAGGCTATTTTGGCTGTTAGCGAAGATAATTTAGACAAACTTTCTATTATGGCAGACAAAATAGTAGAAACTGTCTCCCATACAAAAAGCAGCTCTATCATGGAAACGTCCTCTAGCAGTAATATTGAAACACGCTTAGAATTGCTTGAAAAACAAATAACATCCCTTAATAATAATATTGCAGCCTTTAGTATTGGTCATAATTCACGATCACGCAGCAGATCTAACTCCCATAATAAAAATTGCTCAATTTCAAGGCCCCCGCTTTAACAAAGAAGGCAAATTTTGTTGTTACCATTTTACCTTCGGTTAAAATGCTAAAAAGTGCTCTCAACCTTGTAGTTTTAATAATAATAATAAGGAAAACCCAAAGGCTTGAGTGTTGACCAGGCGACCGATGTTCAAAGCCAAAAATCTAGTCGTCTAACCATCTACGATAAAAATAATAATATACACTTTTTAATCGACACAGGTGCAGATTTATCTGTTTGTCCTCCATCACGACTAGAAAAAATTAACTCAACTTCATATAAATTATTTGCAACTAATGGGACCCCGATTCCTACTTATGGGCAAAAAATAATGTCATTAAATTTGGGTTTAAGGTGTGAATTTAACTGGCCATTCGTGATTGCAGATATTTCAAAAGCTATCATCGGCGCTGATTTTTTGAAACACTATAACCTTTTAGTTGATCTAAAGAAACAACGTCTGATTGATGCAACAACAGGAATTAAAATAATTGCCACTGTTACAAACATTCCCAACACCGATTGCATGTTCACTACTTGTGATAACACTAATACAATTTACAACAAAGTTTTAGCAAAATTTCCAAATCTTACAAAACCGGTAAATGAAAACAAGTTTTTGAACATTTGTAAAACCAAAACACATAATATAACGCATGCCATAGAAACGAAAGGACCCCCAGTTCATTGCAAACCTCGAAGATTACCCCCTGACAAATTAAAAATAGCTCAAAAAGAATTTAAAATTATGGTCAATTAAGGAATCTGCCGCCCATCTAAGAGCACCTGGGCAAGTCCTTTACAAATGATAAAAAAGAAGAGTGGCGACTGGAGACCCTGCGGAGATCATAGACTATTAAATTCGGTTACAGTTCCCGATAGATATCCGGTACCTCACATTCAAGACTTTGCATCCGCTTTATATAATAAAAGTATTTTTTTAAAAATAGATATTGTCAGAGCTTATACCTATGGAACCTACCGACATAAAAAAACTGCCATAACAACACCATTTGGACTTTATGAATATATAGTAATGCCATTTGGGTTGTGCAACGCCTCACAAACCTTCCAAAGGTTTATGCATTCTATTTTAGGTAATTTACCGTTTTGTTTTCCATATCTAGATGACGTTTTAATTGCATCAAAAGATGAAACACAACACATTGAACACCTCCAAACAATTTTCGAAAGGTTTGACAAACACAATATCTCCATCAATCCAACAAAATGTACATTTGGGGTAACCACAATATCCTTTTTAGGTTACAAAACTAAGAACGGTACAAGACCGCTTCCAGAAAAGGTACAATCGATTCAACAGTTTGAACGCCCAAAAACAGTAAAAGGACTCCGACGCTTCTTAGGCATGCTAAATTTTTATAGGAGATTTCTACCTCACACAGCAAGAACTCAAGTTCCTCTTCATGACCTCACAAAAGGCAATAAACAAGGCAACAAAACAATCAAGTGGACACCACTCGCTTTGGAAGCATTCGACCATTGCAAAGAAGAATTAGCCAATGCTACCAGGCTAGCACATCCTTCTACACTTCCCTTGGTACTCATGGTCGACGCCTCCAATTCGTCAATAGGTGCTGCTCTCAACCAAATTCGCCAAGATTACTTAGAACCACTTGCATTCTACTCACATAAACTAACACCTTGTCAGCAGAACTGTAGCACGTACAACCGCAAACTATTAGCGTTCTATAGCGCAATTAAATATTTTCGGTATATGCTGGAAGGAAAGAACTTCACCATATATATGGACCATAAACCGCTAATATACGCATTCAAACAAAAACCCGAAAAAGCGTCTCTAAGGCAAGCACGGCATTTCGATTTTATTGCACAATTTTCCACTGACATACGACACATACCAGGAAAAAATAATGTGGTAGCTGATACATTGTCAAGGTTAGAAAGAATTTCAGTCCCAGATAGTTTGAATTATGAAGAACTGAGTAGCGAACAGGCGAATGATGATGAATTACGAGACCTTTTGAACAATCCAGACAAGCATTCACTTCAGTTAATTACAATTTTATTAGTAATTTTATTGGTAATAATTTAATACAATTACCAGACACGGAAACTACTTATCTATTCCGACACCTCCACAAAAAAGGCAAGACCGACCATTCATCCCAAACAATATGAGAGAAAACGTATTTCGTTTAATACATAATTTGGCTCATCCTGGGATCCGGAAAAGCACAACAATGTTAAAAGACAAATTTGTCTGGCCATCTCTTGCGAAGGATTCAGCACTATGGGCAAAATCTTGTCTAGCTTGCCAAAAATCCAAAATCTGGAGGCATACTAAAACAGGCATCGAACGATATCCAGAAATAATGGAACGCTTTCAACACATAAACATAGACATTATAGGCCCATTACCACCTTCAGAAGGTAACCTATATTGCCTAACTTGTATCGACAGATATACAAACTGGCCGGAAGCATTCCCTATCTCAAACATTAGAGCAGAAACAATTGCCCACACGTTATACGCTGGTTGGTTCGCTAGGTTTGGAATACCTCAAACCATTTCATCAGACCAAGGCAGACAATTTGAAAGCAGTTTATTTCACAATCTTACCATCCTTTTCGGCATAAAGCATAAAAGAACCACACCTTTTTACCCACAAGCGAATGGAAAAATCGAACGGTTCCACTGCTCTTTAAAAAGTGCATTGAAATCCTACGACAGTGGTAAATGGACCATTGCCTTGCCAACTGTTTTATTAGGATTACGTTCCTCAATCAATGAAGGAATAAACAAAACACCAGCTGAATACGTTTATGGCACAGCGTTAAAGCTTCCAGGTGAATTCTTTGGTTCTGAAACGAAAGACATCGACCCTACCACAATAGTCGGGAAACTCCAAGCGGACTTAAGGCAACTGCAACCCGCACCGATACGACATAACACCAACAACCAAATCTTCATTCATCCCCATCTACACGCTTGCTCACATGTCTTCATCAGACACGATGGAATCAAAAAACCCCTGCAAGCTCCTTACAAAGGGCCATATAAAGTCATCAAACACCAAGAAAAATACTTCACTGTCCTAATCAACGAACAAAGTAAAAACATATCTCTGGACAGGTTAAAACCAGCCTTCGGCATTTATGATTCTACAGTGGAATCTCCGACGACCCACCAAGCATCTTCAACTTCTACGAGTCTCCCAGCACCAGTTTCGTCAACAAGACATGATTTTGGTAAAGTACGTGAGACTTCGACTGGGAGAAAAGTGCGTTTTCCAGCAAGGTACCTCGATTGCATAACAACGCTGTCGCTGGAAGGGGAGTAGTGTGGTGGTAATATAAACGTGAATATAGTGAAAATATAAGTGGCAGTGGCAACGCTGTTGATAGAGAAACAGACGGACGGACATTGTTACACAGTAAAGTTACCTACTAGTATGTTATAACCTATCCTTGTTAATACTTGTGTTTATAAGCTTGTGATAATAAAACAATCAAAATTTATATTTGTGCTTTCATTAAATAATAACCATCCATACATCTTTATCAACACTTTATATCTTTAAAATTTAGACAAAGTATAATGAGCAATTTGGCTTAACCTGAATTTACATGACCTGGCTCAGAACAATTTTATTTTGGCAAATACAAAGATGAATACTCTGTACACCCTGGTTGCAATTTCTTCAGGGCTCACACCTGCTGCCAAGCTTAGTTCTATAACATGATCAGGAAGAAAGGAATCTGCTCGAACCTGCAACCACTGTGGAAAGGCTTGTACACCATCACCAAGAAGATTAATGATGTCATCTACGAATAACTCATTAGGCCATTTAGCTTTATTTATACATTGAATGCATCTTAATTAGTACACTAACAACACTGCTCTGTCTTACAGTAACACAACACGTAACACTAACTCAAAAGAATTTCTTTTTTTCAGTTTAAAAAAGTTGAAATTGTGTATTCTTTTCTTCTCCATTCACTTTTTGTGAAACGACCTACATTAATATGTGTATGCTTACTATATTGAAATCCAGTGTTCACTATCCAATAGTTAAAAATTTTGTGGAATTGTGAAATTAGTAACACTAAGTACTAATGTGTGATTATCAGTTGAATTTCTGAATTCCTTTGATTCATTAATAAATTTTACTAATTTGTTTTTTTATGTCTATTGAATGATTTCTTATTAGTTTTTAATCTTTGTGTTTTCATTATTCATTTGTAAATTCTTGGATTTTGTTGTCCATGACATGTCCATTGGTTAACTAATTATCATTAAAACACACAGAGGACTGATTCTCTTTTGCAAGATCACAAGTATGTTTCAAGACCATTTGCAGGTCAGGTATTGTTCTGTCTGTTCACTTTCTGAAAGTGGTTGAGGAGCAAGGGGGAAGATGTCTCCATTAAAACACACACACACTAGCACACACACAATTCCTTTTTTTCTTTATTTAATTTGAATTCTGTATTAGAACAACTGTTTTCAGACTTTACAAGTTTTTTTTTTCTTAGATTAATTTTTTTTAATTTTATACAATGTATAAACTGTATGGAGAACCATACATGACTTCCATGTTTTAAGATTTATATTTTAAATCATTTTAGAAATGAAATATTTCCACAGAAACTACTTCTGTCTTCAGCCTCAACCACAGAATTATGGTCACTAACATATACCACCTAGCGTTAGTGCACTCGATTTTCACTGATGATGGCAGTCGATGGCACTTCCGAAACGTCTGGTTTTGCAGAAAACATTGGACCACGTCCAAACAGCCCATGAAGGAATTTTATCAACAAACTACTTCTTTGTTGCCGATAACGTAGTGCACATATAAAAAATTGTCCCCTCCCCTCCACCTATCATTTTCATTTATAGAAAATTATCCCCTCTCCCTTCAACTTCCCCATACCCCTTTTCATTTATAGATATTTCATCTAACTTTCTACAGTGGATTATTATCACCTTCTCTTCAGGATACTTTATTTATCAAAATTAAGTACTTTACTCTTATTAAAACATAAAACGTTGCAGGTAAACTACCCCTTCTCCTTAACCGATTGTCACCAATATCAAAAGACCTTGAGTCCTCTACAATATGCAAAAAATTATTTGAATTTGCCACAGTTATCGTTCGCCATAGACAAAATTCTACACACAGACATCTTTCGAAAAATGACTTTTCTTCATGTTTTGAGGGTACTACAATCAGAATCAGCCCTTATCTAGAACCCGATTTTTTTCGCCATCCATTTCCTTATGGAACATGGAAGTAAAAACAATTTTCTTCTTTTTATAATATGTATTGCACGTGTTTTCTAACATGAGACACTAATTATTAGATAAAATGGTTACCTTCATTTAAGCCAGCTTCCACTCCCTGTGTACTTTCTCAGAGGCCATAACATGTTCCTTTTAACGTTGCCAAACATAACTTGATTGTTACAATTTTATTCAATTGTTAACTCTGCTTTATTTTATTATTGCACTTTGTTTACAAAATTTTGTTTTCAACTCTGTTGGCCGCCATCTTTGTGGACTACCAACATTTTAGAATTTACGTACCAGGTCCAGAGTTCTTTGAGCATATTTTGGAGAACAGAAATGGTTTACTCAAAAAAATGCTTCAACTCTACTTATTTTTAAATGAACTTGGTTTTATTGAACACATTATTTTAGATTCTGCATAGTCAAATGAATCCATCAAATTGACTTACTTTGCATTATTACGAACAATATTTTCTCTCCCTCTTCTACACATCTACTCTGTGAACGTTAACTTGGTACATTTTTATTTAAAATTTACCCTTCTTTATGAAGTTACAAAAGTGAAATTCATTAAAACACAAGAAAAACAGTCTTTGAAAACATTATACTAAATTCTCTTAACGCTAACCAGTCCCATTAATTATGTAATTTCCACTCACACATACACTCACACACTCTCACCCAGTACATAATTTAGATTCCCCTTTGAGATCATTTTATGTTTATTGCTTAAATTTGCATGATTTTGATTGATTTATTTGTGATTTTGTGTAATTTACTTCCCTTATGTAATCCTTGGATGTACGTCCATAAGAGGTCTCCTTGTGCACGCGCACTACATTGCGATCTCCTCGTTTTCAAAATTGGTCAAAATCTTAGCTGGGGGGGCGATCACGTGGTCTCGTTCTATTGTTTGATTTGTATTACGTAGCCAGATTTTAAGGCATTGCTGATCCCGTCACACATTCCAGAGTGAAATAATCGGGGTTTGGCCCCTGACGTCATATAGCATGATTCCAAATGTACAAAGTTCAAAGTTCGGATCGCTAAAAATAGCTGTCAACAGCTGCTTGATCGACGACCTTGATGCTAAATCGTGTACTCCTTTTCCCCAATACAACTTACAAAGAAAATGTTAATATTCCCAATATGTCTCGGGAAGGTAATATTTGTACCGTTACAAAGTTGAGCCACGTATATTCTGCAAAAGTAAACGAATAAAAATAACATTCATGATTGTTTGGATGAACTCTATACACTCGACCCAATACGTGTTCACGATATACTTTCTCGCTCCCTTCTAATAAGACTCCTCGACATCTACGTTGAAATTTTCTTGTCTGCCTATTGAAAGTGCAATATGCTGGTACTTCTTCGTACAACAAAGTTTTGGCAAAGTCATCTTCCCGACATAGATAAAAAAATGCCATGAGAGTGGTGTTTCTTGGATTTTCTATTCTTCCGTCCAAATTATCGTCTCGAAAATAAACTCTCTGCCCATTTTCGAGATGTACATCTAGATGAATAATAGGTGGAAAACGCTCATGTATAGGGAAAGAGAAGATTCTCCATATAGTTTCAGATGTGCTTATGTATTGACCATTTTGAAACTGTAATACCTCTTCGTAAGAATTTTGTATACCAATCGTAGCTAGATGGGAGCCTTTATTGACATATTTACATCTATATTTAATGGATTTTACACTACTACACAATTCAACATTGATGTGAGCACCAAAAGCTCGTGAAAGCACCGGTGAATATGGAACTACCCATCTATTGTCAACTATCAAAATCTCATCTCTCAAACGGATTTACACTGAAAACCTCCATCTTCAGGACTTAGTCGGCGGTAATTAGGGTAGCTGTCATCATTTATCATCGTTTTTCTTTTGTAAGCGATTTAAGATATCGTTTAGTACACTGACCCTCCTTCATACATAGTGACTGTGCATTAATTGTTCCACATGGCCCATGAATCATATGTGTTTTAACTATATCATAAAGCTCTGGATCTTTATCAGGGTCCGGCAGCTCTGCACTAATCACAGAATCTATCTGATCTGGTCGTATTTTTTCTTCTAACAAGGGCAAAATATGCGCATGCGGCAAACCTCTTTTTTGCCACTCTACGCTGTACATGTAGCAGACAACTGAGCCAAAAATTTTATCTTTCACTAAGAAATCCATTAATTTCTTCAATTTCAGATGAAATACGCATGCTACCTAGTCGTGTCGATCTTGAGCTAAAAAGCCTTGATGCAACTACTGGATGATCTCTCTCCACTTAGGATTTGTAGTGGACGTAATAAATAAATCAGGCCGCGAGTATTTGCATACGTAGCAAAAAGCGCCTTGCGTACGCTCATGCATAAATCGTGGACCTCCTGTGAAACTTGAGGGTAGAATGACCAAGCGGTCTAAATTATCCAAACTTTCATTATTTTGTAATGCATCTTGCAAATCTATGTAATTCTCAGCTCTTAACTGAGTTTGATATATATAAGCCTTTCCGTCTTGTAACGTTTTGCCCACGTTACAAATCCAGGGAACCCATCATAATTGACACTAGCCAATTATACGGGCTGCCTACATTGTAACGAACTGAAATTAAACTCAACACAATTAACAATAATAATTAAGCTAATTATTAGGAAACAAGGGAAGGTATTTCACTGATTTATGCACTCACTTCAATGTGTAATAAGATGACTTCTCTTTATTAACAAATGATATGTTGAAACCCATCTTTCCTTTTAGGTCTTTTTATGAATATAAAACAACTTATTTTAGTTTAATATTTTTTTTTTGAAAGAGAAGCCACAAGGCAATTAGGACTAGGCTGGAGCCTAGAGAAGCAAAAATTGTGCCGGGTCCAGTATGACGGGACTTGCAATGAAACTCAGCTGTAATAGACCAATAACAATTTTATTTTATTTTATTTTATGCCCAGATTTAACAGTATTAAATTAGAACAACATGTGTGCATAATAACAAGTATGTATAAATATAAAGCATAACAAGTGTGTATAAATATAAGCACAACAAGTGTATATAAACTCAGTGAATACATGTATATATAATTATAAAATTCTCCCCCATCTCGTGGCTAGCTAGACATGGACAAACATAACAACACACACAGAACATAAGGTACACAAACTCACAATTACATTAATTCTAACACCAATGCCCCTGGAATGCACCAGCCTTGCAGGCAGTGTAACCACAATACTCAGAACCAGCTGTGATAAAATATTCACCCCTCAACAACCCGTTTTTGCAGAATTGCATAAAGGCCAAAACCCCAGAAAAGGATGAGAAAACTCATAACTCATAAATAAAACCGGACCGCCAATTTGCATAGCATTCTACTGATCAAAACCCATCATGAGTGTATGAACCTTAAGTTCCTTCCACAGCATCAACAATAACAAATTTACAGAACTACATCACCTGATTTCAAACAGTTGTTATACCATTCTAAACGGTTACTTTACTTCACAAATTCAGAAGGATTGAAAAATCAATATGTACTTTAACAATCAGAAATTAATCACTCGAGGCTTTACAATTTCAGAAAAATTCAGACAAAATGTTTTACCAAAAAAAATAATGAGTATATGTTATATAGTTAAAGAAATTAAACAGCAGATACTACAAGTGAAAGTCAATCAATATGTGTTTTGCCAGTTACAAAAAACACTCAGTATAGCCCTTTTGTAAGGAGCACAGTCAACTAATATATGTCCAGCAGAAAAACAAATTAGTTTTTATTAACCCCGAATGACTATATAAATATAATTAAAATGAAAAAATACAATAAGATGGTTGTGCTCTATCATCTGTGGCAGCGCGCCAGCATGTGGTTGACAAAGTTTGACAGGCCTCCAACCTGTCTGAGGTTGCACCAGCATGAGTCAGAGAAAAAAAACTAAGTCCCCTTTTTTAAACCCCAGAAAAGTCCCAAAAAAAAAACCAAGGAAAACCCCCAGCCCTTAAATGTTAAACCCACAGTGAAGTTAAAATATATTCATCTCTGTTCCAGCCGGAACAGAGCTACTAACCTGTTCTATAAATTTTGTAAAAACTAAAATGACAATGAACAGCAAACTGTACAATGTGCAAGTGTGAAAATATCTCTGGGACGCTCCCCCAGTGCAGCGCACAATTACAGGCAGTGCACTCAGCGTTATGTAATTCAGTTTTAAAAGTGTTCTTGAATTTAACTTATAATGTTCTGAGTCCTGATAAGCTGCTCCCCATTCTGGCAGAGAGTCTGCACACGTGGTCACATGGATGCAAAGATATTTAATATGAACAGGCGCACTGCCGGCCCGGCCCCCAAAAGAAAAATAATAGAGTACATATCACCTTATTTCAGCTGGCAAGTGTTACATTGAGAACGCGTCACCATCTCCCTCTTCAGACAGGATCTTGTTAATGGTTCATGGCTGATGTAGGTGAACGCCCATCAGCAAGCCAGGTCTCCGGCTTAGTTCAAGAACCCTGCCAATTCAAATAAATTAGAGAACTGTTCACTAAAAATGTACACCCGAGTTCAGGTAGTTAACCTCAGAACGGGCCACCAACTAACTCTCAATAAAAGCACAATTTTCATTAATAAAGTTTTTGCAACCAGCTTAAAGGGTAGAAATCAGCCATGGAATAAGTAAATTTGAATAATGAACACACATTAATAAACGTGGCGTAATATAAAATGATCAGCACTTGCTCTACAAGCTTCGACAGAAATTAACAGGTTATGCGCCACGTGGTGAGTGATAATCGTTATTTGACCAAAAAATTCAACTGCAAGGCACTCACAGCATTAAGAATGTTTTAACATTAATCAAATTTCATTCATGGAAGTTCTCACAATTAATTCTCTACTGTGAAGTTAATTAACAAGCTCTCCGACAGTTTACTGCATGCATAGACACAGTTCACGACCTGACTACGCACTGCCTTTTAGCCCTTAATTTTTTTTTTTAATGTAGTACACTTTTATCATGACAATGACAATTTGCAATACTTCTCACACTATTACAGTAATAATAAAAGGAGCATGGTCTATAAACTGAGCATTAAGTAAATCAGTGAACAATGAGTTTCTCTTAATATAAAACTTGCCGGGTCGCACACACATAATTACGTATTTTATACGATTACATATACCTTGTTATTAAATATCCAAATATATAATTACTTATAAAGACAAAATAATGAAATTCTTACCGGGAGTCGATTATGCTCTAGCACGCCATGAAGATAGAGAAACTGCGTCGTAATTGTTCGAAGAGAGAGAAGGAGCGTTGTCTCTTGTAGCCGGGAAGTGAGTGAGTAATCTGCTGTCAGCAGCAGATAAAGCGAACGTTCGCCCCCAATTGCGCGCGCAACCGTAACCGCAGCGAACAAAGGTCGCCCGCCTTCACTCTCTTTTACAATTAAATAAAAATGTTTCTAAAACTTTTTCAACTGCCGGATTAACACCGGCACAATGTTAGGATCCCATAACATAATTATTTATACTAAAATATTCAAAAGTGTTTTCTGGAAAACTAGGGATCATATAGATCATGTACTTTTACCTCGGATCCGAGTTTACTTTAAATATTGTAAAGACGTCTGAGTATTACTGTGCTCATCTAGGAGCTTGCAAGATTACATTTACCATTTGATGAATGGTATTATTTGCTAAAGGGATTATAATTAACATTTACATATTAACGTTACAACGTATGATTTTCAATATTACAGTATACATCTATTTGTTTCATTTATTGTTTAAAGAAAATTATAGTCTTTGAAAAGTCTCTTTCATCTATAAGTTATGTCTCAAATGTAATTAACTCCCGATAGTCAAGCTATCGAGTCACCTTTACAATAAGTTGTGCTGTCCTCGTCCTGGGGTGTCACACTTGGGAATTCTGGTAGTCGGCGTCGTCATCTGGGTCGTGTCTTCGGCAAATATTTTATAGCTGGTTCACTGAGGAGATTGAATTAAAGCTGGTTTAAAGTTGGGGTAGATCCACGTAGGTCCTGGTCAGCGTCGTAGGTGTCTTGCTTACATGTTGTTAATTTTTCTTAACTTATTACATTTCTTAACAAAACCTTTCTACATTTTATATATTAAAAACTTGCTCCCCACGTTTTGTAGTGGTAGCTAATAGTTACATTTAACTTTAATCAACACATTTCTGAAGAGCTCTCGCTCGTAGGTGTGCACTGTCTGACGGCTGCATAGTAACTCTTAACTCGAATCGACTGGCACATTACAACCAAGCGGAGCGAGTACTCCGCGATAATATAGTTCCTATTTTTTTTTTAAATTGACATTATTATAATAAGAAGAAACAAATTATTTATACTTATTTAATTTACAGGAATTATTTTAACTACTACTCGTGCCTTCAAATTACTAATTACAAACATTACGATTTTATACATTTCTAAGTTACAGACGGTTCGTTAAGCACGTTGAGTCCGGAATTAAACAGGTCAACGCATGATGACTTACAAAAGGGTTAACTGTGATATTAATAGCTTTTTACAATTCAATTTTTTTAATAATTGTTTAGTTAGATTTTCCATTTACATCTCATACTTATTCTGAGTTAGTACAGGGCCATTAGGTTTAATAGTGCGATTTAAAAATACTTAATTGCTTTTTAATTTTTTTTTTATTATTAAATATTTTATTATCAATTAAATCGTCACATACTCCGCCGCTTAAAATCCACATTAAGAATTTTAGTGAGGAGAACGCAAAATTGGGGACTTGGAGTATGCTCGGTGTCAATGTGTGGAGTTTAATTTAGTACATGGTTTGTTTTCTCTATCTCTCTTTAAATGATCTTGTTCTCATTCGTGAAATTCCCTTTTTCTCGTTACTCACAATGCTAACTTATATTTTAATTCTTAATACTAGTTTCCCTAATTTCCGTAACTCACAATATCGTGGCCCGACTGACATCGGCTTACTCTAACTACACAAGTTAGATGATTACCTTGGCACACTCTAACTACACAAGTTAGCTTTCTGCACCATCATTACCCTTTTCAGTCGGCGCCGTTGTGACTATGTTACGTTACATATTTAATCACTTCTTAATTACGTCTAATATAACCTAAAGTGGATCCCATACTCCACTTTAGATTATTTCTAATCCTAATTGCTTACGCTACTGAGAGAAGCGGAATTTCACGAAGCTAATTCTTATTCTCTCTCTAAATGATCAGCTGTAATACATAAACAACTTTGCAGGAGGGGACAAACACTGGACGCATTGTGTTTCACACGCGGGTGGTGTTCATTGTTTAGGGATGCTGCCATTTATAACAATAGAGAAGGCTTCCTACAATATTTCCGGTACGAACGCGTTTGTCTCTTACTGGCAAGCGGGGGGAATTATTTTGAACAGGCCACGACCGGGTGTTTACACTATTCAACTACACTTTTATTATTAATTTCTTTTTTCTTATTTACTGCTACACTTTACACAAATTTAGTTTAAATTAGGATTTATTCAGCTTTATTATTTAAAGCAATTATTATTCACTTCTTATTATTTTCCTTTTGGTCTCTTTCTAAGAAACTTACCTTTTTCTTTATTTATTTATTATTTTCTTTGGGGGAGATTTAAGAAACTTACTTAGAATTATTTCCTATTGAATTACCATCTTTATTTAGGACACTTTATTTACTTTGTTTTCATTTTATTCAGTTTAAAGGTTACTGTCTTGGGGCATGGGGTTTAACACTTTATCTAACAATGGAGGGTTAACTAAGTCATTTATTTATTTGAAATTTAAGTCACTATAAATACTTGCTCTACTATACTATACACAATTACATACACAATTTAATTCATTGTTAAACATTTATTAACAGTGATTATTAAACATTTGCATTAGTTTCTATTTAAACGATCACCTGTTTGCTGGAATGTAGGTCACCCTCGTTTATTTAGTAAACAATGACAAGGTAGTTGTATGCGTGGGAACGCGGGGATTACGCACACGTATTGTTCTCTACACAATGCCTCAGCCTATCTTTCTCGACCGGTTTTAACTGGACAGGCCAGTCGGAGTAAGGGGTGAATCTAATTCAACAAAACACGCTTTACAAGTTACAGGTGTATTACGGTTATAACAGTCTGAGTTTAGTAATAAATTCTCTTGCTTTCCACCATTACAAATTTTTTTTTTATTATTCTTAATTTTTGGTAACAAAATTAAGTTACGAATTTCTTTACACGTAATTAACCGGGTCTACTTTACGCAGGAGTTTATGTTTTTGTTTTTACCGTGACGACAGACACACACTTACATTCTATGAAGGCATATTCAGGAACCTACAGGTCTTGAATTGTCACAATATAAACCTGTTAAAGACTGAACAGTTTGACAAGCACTAACATTCATGTATGTACTTGCATTGGTGTCATACAATGATATTTCAAGTTATACAGACTATCATTGTATTAAATTACGTATCAAAAAAAAATTAATTTTATGAAAATTAATGTTACATGAAATACAGTAACTGAGTGCATAGATGAGATAACGAGTGCAGAGAGTTATCTATTTTACTACGTAACAATTATTTTAATTATTAGAGTGACGTATCTTTGTTAGCGTCACATGCTTACAACCTTTTATAAATTAGCAGAGTGGTGCATTTTTGTAACGTTTTGCCCACGTTACAAATCCAGGGAACCCATCATAATAGACACTAGCCAATTATACGGGCTGCCTACGTTGTAACAAACTGAAATTAAACTCAACACAATTAACAATAATAATTAAGCTAATTATTAGGAAACAAGGGAAGGTATTTCACTGATTTATGCACTCACTTCAATGTGTAATAAGATGACTTCTCTTTATTAACAAATGATATGTTAGGATCCCATAACATAATTATTTATACTAAAATATTCAAAAGTGTTTTCTGGAAAACTAGGGATCATATAGATCATGTACTTTTACCTCAGATCCGAGTTTACTTTAAATATTGTAAAGACGTCTGAGTATTACTATGCTCATCTAGGAGCTTGCAAGATTACATTTACCATTTGATGAATGGTATTATTTGCTAAAGGGATTATAATTAACATTTACATATTAACGTTACAACGTATGATTTTCAATATTACAGTATACATCTATTTGTTTCATTTATTGTTTAAAGAAAATTATAGTCTTTGAAAAGTCTCTTTCATCTATAAGTTATGTCTCAAATGTAATTAACTCCCGATAGTCAAGCTATCGAGTCACCTTTACAATAAGTTGTGCTGTCCTCGTCCTGGGGTGTCACACTTGGGAATTCTGGTAGTCGGCGTCGTCATCTGGGTCGTGTCTTCGGCAAATATTTTATAGCTGGTTCACTGAGGAGATTGAATTAAAGCTGGTTAAAGTTGGGGTAGATCCACGTAGGTCCTGGTCAGCGTCGTAGGTGTCGTAGACGTCCATATGTGCAGTTTATGCAGGTCACATATTCACATGTAGAGTTGTACTGGAGTTTACATCTTGAGTAGAGTGTGAAGCTACATTCTTTTGTGTCACATATTAATTTGTGTCATAACTAATTTACTAACATACCTTGTATAATTATCGGGCGCCATCTTGTTTTTTTGATTTACAAGCAAACAAACACAAAATTTGTACCTAAGAGGTGGGGTTCTTTTCGGCGAACAGGAGATCAGAATTGGTTGTTCAAAATAAAGAAAACTTTATATGGTTTCCCATGATTTAAAGTTTATTAACAATTAGATATTCTCAATTCTCATTCTAAAAACTCACATGAAAATAAAATTGAAATATAGTATAAACCTTTAATATAAAAGACTTTAGTATAAAAAAGAATCAAGATATTAAATAGACATAATTTTTATACACCTAGGATTAGTTTTGCAACGGAAACCAGCACTTCATTATATATATATATATAATTAAACAAAATCCCCCACACTCACTCACATACTACCCCCAGATTTTAAGAGCTCATATTTTCTAATTTTGAATGGTTGTAATTCTTTGTTTTTAAAACGTCTTCTTTTATTCTCTTTTTATAAGGTATGAATATAATTGAATATGATATAATTTATTCTCTTATGTGCAATTGCGTCCCTAAAGATCAGTCCAGCCTCCGTACATTTTTTTCTTTCATTCATCACTCCGCACATTTCGTACTTTTGTCGGAATTCTCGCCAGATAACTCGAAACTGTCACTTCATGACTGTTAATTATTAATTTGAATTAAAATCACATTTTTGTTGTATGCGGGCGCGAAAATCACGCACAGCCGGCGAACACACAAAACTTCGCCTAAAACCGGCGAACGCACAGTTGTTTGCGTCCGATGTGTTCAGATGTTGTTTTCCGACTGTTCTATATTTGCTGTGAGTGCGACAAAGCTAGTGGCACACTCCACCCACATTCCTTGTTATGTCAGGCGCTGACGTATATACTGACGTCAGATGGTCTGATGTGGTTATATAACTTGTTGACTGGTTTTGTATGTCATTGTCTGACCTTGGCACAGTTCCGTCGGTTGTTAAGTTCATAAAAACTCGTTTTATAAAACATTTCTGAATAAAAAATGTCACCCGCAGTGCTGCCGCTGTCGCTATTTTTTCTACCACTGAATTTACCTTTGTTTATAAATTTTGTCCCTATCATCGAAAAATGTTATTTGTTTTATAAAAAAAAATATACAAATTGCTTTATTACCCCAAAAATAGGCCCATTACAATACCCCCTCAATGAGATATTTTATGCCGAAGCATAAAAAATCTCATTGACACATTCATACTTGCTAAAGGGATCAGCCAGGATATGTCGCCACAACCCCCTTTACGGTTTACAAAAAAAAAAATATAATCAACTCACCCTTGGTCCGGTGACTGTGACCGCACCTGAATGACAATACTGGACTTCTCTCTCGAGATCCCAACACCGTAGAGTCAGACAGATACTTAACGCCCCTGTTCTGACGTGCTGGCCAGCTCAGGTCCGCCGCCACAGCATCACCAAACACTGAAACAACAAATCAAAATATCAAATAGTGGCCTTATACAACACCATATCCCCAACTGATCTGTTTCCCCCTAGCGGTGCTGGTTTGCGCTAAGAAGCACTGGTTTTGTTTTTTCACTAACTGCTAACATATATATATCAAATACCTAACAATGACATGATACCCCTTTTAAAATTCCATAATCCCATTCTATCTACTTTCTCTTGTTAACTTTATCCCAAAATTCAAAATCATTGCCCTGATTCCCATCAGAATTTAAATAAACAGACGACTGACTCACAAACATTTCCCATTACCATATTACATTTCTCTCATCCCCAATTTAAAAATACATTTAAAATATTGAAATTCATAAAATTCTCTTACACTAACAAACACAATATAACATAAGAAAACATAGTACACTCATAATTCACATCATTATTATTATCTTAAAATAAACAAGTTGTATTTAAAATGTTACACACTTAACATCATTAAATTTGCATATAAAATCATAAAATTTACCTTTTAATCTCAATTTAACTCTTATTAATTCTCTTTCAAATTTTTTTTTTTTTTTCATAACATTGCAATTATTATTCCATTTCCTTCATTTGGGTGATTCTCAGTTATTCATTATAATTCACTTTATCAACTTGGCATTTACTCATAATCTTACCCCTTTTATTACTCTAACGCTCCCTTACAAAATCTTTAACTAGTATGACACCCCTCTATCAAAAAATCTACTAATCCTTCTCTACCTTTAACTACTTACTACTTTAACTCAACTCGCCACATTCTCTCAATATATATAAAAAAAAAATACTCTCTAACCCTTTGTACATAGGATACGTGTTTCCCCCCCAAAAAAAAACTCAATTCCCGTTCTCTGGTTCCTGGATTCTACCTAAGGCAACCCCGTCTCCACTAAAATCTATCCCTACCCGTCCCAACTCATCATTATGTTGCGGACTCCCACATTACACTACCCCCTACTACAAAATTGCCATCCCCAAAAAATCTCAATCTCATTACCTCACTACAACTACAACAAAATAACAACATCAATTATAAACAACAATATATCACTCAAAACTTTACATATATCACCCATATCTACTGTGTCTCCATCAATACTTCTCAAAATTCTATAACATACATTAACTCAAAACAACATTACATTATTTTCATCTCTACTATTTCTTTAACTTTGACTTCAATTTGGACAGATCTATATGTCCCACAAATATTCATCACCCAGCTTCTATCTTTTGCAACCCATTGAAAATTTTAAACTATCACAACTTTATTTCATTTTATTTTAAAATCTATAAACACATTAAAAACATATTATTATATTTTTATAATCCTTATTCCTAACATAATACTAGCAATTAACACAATAAGACATAATAAACACAAGATAGGAAGTATGTAGTGCATCTATTTTTCAAATCAAAACAAAATTATTTAGTAGCAAGTTATCATTATCAAAATATAGCAAATCTCTAACTCGTTATCCCCTTGGATAACCTCCCTGCCACACACACTATGACCCCCCCTGGACTGTGGCGTCCAGTTGCGTCCACAAAGACTGAGGTTTTGGAGGAATGCGACATCTCTGTGTCCTTGCTTCTGCGTTACATTTTAAAAAGTACAGATATCAACATATCTTTGTGTATAGTTATGCGCCCTTAATACGGGTCTACCACCTGGCTTTGCTGTCCCTCCTCGGACAGAGTGGCAGCCGCTGTTCCCTAGCTTGGTGATTCCCCTTTATTTTCACCCCCCATCAATTTCAAAATACACCTTGACAACGATAACAGCTATGGCCAGTATGGTCAGCGCGTAATCGTAATGTACCCCAACCATAGCTGTTAAAGCTAAACCAATTCCACAGTCAAGGTTCGGTGAGGCCGTGACCGCCCGAAAAGTTGGGGAATCACAAGTAAGATATCTTTTATAACACTAAACTTACTATTTTATACT
This sequence comes from Magicicada septendecula, assembly GCA_034769895.1. Classification (NCBI taxonomy): domain Eukaryota; kingdom Metazoa; phylum Arthropoda; class Insecta; order Hemiptera; family Cicadidae; genus Magicicada; species Magicicada septendecula. The sequence goes on from CM068369.1 coordinate 252,625,205, forward strand.
TAAATGACATTATTAGTTTGGATGGTGTTTTACCCCCTTTATATGTAAGCTTAACCATCATGAACATAAAATATTAACTACAAAATTTGCAACCTCCCACCATTGCAGTTCCACACTACACTGTCATGTCACTTCTTTGGGCACCAATCTACTCACCAAAATTATCCACACATCTTGTATAATAACAAGTCTCTTTTTATTTTATTACACATCGTTTCAAAACGTTCCCATACTCACTGATACTAAAACTTGACAATTATATTTGGTGATTCCCCTTTATTTTCACCCCCCATCAATTTCAAAATACACCTTGACAACGATAACAGCTATGGCCAGTATGGTCAGCGCGTAATCGTAATGTACCCCAACCATAGCTGTTAAAGCTAAACCAATTCCACAGTCAAGGTTCGGTGAGGCCGTGACCGCCCGAAAAGTTGGGGAATCACAAGTAAGATATCTTTTATAACACTAAACTTACTATTTTATACTTAAATGACATTATTAGTTTGGATGGTGTTTTACCCCCTTTATATGTAAGCTTAACCATCATGAACATAAAATATTAACTACAAAATTTGCAACCTCCCACCATTGCAGTTCCACACTACACTGTCATGTCACTTCTTTGGGCACCAATCTACTCACCAAAATTATCCACACATCTTGTATAATAACAAGTCTCTTTTTATTTTATTACACATCGTTTCAAAACGTTCCCATACTCACTGATACTAAAACTTGACAATTATATTTGGTCACTTAATTCTAAAATTTATTTAAATTTAAAATTATACACATCCAAAATTGTTTTGGTAATTATTATTTTTTTTTATTTATTTTTTTTTCAATTTCCTATTCAATTTCAATTCTCTGACTCTATTCAAAAACTGCATAGGGTGTACCCCCCTGTTTTCGTAATTAAATAACTCCAAATCGATATCACTATTCATATCTTTAGCAATGACTACATAACTACATATAACTACATACATTCCACATTTGCCACACATTTACAAAATGAAAACCACAGTTACACAAACATAGAGCACAACATGGAAATACTACACTACTTACCTAAAAGTAGAAAACTAAACACAGCAGAACAACTTGAAATATACAGATATCACACACTACAACCAAACAACATATTAAATGAACAATTACATTATAGATCACACATACTTTTCGATACACTGATTCAAACACACACTTTGAATCCTAGCGCCATTTCCCTCCCACCAGCAACCCCCACCACACACACCTACAACCCGTAACCGTTACTTTGTACAGACGTTCAGTATTCAAATCCCATTGAGGAAGACGAACACAACGTCGAAACGTCTGGGAAACAAAACCAAAAAGTAAGTGTTCACAGTGAAAGTTTAATATATATATATTGTAACAATTATATAGGTGTGTACGTCCTTTTTTCTTATAGCCCCTCGTTGGGTTCGTCAATATGTAACAATTAATTGTGGTCGTTCCTGTCAAAATGTATCACACTTGTTTATTTTGTGTATTAGTGTGAATGTAGTGTGTTTGCCTCACACTGGTCGTTACATAAATCGACGTCACTACTGGAGTCCGTAGAGTTGTCAACGTTATCAGTACAACCTACCTGTTAATTCATAGGGATTGCTATTCCCGGGTGGCGCCAAATTGTTTCGGTTAAAACAATTAAAATATTTAATTTCTAAGATAATACGTGATATTAGCATGGACAGCTGTGGTGTTCGAATTGTTCCCGCTACTAAACAGGTTGTCAACTCGTCCACTCGTGATGAGCGCTAGTTGGCTGTTGCTTAAAACTTCGCTAACACACATATATTCTACAAAATCCTATGAAATAACAAGATAATAATGTTCTGTACTGTGTTTTTTAATACAAATTTGGTCATCAATAAATATGACAAATGAATTATAAATAATTTTATAACATTCGGCTCCGGCTTAGAGCTTGAAACACAAAATATCTCAGAGTTGGCAAAATTGATTTCAAAACATTATCGTTGCCGAAAACGGCTTCAGTCACATTTAATAGATTACAATGTTTAAAATCTGGAGTTCTTTTGATCATGAAATAAGACATAAACGTTGGTTACATTAAAAAAGTACACTACCATACCTTATACGTACTTAGAAATTATAATGTGTTTATACAATTTGTTCGGTAGTGTCGTATTTCTGTTACAAAAGTTGTGCTCTCAAATAAGGTTATATTTAGTTTAATACAATGTTTTTTAAGTGAGTAAATTATACAATTACCTTTGAAAGAAAATATTACTTTTTAAATAGTGAGAAATTTTATCGTTTGAAAAATAATTTAAGTAATTTAGGGTTTTGGGAATAAGGAATTTATTCGGTACTTATCAGTTCATCTCACGTTGAAATGTCGTCATCAGGATAGTCGTATATTTTTCGAATTTGGGCTGGTTTTAAACTTCCAACATCTTCTTCATCTGGTCTTGGGTTTTTTCTTTAATTAATTTAGTTAATTTGGTTCCTGGACCTCATGAATTCTCCGTAGATTGACATCTGTTCATTTTGGGTCATCTTGGTTCACTGATTCGACTTTTTATAACTGTTTAAATTAAAATTCCAATCGTTCCAATTTTGCGCGTCGCTTACCAACGCTTCGTTTTTCAGAGTCTATATAATTTAACGGAAAATAAGCCCTCAAACGTCTCGTTGTCATAGTAACCATAATTCGATGATTGGTTAATTACTCTTTTAGGACATTGTTAAAATATTTGAATTTTTATTCAAATTTACTAAGTATTTTCCTAATGATTTTATTCCTTTATAATTCCTTTGGGATAATAAATGACATCACTATTATTTTTCTTTCCTTTCAAAGTTTACAATGATACCTCATAAGGTCATATTCTGTTATACATTAACTATAGTCTAATTATTTGACATTTAATAAATAACATATCTTTCTTATATTAAATTATTACAATAATATTTCTGTGTTAAAATAACTGATATATAATTACTGTCCATTCACTGGTCTTAGATTAGTAAGATTTCTTGTGAAATTGATACAATTTACATTTGAATGTCTTTGGCAGTTAAATGTCTTCATAGTCAAAATCAGCCATGATTGTTTTTTGGTGTATTGCTTTTTAAATTCCTTTTGAATTCAGCCTGATGGGCTTCACTTATTTGTTTGTGTTTTAACTACTATTCAACATACATTTTCATTACTCTTCCTTTAAAATATCATAATTAGGTTTATGGACTGTAAGTTCCTTTCAGCCATATTCCTCCTTTAACATTGACCCAACTATTCTTTACAAGTCATTAGTTATTACTAGTACTAACATTGATTTCTTTCTTGAGTTACAAACTAAAGTGATAAACCTTGTCACTTTTCATAAAATTATGAAGGTTAATTCCCCTTTCAACATGGGGTGTTGTATTCTTTGCAATCTTAATTTTAATAACAAAACTTTAATTCTATTCTATCATACCATGTTAACACAAGTTATTTGTCTGGGCTTTCTCCCTGAATAATATCACAAGCTTCCCTTATATTAATTTGGACTACTATTTCTAATTACTTCTAGATATATTACTGTTTATAATATCACTCCAATCATTGGTTGTTTATCAATGTTTTACAGAGTGTCTCCTTACTTATCATTCTATTTTTAATGTTTCACATACACTTTCACTATTTTTTAGGGTACTTACACTTCACTAAAGCACTTCACTTTGGTTCACTGTTTTGTATTTAGTGTTTATTTAATGGGTAATCCCTATACTTTCTCCTACCATTTCTCACTATTTTGTTTTAGTATGATATTTACTATTAACAACATTAGGTTAGTTGTGTTTTGTTAAATCTAACCTTTCTGACTGGGTTAGTGTACATTTTCTATATTATTATATTTTACAATTGTATTGTCTTTAAAATGGGTACATAGGTTAAGTTAATGATAATAATAACATTGGTTTCATTAATACATAATTATTCAAGGTTTATTGACCATATTCTATCTTTAAGCATACAATCTTTCCCTTTTATATGTGTGTTAGTTTCCCCTTGGGTTCAACCTGTCTCCTCTTCATTCTTCCTCTTCTTCATTTTCTTCATCGTCAATAGTCTTCATCTTCATTTGGTTCTCCTCTTCTTCTCTTCTGGTTTAAATTCTGTTTAATTTTAGGGATCTGTTCTCTTCCTCAGTTCTTCTTTAGTTTTGTGTTCATTGTTGATTTGTCTATCATATTTTTCTTAAGTATGTTACGTGGTTCCCTTCTTTATGTTTAGGTTGTTGGCTCAATCACTTGGGTTGGGTAATATCGTTGTACGTCGTGTCAAAGTATTTACATTTTAATCATTTTTTAAACATTTTATTTTATATGAAGTATTTTTATATCAAGAATTATCTTTTTTATCACTGGTACGGGATTTGGCTTAATTGTATCGTTACAATATATATATATATATATATATATATATATATATATATTGCGACAACACAAATTACTAAACTATTGGCGCATAGGATATGATAGTATGTGTATCTCAAATTAAAAGTCTATATTGGAATGTTTAAGATTATTTATTGCACAAAACACAAGTAATTGTTTATATGGTATATTTGATATGTACAGAATGTAATGTTTGATATAGAGTCTTTCTTTTAAAATGTTAAATACTGTTCATACGCAAGACGTGATACGTTACATAAAGAAGATTCCCACGATGATGTTGCTGAAGAAAAGGGCAGGTCTTTGCGGTGTAGTTGGTTCGTCAGGTGCGGCTTGTAAATGACAGACGTTTCCCCAGAAACGTTTACAGCTGGGCTGGTGTCCTATAACAGCTGGGCTGGTGTCCTATAACAGCTGGGCTGGTGTCCTGACAGCTGGGCTGGTGTCCTGTAACAGCTGGGCTGGTGTCCTGACAGCTGGGCTGGTGTCCTGTAATTCCCACGATGAATCTGACGCTTCGCACACACAACGGTACTACGGATCTTATTACTCGTAAAATTAATATAGAGTTTATGACCAAGTAATATCTCAGGTGACAGTGCGTTTAATCTAATAACGGTATATTGAACTTATACCACTCCGGCTTCTTCAAGTGTTCATGCAAATACCAAGGTCTACCGCGATCAGCAGACCACCCTATGAGGAAATCTTGCACTAACACGGAAACGTCTTGATGGAACAACTTACTATTGCGTAACTATTAATGATACCGACACTGTGGAAAATCACGCACAGTGATACAGTTACACTCACTTATTAAACACGTAATACTACAATATTAATATCGTGTGTAAAGAGTTAATATTCAACCGTTCTGCGTCACACGCGTTACTATCCCCGAATAGTCTTTACAGATTCCTGCAAGCGACAGAATCTTGAACAAGAATTGTATGTACCGTTCGCGGTAGCAGCAGTGAAGAACTGCCTGTAATTATACGCGCAATGTGTTAAAACAATACCGTGTGCAGATGTACTACACACACAGTTCTGAGTCTTCCCGTTTCACTATCAACGAATAGTCTTTACAACACCTTGCAAGCGGTAGAATCTTGTACAAGGAGTGCACGTCCTGTTCGCGGTAGATGGCGTAGAACTGCCTGTGTAACGACAGGCTTAAGAAAATTTCCAACCACCACTCAGCATTCTATTGGTGGACGGAAGTCACATGGTTAGTACACCGTGACATGCATTTTTCATGCTGTAAAGTGCATTTACTTTGTAACAGCATGCATAGCGGTAATCAGAAGACCCTTATCACATGCATAACTGCATACTTTACTAATATCATACATGAACGTAAACAATAGTCAGAAATATATAGGGATTGTAGCAATACATATGTCTATGTTCAGTACAATGTCAAATACAATGATAATCAATTCACGCACAGCCCGGGAAACGTTTACCACTCGCGCACGCGCACACATTTCCACAAACACAGTACATGAATAACAATAAATAAATAATGCACAGTTTTACTAAACTAAACCTTTATCCTTGCTAAATACAACTGATAACATAACCAAACTTAACCATCTACCAATATAACATGAATGTCCATAGTCTGTGTAATATATGAGCTTGCCCCGCATATCATGATCCTGTGATTCGTTGCAGGATTAACCCCTTCCCGCATAAAAAAAAATTTTTTTTTTTTTTTTGTTAGTTAACTAACAAAAAATAAAATTTTTTTTCTTTCGATATAACCAAAACAATTTCCTAATCCTGAAACAATAATACTAATACCTTCAAACTAAAATCAAATAAACATCCTCAAATCAATACTAACATTTTCTAACTGTCACTGTGACAGAAGCACGAAATCAAAGACACGTGGTAACCTAAAACCAAAACAAATACACATGTTCCCGACAAGCAGATAACGAAATTTTATGCAGGGTCACAAAGTACACAGACGGCATTCCTTATCTTAACTAGATTATTGTTCATTCACAGAGTCATCTTACATATAACATTTAAACCTGAACTGACATATTTAAATAGCTACACATTCTTACCCCTATATCCTGACATTTATTTCTGAGTTTTTTTTTTTGTAAAAAATCTCCGTTTTTAAACGCACGCGTTTACTTGGAAATGTAGATTTGCATTTGTTTAATATACGCCGTATTTGCTTTATCTTGCAACCCCTGAACTGAAACTTGCGGGTTAGTGAGTTATTCGTTATCTTATCTTTCGAGCGTCCTAGTCTGATAAGGTGCTCTACACTATCGACTTTACCTCGTAATGTATTGTTTGGAAATCCAACTGGCAGTTTATTCAATTCGTCGACTTCCAATATAATATTATGTCCGTGTTTTCTAACTCCAAGTACGGTCGCATCAATTCTCGTATCCTGTACGTATTCTGTTTTAAGTGCCTGTTTTTCAATTATCTGCGACTCATACGTTGCTGATTTTATCCTTGTGTGACTTACCGGCAGAACCGGAGTTTGTAAAAAGTGGTTTTTATACCTCTTGAGTAACTGCTCGTCCAACAGTGATATTTCTGTGCCACTGTCGGACAACATCTCGTCAACATAACCACTGATTTTTGCTTCGACAACAAGGTCGGTGCAATTTTCAATACTAACAATCTTCTTACCTTCATTATTATTATTATTGCAAATTAAACTATCTCTACTTTCTGCAGGATATAGGCCAGACATAACAGTTTTATTCTTATAACTAACATTTTTCATACTTGATTGATTGAACTGCTTTTTAACTGAATCACTTTCAGTAACTGTTGCTAATAAGTTGGTATTAAATTGCTGAGTTGTATTTTTATGTTGTTGTGATTGCGGCTGATTTTGTGCTGTTTGAACATGAAACTGATTACGCGGTGGTTCATTATTATTTACCATAATTGTTGTCACCTTATTGTCACCAGTATCATTCACCTCTCCGTCCTCCATAAACACCTCAGTACCTGATATAGATTCATCTAGTACCTCATCATTAGGACATGTGTCATAAATACCTGCACCGTTAGTATCCATACTAGTTCCAGGCTCTACTACTGGTTCGGAATTTTTATGTGTTATACATACACTGTCCGCATCCATGACAGATGTCCGCAAACTTCAGATTCTATCATACGTTCACGGTTCTCGCATGCTATATCTGTTACACTATAAACTATCACCTCATCACAGCACTTACCTGAAGTATGTTCCAGACTAATAGTGTTGTTACTACTAATTTCATTTCTGTTATCTTCACTACAATTTGATGCAGAATCTAAATACTCGACTTTACCGAGATATGAACTACTAGGCCCTAATAAGGTTGTTTCTGTATAAGCACTTTCAATTTCATCTACTACGCTACTGTTCTCCGTTAATCCTCCAGATGTAACATCTTGGTTAACTTCCATATTACTTTCTTTGAGAGTATGTTCCACAAGGACATTTGGTACTTCAAAATTATCACAAGGTACAATATTCTCAACAGATAAATCTACTTCAATATCAGCTGACATTTCCTGTAGTTTCGCCATCCTCTCCTCTCTATCGGCGTCCATTTCTTCCCAGAATTTCTGCCTAATGGCTATCATCTCCTCATCTCTGGCTTTACTTTCCTCTGAAATTCTTTGCATATCCGCTATCATCTCTTCTTCCTCGGCTTTCATCTTCTCACGCCAGGCTTTATTTTCCTCAGACATGGTTTTTAGACTGGCTAATATGGCCGCAAAAGTATCCTTTATTTCTGCTGTATCCGCCATAGTGATTTAAGTTTTAAAAAATTTTTAACAAATTTAAATTTATTGATTTATACGCAAAGAAAGTTATTATTACTACAAGATTAGAACGTAATGTAACCAGTTTATATGCACACAGAAAGCAGTTCAAAATATCAAAATGTAAATAAACCTTATCTAACACACAACAACTAATAATCTACCTCCAATATACTGATAATATTTGTTCATATATGACATACAAGAGAATATGCACAATTGATAAATTATACCCTCAGATTATCATATGAACTATACACATACAATTATTATGTTAATTATAATTATACGTCGGATTTTTACCAACAAATTTTATACTCATAGACAAATATATAATAGCGTAAATTTACCGCTATTTTACGAGCCCCAAGTTGCTAAGCGCCAAAATATCTATGCGACAACACAAATTACTAAACTATTGGCGCATAGGATATGATAGTATCTGTATCTCAAATTAAAAGTCTATATTGGTGGGTTTAAGATTATTTATTGCACAAAACACAAGTAATTGTTTATATGGTATATTTGATATGTACAGAATGTAATGTTTGATATAGAGTCTTTCTTTTAAAATGTTAAATACTGTTCATACGCAAGACGTGATACGTTACATAAAGAAGATTCCCACGATGATGTTGCAGAAGAAAAGGGCAGGTCTTTGCGGTGTAGTTGGTTCGTCAGGTGTGGCTTGTAAATGACAGACGTTTCCCCAGAAACGTTTACAGCTGGGCTGGCGTCCTGTAACAGCTGGGCTGGTGTCCTATAACAGCTGGGCTGGTGTCCTATAACAGCTGGGCTGGTGTCCTGTAACAGCTGGGCTGGTGTCCTGACAGCTGGGCTGGTGTCCTGTAATTCCCACGATGAATCTGACGCTTCGCACACACAACGGTACTACGGATCTTATTACTCGTAAAATTAATATAGAGTTTATGACCAAGTAATACCTCAGGTGACAGTGCGTTTAATCTAATAACGGTATATTGAACTTATACCACTCCGGCTTCTTCAAGTGTTCACGCGAATACCAAGGTCTACCGCGATCAGCAGACCACCCTATGAGGAAATCTTGCACTAACACGGAAACGTCTTGATGGAACAACTTACTATTGCGTAACTATTAATGATACCGACACTGCGGAAAATCACGCACAGTGATACAGTTACACTCACTTATTACACATGTAATACTACAATATTAATATCGTGTGTAAAGAGTTAATATTCAACCGTTCTGCGTCACACGCGTTACTATCCCCGAATAGTCTTTACAGATTCCTGCAAGCGACAGAATCTTGAACAAGAATTGTATGTAATGTTCGCGGTAGCAGCAGTGAATAACTGCCTGTAATTATACGCGCAATGCGTTAAAACAATACCGTGTGCAGATGTACTACACACACAGTTCTGAGTCTTCCCGTTTCACTATCAACGAATAGTCTTTACAACACCTTGCAAGCGGTAGAATCTTGTACAAGGAGTGCACGTCCCGTTCGCGGTAGATGGCGTAGAAGAACTGCCTGTGTAACGACAGGCTTAAGAAAATTTCCATCCACCACTCAGCATTCTATTGGTGGACGGAAGTCACATGGTTAGTACACCGTGACATGCATTTTTCATGCTGTAAAGTGCATTTACTTTGTAACAGCATGCATAGCGGTAATCAGAAGACCCTTATCGCATGCATAACTGCATACTTTACTAATATCATACATGAACGTAAACAATAGTCAGAAATATATAGGGATTGTAGCAATACATATGTCTATGTTCAGTACAATGTCAAATACAATGATAATCAATTCACGCACAGCCCGGGAAACGTTTACCACTCGCGCACGCGCGCACATTTCCACAAATACAGTACATGAATAACAATAAATAAATAATGCACAGTTTTACTAAACTAAACCCTTATCCTTGCTAAATACAACTGATAACATAACCAAACTTAACCATCTACCAATATAACATGAATGTCCATAGTCTGTGTAATATATGAGCTTGCCCCGCATATCATGATCCTGTGATTCGTTGCAATATATATATATTACATTTAATATTTATACATAAATTTACCTCAAGATGTTATTTTTCTATTTGGAACATGTTTCGGGTACTATCTTGTTCCCATCCTCAGCCTTCGGGTTTTTTTGTCTGGTGAAGTACATATGTGTTGTTGGTTGATAATTGTGGATTCCTGTTGGCTTCTGGTATTTCAGGTTGGTTTTATTGTGTGTGATTGTGGTGTATGTGTTAGTTTTTTGTGTATTTTCAATGTTGAGTGCTTTGAATATTGTGTCATGTTTTGTATTGATTTGTATTTGTTCAGGTATTAGTTTGTTTTGTGTTTTATGTTTGTATATTTGTAAGTTTTCCCATATGTTCATTATGGTGCCTTTGTGTGGTATATGTTTTATTAGTGTTACATTGGTTATGTCTGGGAATTCATGTCCTGTGTTTATTGCATGTGTGGCTAAATTGGATTTATATATTTCTGGTTTTTTGTATGCATTTAGGTGTTTAAAATAACGTTTTTTCAGCTGTTTTTTTGTTTGTCCTATATAACATTTATTGCAATCTTGGCATTCAATTTTGTATATACCGTTAGTTGTTGTATTATCTTTGTTGTGTGAGCTATTTAGATTTTGTAATTTATTTTTATTAGTTTTGTATGCTATTTTTATATCTGTGTTTTTAAATAGTTTTGTTAGTTTTGTCATTTTATTATTTATATATGTGAATGTGGTCCATTTTTTGTTGTTGTTATTATTTATGTGTTGTTCAGTTTGATTAATTCTTAATTGTTCAGTTTTTATTTTGTATTTGATTTTATTTTCTATTTTGATCATAGTATTTTTATTGTATCCATTTTCATAACCAATTTGGTATATTATATTTCTTTCTTTGTCAGTTTCTTGTTTGTTTAGGGGTATTTTGTACATTCTGTTAAATAACGAATAAAATGCTGCCATTTTATGTTGTGGTGGGTGGTCAGAATGGTTAGGTATAATGATGTTAGTGGAAGTTGATTTTCTATATATTGCATATTGTATGTGTTTGTTGTATCTTGTGATGGTTATGTCTAAATAGTTGATTTTGTTATGTTTTTCTTTTTCTTCTGTGAATTGTATTTTGGGATGTATGTTATTGATTTGTTTCAGTATGTTCTCTGCATTTATGTTTTTGTTGTTTGATACATATAGTCCATCATCTACATATCTTATCCATATGCCATTTGGGTCATGTGCTTTTATGATATTTTGTATTTTGGTGTCTATGTGTTGTAGGAATATTTCTGCTGTTATGCTTGATAATGGTGATCCCATTGCTAAACCTTCTTTCTGTTGATAAATTTTGCTATTAAATTCAAAGTAATTTTGTTTTAGTATTAGTTGGAAGTTTCTCAACACAAAGAAGGTTTAGCAATGGGATCACCATTATCAAGCATAATAGCAGAAATATTCCTACAACACATAGACACCAAAATACAAAATATCATAAAAACACATGACCCAAATGGCATATGGATAAGATATGTAGATGATGGACTATATGTATCAAACAACAAAAACATAAATGCAGAGAACATACTGAAACAAATCAGTAACATACATCCCAAAATACAATTCACAGAAGAAAAAGAAAAACATAACAAAATCAACTATTTAGACATAACCATCACAAGATACAACAAACACATACAATATGCAATATATAGAAAACCAACTTCCACTAACATCATTATCCAACTAATACTAAAACAAAATTACTTTGAATTTAATAGCAAAATTTATCAACAGAAAGAAGGTTTAGCAATGGGATCACCATTATCAAGCATAATAGCAGAAATAAAAACACATGACCCAAATGGCATATGGATAAGATATGTAGATGATGGACTATATGTATCAAACAACAAAAACATAAATGCAGAGAACATACTGAAACAAATCAATAACATACATCCCAAAATACAATTCACAGAAGAAAAAGAAAAACATAACTAAATCAACTATTTAGACTTAACTAAAAATGAACTTTTTTCATGTGAAACTTACTAATTTTATTGGACGCGTTTCGGCTTAGTATCCGCCTTCTTCAGCTTTGGTAACAGACTGCCAGCATTTTGTAACGGTTGTGTGGAAGGTGAAGTGGGGGTGGTGTGTGGAGGAAGGGGATTGGCGCGGGGATTCAACTTACTGTTTGTTTTCTGTATAATTGTGTCAAAAAGTGTATGTGATTTATATTGTAATTGATCGTTGAGTATGTTGTTTGGTTGTGTTGTGTGGTGTTTATATATTTCGTATTGTTCAGTTGTGTTGAGTTTTTGACCTTTGGGTATGTAATGTAAAATTTCAAGATTAGTGAAATGTAATGTAATCTTGAAATTTTACATTACATTACATACCCAAAGGTCAAAAACTCAACACAACTGAACAATACGAAATATATAAACACCACACAACACAACCAAACAACATACTCAACGATCAATTACAATATAAATCACATACACTTTTTGACACAATTATACAGAAAACAAACAGTAAGTTGAATCCCCGCGCCAATCCCCTTCCTCCACACACCACCCCCACTTCACCTTCCACACAACCGTTACAAAATGCTGGCAGTCTGTTACCAAAGCTGAAGAAGGCGGATACTAAGCCGAAACGTGTCCAATAAAATTAGTAAGTTTCACATGAAAAAAGTTCATTTTTAGTTAAGTGTTAGTGCTGTGAAAGAAGAGATGAATAATCAAGACAACTATTTAGACATAACCATCACAAGATACAACAAACACATACAATATGCAATATATAGAAAACCAACTTCCACTAACATCATTATACCTAACCATTCTGACCACCCACCACAACATAAAATGGCAGCATTTTATTCGTTATTTAACAGAATGTACAAAATACCCCTAAACAAACAAGAAACTGACAAAGAAAGAAATATAATATACCAAATTGGTTATGAAAATGGATACAATAAAAATACTATGATCAAAATAGAAAATCAAATCAAATACAAAATAAAAACTGAACAATTAAGAATTAATCAAACTGAACAACACATAAATAATAACAACAACAAAAAATGGGCCACATTCACATATATAAATAATAAAATGACAAAACTAACAAAACTATTTAAAAACACAGATATAAAAATGGCATACAAAACTAATAAAAATAAATTACAAAATCTAAATAGCTCACACAACAAAGATAATACAACAACTAACGGTATATACAAAATTGAATGCCAAGATTGCAATAAATGTTATATAGGACAAACAAAAAAACAGCTCAAAAAACGTTATTTTGAACACCTAAATGCATACAAAAAACCAGAAATATATAAATCCAATTTATCCACACATGCAATAAACACAGGACATGAATTCCCAGACATAACCAATGTAACATTAATAAAACATATACCACTCAAAGGCACCATAATGAACATATGGGAAAACTTACAAATATACAAACATAAAACAGAAAACAAACTAATACCTGAACAAATACAAATCAATACAAAACATGACACAATATTCAAAGCACTCAACATTGAAAATACACAAAAAACTAACACATACACCACAATCACACACAGTAAAACCAACTTGAAATACCAGAAGCCAACAGGAAGCCACAATTATCAACCAACAACACATATGTACAGTCGACTCCCTCTCGTTCGGACTCCGATGGTTCGGACGCCGGATGGTCCGGACTACTTCTTGGAAATGAGTCATCAGCGCGCGCCGGTTTTCTCACGGCCGAAAACGACAGGATTGAGCGTGTCTGTTTATTTCCGGCCTACATGTAAACAAAGATCCTCAGTTCGGCTTACGATTGCGTTTGCTCCGGATCGTCATACAGTGTACTGTAGCTGTTTTTACTAATTACTACTGATATTGTTGTGTGTTTTAATAATTTTCAATGTGAGTTACATATGTTATTATAAGTGAGTTTATTTGTTAGGTGAAATTGTAGTTTCAGTAACTCTGATTATTTGACAGTAAAATTCTCAAAAATGAGTGAAAAACGGAAGCATAATACGGTTAAAATGCAAGACAGACTTAATATTTTACAACGTTTAGATAAGGGTGAATCAGTGCAAAGTATTTGTACGGAGTTTAATGTAGGGAAAAGCACAGTTTATGATTGGCGGAAAAACAGAAAATCGATCGAGGATTTTTGTATGCAAATTGAAGTCGAATCCGTCCTTTCTACTCGATCTACCTTGAAAAAACCACACCATGAACTTGTTGATGACGCATTATGGTTGTGGTTCATGCAGGAACGTAGAAGAGGGACTCCTATAAATGGGCCGATTTTGAAAGAAAAAGCCGTCATTCTTCATTCAAAACTTGGGGAAAAAGGAAACTTCTCGGCAAGCGATGGGTGGCTAACGAGATGGAAAAAACGGCATGGAGTGCATTTCCTTGGAGTTTGCGGGGAGAAGCTTTCAGCAGACCAACCGGCAGCTAATGATTTTTCTGAAAAATTGAAGCGTATCATTGAGCGTGAAAACTAACCCCAGAACAAGTGTACAATATCGATGAGACCGGGCTTAACTATAAACTTTTGCCTAATAAAACCTTTGCCACTCCTCAAGAAAAGTCTGCTTCGGGCTTTAAAGTAAATAAAGAAAGGATCACTGTTGCACTATGCTCAAACGCAACTGGGACACACAAGATGCCGCTATTTGTGATTGGAAAGTCGGCCAAACCCAGAGTATTCAAAAACTTAAACATGTCTTCCCTTCCAGTGTATTACAGGTCACAAAAGTCTGCCTGGATGGATTCTTATTTGTTTAAGGAGTGGTTCGTGGCTCAATTTGTTCCATCTGTAAAAGAACATTTGACATCCTTGAAATTGCCAGTAAAAGCAGTTCTTGTGCTTGATAATGCCCCTACGCATCCAGAGGAAGGTCTCGAATGTGATAGTTACAGTGACATCAAGCTTTTATATATGCCTCCAAATGTAACAAGTATCGCACAGCCCATGGACCAGGGTGTAATCGAATGCTTTAAGAGAAAATACCGGAGGAAGCTTCTTTCAGAAATTTTGGATAAGATGGATGGTAATGACAATGCAGGTCTCATCCAGACGCTCAAGACAACTAACATTAAGGACGTCATTTATATCGCTGCTAAATCGTATGATGAAATCCCATCATCTACGTTTACCAAATCCTGGAGAAAATTGTGGCCAGATGTTGAAACTCTCGTTGAGAAGAGACAAGAAGACAACCCAAATACAATAGGGTTAAATATTCATGCAACTGAACCTGATGACAACCACTCAATTTTAAAGGATTTACAACGGCTGCCTGATTCTGCTAGTATTAATGAGAATGACGTTGTGGAATGGATTTCGCGAGCTGATGATGAACTGGCTAATGAAATCCTGAATGATGACGAAATCGTCGATGTAGTCCTTCGTCAAGAGGAAGAAAAAGAAGAAGACGACGACGAAGGTGTGTGACTTGCTAATCAATCACATATAATTATTATAATGAAATGTCAAATTAAATTGTTACTTACCGTTACGATAATTCTTACGGGGTCACAGGATTCGGTCACATGTACCTAGATACAAACATGGTCTATAGGTTACGCAAAGTACTGACACCACTCATTTTGGAAGAGACGTAATATTTATTATTATTTAATCTTGACTGCTTGTAAACTCATTAAAATTCATTGAGATACATTACTGCAAAGTGATGCAACACCAACATAACACTTAGGAATTACAGCTTACCTTATTATTTCACAAGACACAAATGCAAATATCAAATAAAAACACAAATATACACAAAAAGCCGCCCAGCTTTGCCACACACTCTATCACCAATTAAACCCCTTCACATTCTAGAAAATCAGAAACCCCCTAACACATCTTCATATGATAAAGCCCCCACATCGACCACGCGGTCATCGCGCCCGTGCCAAGTCCCCTTTCAAATGTCCGAAAAGTATTTGAAACTATTCATTCTCTTACTCTTGACTGTTGATATCTTATTTTACTGTTAATGTCACTTCAAATTTTAACGGTGAGGTCGGCCGACCTAAAGAAAAAACTGTTAATGAAATTTAGATGAACCGCATGCGGTCGGTTGGTAAGAGGAACTGGGTAGAAGTTTTTTCTCTGTCCACTCTCCACAGTTTTCAACACTGGAACTCACTGCCTTGGGCGTCGTCGCCGAAGCTTCAGCCCATGCCATGCATGTTGTTTTTTTGATTCAATGTCGCATATGATCTTCTACAGGCAGTGGCTGACGTCATTTAAGTGGGCTTGGTCTAAACGACACTTCCGTAGTGAAACCAAATGAACGATGAAAATTTCACTCTCTGGCCATCTTACTTTTTTGCCAACGCTTGGGTAGGCGCCCATGCTTGGTGTGCGCATGGGAGCGCAATGCCACACTCTCGCATAGTTCTTGGAATTTTGGTGGAGGTGCAAATGCTCTGCCGCATTCCTCAACAACAACTGCGTCTTCTAGCGTTGTTTCACTGTTCTGTTACACTGACTGTTATACTGACACATACGTTGCACAATAATGCAGCTTTACCATACTTTATACCAGTCCGCCCGAAAACGAAATAAATAAAAATATAAATATATGCCCCAAACGGTTAAAATAAAAACACACAAAATTTGACCCGCTACAATACCCCCTCGATGAGAATTCTGCTGTCCATGACAGAAGAAATCTCATCGATAAACCCCGAAGAGGACCGGTGAGGAACTGGTGCCAACAACCCCCTGGTTCTTAATCTGCATGGGTACACGACCCTCCTGGCTCTTAATCTGCATGGGTACACGACCCCCCTGGCTCAGCGACCATGGACTCATCTGAACGAGATCACTGGACTTCTCCGTTAGAGATCCCAACACCGAGAAATCGATCAGACTCGCACCACAGCCCACCTTGCCTTCTAACATGCTACCCCCAAAAATCCTCAATCCCTGGCTAAAATCGTTCCAGCTCCTCCGCCGATGTGGATCCCCTTTTTGCAAGCTGGGCTGCCTTTGGCAAATACTGGGCTCACACACTCTAACATTACATATTACCATAACACATAAGAATAAAACTTTCTTTTAACATTTTTCAAA
Source organism: Magicicada septendecula (assembly GCA_034769895.1). Lineage (NCBI taxonomy): Eukaryota > Metazoa > Arthropoda > Insecta > Hemiptera > Cicadidae > Magicicada > Magicicada septendecula. The sequence continues at coordinate 252,642,586 of CM068369.1, forward strand.
AATTTAAAAAATTCAAAATTCAAAAAATAATCGTTTATCAAAAAATTCTCTTCCTCTTTTTTCTAATTTTTGTTTCAATGACTTAACCTAAACATTCCTATTAATACAAATACATCCTTACTCTAGCATGAGAACAATTTATAGCCTACCAATATAAAGCAATACAATAAAAGAAACATCATTAATACATACACAATAAAATAATCATTACTCAACATATTCACTCGCTGGCAGGCGAAAAATCAAAAAAAAAAATTTTTTTTTTTTTTCAAAAAAATTTAAAATTTTCAAAATTTTAAAATTCAAAAAAATTATTCATTAAATATTTATTAAATTTATTTATTAAATAACATTTATTAAAATTATTCAATTATTGGTTTGAATTAATTAAACAAACAAATCACAATTAGCTTCCTACTATACACAAGCTTAGTAGGTGTATGAACTCATCAGCTGATCATAACTAGGTCAAGTCCAAAACCCTTGACCTACATATGTTATATATGATTTCTGAAAATACTTTGAACATCTGTAATATCCTAACTTGAAATACAAAACATAGTAAAACAAAATATTTAAAACGAACAAAATATTAATACAAATAATAAACAGATTGACATTTACATTATTTAAAACAAACAATTCTTGACTTTACATTATTTTCACTTCTATCAAAATTCTGTCACTGGTTGAAAAAATAAACAATTGTATATTCTTTATCATGAATCTCTCTGCCTTTTCAACAATCTTACCTTAATATACTGTGGGTGATGTAAATTATTTATTCTCGTTTTTCTGTATGAGATTTCTATACATATATAAACTTTCTCCCCCTGACTCTAATATTTATCAACTGCAACTCCCAAGACACCCAACTCTATCAAAAATATCTACTAATCAGGACATTCTAAACCCCAACTTATCATTTAACACAATTCGCCGCCTTCTCTACATATAAAAAAAAAATACTCTCCAACCCTTTGTACATAGGATACGTGTTTCTCCTACCCAAAAACTCATTTCCCTTATTTGGCGGCCCGGATTCTACCTAAGGCGGCCCCTTCCCCACTAAAATCTATTCTAATCCCGTCCCAACCCTTGTTGCGGACTCCCCAAATACACTACCCCCTAATACAAACTTGCCATCCCCAAAAATCTCAATCTCATTACCTCACTACAAATACACAAAATAACCTCATTAACTATAAACATAAATATAGATCATTCAAAACTCTACATAAATTCCCCACAACTGTGTCAACCTTAATACTTCACCAACTTCTATAACATACATTAACTCAAAAACAACATTACATCATACTCATCTCTACTATTTCACATTCAACTTTTAATTCAACTTGGACAGGTCTACGTGTCCCATAAAACATTTATCACCCATAAATTATCTTTTATTAATCTGCATATTCTTTTTATCTTTACTTCAAAATATCTGTAGTACACTAAACATTAATTACTTGTAACATTTACAAACCAATATACCAGTGACATTATTGCTGATCAGCTGATATCCTAACATAATTAAAACACCATGGATACCTTTCAAAATTGAACAGTTACATGTAATACATTATCAACACTTACTTCTATTATGTTGATTGCCTGCCAGGCGTCTAATGATTGGCTTAGAAAAAAATTACACACATAATGAAAATACATTTTATCAACAACTATATCTAACACACAACAATAAAATGATACCTTTAAAATTATAGTATGAACCTTATTTTACGAGTCTGAGCATATAATTATGTGGACAGAGCACAAGCATTTTTGATTGGATTAAACCTTGAATAAGCAAAACTGTTACGTCATAAGATTTTAAAATTCGTGACTCCTTTGCGTCACCTCCCAGCCACACACACTATTTCAGGTTATGGAGGACTGTCTCGCCCTTTCGCTTCCACAGAGACGGTATATTTTGGAGCAGGGTTTCACCTCTCCGTGTCTCTGCTTCCGCTGTTAAGTTTTAACATTGGTGAACATCATCATGTTCTTGTTATAAAATCATGCACCCTTAAACGGATCTACCACCTGGCTCTGCTGTTCCTTCTCGAACAGAGTGGCAGCCGCTGTTCCATAGTTTGGTGATTCCCCTTTTTATTACCCCCCATCAATTTCAAAATACACCTTTACAACGATAACAGCTATGGCCAGTTATGGTCAGCGCGTAATCGTAATGTGCCCCAACCATAGCTGTTAAAGCTAAACCAATTCCACGGTCAGGGTTCGGTGAGGCCGTGACCGCCCGAAAATTTGGGGAATCACAAGTAAAATATCTTTCGTAATATTAAATTAAAATTTAAATGACAATATTAATTTAGATGGGGTTTTAACCCACTTTATATGGAAGCTTAACCATTATTAACATAAAATAATTAATACAAAATCTACAACCTTCCCCCATAGCAGTTCCACACTACACTGTTATGTCACTTCATTGAGCACCAAACTACCCCCCCAAAATTATCCCCACATCTTGTATTGATAACAAGTTCTTATATTACTACACATTTCTTCAAAACGTTCCTATACCCACTACTACTAAAATCTAACAATTATATTTGGTCACCTAATGCTAAAAAATTTAGAAGAAAAAATTTTATATCTTAAATTTAAAATTATACACATCCAAAATTGTTTTGTATATTTTTTTTTTTTTTTTTTTCAAAAATCTATTTACACTGGAGGCTGACTAACATTCTTATGATAAGTGGTAGTAAGGCAGTAATCACCTGAAAAGTCGGGTCCTGCTGCAAAAAGAATAGGCACAAGGTAGATCCACTACGTGAATTCACGTCCCCCCTCTGAAACACACTACTCCCCCTCTCCCACCATTTCTTCTACCCCGCTTTCTACCGTGCGCCCATCCCTCTTGCCCCAAAACTCGTCGTTTCGGGCCAATCAGAAAATATTGTCAAAGGCTCCATTTTAATTTTGCCCTTGACACCAAAAAATTTAATTTGAATGCACTGCCTTTTATTTAATGCAGCCTCCATTATATACAAACACTCTAAGGCAGTGCAGGCACGTGACAGGCACACCGATCTGCTGCACCATGAGTGTATTAAAAAATTTTAAGTCGAGTCACGTACCTGTTGGGGTCCCCCTCCCCGTTCAAATGTGCAGTTAGATGTTCTACTTTATACCAATTTTGGTGGAGCCGGACCATCGTTGTTTTCACCGCCCGAAGGAAGATCCTGCCAACCATGGCCCGCCTCCAAGTTCCGAATTCCACGGCCAGGACTGGTAAGATCGTGACCGCCCGAAAATGGGGGAGGAGCCCTTCTAAAAACATAAAAGAATAATTAAATAACATTCATACCTTTACAAATTAACAAAATACTTATGCTGACCAAAATAATTTCAAATTTGTAGCGTTGTGCGTACCCACTATCTCCCTGGTTTCTCTATTCTGTAACACATATGAATTTTTCATTTTTATTTCCACTACCTCGTACGGCCCCTCGTACAATAAGAAAAACTTCTTGATCTCCTTATCTTGTGCACTTGATAAATCGTGTCGTTGTACCAATACCAGCTGTCCAATCTCATACTGCGTCCACTTACCTTTCATGTCATGTTTCCGTTTTCTCCTCTCCCCTTTTGTCAACAGACTTTCATTGGCTAGTCTCAGCTTAACATCGTTACCGATAGTGTTGGTTTCCAGTGGATATTCAATTAGTTGTTCCAGAATCCTCTGTGGACGCTTTCCTCTTATTAGCTCATAAGGCGTGAACCCCGTCGACTCGTGGGTGGTGCAGTTTAGCCAGTTTTCAATCTTCTGCACATAGAGTGGCCACTTGCTATGTTTGGCATGGCAGTATGTTCGAAAAATTCTGCCCAACTCCCTCATGACTCTCTCAGCTTGATTCGACTGTGGATGATATACGGCAGTGTGCTTTGGGATAATACCTTCCCATCCAAGAGTCTGGCGCCATCTTCCGCTGATGAACTGCGGACCGTGGTCGGATAATATCACCTTCGGCTTTCCCACGTTGATCATATAGTCGCGTGTGATTTTCTCGCTCAGCACCTTACTTGTGGCTCGCTTTACACTATATAGCCTGACATATTTAGAAAAAGTATCAAGTACAACAAAAATATGCATCACTCCACCCCTACCTTTCGGCAGTGGGCCGTACAAATCTACAGCTACTAAATCGAATGGTTTTTCTACTTTAATATAATTTAGTTCTCCCTCTAACCTATAATTTACAACTTTGGATTTCTGACATAACTCACAAACTCTAAGTATTCTTCGGACTCGTTTCTCCATGTTCTTAAATAAACAAGATTCCTTTAATACATTCACACACTTCCGTGCCCCAAAATGCCCGTATCTAAAATGACAGTCCCACACTATTTTCTCTATCAACCCTTCAGGTATGACTAACCTCCAATCTCTCTCTCTCCCCTCTACTTTTTTAAACAAACTCCCTTTGAACACTTGAAAGTGTTGCTTATACCCTAATTCGTCTATATCTGATTCTATACTAGTAATTATTTTATTTTATTTATTATCAGCTCTTTGCATTACATTTATATCTTTTAATTCCTCCCCAAAAAGTTTATCTTCCCGGGATAGTCTATAAATTTCTATCTCTTTAATATCTCTACCTGTTCTATTTCTGTCTGTGTCTATTCGTGATAGTGTGTCTGGCACCCTGTTCTCTACACCCTTGACATATTCCCAAGAAAAATTATACTCTTGAAGAGCTAACACCCACCTGGTAATCCGGCTGTGTGTGAGTTTACAAGTATTGAGGAACGATAGCGCTTTATGGTCCGTCCTGATGATGGTCCTGTTACCCAGCAGATACGTTCGGAACTTCCTCACGGCGAACACTATACTGAGGAGCTCCTTTTCTGTGGTAGTGTAGTTGCGCTCAGCGGCTAGCAATGTCCGGCTGGCGAAGGCGATGGTTTTATGCTCTTTCTCCTCGTCCTCTTGGTAGAGTTCTGCTCCCAATGCTATATTACTAGCATCTGTCTGTAAATAAAATTTGTCATTAAAATTGGGATGATTCATTAGTATCATGTCTGTGAACTTAATTTTGATGTCATTAAACGCCGCTCTTTCGTTATCGCCCCATCTCCATTGCTTATTCTTTTGCAGCACTGCGCTTAGTCGGGCCGTCGTCTGGGCGTAGTTCCGCTGGAACTTCCTGTAAAAATTACAAAGACCAAGAAAACTTTGCAATTGTTTTATATTTTTGGGCTCCGGGAACGTCAGGATGGATTCTACCTTATCCGGATTGGCACGTATTCCTGTAGATGTTATGATGAAACCTAAAAAATGTATCTCAGTTTGCAAAAATTTTGATTTGTCCCAATTCACCGTCAAACCTCCCTGATATAATTTCTCCAATACATATTCCAAATGCTCTACATGCTCTTCAAATGTTCTAGAAGCTATTAGTATGTCGTCTACGTATATGGTTAGAAAATCTAAGTTATGTGGCTGCAAAATTTCGTCGAGACACTTAATAAAACTAGCTACACTTGTGTTCAAACCGAACGGTAGTCTTTTAAATTGGTAATTTTTTCCGTTGAACAAAAACGCTGTATACTTTCTACTATTTACTGCCAACGGGACTTGCCAATATCCGGCGGTCAGGTCTAAAGAAGTCATATATTTCACACCACTGAACTTCTGAAAAATCTCTTCTATCGCTTCTGGTGACTCCCGGTCTGGAATGATTATTTGATTGATTTTGCGGGCATCTAGACATAATCTCACTCTCCCATCTTTTTTGATTACTACTACTAAAGGGTTGGAATAAGTTGATACCGACCTTTCTATAATATCCCCCGCTAACATCCTATCTAATTCTGACTGTACAGCCTCCCTTTTCGAATATGGTACCGGATAACTACGTTGGACATATGGTGCATGCTCCCTCACCCTTAATTCACATTCATAACCTTTTGCCCTCCCTGGTTCCCCGGCAAACACTCCCCGATAATCCTCAACTACCCGCCACAGCGCTTTACGCTGAGAACTCACCATTTCATCACCTTCCCCACAAAATTTAACCTCTCTTTCGGCCCATATTCTATCTCCCCTCTCTTCACTCACACTCTCTCTACACGCATGTATACTAAATTCCATATCCCTATTTATGGTTTTATCTGGTATAACCCTTATACCCGAAATCTTTACTGTGTCTAGAACCCGTTCAAAATTAACTGTTATTTGTTTATTTTCATTACTCAATTCTAAAATTCTTTTTCGAAAGTTAATGACCGCATTATTTCTTATTAAAAAATCATTACCCAAAATCACTTCTAAATTTAAACCTCTTACAACTAAAAATGTATTCTCATATTTTTCCCCATTTATTAACATGTTCAACTGGACTTGTGTTGTAACCCGTTTACTTCTAACACCCGTAATACCTACAATTGCTACCCCTGCTACTGGCAAAGACGGAATATGTTTGTTAGTTTCTTTCAATTTATTGAGTACATGTTCTGCTATTACAGATATTTCACTACCGGTGTCTATAAGTGTCAAGATTGACTTACCTTCTATCTCCAGTTTTACCTCAGTCAACCACGCCTCTTGTCTCCTCGTTTCCGTCTCCTCTTCTTCCAACAATTCTGTGGCCAAGTCCGTGTGAATCGTGTTATTCCTGTATTTATTTTCATGGACCCCGTGATTATTCCTCGACAATGGCCGGGCCTCCTCATCCATTGTCCTCCTTAGTTTCCCATTCTTTCGTCTGCGTTACGGGGCGTGTACACTCTGCCCATCTGCTGATTTCCTCCTTCATTTCTCAGATTCTCTACTCGTCGGTCACCGTTCCTCTGCTGTGGGTTGTTGAACCTCGGTGGTGTTCTCGGCTGCTGTCCGGGCCTCGCCCTTCTACATCTATAACAGAAATTACGATCAGCATAATTTTCCACCAGACACCCGTCACATTTCCACATTGGGTATCGTCTGTCCCGTTCTCGACCATTGTGTGTGGTTCCTCCGTTTGGTCCTCCTCTTGGTACATAATTACCTCCATTTTGTATATTATGTTGTTGCATGCGTCTGCTGTCTTCCTGGTCCTTAATATTCTGAAAAACGTCTAATATTTTTTCTAATTCATTTATGTCGCTTACCTCTCTGGTCGTCAATGTGATCTGCACCTCCCTTGGTAGGTGCTTGCTAACGTGGCGTACAAACGACTGAAATGGCAACGGTGGTTCCAAATACTTCGCTTCGTTGTACAGCTTCATCGTATATACTGTAATACTACGGCTGTTTCTTCCAAAACTCCCAGTTCCCATTATTTGGCTTCGCAGTATCTCCTGCTCCTCCTCCGACCAGTATTTGTTCCGAAATGCTCTTTCAAAATCTCCATAACTCTCCCATTCGTTTCGATGCGTCTCCGCCCATATCTCTGAATCACCTTTAAAACATTTCAAAATTTTTATAAGTTTAACCTCCCAGCTACTACCATTAAATCTGTCAAACTCCCGTACTCGATTTAAAAATTGCATTGGATGCACTCTCCTATTTTCATTACTAAAAGTTTCTAATTCTATTTCATTGTTTGTGTCACGTGTCATAAATATGCGTTCATTAACATTGTTTACATTTTGATTTTTTACTACACTTAATTCATCTCTCATATTATTAATATTCTGTTCAAGTGAATATAATTTTTTATCATTACTATATTCAGACTGTACGTTATTCTTTGCTATCACATCGATAGATTCATTTACTGCTTGTATTTCTGTCTTATAATTATTTTCAATTTCATTCATTTTAGATTCTATCTTATTTTGATGTTCATCAAAGTTCTGACTGATTTTTTCAACTGTCATTACTACACTATTCAACTTACATTCAGTTTCAATACTACATTTATTAATTTTAGATTCTGTGTCATTGTTATACTCATTCATTGAACTTATTAAATACTCGTTATTCTCATTTATCTGCTTTTCAACTCTATCTATCTGACTGTTTATTTCATTAAATTTAACATCTACCTTTTGCATTGAATCATCTAACTTGGTTTCTACTTGGTTAACTCTATTGGTAAATTCTACTTTGGTATTTTCACAATGTCTATTAATCTCATTAATATCATTTTTCAATTCATTATTCAGATTTTTTAATACATTGAATTTAGCGTCAGAATCATTCTTCAGTTCATTATATTTAATATTTGTATCACTCTTCATTTCTTTATTTTGTTCTAAAAGTAATTGTAACATACTCATTACCTCACTATTAAATTGTGCGTTACATTTTGTTGAAGTCGGGGTTAATTGCACACCCGAATCTTCAGTTACATTACTCTGGTCACTCAAATTTATCTCTGCTTTCTCTTGACTCGCACTGGGAGTCGAATGTATTTCAAAGTTACTAATGTCTGAGTCGTCGAAATTTTCGACGCTATTTTCATTTATTTTATTCTCGTTCTCTGACATTTTGTATTGTTAATGTAAATTAAATTATATAAATTGCTTAAACCAGAATAATTAATTAAATAAATACAGTAATTATTTAAATTTTGTAATCTACTGTTAGGTTACTAAGCTAACCTAGAACATGCTTGTATCCATGTCGATGCGGAATCCAATTAATTAATTATAATTAATTCAATTCGTGCCTGTTTCGTGGCGCCATTGTGACTTGCTAATCAATCACATATATTATTATAATGAAATGTCAAATTAAATTGTTACTTACCGTTACGATAATTCTTACGGGGTCACAGGATTCGGTCACATGTACCTAGATACAAACATGGTCTATAGGTTACGCAAAGTACTGACACCACTCATTTTGGAAGAGACGTAATATTTATTATTATTTAATCTTGACTGCTTGTAAACTCATTAAAATTCATTGAGATACATTACTGCAAAGTGATGCAACACCAACATAACACTTAGGAATTACAGCTTACCTTATTATTTCACAAGACACAAATGCAAATATCAAATAAAAACACAAATATACACAAAAAGCCGCCCAGCTTTGCCACACACTCTATCACCAATTAAACCCCTTCACATTCTAGAAAATCAGAAACCCCCTAACACATCTTCATATGATAAAGCCCCCACATCGACCACGCGGTCATCGCGCCCGTGCCAAGTCCCCTTTCAAATGTCCGAAAAGTATTTGAAACTATTCATTCTCTTACTCTTGACTGTTGATATCTTATTTTACTGTTAATGTCACTTCAAATTTTAACGGTGAGGTCGGCCGACCTAAAGAAAAAACTGTTAATGAAATTTAGATGAACCGCATGCGGTCGGTTGGTAAGAGGAACTGGGTAGAAGTTTTTTCTCTGTCCACTCTCCACAGTTTTCAACACTGGAACTCACTGCCTTGGGCGTCGTCGCCGAAGCTTCAGCCCATGCCATGCATGTTGTTTTTTTGATTCAATGTCGCATATGATCTTCTACAGGCAGTGGCTGACGTCATTTAAGTGGGCTTGGTCTAAACGACACTTCCGTAGTGAAACCAAATGAACGATGAAAATTTCACTCTCTGGCCATCTTACTTTTTTGCCAACGCTTGGGTAGGCGCCCATGCTTGGTGTGCGCATGGGAGCGCAATGCCACACTCTCGCATAGTTCTTGGAATTTTGGTGGAGGTGCAAATGCTCTGCCGCATTCCTCAACAACAACTGCGTCTTCTAGCGTTGTTTCACTGTTCTGTTACACTGACTGTTATACTGACACATACGTTGCACAATAATGCAGCTTTACCATACTTTATACCAGTCCGCCCGAAAACGAAATAAATAAAAATATAAATATATGCCCCAAACGGTTAAAATAAAAACACACAAAATTTGACCCGCTACAGGTGATAGTGAAGCGGGAAATGGCGTGGGAATTTTGACTCATGCAGAGGGTAGGGCAGCACTGGAACTGGCAACTACCTACGTCGAACAACAGCCTGGCGCATCAGCTGTGGATGTTATGTTTCTAAGGAAGTGGCGTGATTATGCCTTCAAGAAAACAGTTGAAGTAAAGAAGCAGAAGAAAATAACAGATTTCTTTTAATATTGCAAAGCCAAGTTTTTCATTAGTTTTAGGTTTAAGTTTATTCGTTTGGGACAATTTTATGAACCTAAAATTGTGTTCCGTACACTTGAAAGTTGTCTTAAAATGTGATTTATAAATATAGATACGCTATTACAGGTTGTAATTTACTTAAGTAAAAAACCGCCGGATGGTCCGGAAATTTTTTAATCTGGACAGGGATCCGGTCCCGAGGTGTCCGGATTAGAGGGAGTCGACTGTACTTCACCAGACAAAAAAACCGGAAGGCTGAGGATGGGAACAAGATAGTACCCGAAACATGTTCCAAATAGAAAAATAACATCTTGAGGTAAATTTATGTATAAATATTAAATGTATTATATACATCAAGAAACAGACTGTAGCAGAAAGTGATTGAAATATATATATATATATATATATATATATATATATATATATATATATATATATTAGTCACTTTCTGCTACAGTCTGTTTCTTGATGTATATAGTACATTTAATATTTATACTTAAATTTACCTAAAGATGTTATTTTTTTCCTTTTTTGGAACATGTTTCGGGTACTATCTTGTACCCATCCTCAGCCTTCCGGTTTTTTTGTCTGGTGAAGTACATATGTGTTGTTGGTTGACTATTATTATTGTGGCTTCCTGTTGGCTTCTGGTATTTCAAATTGGTTTTATTGTGTGTGATTGTGGTGTATGTGTTAGTTTTTTGTGTATTTTCAATGTTGAGTGCTTTGAATATTGTGTCATGTTTTGTATTGATTTGTATTTGTTCAGGTATTAGTTTGTTTTCTGTTTTATGTTTGTATATTTGTAAATTTTCCCAAATGTTCATTATGGTGTTTGTGTGGTATATGTTTTATTAGTGTTACATTGGTTATGTCTGGGAATTCATGTCCTGTGTTTATTGCATGTGTGGCTAAATTGGATTTATATATTTCTGGTATTTTGTACGCATTTAGGTGTTCAAAATAACGTTTTTTCAGCTGTTTTTTTGTTTGTCCTATGTAACATTTATTGCAATCTTGGCATTCAATTTTGTATATGCCGTTAGTTGTTGTATTATCTTTGTTGTGTGAGCTATTTAGATTTTGTAATTTATTTTTATTAGTTTTGTGTGCTACTTTTATACCTGTGTTTTTAAATAGTTTTGTTAGTTTTGTCATTTTATTATTTATGTATGTGAATGTGGCCCATTTTTCGTTGTTGTTATTATTTATGTGTTGTTCAGTTTGATTAATTCTTAATTGTTCAGTTTTTATTTTATATTTGATTTTATTTTCTATTTTGTTTACAGTATTTTTATTGTATCCATTTTCATAACCAATTTGGTATATTATATTTCTTTCTTTGTCAGTTTCTTGTTTGTTTAGGGGAATTTTGTACATTCTGTTAAATAGCGAATAAAATGCTGCCATTTTATGTTGTGGTGGGTGGTCAGAATGGTTAGGTATAATGATGTTAGTGGAAGTTGATTTTCTATATATTACATATTGTATGTGGTTGTTGTATCTTGTGATGGTTATATCTAAATAGTTGATTTTGTATTGTTTTTCTTTTTCTTCTGTGTATTGTATTTTGGGATGTATGTTATTGATTTGTTTCAGTATGTATCAATAACATACATCCCAAAATACAATTCACAGAAGAAAAAGAAAATCATAACAAAATCAACTATTTAGACATAACCATCACAAGATACAACAACCACATACAATATGTAATATATAGAAAACCAACTTCCACTAACATCATTATACCTAACCATTCTGACCACCCACCACAACATAAAATGGCAGCATTTTATTCGCTATTTAACAGAATGTACAAAATTCCCCTAAACAAACAAGAAACTGACAAAAAAAGAAATATAATGTACCAAATTGGTTATGAAAATGGATACAATAAAAATTCTGTAAACAAAATAGAAAATAAAATCAAATATAAAATAAAAACTGAACAATTAAGAATTAATCAAACTGAACAACACATAAATAATAACAACAACGAAAAATGGGCCACATTCACATACATAAATAATAAAATGACAAAACTAACAAAACTATTTAAAAACACAGGTATAAAAATAGCACACAAAACTAATAAAAATAAATTACAAAATCTAAATAGCTCACACAACAAAGATAATACAACAACTAACGGCATATACAAAATTGAATGCCAAGATTGCAATAAATGTTACATAGGACAAACAAAAAAACAGCTGAAAAAACGTTATTTTGAACACCTAAATGCATACAAAAAACCAGAAATATATAAATCCAATTTAGCCACACATGCAATAAACACAGGGCATGAATTCCCAGACATAACCAATGTAACACTAATAAAACATATACCACACAAAGGCACCATAATGAACATTTGGGAAAATTTACAAAGATACAAACATAAAACAGAAAACAAACTAATACCTGAACAAATACAAATCAATACAAAACATGACACAATATTCAAAGCACTCAACATTGAAAATACACAAAAAACTAACACATACACCACAATAAAACCAATTTGAAATACCAGAAGCCAACAGGAAGCCACAATAATAATAGTCAACCAACAACACATACGTACTTCACCAGACAAACAAACCGGAAGGCTGAGGATGGGTACAAGATAGTACCCGAAACATGTTCCAAAAAAGGAAAAAAATAACATCTTGAGGTAAATTTAAGTATAAATATTAAATGTAATATATATATACTGTATATATATATATTGTAATGTTACATAATGAGAGTCCCAAAACGATTAACGAAAATGGCCCAAATAATAATAATAAAGTCAGGATAAATAAAAGCCAGTATGTAACAATTTAAAATAAAAAGTACAACACAATAATGTGATAAATAAGGAGCCATGTACTATAGATAATAAGACAAAACCTGTGAAAAGTGCATAAGTGAAAAGTGGGGAAGGTGGAAAACAAGGGTGATCATTAATCACACAGATAAGACTGTAAAGATCAGTGATCCCTCTAATTATGTTAAATGTAAAAAAACCAAATAGGTCTATACAAGAGACACAACTCTTAAAAGTATTGTGAAGTGACAGACACACTAAATGTTAGAGTGTAAACAAACAATTGTAGTAATGTAGCATTATTTATTGAAAGGTTTTATATTTATTTATCCCATGTTGTTGGTTGTTAAAGTAGAAGGCGTTAGCAGTGCTTAACCATGTTTATTTTTTTTTTATTTAGGCCAATGCCAATAATTGTTATCATTAATAAATCATATGTAAAGGATTATAAGGAGTGTATTAAGCCTATAGGCAGAATAGAAGGTATATGTTACAACATAATACCCAAAAATACTTAAATAGAGGTCTCATATGAACACTATTAATGGTCCATTAGTAGAGCTTAATAGTATGGAAATGTAATGGGTATTATAGTAAACTAAATATTTTATGTTATCATGTGTCAAAAAATGAATGTAATCTTGGCCATGAAGGCAACCATTTTAGTTAGTATGTTAAGGAATTTTGTGCTAGTTAATAAACATTGTTAGAATAAGTCAAAGAAAAATGTAATAATCTTTAAAGCAAATGTAATCAGGCAAAAGGGTTAAAACCAGAAAACAATTTAATAATTAATGTAATTTAGACAATGAGTATGAAGTCAAATTTGAGGCCTAGGCCGAACGTGAAATATAAAATAAAATAATGTCAGAAATGATTAAGGTATCAAATCAATATGATACAATAATAACAAAATAGGGTCAAAATTTAATAATGGACAAGTCTTAGAGTAATAGTGTATCAAATGAAATTAATCTAATGAAAATTAAGTATTGTATCATAGTGAATGTAAGGGCAGTGTTATAGTCCAAATTTATAGATTTTGTAAAGGTGAAAGGTCACCTAATATGAAGTTAACTTATACAAAATTATATACCAAAATGTAGACCTTTAAAAAAGGAACAGAAATATGTAAACCAATTTTAGTTTAAACAAAAATTAACAAGGGAGTATTTTTTGACTGTAAAGGCAAGGATATAAATTTTGTAATATGTGCCGCGTGACCTCAAGTTCACGGAAACTGACCAATCAAAACCCTAGACTACTGGTCAAAAAGCCGTTACAAAGACGAGATGAACGAATAGTTGTATTGTTAGATGCCATGCTGAAGAGTTGAGTCTTATAGCAGACGCTTGTGAGAAACCCAAACTAATCAAGTAATACTCAGCCAATGTTATAAAATAAACCAGTGAAGTAAGGAAAAACTCCAAGAGAATTATAAAGAAGTAAATACTGACCAATGGAAGTGTAATCCTACCCTAGAACCACAAAAGATGCTAGCGAGGGATTGCTTGCAGTGCTTCAGGAACGTAATTATAAATCCGAAGTATTTTCATTACCACAACATACACAGATCAACTCCACTACACCATATAAACAATTTACTGTGCTAATTGGAATACCCGTTGATCATTAATCCAGTGATTAACGTTAATAACAACTTTATTTAAAACCAAAAAACAATCAGCTACATGGCGTTTGGTTAGCCGACTAAGCGGCCATCTTGTTTATTATTCAATTTCCAGTGCCGACAGAGTTCGTTATCACTGACGGTGAAAAAAACTATAAATATTTTATTTTGTAAACATTGATAATTCAGTTTTATTGTTTTATATGTAATTGTAATGTGTTGTACTCCCTTTTAAAGCATTTTTCTGACTTCATAACTGGCCCAAAGAACCCTAGCCCTGAGATATTTAATTTATTTTAAAATTATTTACAAATCATTGAAGAGTGGATTCAAATAAATGGGATCATATATCTAACTAAAATTATAACAGATCAAAATTATTTCACACACAATAGCATGTTTTACACACAAACAGATGGACTACCCATGGGCTCACCTATATCAGGTATACTAGCCGAAATATTTGTACACACCATAGAACAAGAACACATATTACACAATAACAAATATACTGATAAAATAATATATTGGCACAGGTATGTTGATGACATTATACTCCTATACAACGGCAACAAAAGACAAATAGAAAATTTCCACAAATATATTAACACTATACACCATAAATTAAAATTCACACTTGAAATAGAACTAAATAATAGTTTAAACTTCTTAGACCTCACAATCACCAAAACAAACAACACACACACATACAAAATATACAGGAAACCCACCACATCAGACATGGTCATACATAACTCATCCAACCACCCAACTCAACACAAACATGCAGCATTCAACTACATGCTCCATAGACTCACTTCAATACCCCTAAACACACATGATTACCAAGAAGAACTTAACACAATCAAATATATAGCAGTTAAAATTGGATACAACCCCGATTTGGTAAATAAAATACATAAACACATCCTAAACACAAAAAATAAAAATAAAACATCAGACCAACAACACACAAACCAGTAAGTACATAACACTTACATACTACAGCTCCAATACACACAAAATTGCTAACACATTTAGAAAACACAATTATAAAATAGCCTAGAGAACCAACAACACCATTAAGAAACATATAAATATTAACAAAGACACAGACACATACAGTAAAACAGGAGTTTATAAATTAAATTGTAATGATTATAACCAATTCTACATCGGCCAGACGGGAAGATCTTTTTATTCCAGATTTTCAGAACATATAAAGGCCCTCACCACAAATTAAATACATTCCACATTTGCCACACATTTACAAAATGAAAACCATAGTTACACAAACATAGAACACAACATGGAAATATTACACTACTTATCAAAAAGTAGAAAATTAAACACAGCTGAACAATTTGAAATATACAGATATCACACATTACAACCAAACAACATATTAAATGAACAAGTACATTACAGATCACATACACTATTTGATACATTGATCCAAACACAAAATTTGAACCTCAGCGCCAATTCCCTCCCATCATCAGTTCCCACCACACACACCTATAGTCCATAATCGTTATTCTGCAACAATGACATTCAGTATTTACTCACACTGAGGAAGAGGCACAACACCTTGAAACGTTTGTGAAAGTGAGAACAAAAGTAAGTTCATTTGTGAAAGTTTTTTATACATAATAATATTTATTATAATATATATATATATATATATATATATATATTGTAAAGGAACTTTTACAAGTACAAGTATTTATATTTATAGTGGTGTAGTAGTGTGAGTGCAGATACGCACCGGTATCTACGATAATGTTGTTTTTTATAAAATGTTCTAATTATAACTATTATGGTTATTAGTGTGATTGTATTGTTTAATAGGTGCGTATTAATAGTCCACTTCTTCGATTTAAAATGTTTCGCGCACTCTGTTATATACCTCCCTCACTTACCACACGTGGATATTTTAGTCCTGTTCAGTGACGGTTCCGCTGAAATACATACACTTTACATACAAATAAATATTCAGGTTGAATATTCAATATGGTTATTATACACAATATAAATGATATAATATCTAAATAATGCTCTGAATTATTAGAACTATCAAACTCTTCCGCCACCTTTGGTAGAACTGATTAAGAATAAATGAGCTAATTTAAAATTGAAATGATACTCTTTTTCACTGGTAGTAAAAAATGGAGGTTTAATTAAAACAATTCAAGATATTATAAAATTTTTGAACAATTAACAATCAATGACTAACAACCTTTCAGATAATAATTACAATTAATAAAATTCAAAATAAGACTCTGTTCAGCCTCAAGGCTGGTAAACCTGTTAGTTGTACAATAGTTTAATTTCAAGAGGTTATGTTCTCTTGTATCAGTGAATTACCATGTTCGTAAGGTTCTTTTAGGTAGCATGATACCAGGTACAAGATGTAATATTAATAATAATATAAAATGAACAATAATTAATAATAAACAAACAAATATAAAAATCGAAAATTAGTACCATATATCTGATAGTTATGGTATTATCGTACGCGGGAATGCGCACGCAATCTATAGTACTCGTTTGACAATTATCAAGCTCGTTGGCTTGTACAGTTAAAATGTATTACCTTATTTTAATAATTCGCTTTGAGAATTATTTACTTGCAAGAGAAAATTTATTAAAAACTCTTGTTATTATTTCCATCTGGTTTGGATTTTACTTGAGAACAGACTTGTAACTGTGAAATTGGCAAGTTACCGTTACGACTCTAAGGTTATGTTATAACGGGTATTGTTATAATGGTTAATTATTTTTTAATATTTATTATTTCTTAATCTAAATATAAACACATTATTCGTAATATTTTGATGTGTCATTATCAGTATTACATTTATTCTTTCTCATGAAAGTTAAAAACGTTTACTTTAAAACATCGAAAAATCAAGAAAACAATTTTAGTCAATTGAGTGACTATTGGTATTACTCGTATTTAGTAATAAATGCTTCAAACATAATTCTTTAAATTATGATAAATAATTAAAATATTTATTCAATATTTTAATAATTGTGAATTAATATTTCCTTTAATTCTGATAATTCAATCATAGTTTTTGATACTTCGCTTTTTACTCACTTGCGTAGTATCAACATTGTTTATTTACGAAAATATTATTTCTGTTTCAATTTTATTTAAATAAAAAATTGTACTCCCTGTTTTTTATCTTTCACAACACTCGCAAGTACGATTGATATCATACACTAATCGTACTTGAATAAATATGCACTCCGCACATTTCACTCGTTTATGTTGGTGTAGTATAAAGGTTATGTGTATGTTGATTTACTTATGTCTCTGCCGCACACAATTCGAAAATTAAAACTTCTTCATGTCGGCGAGTGACGTGACCTCTCCGTCGAAAGACTGATCGTGAACTGTGTTGCTTCTTCGAAGCGTCTCTTGCTCGTCTGCCAATATTCATTCATTCGATTGGTTGGAAAAACTATACTCTCCGACCCAAAGCCCTTTGTTTTCTTAAAACATTTAATTTTTTACCAAATTTGGCTTTGCGTTTGAGGCCTTGTGACGTCAGCACTGGTACAAAAATTTAATTGAAAAGTTTAAAATCACAATAACTTTCTTAATCTATGTCCTATCGTTAAATGGTTGATGTCAGTGAATTGCGGACATCCTGCGCTTTAATTTAAGTCTAAACATGATTATTTTCCGTCCATCACTTCTATCACTATAACGATTTTATTAATTATTTATGGTGTATCTTATATTTATAAGTCTATTACACCAAATTCAATTATTTATATTAAAACACTTTTTAAATAAACGCTCTGAGTCCATATCTCAACTGGTTTGATTCAAAACTTGGGAATAATTGTTCCCTAAACAATATCTCATTATGGCGTCTTTAGGCGTCCATATTTGATTTTTCATAAATGTATTTAAAACTAATTTTCCTTATTTAATACTAGTAATATTGCAATCTAATAATACTAGAAACGTCTATTTACATAATTTTACACTAGAATATTTGTACATGACTGTATTTAATCTACTATTTACATTGTTTTAGTCCCCTCCTATCTCTCTTATACAATTGTTACCTTATTTCTGGTTTTTTCTATATAAATTATATCATGTACTAATTGTAATTAGTGTACACTCATTGTACCCAATTCACTCCATATAATGGTTAGCTTTTAGCTAGCTCAGAACCCTTCAATTTTTCAGTAATGGGTCTGTTTACATTGTGTCATATCATGGTAGTCATTTATTTTTATTAAAACAATAATTAAATTGTTATTGTTACACTTGGTTTGGGTTTCCAAAGTAGTATTAGACATTATTCTGACTCTTGATAATGTTTTCATTCACTTTTAAACAAGTTTATATGTTACATTTTTCATAAGTAACTTGCTCCTCATGGTTTGTTTACATCTGGGTTCCTTCATCATAGTCATTTGGTTTTTAATTATTTGTATATAAAATGACTGTTTTCATGGTCATAGTCTGTTCTCAAAGTAGCATTGGGTTTCCCTCTTACTACTGGTAACACTCTTAACAATCTGTGTTCAATCTTTAATACAGTATTTTTCTTAACTAGTTGGTTATACAATGGTTCAGCTTACTTCTGGTTATACGTACATAGTTAGTTAGTTTACAATATTTTGGTTACAATACTGTTATTATTATGTTCAGAATCTGTTCTCAAAGTAGTACCAGATGTTTATCTAACTACTGGTAATACTTTTATTAACATTGATATTTGTGTTGATATTGTATTTTGTCTAACTAAATTGGCATACTTGTTCCATTTCTTCTATCTCTGTGCCATCATATTTGATCTGTTTCATTTACATTGTGTTGTAATATAATACACTGTTTATTAGGATTTATTATTATTTATAACAAATTCTTGATTGATATCATAGTTGATGGTCATTTATTTACATTAACATGTATGATTTTCTGTTTCATAGGTGTCTTCCCTATGGGGTTATGTAACAATGTACAACATGTTTTAATGCAGTATTTTGCTCCTACTAACATGACTTCAGTATGGTATCTTACTATAATATTTTAATTGTTTTGTTACACATGTTTATACAACTCCTTCTTAAACAATAACACAAATCTTTTTGTATTAATTACAATATCTCTCTGGTCATTGGTTGAATTTAATTCCTGTCACTTTGTTTGATTCATAACAAAGGTTTTTTATTTATTGTCAGTTCTCTATGAACAATAATATAATTGTTCGATTTTATTCTATTCTGGTGGTCTTTTGATTATCTATATTGATCACAGTCTTTATTAAATTAGTCACACTAATTGTCTGTGTTTATTTGACTATTTTAATTCTTGCTGTTTCACTATGAAATTATCATATTTTCTTACACTATAAACTTTATCACTGGGATTGTTTGTGTGGTTTATTCAGTTGAAATTAGTTAACTATTCACAGGTTTCACATCTATATTAAGTACTCACTGTAATTGTTTGTGGTTCCTTAAATGTTAAACACTGTTTTTCTTTTCATATTTGATAATCACCATTCCTTTGGTCACTTATATAGCCTCTAGTACACTTGGTTTATGTTGAGTCCTTGCATGATCTATCCATTTTCTTCTCTCTTCATGTTACGCTTCCTTGTCCTTCTTCTTTCTTCTTCTTCAATATTTTCATTGTAGTCACTATTTTCATTTGTTTCCCTCGCTGTTGGAGTTTATTGGTCCTTATTTTGTTGGTTCCCCTCACTGTTGGATCCTATTGGGTCTGGTTACTGATATTTTGTTTTGGCTCATGGTCATTTTCTTTCTTCATTTGGTATTTGATGTTGCTATGTTAATATTATCTTCCTCATCGTTGGATTTTTATATTAATCTATTTGTAGATACACACTTTTATACACTTAGGTTTATTTATCTAGACATACTTCCATGCTTTTGTCTTACTTGACGTTATGTTAGCTTATTTTATGTAACTACCATATTTGGTAACGTTACATATGCCTTCCTATAAGAATTGATTAATTCTGAATTATTATACTATATTTTTCATTGAAGAATTTATCAATTGTTGTACATTCCATGTCGATTCACATGTTTTTTCCATATATCCCTTTCACTTTCTTCTATTTGAATCATAATTATTTCTTCTCTATGTAATCATCTCCCTTGTTTATTTAGTTCCCTAATTCCCTAACATAAGCTTAGCTGGGGCAGTTTAGAGCGGCTCACTTTGGCTATTCAACTCTACTGGCCATACTAACTTCAATAAATATGGAGGCAAATCATCTCCTTCAATAATAATAAATGATTGCTGGCATTACTCATCAGTCAATTCATCTCAAATCATCAAAAATAATAATAGTGGTCGTTCTTCCGACAAATAATAAATATCCTTGGGATTAATTCACGCATTTGCGGTTTATACATTGTTATACTCTCTTTTCTTGATTCAACTCAACTAAATTCTTCGCATATTATAGGGATAGTTTGTTTTACATTTCCTCACTGGTATACTCTCATGATTATCTTCGTTAGTATATTACTTTTCATTCTTCTTCATCATTGATTAATCTCTTCATTTTGTGTCACATTGAACGTCGTCTCGTCATATTCTTCATTTCAGGTTTTATTCTTCTAGATATAATTTATAAGTACATTTATTTTTTTTTTTCATGGTTTTAGTTGGTATTTATATTCCATGTGGTATTGGCTTTTCTCTAGTAAAATACACTAGAAACAATGTGGTTGTGTGTGGTGTTTTGTCTACATTAATACATTTCTTTGGGTTTATTCTTCCAACTTTTTCTTTGCTCCTTCTTCCTTTTTCAATAGTACGGGTATGGTGTTCTTATTACTTGTTGACGTGGCTCTTGGAAATATTTGTGCCTAGGATGTAATTTGTCTTTCTCGTATGTTATTCCTTTTTATAGTACGGGTAAGATGTTAAGTTTTACTGGTTGACGTGGCTCTTGGAAATATATATTTATATATAGTTATGCCATAGATCTCGGGTGTCCGTCTCGTATGTTGCTCCTTCTTTATAGTACGGGTAAGATGTTGATATTTACTTGTTGACGTGGCTCTTGGAAATAATGATTTTATCTCATATATGCCGTGGATGTAGGGTGTCAATCTCGTATGTTGTTTTTCTTATTATTATACTCTATCATTCATAAATACAATGTTCTGAATCCTTTACATAAATTCTTTGGGAGCATGTTTTCTCACATTATAAAATTACAATATATATTCAATGTCCATTACATAGTTATACAGTTACTTCTCATTTAATATAAACATATAATAATCTTCATAGCAATAATACATCCTTTTTCTTTAGTCAACATCTATTTTTATAATCGTACTTTCATTTTTCACTTTTTAAATAACAATAATCTTCATGGCCACATTTCATTTTTCATCTTGATATAGTCAACAGTTATATTCATAAGTATACTTTCATTTTTCATAACAAATATTTTCATACTTTGCATAATATCCATAATAAAATAATTCTTATCGCTATCTTTTCACTTTTAGTCCCATATTTTAATTGTCAATATATCTTTTCATTGAAGTTTGATTGTAGGTACCCTTTATCTTTTTGGTAATAGGGTCCTGCAACTCATAAGTGTTGTTTAAATTGTTCTTAGTTACAGTATACGGTCCGGTATATAGCAGTAGCAGTTTCTTTGCAATGCCCTCGATAGTACTTGGGAGTTCTCTATTTTTGATAAGTACTCGGTCTCCCACTTCATATTTGATAATTTTGGGTTGCAACTTTTTGTATTTGATCCTCAGTTTGTGAGCTCTTTCAACTGCATTATTATAGAATTTTGTTCTGTTAAATTTGACCTCTGCACTTATTGGAAAATTAATGATCTCTGTGATCTCCCGGGGTGGTCTTTTCTCATACATAGCCATGTAGGGTGTTTCGTCAGTCGATTGATGATAGGCTAGGTTTAGGAAGTCTTCAGCCGGGGATAGATACTCCTCCCATTTCCTCTGCTGGCTGTGACAGTAGGTTCTTAAAATCCTTCCTACTTCTCTCAACACTCTCTCAGCAGGGTTGCTGTTGGGGTGATACACCGATGTTTTGTATGTCTTTATTCCCAGATGGATTAATGTTTCCCGCCACTTTCGTCCTCGGAATTGCGTTCCATGGTCTGTAATTATCGACAATGGTTTACCCACTTCGGGTATATACTTGTTTATGACTATCTCCAGTATTTTACTTGTCGTAGCTCGATTAAGTGGGTACAGCTTAGTATATTTGGTGTAGTGGTCAAATATGATGATTATATACTTATATTGGTGTCTTCCACCACTCCGTGGAAATGGTCCACAAATGTCCAAGAAAATTTTTTCTAACTTTGCCGTCGATGTAATTGGCATCATCACTCCTCCTCGTTTCTCATTGCTGCATTTTACCAGTTGGCAAATATGACAATTCTGGACATACTTTCTTACTTTCCTATTCATGTCCTTGAAATGCACATGTTCCTGCAATGCCTTTACGACCTTTACTGCGCCCATGTGACCATAGCGTATGTGGTAGTCAATGGTCAATTCTTTTTCTAGGGCTTTTGGTATAACTACCTTCCATTTTTCACCATCTTTATTATGTTTGGTGAATAATAATTGATTATGAGTACAGTAGAAATGTTTTATGTTCTCATCATTGTTTGCTAATTTTTGAATAATCAATGATACTTTGGGATCTTGTTGTTGATGAATGGTTATATCCGATAATATGTTAGTGAGTTCAGATGTACTTTTCAGTAGGTGGTAGACTTTCGCAATGGTTTCCCTCTCACCTTCAAATGTCTGGGCGTTGATGTTTATCCGGGACAACACGTCTGCAGCTATGTTGCTCTTCCCTGGTATGTACTCCCACTGTATGTTGTATTCTTGGAGTGTAAGAGTCCATCTCGTTAATCTACCGTGCTTTAACTTGCAATTCTTAAGAAATGAAATAGATTTGTGGTCTGTCCTCACTGTTACTGTATATCCCAAAATGAAAGTCCTAAATTTTTTGCAAGCAAACACTATACTCAATAATTCCTTTTCCGTTGTATGGTAGTTACGTTCGCATTTGTTCAAAGTTCGGCTTGCGAAACTGATCACTTGATGATTCCCGTCTTGGTCCTCTTGGTATAATACAGAACCAAGGCTTAGGTTGCTAGCGTCACAGTTCATGAAAAACTGCTTCTCAAAATTAGGGTGATGCAGCATAACAGTTTCGAGAAACTTCTCTTTAATTAATTCAAATGTAGAGTCTTGATCTGATCCCCACTTCCATTTTTCCTTCGATGATAGTTGTGCCGAAAATCGAGCTGTCAGTTCAGAATAATTATTTTGGAATTTTCGATAATAATTACAGATTCCGAGGAACGATTGTAATTGCTTTTTATTTCGTGGGACGGGGAAACGCTGGATTGCCTCCATCTTTTCCTGGGATGGTGTAATTCCATACTCTGACAAGTTAAACCCCAAAAATTGCACTTCCTTTGCGATCAATTGTGATTTGTCTAATTTTAGTGTAATATGGTTGTCTTCCAATTTTTGTAATACTTGTGCCACCCGGTTACAGTGCTCTTCCCAATTGTTAGATGCGATCAAGAGGTCGTCGACATAAACTGTCGTAAATTGCAATGTGCTGTGGCCCAGTATCTCATCCATACATTTGACAAAGATGGCCACTGAGTTCACTAAGCCGAATGGTATTCTCTTAAAATGGTAATTACGGCCTTCAAAAATAAAAGCTGTGAACTTTCTGCTATTCGGGTGCAATTCGACCTGCCAATATCCGCAGACCGTATCCCATATACTGTAATATTTAGTGCCATAAAACTTCTTTAGTATTTCATCGATTTCTCCAGGCAATGTCCTGTCATTGATTATGGTCTTGTTGAGTTCACGTGCATCCAAACAAATTCTCACTGCACCGTTTTTCTTGGGTACAGCGACAATAGGGTTGGTGTACGGGGAATTGCTTACTTCAATTATATCATTTTCTATTAATCTTTGGATTTCCTCTCTTACAGCTTCTTTCAGTGAAAAGGCGATAGGGTAAGATTTTCGCTTGAATTCTGTCTGGTCCTTGAATTTTAATTCACATTGGAAATTCTTTATTTTCCCAGGCGTATCAGAAAATACGTGACGATATTGATAGTATATATTTATTAGCTGGTCCCGTTGTTCCCAAGTCAACTCATGGCTATTCTGGTTGGTTTTAAATTCTCGGATTTCATTAATTTTTTCCAACCATAATGCTTCCTCTGGACTGTTGTGAAGTTCCTGGTTGATGGCGCCTTCCTGATGTTCACGGCCTTCCCTGATGTAATATATTACATGTTCCGAGGGTGCCTTCCTATATTCTGTTAAATTGGCGGTCCACTCAACTTCTTCTGTCTTCATCATTACCGTATTTGCATCCATATTAATTATTGCTGTGTATTTTCGTAATATGTCACAACCAATGAGTAGAGTGAATGGTAGCCCACTGGCTACAAGGAATACCATCGGTATTGTTTTCCCATTGCCTGATACGTCTAGTTGCACCTGTTGTCGAATAGTTTTATTCTGACGTCCGGTAGCACCGATGAGTATTATGTTGCTAATTGGTAAGGTTGGTATGGTAGCTTTATTTTCTGATTGGATCCTGTCCAATTCCATTTTGTCAATTAATGATACGTTGGCCCCGGTATCTACCATTGCTGTGGCATTAGTGTTGTTGACTTTCACAGATATATACGCAATTTCACTGTTGCTCGCATCTCCGATAACACTTTCTTTCTCTTCCATTAAATCCTTTCTTATGTTCTTGAGGTAATTGTTGTTGTATATTTTGCGATGATTTGAATGTTTCGCCAAAATATCAGACCCAATAGTCCGGTTCAGTGAGGGTGTGGTTGGTCTTTTCACTGCCGGTTGGTGTTTAAAGGCAAGTCACCGTTTTCGTGCCTGTCTTGTGACGTTGAAGCTATGGGTTCCTGGTTTCCAGGCCCATGTCCGTTGTGATAAACTTCTGTAGTCTGCGTGACTGTTCTATGACCTCCACTGCTGTCGCTTCCATTGGATCGATAGCCGGACTCTCGTTCTTCTCTATCACTATTACTGGAGTGACTGTGTTGGTTTGGGAAACTCCTCCGTCCTTGGTAATAGTTTCTGCGATTCCCACCTCGGCTGGCATGGGTGTAGTGTAGACACAGACACATACAGTAAAACAGGAGTTTATAAATTAAATTGTAATGATTATAACCAATTCTACATCGGCCAGACGGGAAGATCTTTTTATTCCAGATTTTCAGAACATATAAAGGCCCTCACCACAAATTACATACATTCCACATTTGCCACACATTTACAAAATGAAAACCATAGTTACACAAACATAGAACACAACATGGAAATATTACACTACTTATCAAAAAGTAGAAAATTAAACACAGCTGAACAATTTGAAATATACAGATATCACACATTACAACCAAACAACATATTAAATGAACAAGTACATTACAGATCACATACACTATTTGATACATTGATCCAAACACAAAATTTGAACCTCAGCGCCAATTCCCTCCCATCATCAGTTCCCACCACACACACCTGTAGTCCATAATCGTTATTCTGCAACAATGACATTCAGTATTTACTCACACTGAGGAAGAGGCACAACACCTTGAAACGTTTGTGAAAGTGAGAACAAAAGTAAGTTCATTTGTGAAAGTTTTTTATATATAATAATATTTATTATAATATATATATATATATATATATATTGTAAAGGAACTTTTACAAGTACAAGTATTTATATTTATAGTGGTGTAGTAGTGTGAGTGCAGATACGCACCGGTATCTACGATAATGTTGTTTTTTATAAAATGTTCTAATTATAACTATTATGGTTATTAGTGTGATTGTATTGTTTAATAGGTGCGTATTAATAGTCCACTTCTTCGATTTAAAATGTTTCGCGCACTCTGTTATATACCTCCCTCACTTACCACACGTGGATATTTTAGTCCTGTTCAGTGACGGTTCCGCTGAAATACATACACTTTACATACAAATAAATATTCAGGTTGAATATTCAATATGGTTATTATACACAATATAAATGATATAATATCTAAATAATGCTCTGAATTATTAGAACTATTCAAACTCTTCCGCCACCTTTGGTAGAACTGATTAAGAATAAATGAGCTAATTTAAAATTGAAATGATACTTTTTAAACATTTTTCTTGCCTCCAGAAACGATTAAGACTATAAAATAGGTTATTTACCTTCTGTCGTTTCTTAAAATCCTTTTAGGATTACTTGAGTTTCGACACCATTTGGTGTCATCATCAGATCAGAATATGAATTAAGTTAAAACATTTCGATGTATATGCATCTCGTCAGATATTTAAAGATTAAAACAACACATAAAATTATATATAACAATAAATAAACTATATCACAATAAAATAACATTAATAAAAGAATATAAAAAACAGGGAGTGCGTTCCTGTGCAGGTTCGTTGCGGCCGCGTTGTTTTTTATATTCTTTTATTAATGTTATTTTATTGTGATATAGTTTATTTATTGTTATATATAATTTTATGTGTTGTTTTAATCTTTAAATATCTGACGAGATGCATATACATCGAAATGTTTTAACTTAATTCATATTCTGATCTGATGATGACACCAAATGGTGTCGAAACTCGAGTAATCCTAAAAGGATTTTAAGAAACGTCGACAGAAGGTAAATAACCTATTTTATAGTGAAATGATACTCTTTTTCACTGGTAGTAAAAAATGGAGGTTTAATTAAAACAATTCAAGATATTATAAAATTTTTGAACAATTAACAATCAATGACTAACAACCTTTCAGATAATAATTACAATTAATAAAATTCAAAATAAGACTCTGTTCAGCCTCAAGGCTGGTAAACCTGTTAGTTGTACAATAGTTTAATTTCAAGAGGTTATGTTCTCTTGTATCAGTGAATTACCATGTTCGTAAGGTTCTTTTAGGTAGCATGATACCAGGTACAAGATGTAATATTAATAATAATATAAAATGAACAATAATTAATAATAAACAAACAAATATAAAAATCGAAAATTAGTACCATATATCTGATAGTTATGGTATTATCGTACGCGGGAATGCGCACGCAATCTATAGTACTCGTTTGACAATTATCAAGCTCGTTGGCTTGTACAGTTAAAATGTATTACCTTATTTTAATAATTCGCTTTGAGAATTATTTACTTGCAAGAGAAAATTTATTAAAAACTCTTGTTATTATTTCCATCTGGTTTGGATTTTACTTGAGAACAGACTTGTAACAGTGAAATTGGCAAGTTACCATTACGACTCTAAGGTTATGTTATAAGGGGTATTGTTATAATGGTTAATTATTTTTTAATATTTATTATTTCTTAATCTAAATATAAACACATTATTCGTAATATTTTGATGTGTCATTATCAGTATTACATTTATTCTTTCTCATGAAAGTTAAAAACGTTTACTTTAAAACATCGAAAAATCAAGAAAACAATTTTAGTCAATTGAGTGACTATTGGTATTACTCGTATTTAGTAATAAATGCTTCAAACATAATTCTTTAAATTATGATAAATAATTAAAATATTTATTCAATATTTTAATAATTGTGAATTAATATTTCCTTTAATTCTGATAATTCAATCATAGTTTTTGATACTTCGCTTTTTACTCACTTGCGTAGTATCAACATTGTTTATTTACGAAAATATTATTTCTGTTTCAATTTTATTTAAATAAAAAATTGTACTCCCTGTTTTTTATCTTTCACAACACTCGCAAGTACGATTGATATCATACACTAATCGTACTTGAATAAATATGCACTCCGCACATTTCACTCGTTTATGTTGGTGTAGTATAAAGGTTATGTGTATGTTGATTTACTTATGTCTCTGCCGCGCACAATTCGAAAATTAAAACTTCTTCATGTCGGCGAGTGACGTGACCTCTCCGTCGAAAGACTGATCGTGAACTGTGTTGCTTCTTCGAAGCGTCTCTTGCCCGTCTGCCAATATTCATTCATTCGATTGGTTGAAAAAACTATACTCTCCGACCCAAAGCCCTTTGTTTTCTTAAAACATTTAATTTTTTACCAAATTTGGCTTTGCGTTTGAGGCCTTGTGACGTCAGCACTGGTACAAAAATTTAATTGAAAAGTTTAAAATCACAATAACTTTCTTAATCTATGTCCTATCATTAAATGGTTGATGTCAGTGAATTGCGGACATCCTGCGCTTTAATTTAAGTCTAAACATGATTATTTTCCGTCCATCACTTCTATCACTATAACGATTTTATTAATTATTTATGGTGTATCTTATATTTATAAGTCTGTTACACCAAATTTAATTATTTATATTAAAACACTTTTTAAATAAACGCTCTGAGTCCATATCTCAACTGGTTTGATTCAAAACTTGGGAATAATTGTTCCCTAAACAATATCTCATTATGGCGTCTTTAGGCGTCCATATTTGATTTTTCATAAATGTATTTAAAACTAATTTTCCTTATTTAATACTAGTAATATTGCAATCTAATAATACTAGAAACGTCTATTTACATAATTTTACACTAGAATATTTGTACATGACTGTATTTAATCTACTATTTACATTGTTTTAGTCCCCTCCTATCTCTCTTATACAATTGTTACCTTATTTCTGGTTTTTTCTATATAAATTATATCATGTACTAATTGTAATTAGTGTACACTCATTGTACCCAATTCACTCCATATAATGGTTAGCTTTTAGCTAGCTCAGAACCCTTCAATTTTTCAGTAATGGGTCTGTTTACATTGTGTCATATCATGGTAATCATTTATTTTTATTAAAACAATAATTAAATTGTTATTGTTACACTTGGTTTGGGTTTCCAAAGTAGTATTAGACATTATTCTGACTCTTGATAATGTTTTCCTTCACTTTTAAACAAGTTTATATGTTACATTTTTCATAAGTAACTTGCTCCTCATGGTTTGTTTACATCTGGGTTCCTTCATCATAGTCATTTGGTTTTTAATTATTTGTATATAAAATGACTGTTTTCATGGTCATAGTCTGTTCTCAAAGTAGCATTGGGTTTCCCTCTTACTACTGGTAACACTCTTAACAATCTGTGTTCAATCTTTAATACAGTATTTTTCTTAACTAGTTGGTTATACAATGGTTCAGCTTACTTCTGGTTATACGTACATAGTTAGTTAGTTTACAATATTTTGGTTACAATACTGTTATTATTATGTTCAGAATCTGTTCTCAAAGTAGTACCAGATGTTTATCTAACTACTGGTAATACTTTTATTAACATTGATATTTGTGTTGATATTGTATTTTGTCTAACTAAATTGGCATACTTGTTCCATTTCTTCTATCTCTGTGCCATCATATTTGATCTGTTTCATTTACATTGTGTTGTAATATAATACACTGTTTATTAGGATTTATTATTATTTATAACAAATTCTTGATTGATATCATAGTTGATGGTCATTTATTTACATTAACATGTATGATTTTCTGTTTCATAGGTGTCTTCCCTATGGGGTTATGTAACAATGTACAACATGTTTTAATGCAGTATTTTGCTCCTACTAACATGACTTCAGTATGGTATCTTACTATAATATTTTAATTGTTTTGTTACACATGTTTATACAACTCCTTCTTAAACAATAACACAAATCTTTTTGTATTAATTACAATATCTCTCTGGTCATTGGTTGAATTTAATTCCTGTCACTTTGTTTGATTCATAACAAAGGTTTTTTATTTATTGTCAGTTCTCTATGAACAATAATATAATTGTTCGATTTTATTCTATTCTGGTGGTCTTTTGATTATCTATATTGATCACAGTCTTTATTAAATTAGTCACACTAATTGTCTGTGTTTATTTGACTATTTTAATTCTTGCTGTTTCACTATGAAATTATCATATTTTCTTACACTATAAACTTTATCACTGGGATTGTTTGTGTGGTTTATTCAGTTGAAATTAGTTAACTATTCACAGGTTTCACATCTATATTAAGTACTCACTGTAATTGTTTGTGGTTCCTTAAATGTTAAACACTGTTTTTCTTTTCATATTTGATAATCACCATTCCTTTGGTCACTTATATAGCCTCTAGTACACTTGGTTTATGTTGAGTCCTTGCATGATCTATCCATTTTCTTCTCTCTTCATGTTACGCTTCCTTGTCCTTCTTCTTTCTTCTTCTTCAATATTTTCATTGTAGTCACTATTTTCATTTGTTTCCCTCGCTGTTGGAGTTTATTGGTCCTTATTTTGTTGGTTCCCCTCACTGTTGGATCCTATTGGGTCTGGTTACTGATATTTTGTTTTGGCTCATGGTCATTTTCTTTCTTCATTTGGTATTTGATGTTGCTATGTTAATATTATCTTCCTCATCGTTGGATTTTTATATTAATCTATTTGTAGATACACACTTTTATACACTTAGGTTTATTTATCTAGACATACTTCCATGCTTTTGTCTTACTTGACGTTATGTTAGCTTATTTTATGTAACTACCATATTTGGTAACGTTACATATGCCTTCCTATAAGAATTGATTAATTCTGAATTATTATACTATATTTTTCATTGAAGAATTTATCAATTGTTGTACATTCCATGTCGATTCACATGTTTTTTCCATATATCCCTTTCACTTTCTTCTATTTGAATCATAATTATTTCTTCTCTATGTAATCATCTCCCTTGTTTATTTAGTTCCCTAATTCCCTAACATAAGCTTAGCTGGGGCAGTTTAGAGCGGCTCACTTTGGCTATTCAACTCTACTGGCCATACTAACTTCAATAAATATGGAGGCAAATCATCTCCTTCAATAATAATAAATGATTGCTGGCATTACTCATCAGTCAATTCATCTCAAATCATCAAAAATAATAATAGTGGTCGTTCTTCCGACAAATAATAAATATCCTTGGGATTAATTCACGCATTTGCGGTTTATACATTGTTATACTCTCTTTTCTTGATTCAACTCAACTAAATTCTTCGCATATTATAGGGATAGTTTGTTTTACATTTCCTCACTGGTATACTCTCATGATTATCTTCGTTAGTATATTACTTTTCATTCTTCTTCATCATTGAGTAATCTCTTCATTTTGTGTCACATTGAACGTCGTCTCGTCATATTCTTCATTTCAGGTTTTATTCTTCTAGATATAATTTATAAGTACATTTATTTTTTTTTTTTCATGGTTTTAGTTGGTATTTATATTCCATGTGGTATTGGCTTTTCTCTAGTAAAATACACTAGAAACAATGTGGTTGTGTGTGGTGTTTTGTCTACATTAATACATTTCTTTGGGTTTATTCTTCCAACTTTTTCTTTGCTCCTTCTTCCTTTTTCAATAGTACGGGTATGGTGTTCTTATTACTTGTTGACGTGGCTCTTGGAAATATTTGTGCCTAGGATGTAATTTGTCTTTCTCGTATGTTATTCCTTTTTATAGTACGGGTAAGATGTTAAGTTTTACTGGTTGACGTGGCTCTTGGAAATATATATTTATATATAGTTATGCCATAGATCTCGGGTGTCCGTCTCGTATGTTGCTCCTTCTTTATAGTACGGGTAAGATGTTGATATTTACTTGTTGACGTGGCTCTTGGAAATAATGATTTTATCTCATATATGCCGTGGATGTAGGGTGTCAATCTCGTATGTTGTTTTTCTTATTATTATACTCTATCATTCATAAATACAATGTTCTGAATCCTTTACATAAATTCTTTGGGAGCATGTTTTCTCACATTATAAAATTACAATATATATTCAATGTCCATTACATAGTTATACAGTTACTTCTCATTTAATATAAACATATAATAATCTTCATAGCAATAATACATCCTTTTTCTTTAGTCAACATCTATTTTTATAATCGTACTTTCATTTTTCACTTTTTAAATAACAATAATCTTCATGGCCACATTTCATTTTTCATCTTGATATAGTCAACAGTTATATTCATAAGTATACTTTCATTTTTCATAACAAATATTTTCATACTTTGCATAATATCCATAATAAAATAATTCTTATCGCTATCTTTTCACTTTTAGTCCCATATTTTAATTGTCAATATATCTTTTCATTGAAGTTTGATTGTAGGTACCCTTTATCTTTTTGGTAATAGGGTCCTGCAACTCATAAGTGTTGTTTAAATTGTTCTTAGTTACAGTATACGGTCCGGTATATAGCAGTAGCAGTTTCTTTGCAATGCCCTCGATAGTACTTGGGAGTTCTCTATTTTTGATAAGTACTCGGTCTCCCACTTCATATTTGATAATTTTGGGTTGCAACTTTTTGTATTTGATCCTCAGTTTGTGAGCTCTTTCAACTGCATTATTATAGAATTTTGTTCTGTTAAATTTGACCTCTGCACTTATTGGAAAATTAATGATCTCTGTGATCTCCCGGGGTGGTCTTTTCTCATACATAGCCATGTAGGGTGTTTCGTCAGTCGATTGATGATAGGCTAGGTTTAGGAAGTCTTCAGCCGGGGATAGATACTCCTCCCATTTCCTCTGCTGGCTGTGACAGTAGGTTCTTAAAATCCTTCCTACTTCTCTCAACACTCTCTCAGCAGGGTTGCTGTTGGGGTGATACACCGATGTTTTGTATGTCTTTATTCCCAGATGGATTAATGTTTCCCGCCACTTTCGTCCTCGGAATTGCGTTCCATGGTCTGTAATTATCGACAATGGTTTACCCACTTCGGGTATATACTTGTTTATGACTATCTCCAGTATTTTACTTGTCGTAGCTCGATTAAGTGGGTACAGCTTAGTATATTTGGTGTAGTGGTCAAATATGATGATTATATACTTATATTGGTGTCTTCCACCACTCCGTGGAAATGGTCCACAAATGTCCAAGAAAATTTTTTCTAACTTTGCCGTCGATGTAATTGGCATCATCACTCCTCCTCGTTTCTCATTGCTGCATTTTACCAGTTGGCAAATATGACAATTCTGGACATACTTTCTTACTTTCCTATTCATGTCCTTGAAATGCACATGTTCCTGCAATGCCTTTACGACCTTTACTGCGCCCATGTGACCATAGCGTATGTGGTAGTCAATGGTCAATTCTTTTTCTAGGGCTTTTGGTATAACTACCTTCCATTTTTCACCATCTTTATTATGTTTGGTGAATAATAATTGATTATGAGTACAGTAGAAATGTTTTATGTTCTCATCATTGTTTGCTAATTTTTGAATAATCAATGATACTTTGGGATCTTGTTGTTGATGAATGGTTATATCCGATAATATGTTAGTGAGTTCAGATGTACTTTTCAGTAGGTGGTAGACTTTCGCAATGGTTTCCCTCTCACCTTCAAATGTCTGGGCGTTGATGTTTATCCGGGACAACACGTCTGCAGCTATGTTGCTCTTCCCTGGTATGTACTCCCACTGTATGTTGTATTCTTGGAGTGTAAGAGTCCATCTCGTTAATCTACCGTGCTTTAACTTGCAATTCTTAAGAAATGAAATAGATTTGTGGTCTGTCCTCACTGTTACTGTATATCCCAAAATGAAAGTCCTAAATTTTTTGCAAGCAAACACTATACTCAATAATTCCTTTTCCGTTGTATGGTAGTTACGTTCGCATTTGTTCAAAGTTCGGCTTGCGAAACTGATCACTTGATGATTCCCGTCTTGGTCCTCTTGGTATAATACAGAACCAAGGCTTAGGTTGCTAGCGTCACAGTTCATGAAAAACTGCTTCTCAAAATTAGGGTGATGCAGCATAACAGTTTCGAGAAACTTCTCTTTAATTAATTCAAATGTAGAGTCTTGATCTGATCCCCACTTCCATTTTTCCTTCGATGATAGTTGTGCCGAAAATCGAGCTGTCAGTTCAGAATAATTATTTTGGAATTTTCGATAATAATTACAGATTCCGAGGAACGATTGTAATTGCTTTTTATTTCGTGGGACGGGGAAACGCTGGATTGCCTCCATCTTTTCCTGGGATGGTGTAATTCCATACTCTGACAAGTTAAACCCCAAAAATTGCACTTCCTTTGCGATCAATTGTGATTTGTCTAATTTTAGTGTAATATGGTTGTCTTCCAATTTTTGTAATACTTGTGCCACCCGGTTACAGTGCTCTTCCCAATTGTTAGATGCGATCAAGAGGTCGTCGACATAAACTGTCGTAAATTGCAATGTGCTGTGGCCCAGTATCTCATCCATACATTTGACAAAGATGGCCACTGAGTTCACTAAGCCGAATGGTATTCTCTTAAAATGGTAATTACGGCCTTCAAAAATAAAAGCTGTGAACTTTCTGCTATTCGGGTGCAATTCGACCTGCCAATATCCGCAGACCGTATCCCATATACTGTAATATTTAGTGCCATAAAACTTCTTTAGTATTTCATCGATTTCTCCAGGCAATGTCCTGTCATTGATTATGGTCTTGTTGAGTTCACGTGCATCCAAACAAATTCTCACTGCACCGTTTTTCTTGGGTACAGCGACAATAGGGTTGGTGTACGGGGAATTGCTTACTTCAATTATATCATTTTCTATTAATCTTTGGATTTCCTCTCTTACAGCTTCTTTCAGTGAAAAGGCGATAGGGTAAGATTTTCGCTTGAATTCTGTCTGGTCCTTGAATTTTAATTCACATTGGAAATTCTTTATTTTCCCAGGCGTATCAGAAAATACGTGACGATATTGATAGTATATATTTATTAGCTGGTCCCGTTGTTCCCAAGTCAACTCATGGCTATTCTGGTTGGTTTTAAATTCTCGGATTTCATTAATTTTTTCCAACCATAATGCTTCCTCTGGACTGTTGTGAAGTTCCTGGTTGATGGCGCCTTCCTGATGTTCACGGCCTTCCCTGATGTAATATATTACATGTTCCGAGGGTGCCTTCCTATATTCTGTTAAATTGGCGGTCCACTCAACTTCTTCTGTCTTCATCATTACCGTATTTGCATCCATATTAATTATTGCTGTGTATTTTCGTAATATGTCACAACCAATGAGTAGAGTGAATGGTAGCCCACTGGCTACAAGGAATACCATCGGTATTGTTTTCCCATTGCCTGATACGTCTAGTTGCACCTGTTGTCGAATAGTTTTATTCTGACGTCCGGTAGCACCGATGAGTATTATGTTGCTAATTGGTAAGGTTGGTATGGTAGCTTTATTTTCTGATTGGATCCTGTCCAATTCCATTTTGTCAATTAATGATACGTTGGCCCCGGTATCTACCATTGCTGTGGCATTAGTGTTGTTGACTTTCACAGATATATACGCAATTTCACTGTTGCTCGCATCTCCGATAACACTTTCTTTCTCTTCCATTAAATCCTTTCTTATGTTCTTGAGGTAATTGTTGTTGTATATTTTGCGATGATTTGAATGTTTCGCCAAAATATCAGACCCAATAGTCCGGTTCAGTGAGGGTGTGGTTGGTCTTTTCACTGCCGGTTGGTGTTTAAAGGCAAGTCACCGTTTTCGTGCCTGTCTTGTGACGTTGAAGCTATGGGTTCCTGGTTTCCAGGCCCATGTCCGTTGTGATAAACTTCTGTAGTCTGCGTGACTGTTCTATGACCTCCACTGCTGTCGCTTCCATTGGATCGATAGCCGGACTCTCGTTCTTCTCTATCACTATTACTGGAGTGACTGTGTTGGTTTGGGAAACTCCTCCGTCCTTGGTAATAGTTTCTGCGATTCCCACCTCGGCTGGCATGGGTGTAGTGTAGACACAGACACATACAGTAAAACAGGAGTTTATAAATTAAATTGTAATGATTATAACCAATTCTACATCGGCCAGACGGGAAGATCTTTTTATTCCAGATTTTCAGAACATATAAAGGCCCTCACCACAAATTACATACATTCCACATTTGCCACACATTTACAAAATGAAAACCATAGTTACACAAACATAGAACACAACATGGAAATATTACACTACTTATCAAAAAGTAGAAAATTAAACACAGCTGAACAATTTGAAATATACAGATATCACACATTACAACCAAACAACATATTAAATGAACAAGTACATTACAGATCACATACACTATTTGATACATTGATCCAAACACAAAATTTGAACCTCAGCGCCAATTCCCTCCCATCATCAGTTCCCACCACACACACCTGTAGTCCATAATCGTTATTCTGCAACAATGACATTCAGTATTTACTCACACTGAGGAAGAGGCACAACACCTTGAAACGTTTGTGAAAGTGAGAACAAAAGTAAGTTCATTTGTGAAAGTTTTTTATATATAATAATATTTATTATAATATATATATATATATATATATTGTAAAGGAACTTTTACAAGTACAAGTATTTATATTTATAGTGGTGTAGTAGTGTGAGTGCAGATACGCACCGGTATCTACGATAATGTTGTTTTTTATAAAATGTTCTAATTATAACTATTATGGTTATTAGTGTGATTGTATTGTTTAATAGGTGCGTATTAATAGTCCACTTCTTCGATTTAAAATGTTTCGCGCACTCTGTTATATACCTCCCTCACTTACCACACGTGGATATTTTAGTCCTGTTCAGTGACGGTTCCGCTGAAATACATACACTTTACATACAAATAAATATTCAGGTTGAATATTCAATATGGTTATTATACACAATATAAATGATATAATATCTAAATAATGCTCTGAATTATTAGAACTATTCAAACTCTTCCGCCACCTTTGGTAGAACTGATTAAGAATAAATGAGCTAATTTAAAATTGAAATGATACTTTTTAAACATTTTTCTTGCCTCCAGAAACGATTAAGACTATAAAATAGGTTATTTACCTTCTGTCGTTTCTTAAAATCCTTTTAGGATTACTTGAGTTTCGACACCATTTGGTGTCATCATCAGATCAGAATATGAATTAAGTTAAAACATTTCGATGTATATGCATCTCGTCAGATATTTAAAGATTAAAACAACACATAAAATTATATATAACAATAAATAAACTATATCACAATAAAATAACATTAATAAAAGAATATAAAAAACAGGGAGTGCATTCCTGTGCAGGTTCGTTGCGGCCGCGTTGTTTTTTATATTCTTTTATTAATGTTATTTTATTGTGATATAGTTTATTTATTGTTATATATAATTTTATGTGTTGTTTTAATCTTTAAATATCTGACGAGATGCATATACATCGAAATGTTTTAACTTAATTCATATTCTGATCTGATGATGACACCAAATGGTGTCGAAACTCGAGTAATCCTAAAAGGATTTTAAGAAACGTCGACAGAAGGTAAATAACCTATTTTATAGTGAAATGATACTCTTTTTCACTGGTAGTAAAAAATGGAGGTTTAATTAAAACAATTCAAGATATTATAAAATTTTTGAACAATTAACAATCAATGACTAACAACCTTTCAGATAATAATTACAATTAATAAAATTCAAAATAAGACTCTGTTCAGCCTCAAGGCTGGTAAACCTGTTAGTTGTACAATAGTTTAATTTCAAGAGGTTATGTTCTCTTGTATCAGTGAATTACCATGTTCGTAAGGTTCTTTTAGGTAGCATGATACCAGGTACAAGATGTAATATTAATAATAATATAAAATGAACAATAATTAATAATAAACAAACAAATATAAAAATCGAAAATTAGTACCATATATCTGATAGTTATGGTATTATCGTACGCGGGAATGCGCACGCAATCTATAGTACTCGTTTGACAATTATCAAGCTCGTTGGCTTGTACAGTTAAAATGTATTACCTTATTTTAATAATTCGCTTTGAGAATTATTTACTTGCAAGAGAAAATTTATTAAAAACTCTTGTTATTATTTCCATCTGGTTTGGATTTTACTTGAGAACAGACTTGTAACAGTGAAATTGGCAAGTTACCATTACGACTCTAAGGTTATGTTATAAGGGGTATTGTTATAATGGTTAATTATTTTTTAATATTTATTATTTCTTAATCTAAATATAAACACATTATTCGTAATATTTTGATGTGTCATTATCAGTATTACATTTATTCTTTCTCATGAAAGTTAAAAACGTTTACTTTAAAACATCGAAAAATCAAGAAAACAATTTTAGTCAATTGAGTGACTATTGGTATTACTCGTATTTAGTAATAAATGCTTCAAACATAATTCTTTAAATTATGATAAATAATTAAAATATTTATTCAATATTTTAATAATTGTGAATTAATATTTCCTTTAATTCTGATAATTCAATCATAGTTTTTGATACTTCGCTTTTTACTCACTTGCGTAGTATCAACATTGTTTATTTACGAAAATATTATTTCTGTTTCAATTTTATTTAAATAAAAAATTGTACTCCCTGTTTTTTATCTTTCACAACACTCGCAAGTACGATTGATATCATACACTAATCGTACTTGAATAAATATGCACTCCGCACATTTCACTCGTTTATGTTGGTGTAGTATAAAGGTTATGTGTATGTTGATTTACTTATGTCTCTGCCGCGCACAATTCGAAAATTAAAACTTCTTCATGTCGGCGAGTGACGTGACCTCTCCGTCGAAAGACTGATCGTGAACTGTGTTGCTTCTTCGAAGCGTCTCTTGCCCGTCTGCCAATATTCATTCATTCGATTGGTTGAAAAAACTATACTCTCCGACCCAAAGCCCTTTGTTTTCTTAAAACATTTAATTTTTTACCAAATTTGGCTTTGCGTTTGAGGCCTTGTGACGTCAGCACTGGTACAAAAATTTAATTGAAAAGTTTAAAATCACAATAACTTTCTTAATCTATGTCCTATCATTAAATGGTTGATGTCAGTGAATTGCGGACATCCTGCGCTTTAATTTAAGTCTAAACATGATTATTTTCCGTCCATCACTTCTATCACTATAACGATTTTATTAATTATTTATGGTGTATCTTATATTTATAAGTCTGTTACACCAAATTTAATTATTTATATTAAAACACTTTTTAAATAAACGCTCTGAGTCCATATCTCAACTGGTTTGATTCAAAACTTGGGAATAATTGTTCCCTAAACAATATCTCATTATGGCGTCTTTAGGCGTCCATATTTGATTTTTCATAAATGTATTTAAAACTAATTTTCCTTATTTAATACTAGTAATATTGCAATCTAATAATACTAGAAACGTCTATTTACATAATTTTACACTAGAATATTTGTACATGACTGTATTTAATCTACTATTTACATTGTTTTAGTCCCCTCCTATCTCTCTTATACAATTGTTACCTTATTTCTGGTTTTTTCTATATAAATTATATCATGTACTAATTGTAATTAGTGTACACTCATTGTACCCAATTCACTCCATATAATGGTTAGCTTTTAGCTAGCTCAGAACCCTTCAATTTTTCAGTAATGGGTCTGTTTACATTGTGTCATATCATGGTAATCATTTATTTTTATTAAAACAATAATTAAATTGTTATTGTTACACTTGGTTTGGGTTTCCAAAGTAGTATTAGACATTATTCTGACTCTTGATAATGTTTTCCTTCACTTTTAAACAAGTTTATATGTTACATTTTTCATAAGTAACTTGCTCCTCATGGTTTGTTTACATCTGGGTTCCTTCATCATAGTCATTTGGTTTTTAATTATTTGTATATAAAAT
Source organism: Magicicada septendecula (assembly GCA_034769895.1). Classification (NCBI taxonomy): domain Eukaryota; kingdom Metazoa; phylum Arthropoda; class Insecta; order Hemiptera; family Cicadidae; genus Magicicada; species Magicicada septendecula. The sequence continues at coordinate 252,682,843 of CM068369.1, forward strand.
GACTGTTTTCATGGTCATAGTCTGTTCTCAAAGTAGCATTGGGTTTCCCTCTTACTACTGGTAACACTCTTAACAATCTGTGTTCAATCTTTAATACAGTATTTTTCTTAACTAGTTGGTTATACAATGGTTCAGCTTACTTCTGGTTATACGTACATAGTTAGTTAGTTTACAATATTTTGGTTACAATACTGTTATTATTATGTTCAGAATCTGTTCTCAAAGTAGTACCAGATGTTTATCTAACTACTGGTAATACTTTTATTAACATTGATATTTGTGTTGATATTGTATTTTGTCTAACTAAATTGGCATACTTGTTCCATTTCTTCTATCTCTGTGCCATCATATTTGATCTGTTTCATTTACATTGTGTTGTAATATAATACACTGTTTATTAGGATTTATTATTATTTATAACAAATTCTTGATTGATATCATAGTTGATGGTCATTTATTTACATTAACATGTATGATTTTCTGTTTCATAGGTGTCTTCCCTATGGGGTTATGTAACAATGTACAACATGTTTTAATGCAGTATTTTGCTCCTACTAACATGACTTCAGTATGGTATCTTACTATAATATTTTAATTGTTTTGTTACACATGTTTATACAACTCCTTCTTAAACAATAACACAAATCTTTTTGTATTAATTACAATATCTCTCTGGTCATTGGTTGAATTTAATTCCTGTCACTTTGTTTGATTCATAACAAAGGTTTTTTATTTATTGTCAGTTCTCTATGAACAATAATATAATTGAATAAAACTTCCGGGCTGAAAGGCCGTGGTCGATTGCTTGATGCATTGGCGCTATACGTTTCGGCCGCACCACCGGTGGCCATCTTCAGTAGCAAAATTTGTTCGAATAGATGTACGCCGAACACGTCCCCAATGTACTGGGAACAAGCAACAGTGAGTTACGGCTACGATGCCTCTATTTATAGCTTTTTTGGCCGCTTCAGGTGTATCGCGCGGACCAATGAGAAGCCAGCTCGTCATTCTTGATTCTGATTGGCCATGGAAAATAGACCATGCCAGACACTATTTAAGGAGATGCTTTCCCCTCGGCGGTTCATAGCGACGGACGCATTCTTATGAATATGGATGGACTCCAGATGCAGGCGAGTGAAGTAACCCCGGACAGAAGACAACACGCGGGCTTCATCAAACATCACCCGGTGATCGTCGTGGGAAAGAGCGTGTTCAGCAACTGCGGACTTTTCCGGCTGGCCCAGGCGGCAGTATCTCCGGTGTTCAGAGAGGCGCGTCCGGACACTACGCTTCGTGGTGCCTATGTAGACCTGGCCACACGTACAAGGAATACTGTACACCCCACACGACGAGAGTGGATCCCTGGCGTCTTTCACCGGTCGCAGGAACTGTTGGATCTTTTTGGTTGGCTTGAAGATCGTCCTGACGCCCCGCTTACTCAGCAACTTCCCGATGCGGTCAGTCACGCCACGGATGTAGGGCAAGACAGCAGAGCCAACAACCTCAGGCGACACCGACTCGTCCAGCCTACCAGATCTTCTCGGCCGGGCAGCTCTCCTAACCTCCGCAGCAGAATAGCCGTTGGACTGCAGTGCTTCCTCGAGATGCCGAAACTCATCTTCGAGATACTGGGGCTCACAGATTCTTTTTGCCCGGTCTACCAGAGTCTTCAGCACCGCCCTCTTCTGCCTATGATGATGATTGGAGGCTTTGTGCAGATATCTGTTGGTGTGCGTTGGCTTCCTATAAACTTTATGTCCCAAGCTGCCATCGGTCCTTTTCAGGACCAACACATCCAGAAAAGCCAATTGTCCATCCCTCTCACGCTCCATCGTAAACTGTATGCGCGGGTGCACAGCATTCAGATGTCCAAGGAATCGTTCCAACTCTTCGTCCCCATGGCTCCAGACCACGAAAGTGTCGTCCACATACCGCAACCAACACTTCGGCTTGAGAGGCGCAGATGAAATTGCCAACTCTTCAAATTTCTCCATATAGAAATTTGCAACCACAGGGCTGAGAGGACTTCCCATCGCGACGCCATCCAACTGTTCATAGAAGCCGCCATTCCACTGGAAGTAGGTCGTTGTTAGGACCTGCCGGAACAAAGCAGTGATGTCCGCCGAGAACAGGTCACCCAAATACCCCAAGACCTCCTGAACAGGAACCATGGTGAAAAGAGAGACCACATCAAAACTGACGAGAACATCGCCAGGCTCCAGCACCAACTCCCGGATCCTCCGGAGGAAATCAGAAGAGTCCCGGACGAACGAATCCGTCTGCCCGATGTGCGGCTTTTTCAGCCCGGAAGTTTTATTCAATCATATTGACACCGGCCGTGAAAGCCTACGTACTAAAATAATATAATTGTTCGATTTTATTCTATTCTGGTGGTCTTTTGATTATCTATATTGATCACAGTCTTTATTAAATTAGTCACACTAATTGTCTGTGTTTATTTGACTATTTTAATTCTTGCTGTTTCACTATGAAATTAACATATTTTCTTACACTTTAAACTTTATCACTGGGATTGTTTGTGTGGTTTATTCAGTTGAAATTAGTTAACTATTCACAGGTTTCACATCTATATTAAGTACTCACTGTAATTGTTTGTGGTTCCTTAAATGTTAAACACTGTTTTTCTTTTCATATTTGATAATCACCATTCCTTTGGTCACTTATATAGTTTCTAGTACACTTGGTTTATGTTGAGTCCTTGCATGATCTATCCATTTTCTTCTCTCTTCATGTTACGCTTCCTTGTCCTTCTTCTTTCTTCTTCTTCAATATTTTCATTGTAGTCACTATTTTCATTTGTTTCCCTCGCTGTTGGAGTGTATTGGTCCTTATTTTGTTGGTTCCCCTCACTGTTGGATCCTATTGGGTCTGGTTACTGATATTTTGTTTTGGCTCATGGTCATTTTCTTTCTTCATTTCGTATTTGATGTTGCTATGTTAATATTATCTTCCTCATCGTTGGATTTTTATATTAATCTATTTGTAGATACACACTTTTATACACTTAGGTTTATTTATCTAGACATACTTCCATGCTTTTCTCTTACTTGACGTTATGTTAGCTTATTTTATGTAACTACCATATTTGGTAACGTTACAATATATATATATATAATATTAAAAAATGAATGAAGAGGATGTACAAACAAGATAATTATACTTATTATTTATCTTTAAATAATATATTGTGTCTTCATTTCTTTATTTATTCAGTTTTTTTATTCTTCTTTGTATTTTGTTACTAGAAAGATTGCGTTATGCATATTTCACAGTGAATTTTGATGGTATACTTGTCTTTATTCTGAGGTGTAATCTTGTTATGTTACAATATGTAAACAGACAAACAAAATGTTTTGGATAAAACAATAACAAACATTTGAGATAAGTTGTCAAGGTCATAACAAGAATGCCATTAGTCGTCAGTTGAATAAGATAAGAAAGGTCTTTGGAAAGATGATCAGTATTATGGAGAATAAGGTGCCCATGCATTTAAAAAGTAAAGTTCAGTGTGAGGTTCTGCAGTGAGTTATAGGTCACTGTCATAAACTACATTTATGCTATAATATGAAAACTGATACTCTGATATGAGATGTACAAGGAATATTTTGTTCAATATCTGAGAAGCCCCCACATAACATCCATGTGCAATACAAAAATGAAGATACGAGTCCATGTAGACTTTTCTCCTTCACACACCTCTAGAGAAACTTCTTCCAGTCAGTCCATGCATGTAAATGTTGAAAATAATTGAATAACCTGCCAAGTGAGAACTGCATGCTCTAATTCTGTTTCTTTTTGCTGAAGGCCATAATGCTGCCAAAATTCATCACTGGACTAACTATATACTAATTACAAAATTATAAGGTAATTTTAATTCTATAAATTTTAGATTACTTTTTTTAACATGTTAGAGGTCTGTTGGTATTATTGCTTAAAAATTATTATAGGGAAAAACTGTAGATGTATAGAATTCGCCACCTTCAAAATGTGTACAAGTATATGAAAAAGTAACACTGCTTCTAACTACTACTCTGTTAAAAAAATAACTTCATCAGTCACAGAGAAATATATTTACAGAAATGCATTTCAAACCAGTGTTGGTTTTCCATATATATATATATATATATATATATGTATGTAAACTATTTGAAAACATTGAATTGTGTAAGTGTGGTGATTTTTACTCTATAATAATTTTTAAGCAGATTATGATTGGTAATTTACAACACTTTTTTACCAATATACCTTCAAATATTATATGCAATATGTAGTATATCATTACACATTATGAAAAATTCATCAGTGCCAGGGCTCCAGGGGTGCTGACCTCCCTGCAAAATAAAGCAAATGAAGAAACAAAATCTTAACTGAATAAAATTTATTGTTGTGTAATTTCCCAATTTTTTTGAGGAAATAACTAAAATTGTAATCATATCAGTGATAAACAACAAGCATGTGCTAGTGAAACATGTGCCATGCCGACTTTCTGTGCTTGTGGAATGGCCAAGTGCAGACTCCAGCTGTAAAAAGTAGTTGGCATGACAACCTGACATCCCAGCCCTTAGATAAGCAGTCTTATTGTGTGGCATTTTAGATTCTGCTAAAGTTTTCAATATTAGAAACTTAGTTTTTGTTGTTTATCATTAGAAGAAAAGTCTGAACTCAAGAAAATTTTCAAGGCCAATGCCTGATTTGTCAGTACAACAGATGTGGAGAAGAAAAGAAAGTGACTGATAAACCGATGTGGAAATGTGGGTGTGAAGAATGTAACCATTTATTATATCTTGTATTTATTATGAGTGTTATGATGAGAGTTGGAGATGATGAGATTTGGAGAAAAGCCTGTGTAAACAACCTTAAGAATTTTATTTAAAAAACTGATAAGCAGAAAACTCAAAAAAACATGGGAGGAACTCAAATGCTAGGAGGAACTAACATTTACGCTTCTTGCAGTATAGCGTGTGCAAAAAATATTTGCAGACAAAGTGGAAAAAATTGACAGATTCTTTCTAGTGTGATAACAATTTTAAAACCTTATGGTAACTGTAATCCTTCTACTCTTTGTCATAACAGAAAGGAACACAGTTGTAATTTTGAAGTTGCTATACTGTACAGGAAAAATTGATGGTGGTTTTAATAGAAAGAAACAATGGGGATTTCCAAGATGATACAAAATGAGCTTTTGTATCCTATTATGCTTAATGTGTGCTGAGAGCATTTGTAAAAGAGACTAAAAGCGCGTGCAATAATACTGTCATTTTAATTGAATTTAATTGACAATATTTGAGATTGTGCATTTACATTGAATGTGAAGGCCAATTATTGATATCGTTGGGGCTTGTTTGCATAAAGCTTGGGCATGTTTGATTTTTAATTGATGAAGAGATTTATAATAACTACAGTGGACGCTCTCTTAACTGGTTAGCTCGTGACCAGTGGGTCTGCTTGTCAGTTAAACCGAATTTTCTTTCAAATTGAGTTTTAACTCTGATTAAAATATTTTAACACTGTTTACTTATGTGAAAAAGAATAATATTAAATTGTAATCTATGTATTGTTCAGCAAAATACTGTAATAAGTTTTGAGTAGCTCATACTTAATGTGTATTGTTTTTATAAAAGTCATTCACAGCCATACGTTAAGTACAGTAACAACAAAATCAAATCCTAGTACAGTATTGTATGTACGTTAAAACTTTTTTTACAAACACAACATTAAATTAATAAAACACTTGGCGAAATAAAATAATAATTACTGCATTTATGACACCGAACAATACTGTGTATTTCAGTTACAGTTAAAACAATCTGTGATTAATGATAATGTGATGTATTTTATACTTACACGTATTGTTTTTTTATTAATGGTACCTATAATTTAATTTTTAATTTTTTTATTCTTTTATATAGCCTAAAGGTACCATATGTTATTATTTATATTTTAAAGCGATCGATTTCGGCCACAGACCATCATCAGGTTACATAGCACATTCACAATATTATAAAACACTATTATTTATAAAAACGAATTTGTCTTTTATAAATAATAGTGTTTTATAATATTGTGAATGTGCTATATAACCTGATGATGGTCTGTGACCGAAATCGATCGCTTTAAAATATAAATAATAACATTATATGGTACCTTTAGACTATATAAAAGAATAAAAAAATAAAACAAAATAAAAAATTAATCTGTGATTGTTTTTTGCTTCTTAGTTTCCAATGAATTTTTAAAAGCATAGTCACGCCACTTTCTCATAAACATGACATCGATAGCAGACGCCTCATTGTTTGATGTATCGCACTGCCAGCTGTAATTCTTCCAGTGCATCTTTGTGACTGACTTTTCCATCACCGCCCTCTTCTTCTTTTTCTTCTTCGATGTCATCTTAGTCAATATTACTCTGTTGGCAGACAACACTTATAAATTCCTCATCAACCAAAGTTTCATTTTTAAGCTCTTGATCACCAGTTATCCATTCTTCGACGTCTGTTTCTTCAAAATTTGTGTATTATGACACTATTTTTCATAGATCACAAGCTAAACTTTGATTTTTGTCATCTGGGATGCTATCTGTTACCAAGAGAATATTTTCTTCCGTCATCTTCTCAACACAATTCTCAATACTGGCCAAGCTTTCCTCCATGACTTTATAAAAGTAGTGTGGGAAATTTCTTCAAACGCAGTTGCTACCATGTATATCACATCTTTGATGTTTATAGTCTTTACAGCATCTACAGGTCCTGAGTTTTCCTCTTCCATTTTACCCAAAATTTCAGATAATAGTTTTCATCAATACCGTCTTTTGAAACTTGCAATAACTTCCTGGGCCATAGACTGTATGAGGCTATGTACATTATAAGGCAAAAAGAAAACACTTGATATCTTCCTCACATACTACTTGATCAGCATCAGGGAGAGTCAGTGCATTGTCAATGACAAGTAGAGCTTTCACAGGCAATTTTAGATTGGTAAACAGCTTTTAACTTTTCCTAAACATAATAAACCATTCCTTGAAAAGATGAGAGTCCATCCATGCAGATTTTTGATATCTGTAGTAAACCAGGAGGGATTCCATATTAACACGTTTAACACACACACGGTTTCTTCAATTTACCAGTCACAAAAAGGGGAAACGTATGTGTAACCAAGGGATTGCTACAGAAAGCAATACAAAAGGAATCTGCTACAGAGATTGTAAAAAGAATCTTTCTTTATCAACTTTCATTCCTGGCACTGATACTTCATCAGCCATAGCGAAAGTTTTTGTAAAAGTTTGAAATTTAAACCTGTTTCATTTTGGTTGTATATATGCTGTGGTTTAAGTTCCTTTTCATTTATAATTTTTAAGAGTTCTGTTGTAAATGCATCTACTGCTCCTGGATTAGCAGACAGCTTTTTCCCACACACATCAAGTACATGTGTGCCATGCTGTTTTTTCCACTCCGTAACCACCCATTACTAGCAACAAATTCAGCCTGATTTTCAAGCAAGAAAACACAATGCCTTTTCCTTTAATATTGGCCCACTAATCAGCGTACCTTTCCAGTGTTGTTGGACAAACCATACCAAACGGCATCATCGATGATCTCGTTTTTGGTTTTCTAATTGTGCACCGGGACTTAAGTACTTTCTCTGATTCAACCTGCATACAGTAATCCTGCAGTGACTTCCTATTTCTCTGCCAGTCGTTGTCAGTACTTTTTTCTATGCCTAATTCATTACACATTGTTTGTACCAATTCACCTTTGTCTAAACGTTCTAAAGCGACAAGTTTTTGTGCGATACTGACAACTACACATTTCCGTTTTGTGCCACTCATGTTTGTAAAACACTTGAAAGAAATAGCATCAGAAAACTCACAAAATCACTTACAGTAGTAATAATCAACACATGTCTTCACCAGTGGCGAAGCTAATGTGTAAGTACTGGGTAGGCTGATAAAATATAAATATGCTTCCTTACCTTATATTTTTTTATACAATAGGTCACACGTCGAATCTTCTTTGTTGTGAAAATATCAATTACACGTTCCTTGAAACTCTGACCCATAGAAAGTTCTTTAACAAAACTTTTATCAATGGCGATTGTACTGAGAGAACTTAATCGTTCATTTGTCACTGAATTTCGGAGGCAATTTTTTATCCTTTTTAATGTGCTCATACTTCTTTCAGAGGAAGCTGTAGTAACAGGAAATGTCAAGACCAACTTGATAAGTCGTGTCACTTCTTTATAGATGGTTTGAAGACCATTGCTAGTTATGAATTTCAGAAGGTCTACAGGGGGTAAATGTTTTTCTTCATCTACATAAATATTCTTTAATTCATTTTCCAATCGTTCTTTGTTGAAAAATGGATACATGGACAGAAGGTTGTTTAATTTCATTGCAGGAAAATCTAGTTTATATCCCCCAAAGCTATTTTGATCCAGCAATTCGACAAATCTGATCTTTTCAATATCTCCAATACACGTTTCCATTTGTACAGTTGGTGAGTCCAAAATTTTGTAGGTTAAAAGTTTGAAGGACCCGAATTCTTGTTCGCTTATACTTAAATCATTGCAAATCTTTTTAGAGTTTTCAACACGATTTCACAGTATTTTCTGATCTCATATTCTTTATTACTCCAATGGTCTTCTGGATTTCAGTATTACACATATTTATGTCTGATGTTACTTTTTTTTTGAAGGAGTGCAAAAAGGTGGTCTATATATACAAAAATTTGTTTGTAAAGGCAAAGCAGGTAAGTGAATTGTGTTTTGTTCAAGATATTAAGCAGGCCAGAAGCACAGTTGAATGACTCTGCATCCCATTCTTCAATGTTATCTGTAATTGTGTGGAAAACATCTTTCGCTTATTGTATTTTGCATAAATTGTATGCACTGCTCGGGAATTGAAATTCCAGCATGTAATGGGGCTAAATTTACATAATAATTTTATAAATTTTATAACATGTGAAGATGAGGCACCCATAAGGTGAAGCGATAGCCAGTGAGAGCTTCATGACCATATATGGTTATTAAGCAAATCAAGAGTCTATTTGTAGCCAGTGACTAATGCCGCTAGTAATTCTGTTGACGAAAATCAGTTCGTGGCAAGTTGAAAAGGTGATACTAAGCCCAACGGAACTTTTCAATACTGAGGACGAGACGTATGGCGGGGGCCGGAATGAACTGGTTTTAGAGACGTCACCAAACGGAGATTGTAATGCTGAACGTCAGTCATCTAAATATCTAAATACTGCAGACTTGGGCAGTTCGCTCACCGTTGGCTGAGTACCGTTTTCGCCCGCATAAACCGCAAATCATAAAATGTGAAAGTTTAACTAGTATTGGAACGTAAAAAATATAAATAATGTAAATAATCAGTTATCAATAAAAAATTGGAGTGACAGTAAAAAAGTAAAAGTGAAAACGATAAAACAACAAAACGGTGCACGCACCAGGAGATGTCCCATGTGGTGAAAATCTACGCATAATGAAAGGAAAGTAAATACTGGCATTTTATTAAATTGAGTTCAATAAAATATAGAAGTATGGAAGTGTGTATGATTGGGTGAGTGAAAAATATGCATATAATAAGAAATGCTTGACTTTGCATAATTTTTAATGTACATAATCTACTTTGATGTAATAGTTATTTGTGATCAGTTTTACGTCTTAAGGCGGAGTAAATGTTTTCATGACGTGTTTCATGTTGTCAAAAGAAAATAAATAATGTTATATTTTACTTGATATATGCAGTTTGTTATTTGTATTTGCCTATTGTTCTCTGTCAAGTACACTAAGCGATGTCCTGGATTAAACTTAACATGTAAAATCAGTATTCAATTAATATCTAAATACTGAACATATTTCAGTTGACGTCCGAACAGGGACAAAATTTAATGATTAACTACCGATAGTACTTCAACTGATGTCCGAACAGGGACAAATTAAATTATTAATTACCGATAATACTTCAAGCGGGTGGTACATGTTTGTGGTAATCTAAATCCTTTATTTTCTAACAGCTGTGTTCTTTTTGAGGATTTACTGAAAAATGTATGGAAAGCTGCAAGATTATAAATGAAAAGTCTAACTTGTTTGATTGATTTTGAACAATATAGTAACACGAGATTCAATTTATGAGCATAACAGTGTAAAAATGTAGCTCGTGGGCAGACCTGTTTCACAAACTGTTGGACGCCTCCTCGATCTCCTGCCATTACAGAGGCCCCATCATAGGTTTGGCTAACTATTTTGTCAGTAATTTCCCGAGCATTAAGTTCATGGATAATAACTTCTGATAACCCTACAGCTGTTTTGTCTTTTGAAACATCATAGAAACCAATAAACCTTTCTTTAGGCCCATATTGCGTACAGAATCTAAGAATGATGCTCATTTGAGTTTTACCAGAAACGTCAAGGGTTTTGTGTGCTTGCACACTAACAAACTTGCAGGAATGTAATTCTTCTTTAATGCATTCATTAATTACGTCAGTTACTGATTCAATCAGCTCATTTTGAATTGTACTTGATGTACCTTTAAAACTGGAAGTGCACTGCAAATGGTCACATAAAAACTGTTCTTGTCTGGAGAGAAGTTCCAATAATTCAAGATAATTACCTTTGCTGTCGGAACTTTCATCTTCAAAATGCTCTCTAAAAGCAAGCTCTTGTTTACCTAAGAAGCACACAACATCGATAATAATAAGTCTCAATTACAAATCTATTTTGCTTCACAATTTCATTGTGTTTCATGGCTTGAAGCTTAGCGCCTTCAGAAATGGAATGTTCAATTCTTCCACGACCTAACAATAAAAATGCCTCTTCATTCTGAAGATGCCTTCTTGAATATTTATGTTTTTCGGCCTTTCTGTCAAAATTTTTTGTTACACAGACACCATAAGAAGCTGATGACCATTCTTTTTCGCCCCCACTCAGAATACAGGTATAACAGTATAATTTATTTTTCTCAGAGCACCCTGTTAGCCAAGGATATTTCTCGATATTAATTGATGACTCGTTGGGCACTTGGTGAAACATATTAATACAAAGGTTTTGTAAAATATATAAAAACACTTGGTAAGTTTCACAAATTTTTTAATTAACTCTGACAGCTGTTTCGACTAACTTAAGCCATTGTCAAAGAGCGAGTGAATGAAATTACTGAACACAGGACGTTAGTGGAGTGTAGGTGGTGGACATCTGTTTAGGGCGTATCTGGAACATCTGTGTTGTGATGGCGACAGTGGGGAGAGTGTGTGCATGAGACAAGGGAAGGTCAGGTGTCTTTAAAAACTAAATACAATCATGAATGCAAATTATAAAATTAACTAAACTAAATATAAACTGAATGCAATAATTTAAAATAATGATGAACATTCAAAATAATATAAAATAAACTAGACTAAATAACAGATTTTAATAAAGGGGATACATAAAATTCAGTCTGTTCATTGGTTAAATTTTTGTTATTTTTTATTGCTTTTTTAATTTCTAAAATTTCAAACAAATCCATTTTTTTACCTTTTTGTATGTTGTGGAGTAGTGTTATGTTTTTTGTGTCTATGAAGTGATTGTGTTGTAAGCAATGATCTGCAAAACCTGTATTAGATGTATTGGTTAAAATCGCCTTCTTATGTTCAGAAATGCGATGTTTTTGTATATTTTGTACAAATATTGTATATTTTGTACAACTACTGATGATATATTTTGTATCTGGACGGGAACAGATAGACAGCTCCACATGTTCTTAGATTATATTAATTCCTTTTATAGTAGTGTGCAATTTACACTTGAAACAGAAAATATGAAAAGTTTAAATTTTTTGGATCTTACCATTACTAGATCACAAAATAATCTTAGTTTCCAGATATATAGAAAACCTACTTTTACAGATACCGTTATACATAAACAATCACTAACATCATGGCACATAAAATTAAGCAGTTTTCATGCAATGGTTAATCGTCTCCTTATAGTTCCTTTATCCAAAGAAAATTTCAATAAAGAGGTAGACATTATAAAAGCCATAGCACAAAATAACGGTTATGATGAAAGAATAATTAATTCTTTAATTTAAAAAAAAACAGAAGAAAATTACTTTAAAAGAATTTTATTCCATAGAGCCAGATCAGGGTAACAAAAAATTTCACTTAACAAATTACATTCCGTGTATAACAGATAAGATTAATAATAGGTTAAAAAACCATGGTCTTAACATGGTATCAGTAAACAAACGTAATCTTTTTTCACTACTAGTCAATAATAAAGAAAAATCTAACACACTGGAGAAAAATGGAGTTTATGAAATACACTGTGCAGAATGCGATGCTATTTATATCGGACAATGTGGCCGTGCTCTGAAACATCGCATTTCTGAACATAAGAAGGCGATTTTAACCAATACATCTAATACAGGTTTTGCAGATCATTGCTTACAACACAATCACTTCATAGACACAAAAAACATAACACTACTCCACAACATACAAAAAGGTAAAAAAATGGATTTGTTTGAAATTTTAGAAATTAAAAAAGCAATAAAAAATAACAAAAATTTAACCAATGAACAGACTGAATTTTATGTATCCCCTTTATTAAAATCTGTTATTTAGTTTAGTTTATTTTATATTATTTTGAATGTTCATCATTATTTTAAATTATTGCATTCAGTTTATATTTAGTTTAGTTAATTTTATAATTTGCATTCATGATTGTATTTAGTTTTTAAAGACACCTGACCTTCCCTTGTCTCATGCACACACTCTCCCCACCGTCGCCATCACAACACAGATGTTCCAGATACGCCCTAAACAGATGTCCACCACCTACACTCCACTAACGCCCTGTGTTCAGTAATTTCATTCACTCGCTCTTTGACAATGGCTTAAGTTAGTCGAAACAGCTGTCAGAGTTAATTAAAAAATTTGTGAAACTTACCAAGGATATTTCTTGTACCAAGAGAATTGAAACTTTCTATTTTGTCTGCTATCCACTATTTTAATATCTAAATGTGGTGTCAAACTCTTATCTTTGTAGGCACACTTTGTTTCATAACTCCAACTTGAAAACGGTTTCACATTTAATTCACTAAATAATGACGTTAATCTTCTCTCAGTTCACCCATTGTACACAAAAATATCTAACTCTAACACACAAGTAAAAACATAAAACGAACGTAAATTAATTAAATTAAACGTAAATGAATTGGTAGAGTGAATAATTAATTGCACTAAGTACGGAAGATATACCCGTTCACGCTCACTGCCCAAGACGAAGACTAGCCACTTGGCCCGCAACGCAACAGCTTTCTCCCCCTCCCGCACACACACACATAACGCCTGTCGCTCGTCATAAATGTTGGTGGGAGAGAGGCTTTGCCAGAAAGCCTCACATAGCCTGGCGGCAGTTCCATTCGTACCGCGCTCTTAGGGTGCGTTTTGTAAACCAGTTGTTATGAACTTATAAAATATGATAATCCTGAAACGTTATCTTTTCATGTATTCATTTTTTCGTTTATTTTTTGGGTAGGCTAAGCCTCAAAACCCTCTCAATAGCTTCGCCACTGGTCTTCGCTTTGATAAGTCAACCACTAACCTGACAAAAAACGTAAAATAAACAAGTGCAGATCATACAAGTTTTGACATGTTGGTAAGCCGCTCGGGTTCCATATGAGTTATTGTTTATCACACAGACAGGTGGCCGGTTAAGAGGGCGCCCACTGTATATAAGAATCATGTATTAGATTGTTATGTAATAAAACCTATCAATTTTGTTGGATTCTAAATTCACAATAATATTCTAACTAAAATTATTATGAATATTATCATTGTACATTTAACCAGTAAGAGTGGCATTATGTAACCATATTATCTGATGACAGAAGATCTATGCACTGCTGTTATGTTGTGTGGCAAATGATACCATAAAATAATTTTAATCAACATAATAAAAATGCACGTCATATTTAATACTTTCTTTAAAAAAAAAAAAAAAATTAGTATGAGGGGTATCCAAAAAGTAAATTTCCCTTATCAATGAAAAATAAAAAAAAATATTTTAAAAAGTGCAAAAAATATTTATTTACCTTTGTACACAAGTACTTATTTTTCTGTATAATTTCCGTCCCTTTCCAAGCATTTCTGGTACCTAGGTAACAGTTTTTTTATTCCAGCTTCATACCAATCTGCCGCCAAATTCTGAAACCAGTTATCCGCCTCCTTTATCACTTTGATGTCATTGGCGAGCGCCGACCGCCAGGATGATGTTTGAGCTCCGGAAACAGATGGAAGTTACTTGGAGCAAGGTCTGGGGAGTACGGAGGATGCTCGAAAATCTCCCATCTGAAGTTGGCGAGAAGCTCGCCTGTTTCGCCTGTTGCACAAGCAGCATGTGGTCGGGCGTTGTTGTGAAGGGCAAAACTTTGCGTGACAAAAGCCCCCGCCGTTTGTTTTTAATAGCACGACGAAGTCTGGTCAGCACGTCACAGTACCACGCTGCATTTATTGTCGTTCCACGTGGCAGATAATCAATCAGCAATAATCCATGGCAGTCCCAAAAAACTGTGGCCATCACCTTTCCTGCCGACTCAATCACTTTGGCTTTTTGGGGAGCTTTCTCTCCTTTTTTTGCCACACCATACTCTGGCACTTGCTTTCGGGAGTTGAATGGTGAATCCATGTTTCGTCACCAGTGACTATTCTTGTAACTAGGGCTTCACCCTCATCTTTAAACAACTGCAAGAAAGATTGTACAGCTGTTAAGCGACGTTGCTTATGGGCATCATACAATAAGCGCGGCACCCATCTTGCACACGCTTTTGAAAGTTGAAAGTCTTCAACTAATATGTTGTGAAGAGAGGATCGGCTAATTTCAATATTTGGTGGCAGTAGAGTCATGATTTTGTCGAGCGTGAGCCGTTTATCGGAGTCGATGACGTCACGCACAGCAGCAATGGCGTCGGCTTGGCGCGAAATTGCTCGTCGGCCGCTGCGCTCATCATCATGACATTTTCTCTGCCTTCAATAAACATTGTTCGCCAACGAAGAACCATTTGTACAGACGTGACATCTTCACCATAAACACTGCATAACGGACGATGAATTTCCATGGCCGATTCATTTTTTGCAGTCAAAAAACGAATAACACTATGTATTTCACAACTGGCGGCAAAACAAAGTGGAGTCTCCATGGCGTTCGGCTCACTACTGATGCTTGAGCAGTTCATGGCCACCAGTCCAGCTGCGAGCGCTGCCACTACACTGAAACTAAACTTCCCTGTGTACGGGAACTGCCTGAGTCGCTTATACTTGGATATAAAAATTAGAGAAACTTATTTTTTGGATACCCATGTAATTCCTGAAGACAAAAAGGAATGAACATTGGCAAAAGAAGGAAATTACAAAAAATAAATTAATTTTATTAAACTGCTGTTTTCTTTCCTTATTAGCTTAGCATGTTTCACCATATCCCATACAGGACATCAGTTATTACTATAAACAATCACTCATTGCTTAATGTTGTTTTTATTATCATATGTATAAAAAGTTGCATTTATGACAAAAAGTGGTTTCTTAAGCCTGAAATTTTTTAATACATTTTTTCATTAATTAATAATTGATGTGATAACAAAAAATAATGGTTAAACACCTAATGCTTTCCAAAAATATTTTCCATTAAACAATTATTATTATTTATTTTATAAAACCTATGAAATGTACTAAGTCTGAGTAGTTGGCCTATTTCAATATAGTTGTTTGCTTATTGTTCATTTCTTTTTCTTTTTCTTAAAGTTGACAGGCTCCCTTTTTTTACTATTTTACTTTCTTCTGATTTAAATGTGCATTAAAATCTCACTTCAACAATTGTCAGTATAAATAATAGATCATTAATTCTAACATAATAAAAAGAGGGTGTTTTGAATGTGTTTATACATTGGAGTTGCTAATTAATAAAATTGTATATTTTTTCAGAAATTAATGAAATAAAGCAGCAGTTAATTGAGTCGGACAAGGAACTTGCACGCAAACTTTCACGTCAGTTTTCGACAAGAAGCAGCACCACTTCCACCAGTTCACTGCATAGGATGGATAGGTTAGTAGTCTTATTTGTTGCTTTTATATCATCTGGTTTATTTATCTAACATATCCTGTCAATGTTACTGTCCGTGTTCTATGGAGTGCTACCTACTCAATAATGTAAAATTTACTTTTGATCATGAATGCAGTAGACTGTTGGTTACCTAGAATAATCACTAATACTACATATCTTGATAATTAGATTTTCTAGATAATTGAACAGACACATTAAAAAGCAGAACAGACACATTAAAAAGCATGTTTTCAGGTAAGTCTTTAGAAATAATCTACGTGTAACACCAAATGCTGAAGTGGTTGGTATTAGTGTATTTTTATGTTACTGGGATAAAAAATTGAAGTCAATAACTAAAAATTATGCATTATTACATTACTGTCCTGCCCTAAAAATGTTATTTTAGAAATAAGCATTTCTGTTAAACTTTTTTGTTCCTGTGTCATATGTATTGCTTAAAAATTGATGAAACTCTTAATTTTGTATTAACTGTATGATGTGATTTTTAAATTTAAAGAAAACAAATCAATAACCTTTATGTTAATATGTGTTTCACAGTTGTACATAATTCTATGAAAGTTTTGTTTTTTAGGCAGATTTCGTTAGATTCAAGAAATGGTGATATCTTCAAAAAACAAGAAAAGAAGGATAAACTTATTGACATAGAAAAATCAGAAACTGGAGTTGTAAGTTATTTTAGCTATACTATTTTTTCCTTACTCTTCAGTTCTTTTTCCACACATAGTACCAACTTCTCATTCAATTTTTAAAAAGTCATGAAATAGGGCACAGAAATCCCGTTCTTTTGTGGCTTTATCTCCTGGTTCAGCATGTATTAAAAAAGAATAAATTAGTTACAGTAATATGAACAAGTATGAATGTGGCTACTTCAGAAACCATGACTCATTATAATGACTAAAATGTTTTAAAATGAACCTAATGACTCCTGAATTTCTGTAGATTTTTAGGTCTACACAGGTTTGTAAAGGCAGTACAAAAGATAAGCCTATCTGACAGATAATGTTTTGATACAACAAAACTTCATGTTGTTTGCATGCATTAATATTTGTGTTCTTATGAATGTTACTTTCATTTGTTTACAGTTTGTATGGTGAGTATGAGTTTTATGAAAAGTATGTGTTCTTTTCAATTTTAGTTATATTAAATGAAAGAGAACTTCTTGGATTTCGTTGTCCGTGACGTGTCAGTTACTTAACTAAATATAATTATTTCACTACCGACTCGGAACCCAAAACTTTTTATGGGTAAAAACGTAAAAGTTTTACCTCATAACCTGAACCGGTTTTCACTTTTAAAAAGAAAGCTTCTTCAGAGGTTGCCGCTGGTAGCACTGTCCGTCTTGTTGTTGGCGACGGAATCGATTTTCTAAAGATCGATGTTGTGTGTGTGGTGTGTGATATGTTCGAATAATTCGTGTGATTTGAATTGTGTCTGTTCGTTTAGGATGTTGTTTTTATTTGTTTTCGTGTGTTTGTATATTTCCAATTGTTCTAGAGTGTAGTTTTTGGCCTTTTGTGTGTACGTGTAGAATGTCCACGTTATTGTCGATGTTTTTGTATGTGTGGTTTGCTTCAATGAGGTGGTTTGCAAAGGTGGATTCTGTAGTGGAGTGGAGTGCCTTTGTGTGTTCAATGTATCTTTGTTTGAAGCTACGTCCTGTCTGGCCTATGTAGAATTTGCTGCAATCTGAGCAATTTAGTTTGTAAACACCAGGTAGATCGAATTTGTTGTGTGTTTTGATAGTGTGTGTTCTGTTTTGTTAATAGTTTTGTAAGTGATTCTGTATCCTGCTTTTTTGAATTTGTGGGCTACTTTTTCAGTTTGTTTGTTGATGTATGTTAATGTTATGAATTTAAACATTTTTCTTGCCTCCAGAAACGATTAAGACTATAAAATAGGTTATTTTACCTTCTGTCGACGTTTCTTAAAATCCTTTTAGGATGACTCGAGTTTCAACACCATTTGGTGTCATCATCAGATCGGTGAATTAGGTTAAAACATTTCGATGCATATGCATCTCGTTAGATATTTAAAAAAATACATAAAAATAATATGCCTATCCGTCCTTTAGTTAATTTTATGTCTGCACCATCATATAAAATTGCCAAAAAACTTGAAAAAATTTTTAGACAACACATAACGTTTAATAAAAATTATAGTTTAAAAAACAGCTTAGAACTGGTCAAACTTACAAAAACTATTACAATCGAACCGAGACACACTCTCGCCTCATTCGACATAGTAAATCTATACACGAACATTCCTATTACCGAAACGTTAGAAATAGCTAAAAATTTATTACTATCTAAATCCACATTAAATTATGAAGCAGTTGATGAGTTAATCAATTTGACAAAAGTAATATTAGAACAAAATTACTTTACTTTCGAAAACAAATATTATTTACAACGGGATGGTTTAGCTATGGGATCCCCATTGTCAGGCATCCTGGCTGAAATTTACCTAAATCATATTGAAACAAATGAAATTTTATCAACTAAAAACAAACATTATACAAAAATTTTATTTTACCGACGATATGTGGATGACACAATAATGATTTACAATGGCAATTGCAGACAATTAGAAATGCTTAAAAAATATATGAACACTATTACAAATAATTTACAATTCACATTAGAAACTGAAATGAATAATAAAATTAATTTTTTAGATTTAACTTTAACTAAAATAAATAATAAAATTAGCTATAATATTTACAGAAAACCAACAATCACAGATCATGCTATTCACGCCTCATCGTATCACCCTATGTCACATAAAATGGCTTTTTTTAACTGCATGATTCATAGATTGCTGGCATTGCCCTTATCTACAGATGATTATAACAGTGAACTAAACATTATCAAGCACATAGCATTGGCCAATGGATACAAAAGTCGTATAGTAGATAGATTAATTAATAAAAAACAAAACAAACCAATAAATATTGATGTATCTAAAGAAAACAAATACATTGCTATAGAATATGGTGAAAATCTATACCATACTTTAAAAAACCTATTAAAAAAGCATAATATTACATTGGCCTCAAAGGCAAGTAATAAACTTGAGAAAAAACTCACTTTTACCAACAAAAATACACCCTCCGATATATTTGATGGTACTGGTGTATATAGACGTAATTGTTCTGATTGCACACGGTTCTATATAGGACAAACAGGTCGTTCTTTCAAATTACGCTATAAAGAACATATCCCAAGCTCCAAGTCTAATGTAACAAGATCTACATTTGCAGAACATTTGAGCTCATATAACCATAATATAAAAAGTATCAACGATAATTTAGATATCCTACATAAATGTAAAAAGTCACTAAAGCTGGACACCCTTGAAAGATTCGAGCTATACAAAGCCATAAAGAAGGATCACAATCGTGTCCTAAATGAAAAAGCGATACATAACAATAATGTTTTATTTAATAGAATCGATCTTATGGAACGAGAGATTGGCTATATCAGATCGATGAAATTGAACCGAGGTCAAACCGGAATTGATTAATCTTACCGTGGGGTGCGTTCCTGTGCAGGATCGTTTGCGGCCGCGTTGTTTTTATATTCTTTTATTAATGTTATTTTATTGTGATATAGTTTATTTATTGTTTTATATAATGTTATGTGTTGTTTTTAATCTTTTAAATATCTAACGAGATGCATATGCATCGAAATGTTTTAACCTAATTCACCGATCTGATGATGACACCAAATGGTGTTGAAACTCGAGTCATCCTAAAAGGATTTTAAGAAACGTCGACAGAAGGTAAATAACCTATTTTATAGTTATGAATTTGTTGTTTTCTGTCTTTGTCTGTTGTTTGTTTTGTGTTTTGTGTAGGAGTGAGTTGATTATTGTTCTGTCGAATCCAACTCACAACGTTCTGTCCGTTGGATTCGTCAGAACAATAATCAACACACTCCTACACAAAACACAAAACAAACAACAGACAAAGACAGAAAACAACAAATTCATAACCCTGACATACAACAACAAACAAACTGAAAAAGTAGCCCACAAATTCAAAAAAGCAGGATACAGAATCGCTTAGAAAACTACTAACAAAACAGAACACACACACAAAGCACAAAAGAAATTCGATCTACCTGGTGTTTACAAACTAAATTGCTCAGATTGCAACAAATTCTACATAGGCCAGGCAGGACGTAGCTTCAAACAAAGATACATTGAACACACAAAGGCACTCCACTCCACTACAGAATCCACCTTTGCAAACCACCTCATTAAAGCAAACCACACATACAAAAACATCGACAATAACATGAACATTCTACACGTACACACAAAAGGCCGAAAACTAGACACTCTAGAACAATTGGAAATTGAAGTATTATCGGTAATTAAATATTAAATTTGTCCCTATTTGGACGTCAACTGAAGTATGTTCAGTATTTTTTTATTATTAATTGAGTATAGATTTTATGTGTTAAGTTTAATCCAGGACGTCGTTTAGTGTACTTCAGCAGAGAACAATAGGCAAATACAAATAACAAAATGCGTATTTATCAAGTAAAATATAACATTATTTATTTTCTTTTGACAACATGAAACAGGTCATGAAAACATTTATTCTGCCTTAAGACGTAAAACTGCTCACAACTAACTATTACATCAAAATAGATTAAGTATATTAAAGGTTACGCAAACTCAGCATTTCTTATTATATGCATATTTTTCATTCACCCAATCACACACACTTTCATACTTCTACATTTCTTTTTATTGAGGTCAATTTAATATAATGCCAGTATTTACTTTCCTTTCATTATGTGTAGAGTTCCACCACATGGGACGTCTCCTTGTGCTGCACTGTTTTGTTGTTTTATCGTTTTCATTGTTACGTTTTTATGGCCAAAACTGTCACTCCAATTTTTTATTGATCACTGATTATTTACATTATTTATATTTTTTACGTTCCAATATTAGTTAAACTTTCACATTTTATGATTTGCGGGCGCCCGCGATTTCGTTACATAACTTTGTTGCTGCTGCACAGCACAAAGGAAGATTGTCGACTGACATTCAGTGTTAAAATTTCCATTCGGTGACGTCTCTAAAACCAGTTCATCCCGCTCCCCGCCATACGTCTCGTCCTCAGTATTGGAAAGTTCCGTTGGGTTTAGTATCACCTTTTCAACTTGCCACGAACTGATTTTCGTCAACAGAATACTTGCAGTGTTAGTCACTGGCTACAAATAGACTCTTGATTTGCTTAATAACCATATATGGTCGTGAAGCTCTCACTGGCTATCGCTTTACCTTATGGGTGCCTCATTTTCACATGTTATAAAATTTATAAAATTATTATGTAAAACCATTATGTAAATTTAGCCCCATTACAAAATATACAAGCACGTGAAAACAAATAAAAACGACATCCTAAATGAACAGACACAATTCAAATCACACGCATTATTCAAACTATCACACTCCACACAAACAACATCGATCTTTAGAAAATCGATTCTGTCGTCAACAACAAGACGGACAGTGCTACCAGCAGCAACCTCTGAAGAAGTCTTTTAGAAGTGAAAACCGGTTCAGGTTATAAGTTAAAACTTTTACGTTTTTACCCATAAAAAGTTTTGGGTTCCGAGTCGTAGTGAAATAATTATATTTAGAAAGAGAAATGTACAAGAATTTCATGCTACTTTAAGAATAGAAGTATCTAGAACAAGTTATTTTTAATTACGTATTGAATATATTAATAAACAAGAAGATAGAAAACAGAAGTGAAACATAAATTTCTTTTCTATTATTATAGCTAACTGTTTTTGGCCACAAACAATTTATCTCTAAAAGTGGACTGAAACTGAATTCACATAAAAGTTTATTCAGTGATGTCAGTCCTTTCTTCTCTGTCACACTATACTTGAAAATTTTATTACCCAAAATCGAATTGTGGAAAACAAAGAGAGATGGAGTACTCATCTGAATAGGATACTGGATGGCAGGTTACCCAAGCAAACCTGTCATTGTTTTCTTAATCATGATTTTGTGTGCATGTGTCACTACCAGTTCAGTCATGGAAGTAGGCAGAGAGGGTTTTGGAATTCAACCCCCCCCCCCAGAACTATATAACTCAAAAATTCATACAATACAGTCATTTTAAATATGTGTGTGTGTAATAATTGTAATTTCTTATATTTGATTTCTTGTAGGTAAAATTGGGTGTGTATTCACATTACTTAAAGTCATTTGGGATGTTCCTGACGATTGTGACACTTATAATGAACATAGTGTATCAAGCAGCAGTAGTTGGTGGAAACTTCTGGCTGTCTGCATGGTCCAGTGACACAACAACAGTAGTCAACGGCACTCAGGATATAAACAAACGAAATATGTACCTAGAAGTATATGGCGTTTTTGGTATCGTGCAAGGTATTGTAGCTTTCTATATCGTGTATTGTCTATCATTACATTTTTTCGAAAAAACAAGGTAAAATCATTTGTGAATTTACAGATTATGATTTCTACCACACTGTTAAATCTAGCTATTCGTTTTGCATAGCTGCCTATATCATGCATTGCACCCTAATAAGTAAAGACATTTAGAGTGACAATATGTACATATATAAAATACAAGGGCTATTCTGAAATTAACTTTTGATTGGCAGGTAAAGAAAAATGGAAACAGAGAAAAATATTTTATTATATGCAAAATTATGTACATGTTTGTAGCACTTTTGCACATAATTACCACAGGCAGTTGATATATCGTTGCACCAGCTTTTGCAGTCCCCCATTGAAAAACACTGTTGCCAAGATACTCAGCCAAAAATTTACACCATTAATGAGATCTTCATTGAGTTATAAGTTCTGAGTAGCCAGCCACACTTCCACCTTGGTAACATGATGCCACCCTTTGCTCAGACACAGTCCAGTGGTCTTGATTTGACCATTGACAGGGCTCATGCACAATCTTCCACTAGTCTCTTCTATGACCTTTCCTGAAGTCTGAGCATTTTGAGTATGTGGCATTTGTCCTATGCAACAGTCAGGCCCTCTCCACGTGTTGACAGATCCATGTGAAAGGGTTGACTGCCTTATACAGTCAGTCTGGATTCTCCATAATTGTTATTAACTCAGTACTCTGAACTAGCTTTAATCTGGCCATGACTAGTCAAGAAGACTGCTATACCACTGGCCCATTCAGGACACAGTCATGCATAGCTCCAACATTGGCCAGATGGTTTCGCTCCTGCCTTTCTATTGACTGAGTGCCCTGTCAGTGGGGTTTGGATCACATTCCCAACCACATCTAGCATTCAGTGGAACGTTTCAACAAATACACACCGTACAGCTGGTGGGAGTGACAGTGACAGACTACGTGTTTCGTTGGTCACTACTTGAATAGAAATCAAAAAAATTTACTGCAGATTTGCAAATAACAATGTAAAAGAAGACTGCAGAAACTGTGCATGTACCATGCTGTTATGGTAACCAGTTTGATATGTCATCAAATGTCAATTTTGTAATTGCACTTGTATAAATACAGCATGTAATAAATTATTAGTAAAATTATTATTTACTTAACAAACAAATCAACTTACAGCTGTCTATTTCCTCAGAGAGGATACTTGAAAATATATAAAAAAGAAAATTTACCAGATAAAATTGTTATTACAAAATTTTTAGACTGACCATTGGTGACTATTATATTGCAACGATACAGCCATACGCTGTATTAGGCATTAATTTAAATAAATATAAAATTTGTATAAGTTACGGGTAAATGGACAGGTCTGAGATTGTAAAAATATTTCATTGTTACATTAGGGGAGAAATTAACCTGTTCCGACACGCAGTGAACACCTGCTCAATTGTATGTGTGTTACACATGTATCTTGTGTGTGTTAGTGATGCATGCAAAGACAGGAATCTCAGCAACCCACCCCAAGTAATTAATAAAATAATTATTTTAATTCACTGTGCAAAAACTAATTAGTGTATGAACAAACCAAAGGCACCAAAGTGTGTGTAAAATTTATAGTTATCCCCAGTGAAAAGATGACGTTAATAGAACACGCTATGCGAAGACAGTGCAAAACAAACGTGCCAAAAAATACGCAAATTACCCTAAGACGCTCAAATTAATATAGTGAGTGCTTAATCGAATTAGCTATGATTTGTGCTATCTCGATTCCGTGCAAAACATTGCTATTTGCTAATAATTGCAAATAGATGAAAAGGTTCGGGAGTGAGGGCTGTCACGCGATATGCAGGTATCGACAGGACGATTTTGGAGCCAACTGGTGCGAAATCTCGAGAGGGTATAAATTTAGGGTTCGACCAAAAACCCTTCTCTTCATTTCAAGACACAGTTGCAGTCGGACATGCTGTCCGTCGGCAAAACAATTTTATTTTTATTTCTATTACAAGTCGCAGTAACGAAAGAAATAATGTCCGTCAAATTCATGACAATATTCCAGAAAAAGTAAATACCGAAATAGTAAGTCTGCCAAGAGTATATACGGTAAAGCTACCAGAGCGACGAGGGATGCTGGACGTTAGAAGATGTTTAAGATCTACCTTGCAGCAGATAACAACTCTCTGATGAGGACCACACTGCTGGAGAGCGATGCTGGACTCTAGACGTATCCAGGAACACACACGCTGCTGGAGAGCGACGGTGGACTCTAGACGTATCCAGGAACACACGCCAGGACAGGAGGAATGGAAAACTAACTCTGGACAACGCTGGACCCCCGACAACAAGTCGTAAGATCATCAGAACTCGAGGTGACATGCGTAATGCATTTTAAATGATTTTTTAAAAAGAGCTCATAAAGACTTTATCAAAAGACAATGAATTAAAACAAAGAAAATGTTATACTTAGTAATAATATTTTAAAATGTAGATAAATGTTTAGTCGTAAGAATGAGCGATCGCATATAAAAAGAATTAATAAATAAAAGAGAATTTAAAGTAGAGAGAGTAGAGTTTATTATCAAAATAAATAGTTAAATTGATTTGATATTTGAATTATAGAAAAGATTAATTTAAAGTTGAATATTAAAACAAATGCCAGTCTCAAGCAATTAATATAAATTTAAATTGAATTTTAAACATTGGTATAGACTGAGCGAGCAGAAGTCAGATCTGAGTTAAGAAAAGTTATTTCAAAAAAACATTTTAATTTTATATTTAATTAATAAACCAATTTATTAACATGTCTAGATATAAGATTATTAACATGTTTAGATTAAGGTTATTAACCTGTCTAGATATAAGAGATTTTTAAATATGTGTAACGTTGCATATCATAAGATATAAACATTTAATAATGAGCAATATCGTGACCGACAATTATTAATGATGTTTATGAATATTTATAATATTGAGTAATAATAAATATGAGTTTTAAATACTTATAAACAAAAATACTCTTATTATAGTTACACCTGGTATCATTATACAACCTGCATAAATTACAGTATATCGAATTTATATTAAATATTGTTGTATAGAATGGCTCCCAAAGAATGTGGGGCTACACAAATTTAAATTACATATAAATTTGTACACATGTATTGTTGTATAGAATGGCGCTCCAAGATCGTGGGGCCCCACAAATTTAAATTATATTAAATTCGTTGTAATATTTAATCCAAAACTACAATTATAAGAAGAAAATAATATAACAACATATTTTCATTCAAATTTAACATATTTCGCTACTGATTCAATTAAAAATAACAAAAGAAACTCATAAATACATTAAAACCTCTCTAATTTGTTATCCTTCATTTTGTGTGTGTGTGTGTGTGTGTGTGTGTGTGTGTGTGTGTGTGTGTGTGTGTGTGTGTGTGTGTGTGTGTGTGTGTGTGTGTGTGTGTGTGTGTGTGTGTGTGTGTGTGTGTGTGTTCATTTTAACAAGCCTCATTCATAAAATTAAGAAAAGGATCATAAAATTATTATCTACCTTTTAGCCTTTAGACGTAATTATTACCTACTTCATTTAGCAATATTGGTTGTAGTTTTTTATGTCTTGTTTCTTTTCCACTTTCCCTGATGACAGAATTGTATAGCAGATTCTTTCTAATATTGTTTATGTATGTGCTATTGTGTATTTATTTTATGTATACTGTTTGTCTAAAAATTTCTGATGATCTGAGAGACAAAAGAACAATAATAGACAAATAAATAGTATTACGACAAATTGACCAGCTTGTCATAGAATAGAAAACACATAGAGATTAACTGAATATTTCTTAAAAAATAAAACTGATAAATTAAAAATCAAACATCAAAATCAGAACACTATTACATTTATAAACACTATGTCTTGTTGTATTGTCATAGTGTTCTTGTAATCTTAGTATCTTTTTAATATGTTTTCAAGGTATTTACATTTTTAAATTTGCTATAGTGGATTTCTATACTTTGTCAATTGCAAAACAATGTACAGAATATTAGTATATTCTTCTTCTATATTAATGTAGCAATAGTAGTAATTTTGTGTTTTCTGCAAGATTATAACTAGGCTGAGTGACTTATATATAAGTTTCTCAAATATTCTATAACTGTGTTCACGGGTTCCATAAGTCATCATTTTCTCCAATTCACCAGACTGTGTGGTCTCCAGAGGTGATAAATTGTGGAAGTTCCATAATTTTCTACTGTAAATGAAATGTATCTCTCTGAAGGGATCTAGAGCCTCAGAGACATAGGCATAGAGGTTCCATCACTAGAATTTAACAAAAGAAAAAACTTGATAGCTTAAACTAATTACACGTAATTACTACTAAACAATCTTGTATGGAGTAAAAATGCTAGTTTTTTAGTTTTGTGGACTAATCTGTATGATGATTAGATTTAGTCGTATTTTAAAACTGACAGATTCCAACTTTCTAAATCTGTAGCTCAATGTACAAAAAAGTTATGAGCAAGTAATTGCTCATTGTAATAGTGCATAATCATATTGATATATAAATAAAATTATTCATAGTCAATGATATTGGCTTCTTCCTGAATTGCTTACATACATCAATACCTAAGAGCATGTTAGAAGAAATTACAGGCCACATACCATATGAAAATTTAAAGAAGACTGGTTAGAGTTTATGTATATTGATGTTGATATTTGTGTTATGTATTATATTATTACTGTCATTATGTATTATGTATTAGATTCTTTCTGTAACGGTACAGACCGATGGGGTTTTGTAAGTGAAATCTTTTCAGTATTATTTGCAACTAAGAAATTACGGTGAATAGACTGTAACGTCGAGACGGGTGTGTATTGGCGTTGGTATGTAGAGGGCGCGCCCGCGCTTTCAACCGAGCACTCAGACGGCCAAGTCTCTCACGCTATCGGCACGTATTAATATGCATTCTTTCGCGTAGTGTGCGCAGGAAACTCACCAGTCGGCAAAAAACATCTCAAAGCAACGGACGCGAACAGTGTGCGTCCGCCGGCTACCAGTTTACATCCCGTGCATATATATAAAATGTAAACAGTGTCTGTCGTCAACAGCTGTGGATCGTGGCCGGGTGAATACATAGGCTGACGAGCCTAAATTTTATTAAAATGTACACAAAAGTGAATTCGATGAAACAGTGAAAACAATATATATATATATATATATATATATATATATATATATATCAACAGTGCGGATGTGAGCATTTCAGCTCGCTGTCGGCTGCGCCCACAACTAAAATGTGAACCAAAGTGTAAAATATAAAATAAACCATTCATAACTTTATCAGAATGTATTGGCAGTTTTAAAATACATAAACCAGTGAACATTAAAAAACCAACATCCGTAGTGCGCGTGTAAAGATGCGACGTCTTCTGGACAGATTTGCAGCTAAATAGCAAATTTATAAAACAAAAATTTAATATTCTATTTAAATTCAAATAAATGAGCTCAGTTAGGGAAGTCAATAAAATTGTACTGCGTGAATGAGTGTGTGATTGCGTGAATAATATAAAATATAAAATTAAGCAGTGCTGGGTTGTGAAATATATATATAATTCTATAAGTTAAGATATGATTGATTATGTTTATATTTTGGTGGGATTATGTTTATAAAATTATAAATGGGAAAGAGATTTTAATTTGATTCCATAACTACGCCTCATGGCGAATGGCAATGTGCTTTGTTTCCGAAATAGAATCGCATGTAACTATGTGGGGTGTAACTGTGAGTAATGATAATTTAGAAAAGTTAAACAAAAGTTTTCTTTTCACTATATATGTCGTTAGAGTATTTATTACGTACCCCCACACTGTTTCTGGCCTCGCTTAAGAACGAAACCTGGGACGCTAGTGAGAAGTAATAGTGGTAAGTACACAACTATAAAGCATAATTATTAATAACTAATAAAGGTAAATAATTTGTTTTTACACAAATGGCGCCTGAACAGGGACTTTATATAAAATTTTTATATAAAATTTTTATATAAAATAAGCCAGAAATCAGAAACAGAGTGGGTATCGAAAGGGTATATAAGACGTAAAGATAAGGTTATGTTGTGACTACATGTGGTAGGGTAAATAGTTTAAATAGAATATTTTTTTATATATAATAAGGTTGTGTAATATTACAGGATAAAATTTTGAAAGAAATATATTTAAACAAAATTTTTTTTCAAAAATGGCAGACAATAAGGAAAATGTCAGCATCACTGACAGTGCAAATGAAAGCCAGACAAGTGTAACTGAATCGCAAATCATGAGTGAGAGTGTTCACACAACGCCAGTCCCGACTAAGAGGACTGACGAGAATGAGATAGTGAAAATGATGCAAACACTTTTTAATATACAGAATGCTAAATTTGATGAAAGATTTAATGAGCAGAAAAGTGAAATTAGAGAAATCCAAAATAATTTTAACGTAAAATTTGATGAAGTGAAAAATGAAACAAAAAGACAAAATGTTAATTTTGATAGACGAATCAGTGAAATAGATGTACGTTTTACAAATATTCAAGAACAAGTAGTAGAAATAGTTAATGAGAAATACGATGCTAAAATAAATGATTTAGATGACAGAATCAATACAATCAATGAAACAGTAATTAACAAAGTTCAAAACCAAATAGAGACACAAAGTAAAGAAATAGAAAATAAATGTTTAGCTACAATAGATAAGCAGATAGAGATGAAAACCAATTTTGAAATAAACAAACAAATAGACATTAAAAACTGTTTTACAAAATCAGTTAGAAAATTTGGAGTCAAATGTAATAAGTATAACAGAAAATATAGAAACAGTAGATAAAGCTATTTCAGAGCATGCAACTAGTACCACTGTAAAATAAGTACCATACAAAGTAAGCTTAGAGAAATAGATGAGTTCAATTTACAAACTAGTAATAATGTATATGACAAATGTACTGTAATTGAGAATAATTTAATGAGTGTGAAGAATGAGTTACGGGGGGAAATTAACAAAAAATTTACCGGAGTTACTGAAAGGGTAATAATAACTAGAGACTTACATAACGAAATTGAGTTAGAAACGTTCAGCTATGAAAGCAGAACAATACACCCAATGAGATTTATAAACCAAACCCGGGAATACAACCGTTTCAACAATAGTAGTTGGGAGGTGCAACTAACCAAAATAATTAAATGTTTTAAGGGTAGTTCAATAGTGTGGGCTGAAGCACATAGGTTAGAGTGGGACTGTTATGAGACATTCGAAAAAGCATTTAAAGGGAAATATTGGACAGAAGACGAACAAGAAATACTAAGAAGCCGTATAATGGGAACGGGCAATTTTATAGGACACCCTAATAATAATATAATGATATACATAATGTGACAGCAGCGGTATGCGAACATCTGCTCTCCGTTACCAGCTGCCGAGACGTGACCAACTACGTGCTCGGAGCGAGCCAATCCGGCATCAGCAGCCGCCGAGACGTGACCAACTGCGTGTTCGGAGCTAGCGAATCAGCGATCCCGGTTAGATAATAAAACCCGGGCCGGCAGAAAATTTTGCGCACTCTTCATCGCCACGCCATCGGACGCACTTCATCTCCTCTCCTCTCTCGGACGACATCGAGGCGGAGTCAGCCGGAAGGAACAGCCGAAGAATAGAACCGCCGCCGTTCTTGCATCTTCGCACTCCCGTTCCGCGCCAGCGATGGATTTCACTGGGCCGGCAGCCGACTCTACAACCGGTGCCGAAAGAAGAGGAGGACTGTAGTACGCCACGAACAGCGGGCGCAGCCGCCGAACATCTTAGTGCGGCACAACCAACATCAGCCTTCTCGCCACAAGGTCCTTTTTAGGGCCACCAAAAACACTAGAGTGTACGATTGGCGCCATTTGTCATGCGGCAAGCCTTTTGTCCGGTGACAAGTGGTGCCCAACGTGGGGCAGCGATCATCTTGCGGATGCAAGATCCAGTCACGCCAGCGAGCTACCAGCCGGCACACCAATCAACATGGCGCCCAACAGACACCTCTACAACATCCGGAGAAGAACAGTAGGCTGGGTACCGGAGAGCATTCAAGACCCGGGGGAGTTGTGACGGCAGCGGTATGCGAACATCTGCTCTCCATTACCAGCTGCCGAGACGTGACCAACTACGTGCTCGGAGCGAGCCAATCCGGCATCAGCAGCCACCGAGACGTGACCAACTGCGTGTTCGGAGCTAGCGAATCAGCGATCCCGGCTAGATAATAAAACCCGGGCCGGCAGAAAATTTTGCGCACTCTTCATCGCCACGCCATCGGACGCACTTCATCTCCTCTCCTCTCTCGGACGACATCGAGGCGGAGTCAGCCGGAAGGAACAGCCGAAGAATAGAACCGCCGCCGTTCTTGCATCTTCGCACTCCCGTTCCGTGCCAGCGATGGATTTCACTGGGCCGGCAGCCAACTCTACAACCGGTGCCGAAAGAAGAGGAGGACTGTAGTACGCCACGAACAGCGGGCGCAGCCGCCGAACATCTTAGCGCGGCACAACCAACATCAGCCTTCTCGCCACAAGATCCTTTTTAGGGCCACCAAAAACACTAGAGTGTACGATTGGCGCCATTTGTCATGCGGCAAGCCTTTTGTCCGGTGACAGTAACTAAGCTATATAACGAAGCTAAATACGTAGAGCCGCAGATACCATTTAAATCTTTTGTGAGGCATGTAAGCAAGCATTTACCGAGAGAAGTGCAAACCACCTTAATGACAAAAGAGATTGAAGATATGAACGAGCTGGAGAGAATATTAGATATATTACAGAGCATTAGGGATCGAGAAGTGGGTAGGCGACCCTTACATAATAATAATAATAACACAAAGTTTAATCACCAGAGAAATAATTTTCACGGGAATAATAATAATATGCATAGAACTGGTTTCCATCAATCAGGTGAGTGGAGTTGTTTCAGGTGCAAATGGGAGAATTACGCCAGCAGACAACGGTGTTTTAAATGTAGTTTACCAAGAGAAGACCAGAGAAGGAGAAACGAAACCAAGCAGTTTAGACAGCAAAACAGGGGAACAAACAGTCATAACCAGGGATCGCCGAGGGATCACCAGGGACCAACCACAAGCAATCACAGACAACAACCGGAAAACTAGAACAGACAGTGGTAGCACGGACCAGACCACTGTACAGGGAAGCACATGAGGTCCAACCGTTGGAGGATGTCAAGAGTAACGTAATTAAAACAGACATAGTTGCCGATTTACTGGAGGAAAAAACAACATGATCGAGGTGAGAGCGGGACTCACGGAAATACAGGTAAATGTAGCCAATAAGTATTATAGAACACTTGTAGACACAGGTAGCGAGATTTCCGTTATCGCAGAAAACATTTTAGGAGAGTTAAGAGAAATTAAAAAGAATATTCCATTTTTACCAGTAGCAGGGGTTACAGTAGTAGGAGTTACAGGCGTACGCAGTAAAAGAATAACAAAACAGATACAATTAAGTTTTTTGATAAATGACACAGAATTTGAGAACACATTTTTGGTAGTTAAAGGGTTAAGTTTAGACATTATATTGGGTAATGATTTCCTGCAAAGAAACAAAGCTGTTGTAAATTTTAAGGAGAAAATAGTAGAGTTAGATGGGGGTGATCGGTCTGTAAAGGTTAATTTTGAACAAATAATAGATAAAGTTAGAACAACGGGGGTAAAAATACTACAAAAGAGAGTAGGCAAGAGTGATATAGATACTAGAGTAAATTTATGTAGAGAGCGTGAGTATATTGATGATTTTGGAGATGAAATGGGTAATATTAATGATGCAGTGTGGGAGATAAGGGCGGATGAATTTTGTAGTGGAGGTGCGGTGGTAAGGAGTGACCAGCATGCGGCGTTGAGGCAAGCAGATCAGCGTGCGGCGTTGTGGCAAGTGATAGAGCAGTTTAAGGGAGTGTTTGCCGATGTTCCAGGGAGGGCAAAAGGTTACGAATGTATATTGCAGATACGGGAACACACACCTTTCATGCAGCGAAGTTATCCCGTGCCTTACTCCAAAAGACGAGCGGTGCAAATAGTAATTTATTAATTTTGTTGTTGAACGGGAAGGGGGACCCGTTTTGTGGGGAAAAAAAAAAAAAAAAAAAAAAAAAAAACAGTGATAGGCAGTCTTTTCCACGGACAGTAGTTTTATTCTAGGAATTATGGAATAAAGCACCCAAAATTTTTGTAACATAAATCATTAACTCATTAAGGAGTTATTTTCTTTATAACATAGAGATGTAATTTATGTAATTTAGAAATGTAAGATGATCTATTGTTGTACTTATTATCTTGTCATGAGAAGGTATTGTTGAAAAATGAAAGCTGGAACTTGCCAAAAGTGTCTATATTAAAATTTTATTATGTGAAATGAATAAAAATCAACTGTTTTTTGGAGAAAATAAAAGACAGAATTTAAAAATTTTGAAAATTGTATTAAAGTGACA
Organism: Magicicada septendecula; assembly: GCA_034769895.1. Taxonomy (NCBI): domain Eukaryota; kingdom Metazoa; phylum Arthropoda; class Insecta; order Hemiptera; family Cicadidae; genus Magicicada; species Magicicada septendecula. The sequence continues at coordinate 252,715,874 of CM068369.1, forward strand.
ACCTTCAGTGGTTGTGAATTGAAGAAGGACATAGTGAAACTATGGTGATGCTTTAAGACTGCTTTATGAACAGTGATAATATGATTATTAAGGTTTGTAATGTATATCATTTTTTTATAAGGAGGATTTTATATGTATTAGTAGATATGTATAAATTAATGATTTTGGGGGCAGTTATGACACTAGGTGTCAAACCATTTGCGATTCCCTATATTTCGGGTGATCTCGGCCTTACCAACCCAGATCGTGGTTTTGGATGACAATCAGCTGTGGGCAGAAATTGTAAAACTGACCACAGTTGGTTGCCTTTGAAATTGGTCAAACATAGAAATTTAATGGGGTTTAATAAGGGAATCTAAGATTTTTGAGCATAGGCTATTTCACCTCAGTAGGGGTGGTAGACCTTAGGGGCATATCATAAGAATAAAAGTAGGGGTACTTACCTCGAAGTTTTTGTAAAGCTGAAGCAAGGATGGGAGAGAGAGAAAAGAAAAAAGTGCTCACTCCTTCTGCCTCAGTCCTTGTGGAGGCAACTGAACGCAACAGTTCAGGGGGGGGGGGAATAGTGTGTGTGGAGGAGTAAAGGGGATAAGTATTATTAACAGCGCCGGATCACTTACTGTTAATAATAATAATAAAAGTAATTTTTTCTTCTTCTATAAAATTGAAAATGTTTAAGAATTGTAGAAAGGGGGAGATATAGATGAATTGTATTTGAGTAAATTTTGATAATGTGTTTAAATATTGTGGAAGTATTATTGCATTAGTATAAAGATTTATATTTCTTCTTGTTAATGTGAAAGGATTAATTATTATCGATTGGAATCGAAAAATTTTTATAAAGGTAAGGGTAGTGAATTAAGAGAATGGAACTTCTGTATAATTCTTGTTGAGTTAAAGTAAACCCAGTGCTTCTTAACACAAACCAGCACATAGCTAAGGGGAAACAGATCAGTTAGGGGTATGGTATTGTATCAGGCCACTATTTTGATATTTTTGATTTATTGTTTCAGTGTTTGGTGATGTTGTGACGGCGGTCCTGAGCTGGCCTGCGCGTCAGATCAGGAGCGTAAAGCGCCTGATTGGCCTTATGGTGTTGGGATCTCGAAGGAGAAATCCAGTAAGGTCACGCAGGTACTGTCACCATCATCGGACCAAGGGTGAGTTATTATAATTTTTTTTTATAAACAGTAAGGGGGTTGTGGTGACATATCCTAGCTGATCCCTTCAGAAAGTATGAGAGTGTCAATGAGAGTTTTTATGCTGCGGCATAAAACCTCTCATTGAGGGGGTTTTGTAACGGTACAGACCGATGGGGTTTTGTAAGTGAAATCTTTTCAGTATTATTTGCAACTAAGAAATTACGGTGAATAGACTGTAACGTCGAGAAGGGTGTGTATTGGCATTGGTATGTGGAGGGCGCGCCCGCGCTTTCAACCGAGCACTCAGACGGCCAAGTCTCTCATGCTATCGGCACGTATTAATATGCATTCTTTCACGTAGTGTGCGCAGGAAACTCACCAGTCGGCAAAAAACATCTCAAAGCAACGGACGTGAACAGTGTGCGTCTGCCGGCTACCAGTTTACATCTCGTGCATATATATAAAATGTAAACAGTGTCTGTCGTCAACAGCTGTGGATCGCGGCCGGGTGAATACATAGGCTGACGAGCCTAAATTTTATTAAAATGTACACAAAAGTGAATTCGATGAAACAGTGAAAACAATATATATATATATATATATATCAACAGTGCGGATGTGAGCATTTCAGCTCGCCGTCGGCTGCGCCCACAACTAAAATGTGAACCAAAGTGTAAAATATAAAATAAACCATTCATAACTTTATCAGAATGCATTGGCAGTTTTAAAATACATAAATCAGTGAACATTAAAAAACCAACATCCGTAGTGCACGTGTAAAGATGCGACGTCTTCTGGACAGATTTGCAGCTAAGTAGCAAATTTATAAAACAAAAATTTAATATTCTATTTAAATTCAAATAAATGAGCTCAGTTAGGGAAGTCAATAAAATTGTACTGCGTGAATGAGTGTGTGATTGCGTGAATAATATAAAATATAAAATTAAGCAGTGCTGGGTTGCGAAATATATATATATAATTCTATAAGTTAAGACATGATTGATTATGTTTATATTTTGGTGGGATTATGTTTATAAAATTATAAATGGGAAAGAGATTTTAATTTGATTCCATAACTACGCCTCATGACGAATGGCAATGTGCTTTGTCCGAAATAGAATCGCATGTAACTATGTGGGGTATAACTGTGAGTAATGATAATTTAGAAAAATTAAACAAAAGTTTTCTTTTCACTAAATATGTCGTTAGAGTATTTATTACGTACCCCCACACTGTTTCTGGCCTCGCTTAAGAACGAAACCTGGGACGCTAGTGAGAAGTAATAGTGGTAAGTACACAACTATAAAGCATAATTATTAATAACTAATAAAGGTAAATAATTTGTTTTTACACAATTCTTACTGTCATCACTGTGACACTACCCAGAGACATATAATATTGCATAACATCCAAATATTGCCAAAACAACATTTACCTTCTTTTCAAAAATAACTAAGTTACAATATACAAATTAAAAATTAAACTGCAATATCTGAAAACTTAAGTTCTTTTATTTTGCAGATTTTTTTATTCTTTTTAATCATGCAGATTTTTGTCTGTACATGTTTCTTTTTTAAGAATGATATTTATGAGACATGTAAGTTGTCAATATTTTTGGTATAACATACGTTAAACATTTTGTGGCTGTTAATAATTTTAGATAATTTCTGCTTACAGGTATAAGTAAAATGATATGCTCACTGTCATTGAACTTTGGGTGTTTGATTGCTGCTCAAGTACTCCATACAACTATGTTAAGCAGACTAATGCACGCTCCTATGAGCTTTTTTGATACAACACCTACAGGAAGGATTGTGAATCGTTTTAGTAAAGATATAGATACAATGGATAATTTGATACCTTTTAACTTGTCTATGTTCTACAATGTGCTTTTATCTGTAAGTTTGCCCTATTTAATCTTTTAGTTATTAATTATAGGTATCTTCTCTTTTTTATTTAGTTAGTGTTTTGTAGTCGATTAATTTTATCAAGGATATTTCACAATTCTACTTTCTTATGATTTTAAAAATATTTTTGGTACTTTTCTGCAGAATATAACATTAATATAAACATAACTACAGGTATTTTTTTTTTATTGTAGGCAATAAAAGAAATTGATTCAAATATTATTAGTTATTATTGCTTATATTATTATTGGTTAGTTGCAATTAATTAAAATATTTGAAGAAACTATGTGAAGTCAGATACAAAATATAATCAAAAAGACTACTCTACTGCTACATGTATACTGTTTTTCACTCAATATATGATCCTTCTTTGTGTATATGTCTCCATTTTTGTGATCTATCTTGTGTGATGATGCTACCATTCTCTTACCTTCTTCAGCTCTGTTTATTGTGTAAGTGATATGTAGCCTTTACTCTTTGTTCATGTGTTTTTGAGCCAAAACATTCAGTGATGTATCTAGAATTTGGTCTTGGGGTCGAATCTAGAGTCCAGTCGAATCGGCTTCATAGAAAAGAAAAAACATGTTAAGAGTAATCAACATTACTATCTTTAACGTGGTTGAAAACTTACGATAACATCCTGATTTCAATGCCATTAAAGTAAATGGTAATAACACCATAAAAATATGCTTTGTAGCGGGTCAATTTTTGGGTAATTTTTTTTATTTTAAACGTTTGGGGCTTACATATATATTTTACTTATTTCGTTTTCGGGCGGACTGGTATAATAAACTTGTAAAACTGTAATTGTATTGTGCAACGTTATTTTCCAAGCAACAGCACGAGGTTGAGAAACAGCGTTTGGAACAAAGGCGATGCGCAATTTCAGTGGTGTAACACGGCAGAGGAATGCGCACCTCCACAAAAATTCTAAGAACTTTGCAAGTGTGTCGACGCACAGGCGCGAATACCCACGCAAGCACGCTCAAAAGGACGCTCTCGACAAAAAACAAGATGGCTAGAGCGAAAAAATTATTCATCGTTCCTTTGGCATCACTCAAACGTCCGGCCCACTTAAATGACGTCAGCCAATGCCTACAGAAGATCATATGCGGCATTGACTCAAAAAACAACATGCAGAGCATGGGCCGGAGCTTCGGCGACGACGCGCAAGGCAGTGAGTTCCAGTGTTGAAAACTGTGGAGAGGGGACAGAGAACTAACTTCTGCCCAGTGCCTCTTACCTACCGACCGCATGCGGTTCATCTAAATTTCAGTAACAGTTTTTTTCTTTAGGTCGACCGACCTCACCGTTAACAGTTGTAATGTATCAACAATAGAATTTCATGGGACCGCGGTCCCATCCATCAAGGGGAACCGAGTAAAGTATTTTTCGGACACTGAGAAGTAAAACATTTACTAAAACGATGAGTGCGCGCGCGAACATGTGGCCGTGGATTCAAGTTAAGGGTTGGAAATTTTATTCTAAATGTTAATGGGTTAAATAAATTTTGTGTGTGTTTGTATGGGTGAAATATTGCAGGCTGGGCAGTCTGAATGAAATAGATTAAGGTAAGATAGTAGAATAAGATAGAATAGTAATGGCACTAATGTAACGAATCACCAGATGAAGAAATTATTACAAAGTTATTTTATATACAGAAGTACGGTATGTAAATGAAATTTAAATGATTTAAAAAATAAAAGTAAAATGTAAATTCTCTTCAGTCAAAATGTGTCAGAATAATTATTTCGTAACCTCACACTGTTTCTGATCTCGCTTATAGAACTCTGGGGGGACCCTTAGGAATAACGGTGAGTACAAGTGAATTAAATTATATAAATAAGAGAGTTTTTGTACAAATGGCGGCCCGAACAGGGACATTATATAAAATAATTATATAAATAAGCCAGAACTCAGAAACAGAGTGGGTAGCGAAAGAATAAAAAAGACGTAAAATTAAGGTTATGTTGTAACTACACATGGTAAAAAATAGTACAATAATTTTATGTATAAAATGAGGGTGTAATATTTAGTACACGAAATTACCATAAATCTTTTGAAAGAAATATTTAAACAAAATTTTAAAATGGCAAATAACGAGAACGTCAGTCTAGCTGACAATACCAATGAAAGCCAGACAAGCGCAACTGAATCACAAATTATGAGTGGAGAAATTATTCACTCGACGCCAGTCCCAATTAACAGGGCTGACGAAAACGAAATAATAAAAATGATGCAAGCACTTTTTAATGAACAAAAAAATGATTGGAATGAATTGAAAAAAGAAATTCAAGAACAAGGCTGTATTTATGATAAGAAATTGAGTGAGTTAGAGACGCGGTTAGGCGAAATAGCATTAGAAAATGAGAAAGTCATAGACAAATTAAAATCAAACAAAGATAACGGGGTAAGTAGTAGTGGAAATGATAATTTAAATAATGAGTTGACAAGTAATAACAATGATAATACAAATAAAAATGTGGTGTTAGAAAATGATGATGTAGATGTTGAGAGTGATAACGTAATTGTAGAAAGAGTAGAAGTTGATAATGAAATGTTAATGTGTGTGTATGAATTAGAGAGAGAGAGGAGAAATAATGTTGTAGTAGAGTGGGGACAGAGGGCAAATTTTCCCTTTATTATTTATGATGATTTAATGTGGTCACAAGTGTTGTTGTTGGGCAAGAGTCCCGTTTTGATAGATGAATTAAGGGGTTTATTTTTGTTGAGTAATTGTGTACCCTCTGTCCGGAATGATTGTGAGAGTGTGATGTGGTGTTATGAAGAGAGAGAAGTAAGTAGAGAAGGGTATGTAACAGAACTGTATAATTTGCATAGAGAATATGAAGAATGGAAGGAAAGTTTAGAAGTATATGTGAATGATAATGATTACAATGATTTAATAAAAATAATTAACCCGATAGTGAATGAATTTAATGATGAAGACTTGACAAAAATACCTAACGTAGACTGGTTGAACGAGTATGTGAATAAGTTGATTGAAGTTAGTTTTTCTGGTTACGACACAAAACAGTCATTTGTGTGCTGATAAGATTGAACGATGTTATGTAGAACCAAGGTTGATTTGGAACGATGGAGGTTAAACTATTAAAACAATAAAAGACAGTATAAATATTTTGTTTTAATGGTTTTTTGACATGGCAGATTGGGACAGAAGTGTGGAAAAAATGGAATAATAATTAACAGGAGTTGTAAATAAAATATAGTGAATTTATATGTGTGTATGTAAGATGATTGTTGTGATAATAATATTGAAATACTTGCAATTTAAATAAATAAACCAAATTAATTTTGAAAACAAGTAATCAGAGAATTATAATTGTTTGGATGGTAATGAATTCCATATTGTTAATAATTAATTTAATTAAAACAATTTGATATATTTTAAATATTTTAATTGATTATGTAAATGTTGTATAATTAATTTTTTTTGTAAATTCAGTTTGTTTTACGAGATGGAAATTTGATAATGAATGATAAATTATTTAATTTAAATTAATAAATTTTGTGAAATGTTTCAGAGATGGTGGTGATTATGTTTTGTGGGCATATCATGTTAAATGGATTGTAAGTAGAAAAATTTTATAATCATGTGTAATAAAAATATTTACAGGTGTAATTGAGATTCTAATTCAGTAATAAGATGTTATTTGGAAATAAGTTGGTTCAAGAAATAAAGATAATTAAAAAATTTTAATACTAAATGAAAAATGATAAATAATGATTATCAATAATGAATTTTGAAAATTTCAAGAAAGTTAAACGGTAAAAGGTTATGAATGGGTTAAATGAGTGTTGATGCAAATATTATATGATAATGTATATAAAAATTTTAATTAGTTGTCAATTGTAATTAGTTATTAAGTGGCTATTAAGGGGGTGGCCTGTGCTCTCTTAGATAGCGAAATGGGTTGGGGGTAACAGTGAGTGTTACCTCCATCGGAGGCCAAACTGGCGATAAATGTGCGGCACACCTTATCCGTGTAAAATAAAAATGTTTACACACAATACTAAATGACAGTGTCGCACATAATAAGATTGATGTGAAGCAGGCAGTGAAATTAAAGTTAGATTTCCTCGACTTTTCGGGCGGTTACTGCCTTACCAGCACTAACCGTGGTTTTGGCTAGCGGCCAGCTATGGTCATATCAAGTCCCTTGACCATAGCTGACTTGAAATTGGTATATATTTGAAATTCAATGGGGGGACATTAGAGGAAATCTCCGGAACTAGGGAACAGCGGCTGCCACTCTGTTCGAGGAGGAACAGCAAGACCGGTGGCAGATCCGTTTTAAGGGTGTATGAGTATATAACAAGAACATGATGATGTTCACTAATTTAAAACTTAATAGCGGAAGCAGAGACACGGAGAGGTAAAACCCTGCTCAAAAATATACAGTCTCTGTGGAAGCGAAAGGGCGAGACAGTCCTCCATAATTCGAAATAGAGTGTGTGGCTGGGAGGTGACGTAAAGGAGTCACGAATTTAACATTTTATGACGAAAAGTTTTGCTTATTCAAGGTTTAATCCAATCAAAAATGCTTGTGCTCTGTCCACATAATTATATGCTCAGACTCGTAAATTAAGGTGTTCATGCTATAATTTTAAGTGTATTATTTTATTGTTGTCTATTAGATAAGAATATGTAATTTTATTATGTGTTTAAGCCAATAAGTAAATCGTCTGGCAGGTTAACATAAGCATCAGAATCAGAGAAATGGGAAACAATGAGGTGAGAAGGGAGAATGAATAAAAATAAATATGTATATTCCATGTAATTTGTTCAATTTTGAGATGTGTTTTTATTATGTTAGGATATCAGCTGATCAGCAATAACATGTCACCGGCATATTAGTTATAAATGTTTTAAGTAATTGATGCTCAATGTAATGTTTGAGGTATTACAGACGTTTTAATGTAATGATAAAAAATAATTTGATAATGAGAAATGAAGTAACGAGTGGTGAAAGCAAATAAAAGAGAGTTTTTGGGTGATAAATATTTTAGGTGACATATAGACCTGTCAAAGTTAAAGTTGAATTAGTAGAGATGATATAAGGTAATGTTGTTTGGTTTATACATGTTATAGTATTTTTTGAGAAGTATTGATGTTGACACAGTAGTAGTGAGTATATGTAGAGATGAGTAATGTGAATGAGATTTAAACATATTTGTTGATGATATTTTGTAGTAAGGGTGAGGTGGTAAGGTGTGAGCAACGTGTGGCGTTGTGGCGAGAATAGAGTAGTTCGCGTGAGTGTTTGCCGATATTTTGGAGGGGCATTGGCTCGTATGGTTATAGCCAGGTAGGGAACACACATCCTAGTACAAAGATGAGCGGTGCCAGAGGTAAATTGAATTTAGAGTGTTTTGATAGATATTTTTATAGAGAGGGGTGTCATGTAGTAAAAGTTAATAGTAGAGTCAGAGGGAGAAAGATTATATAGGTATTCAGCTCAAGTAGTACAGTCAATGAGAATAAATAGTTCAAATCACCCAAAGTAGAATAAAGTAAGATTGTTACAGAGAGAGAGAGTGATTTATGATAAAGATATAAAATTTGCATTTTTTCAACCAGTGACAGAATTTTGATAAAATTTGAAAATAATGTAAAATTAAGAATTGTTTGTTTTAAATAATTTAAATGTCAATCTGTTTATTATCTATATTAATATTTTGTTTGTTTTAAATATTTTGTGTTATTACGTTTTGTATTTCAAGTTAGGATATTACAGATGTTCAGTGTTTTCAGAAATCATATATAACATATGTAGGTCAAGGGTTTTGGACTTGACCTAGTTACGATCAGCTGATGAGGTCATACACCTACTAAGCTTGTATAGTAGGAATCCAATTTTAATTTGTTTGTTTGATTAATTCAAACCAATATTTGAATAATTTTAATAAATGTTGTTCAATAAACAAATTTAATGAAGTTTTTTAATGAATAAATTTTTTTTTGAATTTTAAAATTTTGAAAATTTTAAATTTTTTTTTGAAAAAAAAAAAAAAACTTGATTTTTCGCCTGCCAGCGAATGAATATTTTAGATAATGATTTTTTTATTATGTGTGCATTAACCATGTTTATTTTATTGTATTGCATTGTATTGGTAGACTATAAATGGTTCTCAGGTTAGAATAAGGATGGGTTTATATTCGTAGAAATGTCTAGGTTAAGTCATGTTAAAGAAAAAAAAAATTAGAAGAAAGAGGAAGAGAATTTTTTGATAAAAGATTATTTTTTTTGAATTTTGAATTTTTTAAATTTTTGATAAATTTTAAAAGAAAGTTTTTTTTTTATGAGTTATGGTAACATTTAATGTTAGTATGTGTGAGCCCAGTATTTGCTAAAGGCAGCCCAGCTTGCAAAAAGGGGAACCACATCGGCGGAGGAGCTGGAATAATTTTAGCCAGGGATTGAGGATTTTTGGGGGTAGCATGCTAAAAGGCGAGGTGCGCTGTGGTGCGAGTCTGTTCGATTTCTTGGTGTTGGGATCTCTTACGGAGAAGTCCAGTGATCTCGTTCAGATGAGTCCATAGTCGCTGAGCCAGGGGGGTCGTGTACCCATGTAGATCAAGAACCAGGGGGTTGTTGGCACCAGTTCCTCACCGGTCCTCTTCGGGGTTATCGATGAGATTTCTTCTGTTATGAACAGCAGAATTCTCATCGAGGGGGTATTGTAGCGGGTCAATTTTTGGGTATTTTTTTTTATTTTAAACGTTTGGGGCTTACATATATATTTTACTTATTTCGTTTTCGGGCGGACTGGTATAATAAACTTGTAAAACTGTAATTGTATTGTGCAACGTTATTTTCCAAGCAACAGCACGAGGTTGAGAAACAGCGTTTGGAACAAAGGCGATGCGCAATTTCAGTGGTGTAACACGGCAGAGGAATGCGCACCTCCACAAAAATTCTAAGAACTTTGCAAGTGTGTCGACGCACAGGCGCGAATACCCACGCAAGCACGCTCAAAAGGACGCTCTCGACAAAAAACAAGATGGCTAGAGCGAAAAAATTATTCATCGTTCCTTTGGCATCACTCAAACGTCCGGCCCACTTAAATGACGTCAGCCAATGCCTACAGAAGATCATATGCGGCATTGACTCAAAAAACAACATGCAGAGCATGGGCCGGAGCTTCGGCGACGACGCGCAAGGCAGTGAGTTCCAGTGTTGAAAACTGTGGAGAGGGGACAGAGAACTAACTTCTGCCCAGTGCCTCTTACCTACCGACCGCATGCGGTTCATCTAAATTTCAGTAACAGTTTTTTTCTTTAGGTCGACCGACCTCACCGTTAACAGTTGTAATGTATCAACAATAGAATTTCATGGGACCGCGGTCCCATCCATCAAGGGGAACCGAGTAAAGTATTTTTCGGACACTGAGAAGTAAAACATTTACTAAAACGATGAGTGCGCGCGCGAACATGTGGCCGTGGATTCAAGTTAAGGGTTGGAAATTTTATTCTAAATGTTAATGGGTTAAATAAATTTTGTGTGTGTTTGTATGGGTGAAATATTGCAGGCTGGGCAGTCTGAATGAAATAGATTAAGGTAAGATAGTAGAATAAGATAGAATAGTAATGGCACTAATGTAACGAATCACCAGATGAAGAAATTATTACAAAGTTATTTTATATACAGAAGTACGGTATGTAAATGAAATTTAAATGATTTAAAAAATAAAAGTAAAATGTAAATTCTCTTCAGTCAAAATGTGTCAGAATAATTATTTCGTAACCTGGCACACTGTTTCTGATCTCGCTTATAGAACTCTGGGGGGACCCTTAGGAATAACGGTGAGTACAAGTGAATTAAATTATATAAATAAGAGAGTTTTTGTACAACATGGTTTAGAAGTTACTTACTGACTGAATTGATTTTCCCATATTTCACAGTTTAAACGTATATACAAATGTGTATAATAAACCTGTTTATATATTTAAAAAAAAGTTACTATTATATTAGCATATAAGGCTGAAAAAATAATAAAGTAGTTTAAAAATTAAGAGATTAACAAAATTCGTCAACATTTTTCGACCCTCTGGGAGGTCTGCCCCCCCCCCCCATAATTACACCACTGAAAACATTCTGCTCACTTTCCTTCCTCACTTGCTCCATCTGTGTTCTTTCTCATCTGTCAACTGGTATGTTCCCACTGATTTATTTCTCCATCCATTCTATAGCATTTCTTCTTTTCAACATTCTGAGTACTACAGCCTAAATTTTTTTATTATGTTGTCATTAATTGCACTGGTGAAGTTTGTTGCTTTTAATCAACTTATTTTATCATTAACTCATCTCCTTTTCCCTATAAGCCGCTTACATATGAATGGGAAAAACTACAGCCAGTGGTAAGAATTGAATATTTAGCTTCAACTACTTCATTGTCTCCTTTGTTTTTTAGATTGTCTGTTTTTAGGTTTGTATGTTTTTCCTTTCCAAAAACAATGTTATCCTTTTGATACCATTATATATTAAGACAAGATAGTTATATCACAAATTGTAAAGCATAAAGTAAACAAAAGATTATGTACCTTGCACTAATTTGTTGTAATGTTTTTAGTTTATGTTTGATTCAGAATACTTTATAAAGGGCTGAATTACTCCTTTTTTTTCAGCTTCTCGGCACACTGTTTGTTATATCATATTCAACACCAGTATTCATCTTGGTTATTATACCTTTTGGCCTTCTCAATTATTTCTTACAGGTATGTATCTAAATATTAGCGTTTGAGCATGTAACTCCTAGATTTATATCAATGCACAAATTATTTTTCTTTATAAGAATAGTTTCATAATAACATGGTTTGTTGTTGATTAAAATTTAAGAAATTTGTTTAATTATCCTTTTTAATTATGGTTAAGTAACAGAAGTAAACAATGGCAATATGATTTGAAATAAAAGCAAAAACATCATGAATTTTACAAAACACACATGGTAGTTTCAAAAAATTTATTTATTTATCAAATTCTTGTAAAGTCACTTAACTTTTTCAGATTTACCCGCCCAAAATATTACCTACCTTAGCGATTTAACTCTCGCACCTACCTTACATTTCATCAATAGATTCCAGGATCGCCAGCATATTTGTGGTTAACATATGCAAACCATCTCATTTTCTGGGCATTAAATGATGCTTACTTAATTTAAACACTTGGTTTCCTTTGTCTCAGAAGATTCTAAGATTCGATTAGGCGAGTCACATTCTTACAGTTGTTTTAGCCAGCAAGCCTACTATCAAAAAGTTATAGTCATAACTACCATATTTGCTAGAATATAATATGATGATTTTTTCCTTAAAATGCCCTTTCGAAAACTGTACCCGTCATATATGCGCAACCTAACTTATAAAAATTTTGTGTTTGTACCTACAAAAGTGTATCATATTTTGTATGATTCACCATCTTCACAGGCTTGCCACGTGTGTAGCGGTAATCTAAAGGCACGTATTATAATTAGCTCAATGTCAAGATGGCATTTCGCTGCATTCAGTGGCAGATTGTCCATGAAACACTATACCAACTCTACCTTAACCACAGGGGAGTTGATTGAATTCATTTTGCCTAATTTGTTCATAGTTTCCATTTGGCCGGATTTGTTAAAAGTTCTTCTGCATGACTTAAAACCATTTCCCCACTCCCCTTTTAGGAGAAATTAACGAACTGTTTGGCCAGATTTGGATGCAGATTTTCTCTTCAACTGCATGGCAGTTCCCCATGCGAGTGTGTGGCCTTGCCTGTTTTCTTAATAAATTGGCTACCGATCGCTATAAGAATGTGAGACTGGTACCGTTCTCGTAGGTTTGATGCCACTTACAACCTCCAACCATGTATTCACTTCGGCGGTACATATACTAAAATTGGTAAACTTCCAACCAGCAGAACATTGAATTACTGATTCCCTGAAAGCCAAAGACACGTGTGCAGCCATGAACTTTGGGCTGTCCAATTGGGAAGCCCAATAAATCAACTGCCGATCGTCATATGAAAGCAAGACTGGTACCGTTGTCTTAGTTTTGAAGCCCCCTACATCCTCCAATATGCCATCAAGTTTACTGTGACAAGAAGGGTGCAAAATCGGTTATAGTTAGATCTACAGGCAATGAAAGTAACATTACTGTGATACTAGGCATAACTGCCGTTTTGGTAGAAGACTTTTACCATACCTTATTTTGAAGAGATAAATGCTTCCAAAGGAACAGTTACCACCTGGGATTGTTTTTAGAGCACAGGAAATGGAACAGATGACTCTAAAATGGAAGAATTTATGGCAAATTGGCTTAAAGTTGTTTGGGGACTTTGGCCAGGTGTTGTATTAGGGCATAGAGTAATGTTAATTCTTTAAGCTTTTTGTGGTCACACAACTGAGAAAATCAAGAAGCTGATTTCAGAAATGAACACTGATCTTGTTATACTCCCTAGGGGAATGTCTTCTCAGCTTCAATTCTAGATGTAGTTTTTAATAAAAGGACCACTTAAAGAAGAACTACAGTGACTGGCAATGGAAACCATGCATTGAATCCAACAGGCAAGTTGAAGAAACCAAGCGTACAGTTAATGGCCCAGTAATTAATCATGCTGGAGGAAAATCAAAAGTGAATCCATTGTAAAGGAGTTTAATAACATGGATGGGAGCAGGATGACATTTTCTGGAAAGACTCCAGTTATGACTCTGATTCCAGTAGCAGTACTGAAGATGAAGAAGAAAACAAGGATGAAGACTGAGACTAAAAATGATAAGACACTTTATTATTTATAATTTCACCTTTAATGTAAAATAGCCATGTTTATTCAGTTTAACCTCTAGGCATGGTATTTAGAACATTCTTTCTCATAGAACTTCTCAAAAATTTCAGGGTTGTCTTATATGCAGTTTTTTTCTTGTAAATACCTTAGAAAAGTCTAGGGTCATCTTATATATGAAGCCATCTTATATTCGGGCCAATTTGGTAAATAAACGTTTTTGATGTGAGAGTGTAGGTGGTAAGTGGATAGAAAGATCAAGCATCTGGAAAACTCAGTGTAACAGAAATACCATGTAGTATAAAAATAATCTTAATTAGTACTTTTAACAAAGAAAATATAAATTAATCAATACTGTAGCCTGTTTGTTTAGTCAGTTTGTTCTTTACTAGTACATTTTTTTGACATACTTTATAAAAATTTCAAATGAGTTTATACTTTTTTTTTATCTAAGTTGCTTAATAATTTTAGTTTTTGTATATAAGAAATTGTTTTGTGGTATACAGTGTTTAATGAACTTCAAAAGTGATTATGATTTGAATTGCAATATTTTAGCACCTGGTAACACTGTCCTATATAAATAATATCACATTCTATTCTTGCCAAGTACTTAAGTTTGTCTTTATTGTTGACCAATAATGAGTTAAGATTATATTTATTTCGCTAAGATTGAATTAATTTCTCACTTTTTTAAATGTTTGTTAATTGCTACTGGTTATGTGTCAGACCAAGATCTATCATAACCATTATATTGTGACAAAAGACTGATAGAATTTTTAATTACGAAAAGAAACAATCTTACACCATAGTTCCTGGTTTGGTATAGTGCAAATTAGAGAAAGGAAGTACTAGACTTTGCCCCCAATAAAACCTATGTAACAAGAGAAATGTATTAAAGGAAACAAAGGAAGAATCAGATACTTGTCAAGAAAGGGATTATTAGATACAAGAAGGGTAAACCTTCATTGGTAAATGAGGAATGAGAATATGAAGTTGTTGTATGAGAAGTAACTCCAACACAAGAAGTTACCAACACAGTAACAGCACTTGATTTTCAAAAATCTGTATCTAAAGAGTTAATGCTCTTGTAGCAGAAGAAGAACCTGGAAGAACTATCTGAAGAAGTGAAAACATTTGCTGATCATACAGACATATAAGGTTTCATGAAATAAGAGTGGTTCAGGTTCCATGTAGAAGAGCTGACCATATCATATATAGGACTATAAGTATTAGAAGACTGAAACCTGTAGAAACAAAACATTGTCTGAATTGTAAGTCAAGAGGTCATTAGAATTAAAAGGAATAAGCATTGTGTAGAACCAAAACAAAAACTTGAAAATCTGATTTGGCAGAAATAATGGAAGTGTAAAATCAGTGTCACTTTTTTTTCAGTTTCCACATCTTTTCAGCTGCTGTAGTATAGGTAGATGAATTGTTCTGTTTGGGGAGTTATATTTCATTCCCTACTGCAAGGGATATTCTAAAAATTACACTCCAGTAGGCTGGTAGAAAAAATTATTAACATTTTAAAAAAATTAATTAAAATTACAAAAATTAAAACCAACAGAGAAAATATTTTATTATACACAATAGTGTCATATGCATAGGTAGATTTACTAGACATGAATCAAAATATTATTATGACTGTGACACACATTATGCAGTGCGGATGTTTCAACATATAAACATACCTTAGTTTTATTGCAAGCCATGGAAGTTATTGCTTTTCAAATAACATCTGTTTTTAAATAGAAGCATTTATTATTGTTTAGTTTGTTGTTATATATATTCTAGTTTGTGGAATGGATCAGTCTAAGAGATGATAGAATGGTTTTAAGAGAATTAAAAGAACAAATTAATTATAATGTTAGTGCAGTGGTGAAGCGTCCGTATATGCGGTGTATGCAGCGCATACAATTTAAAACTGTATGTACAAATCGTATAAAGTTTTGTAATTGATTTTAAATTATTTGAGACATAAAAGTTTGTCATCTCAAAAGCCAAAACTTAATTTTCACTTGAGCGATATAGCGACAGTTAATAAAGCATATACATATTGAGATGTTTCAATAAATTGATAATTTAATAAAATAAATAAAATATGATTGACTTTACTTTGATTCAAACTTTACTGTCTAACATTGTCGGGCGCCATCTTGTATTTATTAACTACGTATGAAAAAATATATGTCCTTACCATTTTACGGGTCCTTTTCGGCGAACACAGGAGATCAGAATTGGTTGTTTGAAATGACTACTTCGATCTACTATACTCAAACAAACTGGTGTTTATTCATAATTTAGTTTTACTGTTGCATATTAACGACAATGACAAAATTACTCCTCCCATCTTTTATACTTTTACTATTTTAACATTGACAGTGTACATGCTTTATTCTGACCACAACTTTCAAGACATTATTGATAATTAAACTGTTGAACACTAAAACAAATGCTGTAAAGAAATAATACTCAACTAACTTCTCTTAACTTAAACCAGCGCCTTTGTAATTACGTAATTCAAACTCACCCATACACACTCACACACTTTCACATTAGACAAGTTATATTCCCATTAGAGCTCATATTTCAAATTAATTTTCCCCCTCTGTTCTTGTACTGTATGAAAATAATAAAATTTGTTAGTTTACTTTCCTGTTATTACGCTGAAGGTACCCTCCTACAATGTCTTCTCGTATACACACACTGATTTATTGCCGAACTGTTATATGATCATTTACTTATTTTTTTTCTCACTGTATCTACTCGGTTTCAAAAAATACTGTTTTAGATGATCAAATCTCAAAATTTGT
Organism: Magicicada septendecula; assembly: GCA_034769895.1. Classification (NCBI taxonomy): domain Eukaryota; kingdom Metazoa; phylum Arthropoda; class Insecta; order Hemiptera; family Cicadidae; genus Magicicada; species Magicicada septendecula. Next base: position 252,732,511 of record CM068369.1, read on the forward strand.
ACATTTTTTATGTTGCGGGCGCGACGAAAACTACGCCGAGCCGGCGGACGCGCAGACAGATTGCGTCCCCGTATTTATTGGATGTTCATAGCCGACTGGCTTTGTTCTCTGTGTGTCAAAAAGCTGCGGGCGTTGCTGCACCCACATTCTTCGTTATGTAACGCGCTGACGTAATGTGGTATGATGATTCGTTACATAACTTGTTGACAGTTTTTGTGTGTCATTGGTTGACCTTGGCACAATTCCGTCGGTTGTTTCAATAATTTTGTATTTAATGTCCCAAGCAGTGCTGCCACCGTCGCTATCACTGTCGCTAACAATAAATTTACCTCTGCTTGTGTTTGTCCCTATTATTCGAAAAATGTTATTTACTTTATGAAAAAATACAAACTGCTTTATTACCCCAAAATAGGCCCGTTACAATACCCCCTCAATGAGATATTTTATGCCGAAGCATAAAAAATCTCATTGACACATTCATACTTGCTAAAGGGATCAGCCAGGATATGTCGCCACAACCCCCTGTATGGTTTACAAAAAATATAATCAACTCACCCTTGGTCTGGTGACTGTGACCGCACCTGAATGACAATACTGGACTTCTCTCTCGAGATCCCAACACCGTAGAGTCAGACAGATACTTAACGCCCCTGCTCTGATGCGCTGGCCAGCTCAGGTCCGCCGCCACAGCATCACCAAACACTGAAACAACAAATCAAATATCAAATAGTGGCCTTATACAACACCATATCCCCAACTGATCTGTTTCCCCCTAGCGGTGCTGGTTTGCGCTAAGAAGCACTGGTTTTGTTTTTTACTTATTTCTAACATATCAGAATACCTAACAACATAACATAACATAAGAAAACATAGTACATTCTTAATTCACATCATTATTATTATCTTAAAATAAACAATTTGTATTTAAAATGTTACACACTTAACATCATTAAATTTGCATATAAAATCATAATTCGTTTCTCAAATTTTTTTTTTTTTTTTTCAATCTTTGTTTTACACATCATTTCATTTATTATTCGATTTCATTAACTTGGGTGATTCTCCGTTATTCATTAGAATTCACATCAACTTGGCATTTACTCATAATCTTACCCCTTTTATTACTCTAACGCTCCCTTACAAAATCTTTAACTAGTATGACACCCCTCTATCAAAAAATCTACTAACCCTTCTCTACCTCTAACTACTTACTACTTTAACTCAATTCGCCACCTTCTCTCTATACATAAAAAAAATACTCCCTAACCCTTTGTACATAGGATATGTGTTTTCCCCCCCCCAAAAAGCTCAATTCCCGTTCTCTGGTTCCTGGATTCTACCTAAGGCAACCCCTTCCCCACTAAATCGATACCTAATCCCGTCCCAACTTATCATTACGTTGCGGACTCCCACATTACACTACCCCCTACTACAAAATTGCCATCCCCAAAATCTCAATCTCATTACCTTACTACAACTTCAACAAAATAACAACATCAATTATAAACAACAATATATCAATCAAAACTCTACATAAATTCTCCATTACTACTGTGTCAACATCAATACTTCTCAAAATTCTATAACATACATTAACTCAAAACAACATTACATTATTTTCATCTCTCATTCTCTTTAATACCTCAATATTTTTCAACTTGGACTGACTCAAATGTTTTACTCAAACAATTACTATCACCCACTTCTATCTTTTGCAACCCATTGAAAATTTTAACTATCACAACTTTATTTAATTTTATTTTAAAATCTAAAAACACATTGAAAACATATTATCGTATTTTATAATCCTTATTCCTAACAAACTACATGCAATTAACACAATAAGATATAATAAACACAATATAGGAAGTATGTAGTGCACCTATTTTTCAAATCAAAACAAAATTATTTAGTAGCAAGTTATCATCATTAAAATATAGCAAATTTCTAAGTCGTTACCCCCCTGGCTAACCTCCCTGCCACACACACACACACACACACACACACACACACACACACACACATCTTGTATAATACATTACCTAACATAAGAAACAAACAGACATTAACCTTGATTATTAGCATACATTAAACAAACAATTCTCTATTACATATTTTATATAAAAACTTATAAACATTATAATTTGAAATTTTTCATTAACTTTCTTATATATCATCATTTCATTACTTATCCTTCGTTGCCATTAGATTCCTCAAAATTTTCAAATTTATTATTAATCTATTTATTTTTAACCATTATGTTATTCCACAAAATAAAACATTTAACATTTATTTATTTATTCATTATTATTAAATTGAAATCTCATCAAATAATTTAAATTCATTATAAAATTCAAACAGATAACATGCAATCACAATATTTAAACATCTCAAATTATTTTAATCCAATTGACTATTAAAACACAACATATTTCAATTATTACCAAAAATTTACAAATTATCAATTATTATCTTCATAATAATTTTTATTATTTATTCAGACTGCAAAATATTAATAATATTATTATTATTATCACATTTCTCTACTACATATACACCTAACATTTCATAACACACACAATTGAATACACTACATTATATTTACAAACTATTCGTCAATAACTGTTCAATTGTTTCACACTTCATATGTCCAAATCTGCAAGGTCGTTACCAAAATTTACAATATTTAACAATGTCCACTCACTGATTTTTTTAGTTCAGCCTCCATCGTCATATAGATATCTAATATATTTGTAACATGCATCATTGTTATCCACATACAGTTTATTATTATTATTATTATTATAATATTCCATTACCTTTAGTTCATCCATTATGCCATTATAATTTATAGGGTTATTCCCTATTAATATTTCATAAACCTTGTCAACATAAGGTATTATTGTCCAGTCTCCATCAGTATTATTGGTCAATGTCAGGTAAGTGGTTGTATCATTTTTATATTCCTCTATTACGTCAGGTAAGTCATTATCGTTTATAAAAATATTATCAAAATAATTCTCTATCTCTCTTTCGACAGGTAAGCATTCTATATGGTTCATCTTCACCCCTTCTAATATTTTCCTCAATTCATCATAATTTCTTTTTAACGTATACAATTCTATCTCTCTCTCTACATAACACCACATCACACTCTCACCATTATTACAGACAGAGGGTACAACATTATACAACATCAATATACACTTCAATTCATCTACTAATATGGGTCTCTTGCCCTGCAAAAACGACATCTGTGAACACTCTGGTTCAAAAAAAATAAAAGGAAAATTTACCCTCTGCCCACATCAACTACTATATTATTTTTCCACTCTCTCTCTACTTCATCAATACACCTTAACATCTCATAATCACATTCCACAAACTCATCAGTACTCTCTGATATGACATTTTCACTTATATTATTATTCTCATTATTTTCAACAACATTATTATTATTTATTAATTCTTTATCTGGCATCGTATTTTTACATTTGTCACTACAATTTTCATGTGTTTTATTATCTCCCACACATACACACTCTCTTGACTCCTGTATTTCTCTACATATTTCGTTCATTCGGTCTTCAATGCTACACAGTGAATTAGTTAATACTTCAAACTTGGCATCATTCATATCAAAACGACTACTTATCACATTAAATTTGGTCTCAAAATTACTATTCATTTTCTCGAATTGACTGAGCATGATACTCATCATATCACTATTATTTTCTTTCTTAACTGAGGTCGGCGTCGGTTGACTAGTGACGCCTTCCATTATTCTCGATTCAGTCTCGCTTAAATTTCTATTTATTTGACTTTCAGTTTGACTATCAGTGAAACTTATTTCACTGTTAATATTTTCATTAGTATTCATCATTTTTATTTAATTCTTACTTATTTATAATACACATCTATCAATCATATTATAACCTTACTACTTATGTTTATACATTTTTTAGTTACCTCAAACAACCATTCTGCTCTCCCCGTAGGCCGTATTTTATATAAAATTCTTTACATAAAATTGTCCCTGTTCGGGCGCCATTGAGATGTTTCAATAAATTGATAATTTAATAAAATAAATAAAATATGATTGACTTTACTTTGATTCAAACTTTACTGTCTAACATTGTCGGGCGCCATCTTGTATTTATTAACTACGTATGAAAAAATATATGTCCTTACCATTTTACGGGTCCTTTTCGGCGAACACAGGAGATCAGAATTGGTTGTTTGAAATGACTACTTCGATCTACTATACTCAAACAAACTGGTGTTTATTCATAATTTAGTTTTACTGTTGCATATTAACGACAATGACAAAATTACTCCTCCCATCTTTTATACTTTTACTATTTTAACATTGACAGTGTACATGCTTTATTCTGACCACAACTTTCAAGACATTATTGATAATTAAACTGTTGAACACTAAAACAAATGCTGTAAAGAAATAATACTCAACTAACTTCTCTTAACTTAAACCAGCGCCTTTGTAATTACGTAATTCAAACTCACCCATACACACTCACACACTTTCACATTAGACAAGTTATATTCCCATTAGAGCTCATATTTCAAATTAATTTTCCCCCTCTGTTCTTGTACTGTATGAAAATAATAAAATTTGTTAGTTTACTTTCCTGTTATTACGCTGAAGGTACCCTCCTACAATGTCTTCTCGTATACACACACTGATTTATTGCCGAACTGTTATATGATCATTTACTTATTTTTTTTCTCACTGTATCTACTCGGTTTCAAAAAATACTGTTTTAGATGATCAAATCTCAAAATTTGTACATTTTTTATGTTGCGGGCGCGACGAAAACTACGCCGAGCCGGCGGACGCACAGACAGATTGTGTCCGTATTTATTGGATGTTCATAGCTGACTGGCTTTGTTCTCTGTGTGTCACAAAGCTGCGGGCGTTGCTGCACCCACATTCTTCGTTATGTAACGCGCTGACGTAATGTGGTATGATGATTCGTTACATAACTTGTTGACAGTTTTTGTGTGTCATTGGTTGACCTTGGCACAATTCCGTCGGTTGTTTCAATAATTTCATATTTAATGTCCCAAGCAGTGCTGCCACCGTCGCTATCACTGTCGCTAACAATAAATTTACCTCTGCTTGTGTTTGTCCCTATTATTCGAAAAATGTTATTTACTTTATGAAAAAATACAAACTGCTTTATTACCCCAAAATAGGCCCGTTACAATATATATAAATGTTTCTGCATATACAGTGCGTACACAGACCGTGTTGTTTAAAGTTTAATAATGAGTTCGTTTGTAGTAGAGCCTGTGGAAGGAACATCATCGTTGTGTGTAGTTGAGTGCAATTGTGTAATTGAAAGTTTATTTATACAGCCATTCAGTAGTAGAAGTTTTACAGATAAACTGTACATTATTTTTAGCGGTAGACCAACCCCATTAATTCCCACGTTAACGTCAAAAACAAAAAAATTACACAACATTTAAAGGAACAACATTATGAAGTAAAAACATGGCTTTGCGCCTGTAGAAAAATTTCAAAATTATACTGTTGGCCATGCATTCTTTTTTCAACTGAAAAAAATGTCTGGACAAATTCAGGAGTTTCTGATTTGAACAATTTGTTTAACTTACAAAAATGCCATGAGGTTTCACAGAGCCATGTTGCTTCCCTTCTTGCTTTGAAACAGTTCAGCAAAACCAGAATTGAATATGCTCTTAGTGAACAATTTAAAATTAACATCAAACAGCACAGCGACATGATAAAACAAAACCGGTGCATTCTTCGTTGTCTAATTGATGTGTGTTTTTTTGGCTGAAAATGAACTCTCTTTTTGTGGACATGGTGAATCTGTGGCATTGTCAAATCGTGGAAATTGTGTAGGGCTGTTAAATTTGTTACAAAATTACGACAGAATGTTAGAAACCACATTAAAAACTCTACAGTCTTTCCTGGTTTATTTAGCAATATTCAAAATGACTGGATTAACTCCATTTCTCAATTCTAATTAACAGAAATAAAAAATGAAATAAAACAAAGTCCCTTTGTAGCAATAACAGTGGACAAAACAACAGATATCACAAATACGTGCCAGGTGTCAACTGTGTTTTGCTACGTTGATAAATCCGGAGCCGTTCAGGAAAGATTTATCGGTTTTAGCGATTTTAGTGACAATCGTACAGCTAACACATTGGCAAACTACATTAAATAATGTCTTGACTGAATATGACTGTGAAGAAAAATTAGTTGCACAAACGTACGATGCTGCTGTTGTTATGTCTGGTGAACATGAAGGGTTACAGGCCCTGGTCAAAGGTAAGCGCAACCAAGCAATATTTATCCATGGTTATGCTCATAAAATGAACTTGGTCTTGAAAAATTCAGTAGATCAAATTAAAGAATGTAAAATACTTTTTTGAGCATGTTATCTGGTTTAGCTTCATTTTTTCAAAATCATCCAGACGAACTCACGCACTCAACCAAGAAGTGAAGAAGCGATTTTCGTCAGTTGCACCTACTAGATGGAACTGCAGCAGCAGACTAGTGGCCACTGTAATCAAACACAAGGCTGACATCGTAAGTCTCTGTCAGTCTATGATTGAGGGCGGAGATAAGAGGGACAACGAAAGTTATACTGGAGCAATAGGGTTTCTTGGTACTCTTCAAGATTTTGACTTCACATTTTTACTTCATCTGTTTGGTTCAATACTACCACAGGCGGATTCCTTATTCAAAATTTTACATATCAGTTTTTCTATGAAATCAGTTTTTATATGAAACGCATTGAAGACTTTGATAAATATCTTAATAATTTAAGGAATAACTACAACAAATTCCGGAGTGACCGGAATGAAATTCAGAATGTTCCAACAGGAAGGTGGGACAAGCTTACAAGTACTTGAGGAGTAAAAGATTACGTATTGATAACATGTCGGATTTGGAAATCTCTTATCGTAGGCTGTATTATGAAATTGTTGATTCAGTAAAATGTAGACTTAATCGGAGGTTTGCAGATATAGTTCAACTTGATTTTATCGCTCTACTAGAATCACGACGTTTTCCAGAAGTTTCTAAAAAGTTTCCAGAAGAGCACTTTGAATCTCTAAAACGCTCTTGTGGCCAGTATTTTGATTTTCTGTTACTAAGTGAGTGAGCTTTATGTGGTTTATTCAAATGAGCAGTTTTTAAAAAATAGTGTTACTGACTTGTCAAAGTACTTAACATCAGCAGATCTGAGTGACACCATTCCTCAAGTGTGGATGCTTGTAAACCTTATAATGACAATTCCAGTTACAAGCTCGTCAACAGACAGTTTGGTTTCAGACTTGAAGAGAATAAAAACGTATTTGCATAACTCGCAAACTGAACACAGGCTCTCGGCTCCGTCAGTGTTATCTATTGAAAAACCACTCCTTTTGAAATCGAAAACTAATTCTGCTTTTTACGATACGGTTGTTGACTTATTCGCTGAAAACCCCAGGCGAATAGAACTAATGTTTAAAAAATAACTCCTACAACTAACGCATAATAATTAACGATTACGTAAATAATAAATTATTGTGAGCTGTTAGAATGAATGAATTAGTGTCATTGTGGACAATTTTAATTACCATTATGAATCTGTATTGTTTACGTATGACATTAAACAGCAGATACAAGATATTATAAATTATTTTAAATAAATGATTGTGCAGTGTGTTTATTTATGGATTCTGTGACATTATTGATTAATTCAAGTAGAAATAACAGATGAACCGGTACCACCAGATGCCACTCAATGTACTGGTAAGTTCCTAATACAGTCTGCTTGATTTACTAAAACAATTTATATAATTACTATTATTATATTGGTCTCTATTAGAAAATGGAAGAATTGTAATATTTACTCTTTTCTTATCTGTTGTTAATACTGTTCGCTGGATTTGATTATTACGCAGAGAGAGAGAAGAAGGAGTTTTTATTTGTTGATGGCTGAGGTAGGTATTACCGCATACACATTCTAAAAACTCATGCCTCGCCACTGTGGTAGTGTCTAGTCTGATGCACATGATTTGTCATCGGGATTTTTGATGGAAAATGCCAAAAACAATAGAACAACATGACTTAAAAACTTAAAGAGTAGATTATAGGACTTAAGAAAAATACATCAATACAGAGAAGAACAGCACAGTATGTTCAGCCAAAACTTGTTTTCAGAGTTCAATGTCAGTTACAAAAATATGGACATGCAATGACAAAAGTAGCCTAAAATCTCTAATAAACAAAGGACAGTGTATAGTTGTAGTTCATGCTAGTAGTGAAAATAGGTTTGTACTCAATGTGCTCAGAATATTTAAATTGGATTCAAAACAGAAACTGTAAAAATTATAAAAACTGGCTTACTGAAATGCTTATTCTGAACTTGAATAAGAACAGTGTAGTAGACTGTGCCTATGTACTAAGAGACAGGTGTCTATTGCTAATGCACAATGCCTCTTACAGTGATAAACAAATAAATCCATTTCCAACAGTATTACAAGAGAGGTAGACATGATTAATTGGTTAGTGAACTACAGCATTCCTTGTATTCCATTCGTGTTAAAAGCTGAGTTTGATGCACTAATTAAACAAAAAAGCTAACATAAAATTTTCAAATTTGATGCTTTTTGGGCAAAACGTAGACATTACATTTTACATTGTTAAAATTATTCATAGCCAGGCCATGACTGACTGTTGTTAGTAAAAACTTTTCTATCCCACCATCAGAGGCCATCCTCATTGTTGCAATAGTTCTGGCAGATATTCACGAATTCACCCCAGTATTGAGGTAGACTATGTGTCGGCCCTAATAAGGCCCACTTAAATAAATTCATCAGCCCAGCACGATCTAAGCTGGAAGGCAGCATTGACCAATCAGCATCAAGTACCACCTGATTGGTTTGGGAGCACAGCATACAAAATCCTATTTAATAGAGGGATTCCCCTCTCCAATTCATAGTGATGGAACCATGCTTGAAGATTTCCACAGACACCATATGCAACCGAGGGTAGTAGCCACTCACTGACGACAAGATCTTGGCTTCCTCGAAGAGAAAGCGATAATCAACATATGCTTGGCCACTACAGACTTCTACGGCTGCCTTAGATGACAACACCGGCTGTGGTCACCAACATGGGTACAGACACTGTGCTTCGTAATGCCAATGTAAACCTCACCACATGAGCAAGGCACACTGTATATGCCACACGATGAATGCGGATCTCTTTTGTCTTCCACCAGTCTCAGGAATTGTTGTATCTTCCTGGTCAGCATAAAGATGATTCGTACACCCCGCCAACTCAGCACCCTCCAATGTGATCCATCACGCCATGAAGGTAGGGACAAGACTGAGAAGCCAGCAGTCTCCTGCGACATCAACTCCACCGGCCTGGCAGATCTTCTCAGCTGGACTGCATGCCTTACTTCTCTGATGGAGTAACCATTCGCCTGCAGCGCCTGTTTGAGATACCACAGCTCCTCGTCTAGATACCAGACCTCACAGATCCTCTTAACCCGGTCTTCCAAGGTCTTCAAAACAGCACTCTTCTGCCTCAGATGATGATTGGACAGCTTGTACAGGTATCTGTCAGTGAGTGTTGGCTTCCTGTACACTTTACATCCCAGCCTTCCATCGGCTCTTCTAAGGAACAAGACATAACAAAATCCAGCCAATCATCTGCTTCTCTCTCCACTTTGAACTGGATCCGTGGGTGAACATTGTTGAGGTGTGCCAGGTAACATCAAAGCTTTTCTTCCCTGTAGCTCCAGACTACAAATGTATCGTCAGCATAACAAAACTGAGACCTCAGCTTGAATGGCACAGATGTAATTGCCAGCTCCTCAAACTGTTTCATATAGAAATTAGCCACCACCGGACTCAGGGGACTACCCATGGCAACACTGTCCACTATCTCGTAAAACACCATTATGGTTTACAAACTTCCACCCTATCACCCAGATCTTAATCCAATAGAAATGATTTAGCCATACTGAAGGAATGTGGTAAAAGAAAATAAGTGCATTTTTCTGTGGACAGTGTTATAAACATATCAACAAAGAAATCTGAATGTATTTTTGCTGCAGACTGGACATCAAGATGTGACCATGTCATTTTCTGAACATACTACTGTATCTTACCTATATCCACTTTTTTTTTAAACACACAGAATAATAATTTTACATGAGGTAATTGAGATGTTAATTAATATTACATATTCAAGCAAATTAACAATTGTGCACTAAGATCATATATTACTATTTTTCCCTGAATATACTTATCAATTAAATATTTACATAATGCATATTTTATATTAACATATAAAAAGCATTACATTCTCTGCGTACATTTAGAAGTATGATGTTTCGAATCGAATAAGGAGAACAAGATTACTTTTAGAAATCAGCAATAGGTACCCAAAGGCTTGTGATAACATACGAAGCCAAGTCACTGTTTACAAAATAATTGTAGATAATTGCAGTACTAAACAGTTCAACTAAAACTCAGTGACATGTTTATACTATCCACTTCCTGTTATGTTGAATGCTTGTTTTGTCTTATGAAAAGTTATACATAATACTGTTAAATATAATTATTTCACTACCGACTCGGAGCACAAAGTGTGTTATGGATAAAAACGTAAAAGTTTTACCTTATAGCCTGAACCGGCTTTTGCTTTTAAAAAGCTTCTTCAGAGGCTGCCGCTGGTAGCACTGTCCGTCTTGTTGTTGGCGATGGTATCGACTTTGGAAGGATCGATATTGTGTGTGTGGGGTGTGATATGTTCGATTAATGTGTGCGATTTGAATTGTGTCTGTTCATTTAGAAAGTCGTTTTTATTTGTTTTCGTGTGTTTGTATATTTCCAATTGTTATTTCTAAACACGATAAAATATCTAGCAGAATCCAACGGATACGACAGAACAATAGTCAATAAACTCCTACACAAAACAAACAACAGACAAAGACAGAAAACAACAAATTCATACACTAACATACATCAACAAACAAACTGAAATATCGGTATGGAGAACCATACATGACTTCCATGTTCTAAGATTTATATTTTAAATCATTTTTGAAATGAAATATTGCCATAGAAACTACTTCTTTCTACTTATTGCTTCAGCCTTAACCACAGTACTGTGGTCACTTACGTATACCACCTCACGTTTTCGCACTCGATTTTCACTGATGATGGCAGTCGATGGCACTGCCGAAAAGTCTGTTTTCGCAGAAAACATTGGACTACGGCTAAACAGCCCAGGAAGGAATTTTAACAAAGAACTACTTCTTTGTTGCCGACAACGTAGTACACATATAAAAAATTCCCCCCTTCCCCTTCAACTATAATTTTCATTAATACAAAATTACCCCCACCTCGTTCAACTAACCTCTTCATTTATAGATATTTCAACTACGTTTCTACAGTGGATTATTATGAGCTACTTATCAGGATACTTTATTTATCAAAATTAAGTACTTTACTCTTGTTAAAACATAAAATGTTGCAGGTAAACTGTGTAATCTCAAATTACTGAGAGACTTATGACATTTAAATTATTATTTATCCAGGATAGCTTACCGTACAAAGTCCAAGGTCCGTCACACGAACTGTGAAATACAAGCAGGGTTTGGGGTTATATCAGTAACATACTCGACTCGCCTTTATATAAAACAACTCAAATTTTATTTCATTTTTTATGCTCCTTCAAATTTATTGATTACTCATTTTTCTTACAAGATTAAAATATTACTGTTTCTTTCTATTACTTAAAATATTACTGAATGACACAAAACATTTATTTCAACATTGTATACTTATTCTAATCCTTGTTGCTAAACAAACTATATCGAAATAAATAAATTAATAAAATAAAAATATTCTGCCAGAACCTTACCTGCGATCTTTTCTTGCTTACTTACCTTTTTATAAAACAGCAATCAGAAGTTCAAGGTTGCCACGATGTTTTAGGCTTTACATCGAAACCTTTACACTCTTCCTTAATAAAACAAAAGGGATAATTTTGCAATCTGACTACCCCCAATTCAGAAGAAACCCGGGAACGTTAGACGATTTTTTCAGCACAGAACATTAGGAAGTGGTAACGACGAAATAACTACAACTATCACATTGTTATATTACGAAACAAATAGGTTTACTGATATTTTACTTTTTCTTCGAGAAATACACAAAATAGAAAAATACAAACAATTATTTCGGTGAAGTGATAGAGTCAATAATCTTTTACCTTAGACTAACGTTTGCTTATATTATATAGATATATTTTTTAAAGACAGCCCAGTATTTGCATACACACACATTCATTCATTCAATATTTAAAACATTCCCTTTATATAATATTTAGAGCTCTGTACATTAAAATGGTTAACAAGCATCTGGTCGTTTACTTAACTCACGGCGTGTCCCCAGCCACGCGCCGCACTGTGTACATGTTTGAATATAGTTACACTGTTAACAAATTTTCGGCTCGCCAGCCCGTTATGTTCAAACGGCCGCCGCCGCCTCGTAACAACACCACTGCTTGATTCACATTTTGTTATGCAGGTGAAATGAAAACTTGTGCCCAGTCGGCGGACGCACCACTGCTCACGTCCGGTACGTTAAGATGTTATTTTCAGACTGCTTCGTTCATGGGACGGAAGTCCCTGCCTTCCCACGACAAATTTCGCCGTCGTTCACAGCCTTCATGTGGCAAATTGTTAGTAGTGGCACCGGGAACATGGGTTGTTAGTGTTCCCAAGGTGTTGACGATATTTCACTGCCACGAGTCACGAGACTCAGGCGGGTGGAGTCTTACCTGGACTTCCGTCATCATCCACACCACGTGGCGAACCAAATTTTATAATTTAGCCATTTTTGTTGGCTTCGCTTCAGGCTGCGTAGCGTCACCCGCGCGCATTGATGGTGTTGCGCGTACTCTGGGTGGAACACAACACTGAATTCTCGGAACCACTTGAGTGACAAAACATACATCGCATTCCATTACAACCCTCCGTTCAAAATCTCATTCCATTGTTCTTTGTTTGAATAAAACCGTATTATGTATGGGACTTGCTGCGTTGGTCACATATACATTTAATAAAATAGAATAAAATAAAATACCCCTTTTTGCCCCGTTACAATACCCCCCCCCCAATGAGAGGTCTTCTGCCGAAACAGAAGAACTCTCATTGCTAAACCCCTAAGAGGATCGGTGAGGATATGGTGCCAACAACCCCCGTTAATTCTTAACGCATCATGGGTAAACTACCCCCCTAGCTCGGCGACTATGGCTGCACCTGTACGAGATTACTGGACTTCTCTGTTCGAGATCCCAACACCATAAAATCGGACAGATACTCACCATAGTGCACCTAACCTTCTATCATTCTGTCCAAAAATCAAAAGACTGGCTTTATATCATACCAGATCCTCAACCGATGTGTTCCCCCTTACATGCATACTGGGTTGCCTTTGGCAAGTACTGGGTGCGTACACTTACTCATTACTACATTTTAAACAAACTCCCTACGTTTACTCATAAAATATTTTATCTTCTAAATTTCAATTTCTTTTCGCAAATTAACGTTACGTTCTCAAAGCAGAACACAGCAGCTAATTAAATTTAAATCATTAAAATTTTGTTTTTTCAAAATTAATCTAAGTTCAAAATAAAACTTTTACATTACCATTAATTTCATTAAAATCCCAAAATCTCTTACATGAATCTACAATTCTTCTTCATTAGCTACTAATAATCATAAAAACCAAAATAAATTGAACATTTTCTTAAATCATAAATTCACTTATCCTAATATTTGTTTATAACACATACAATATGAATAATATAAACCAGTTAACACATTAATATACAATCAACAATATACCCTAAACATCAAAACACAATCTATCCGGCAGGCATAATGAAAATTAATTAACACAATTGCATGAATTAATTACTATAAACTGGTCCTGTCTCTAATATCAACCATCAACTGATCTCTCTGGGTCATGTGAATGACCTTGACACATATACACTACACAAAGCTGCACCATAAAATACATGAAACATGTTTAAAATTTCTTACCTTCAAACCTAATACAACATAATACACTAGAGAATATTCATAATTAACATTGTTATCATTACCTTACCAGAAACAATACAGTTCACATTTAAATTGACCAAACTTTACACATTTTGCAGCTTCAATTTGTTTTCAGATTCTATTAAAATCTGTCACTTATTTCAATTTTAACTATGATTCTCTCTAACGTTTTCATCGTTTATTAGTTTGGGTGATTCTTAATTATTCATAATAATACGATTTACAAATGGGTGTTTAAATATAACCTCACCCCCCTTCTGACTCTAACCAACACTTACAATCTTATCTAGTCTGACACCCATCTCTCAAAACATTTATCTCCACTAACTTTCTACTCTAACTCCCATTTACTCATTCTACCCTTATAACAAAATACTCTCTACCCTCTTTGTACTTAGGATGTGTGTTCCCTCCCTCCGCAATTCCATTCATAACCGTTTGCCTCTCCACCAAATATCAGCAAGCGCTCTACTAAAACCCTCTACTACCCGCCACAACGCCTATCGTTGAGGACTCCTTATCACACCACCCACCTTACAAAATTCCACCATCTGTTTATTACCTAAATATACCACTCTAATTACTGTACCTTGTTAACTTTCACTTTACTAATTTTCTGTAATAATTAATTTTTTATTTTTCTAATTGTAAATAATAAGGTACTCACCATACATCTGGTGTAAACACGTGGTTTTACTACCAGCATTATTTTTATCACTAGGGTCCAGGGCTTCGTTAAGCGAAAGGCAGAGGCAGTCGGGTTTTCGAAATAACCATTTACACAGCATTTAGTTAAACAACTTGTGGTTTATTTTGATTTGCAATATTTAAATTTTATGAAACAAAATGGAGTCATCTCCCATCTAAAACAAATAGCAAAATGGCGGCTTCATGACTTCCGCCTCTTTACCATACCTAAACATCAGTATAACATTTGCTTTTTCTCTTGGTTTTAATCTTTTCCGCAAACGTATTTTTTTTTACTGCAGTATTCAATTCAGATTTACTTATTATGTTATACTCATTTAAAAAACACGAACCAACGCCTCATATTATTGCTTTTAAGTGCCGAGAGTCATTTACTCTCACTCTCTCATTCGTACATTTCATACATTTATGGTTCTTACAGATCTGATTAATAACATTTTTTAAGCTCATATCAATGGTTATAATTTTGAATTTTAAGACTTCCGTGAATTGTTGTGGTGATGGCATTCCTCAGACGTTTTCCATGATTGGCGGCGGATGTTCGGCTGAACTTTGTAGTCTGTCTGTATTTTGGTTTCACTGAATTTTGATTACTGGATTTTAAAACTGTGCACTGAATTTAGTTGTCTGTTTTGATTACATTTTTTACAAGTTTTGATCACTTCTACTGGCAATAATTTACCAGCACACAATTGAACGTGTGTACGCTCTGAGTTGATGATACAGACTGAGAGCGGGCCAGACGCAAAATCTGCGTATGTAGTAGTATCGTGATGTCACCGTCTTTTGTTTCCTACGACTAACGCCCTGTTTTATGCGTTATTGTTGTAACGTCATACATATTTTTTAATGATGACACGCATTGTTAACCAATGAAAAATTATACTAAGAGTCTGTGTTAGCTCATGCAACCATCGAATGCATTCTGTTCCGCACGTACGCCCTTGACCTTGGAATCATTCTGCTCTGTTGAATCTGCGTTGTTTTGTTAAACAAAGGGAAAATTGTCCTACCCATGTATGTGTGTACAAAATACAATGAAATACAATAAAAAATCCTTGCATCTCATAATTATGAAAACAGGCCGTTTGTCCTGTTACAAAACCCCCTCAATGAAAGGTTTTATGCCGAAGCATAAAAACTTTCATTGACCCATTCACACTTCCTAAAGGGATCAGCCCGGATATGTCGCCACAACCCCCTGTAGTGTTTACACGAACAAAAATTTTAATCACTTACCCTTGGTCCAATGATGATGATCGTACCCATCTGACCTTACTGGACTTCTCAGGAGAGATCCCAACACCATAAGGCCATTAGGCACTTAACGCTCCTGCTCTGACGCATCGGCCAGCTCAGGACCGCCGTCACAACACCATCAAACTCTGAAACATGAAATACAAAATGTTAAAATAGTGGCCCTATTTATTCCCATATCCACAACTGATATGTCTCCCCTTAGATGCATTGGTTTGTGTTTTGAGGCGCTGGTTTGCTTAACTTAAAATTCTCAAACCACAAGTAACAAGATTTAGGAGAGAAGATCCCCTTCTCTTTTCAACACTCCTGCATTTAGTAAAACTTTCTGACTCCAAACAATCATATTTATTCTCCTTACCACAAGAAAATATATTCTTATCCTACCCATAACACGTAAAATAAATCTTTAACTTTCAAACGCAACAACTACTAATCATTTTTATTACACAAACACAAAAAATATAACTGTCATGGCAAACACTTCAAATATTTTAAATTTTCTTTACTCATTTTTCTTTATTCTTGTATTTCTTTGCAACAGAATCAAACTATATTTTTGTTCAAAACCATTTCTAACCTTATCTTTTTAACATATCAACATTTGTTACCGTCACTACCCCTGTAACGACCTCCTAACCACACACACTATTGTACCCCCACTGGACTGTAGCACCCAGGTGCCTTCACAAAGACTGAACTGGTGGAGGAATTTTGTCATCTCCTTGTCTTTGCTTCAGCATTACATTATAAAAGCATTTAGATATCATAATATCTAGAAGTTATATAATTATACGCCCTTAATGCGGGTCTATCACCATAATAAAAACATAATAAACATTGAACATCAAACATTAGCATTGTTACATTTACATTATATAATTCACATTTAAATAACTTGTATAAAACTTTATAACACATTACGACTTCAACTCTCTATTAACTTTTATTATTTAACATTCATTTATCATTAGATTCTACAAAAAAAATTCAAATTTATTATTAACCTTTCAGTTACATCACCTTCCTACCATGAATTTTCTTTTTCTAATCTTTTCATCCTTATTCGTTTGGGCTATTCTCTATTATTCATTATTATCTATATCTTATTTTGGCATGTACCTATCTAACCTTACTCACCTTCCTTTTTTCCACTAACAACCGCTACTACCAACCATTAACATATTATGACACCAATATCCCTCAGTTATAACTCCCTTCACAAATCCCATTTAAATCCTCTGGCACCGCTCGTCTTTGTACTAGGATGTGTGTTCCCTACCTGGCCATACACGTTCCTAACCATTTGCCCTCCACTAAATATTGGCAACCGCTCTAACCCAAATTGCTCTGCCTGCCACAACGCCGCACGCTGATCACTCCTTACACCACTACCCTTACTACAAAATATCATCATCAACAAATATATTTACCCTTCACATTACTCACCTCTCTACATATAATCACTAACTACTGTGTCCCTAAAATATCTAACACCTCTTTGTGTATTATCTGTATTTCAACTTCTTATTTATCTAACTCCCAATAACTCTGCTTAACTAACCTGCCTTATTGATCATTATTCCCCAAACTCTTTTCCTCTTTAACACTTGAATATTACTGTGATCATTGACAATTGCATTAGAAAATTCATCCCTCACCTACTAATAACAATACATCTCAATATCCAAATATATTACATGTTTAATCATTTATTATTCACTAGAATCTAAATCTCATAATTATTCAAAATCATCATCAAACTTTCTTCAGTTATTTAAAATTCTACAGTACATGGTTTACATAAAAAAAATACATACAATACATAACATCAAAAGTACACAACTACACTGACATTAATATACACAAAAAATATACAATCCAAATTATCATTTAATCATTTACCATAAATCAGTCATAAACAGTCCATCTTGAAAAACACTATCCACATAATTAAATGTTCATTAACACAATAAAATGATTATCCTCCATCGTCAAACAATAGTCTTATCTTCGGTCTGTACAATTTATTTTTTATTAAATACATTATATTACCATCATTAATATAATACACATTTAAATTCTTATATTTTATCCAACCATCATAATTAATAGAGTGTCACGATTGGTTATTGTCCTGTCACCTCCTGTATAATTAGTCACCACTAGGTACGTTATCAAGTCATTATTTTCATTATCATCTTCTCTTACTGCTATATCAGCTTCATTACAAGATAAGTTCTTATTTTTATTATACATCATCTCTACTCCTAACCTTTCCCTAAATTCTTCATACTTTCTACTTATCTTAAAAATCTCTATTTCTCTCTTTCTCTCACCATATCTCTCACTTTCAAAATATCTTTCTCTATCACACCAAGCTACATTCTCTCTTTCAATATTTGCAGGGGACACTAATTCACAATTACTGAACCACCTGTGAAGTGCACTAAAAAACCTAGGAACAACTTTATTTGTAGACCATATGTCTCCCAAATATAAATTGAAGGCACTCTCGTCCTTCCTCAACACATGTATTTCACCCCCAAATACACCATTAAAGGAAAAATTTACCCCCTGCAACTCTTTTACAATTATACTCTCCCTCCTTCTCTCTGATTTATTACTATACATTAACATTTCATCATTATCATATTCAATTCCCATTAAACTCTCATTATTACTACCCATGTTTACATAATCATTTTCTAATATCATACTTTTATTTATTTTATCATAATTTCCACCACTACTTACCTTGTCTTTGTTTATGTTCAAATTTTCTATTACTTTACTCTTAGAATTGTCATCTACTTTATTCATTTTCATGTGTAACTCCTCAAAATGTTTATCAAAATTATCGTTTCGTTCTTTGATTTCGTTTTTCATCTCATCTAACATTACATCAATCTTAATGCTCTGTTCATCAAATTTATTATTTTGTATTTTCTTTAATTGAAAAAGGTCCTCTAATGATATTTTATTGTTTACAATAGGCGTTGAATTTGCTCTGGGTTCACTCATTAATAAAGATTCTGTTGCCGTATTATTCATATTTATGCTTTCGTTATCTGCCATTTTAATAATAATAATAATTATTATTATATATTTTTTTAATAATAAACTATCGTTTATTTTCACTTGTTGCTTTCTATTTTACTCGAACTATAACATAACCTCTCATTGTAATGTTACGTGCTGTTTTATCATTTCGGTACCCGTCTGCTTCTGCTCTTTGGCTTATTTATATAATGTAACTTCTTATATAAAGTCCCAGTTCAGGGCGGCATCTGTTAACTTTCACTTTACTAAATTTCTGTAATAAGTTATTTTTTATTTTTCTAATTGTAAATAATAAGGTACTCACCATACATCCGGTGTAAACACGTGGTTTTACTACCAGCATTATTTTTATCACTAGGGTCCAGGGCTTCGTTAAGCGAAAGGCAGAGGCAGTCAGGTTTTCGAAATAACCATTTACACAGCATTTAGTTAAACAACTTGTGGTTTATTTTGATTTGCAATATTTAAATTTTATGAAACAAAATGGAGTCATCTCCTATCTAAAACAAATAGCAAAATGGCGGCTTCATGACTTCCGCCTCTTTACCATACCTAAACATCAGTATAACATTTGCTTTTTCTCTTGGTTTTAATCTTTTCCGCAAACGTATTTTTTTTTACTGCAGTATTCAATTCAGATTTACTTATTATGGTATACTCATTTAAAAAACACGAACCAACGGCTCATATTATTGCTTTTAAGTGCCGGGAGTCATTTACTCTCACTCTCTCATTCGTACATTTCATACATTTATGGTTCTTACAGATCTGATTAATAACATTTTTTAAGCTCATATCAATGGTTATAATTTTGAATTTTAAGACTTCCGTGAATTGTTGTGGTGATGGCGTTCCTCAGACGTTTTCCATGATTGGCGGCGGATGTTCGGCTGAACTTTGTAGTCTGTCTGTATTTTGGTTTCACTGAATTTTGATTACTAGATTTTTAAAACTGTGCACTGAATTTAGTTGTCTGTTTTGATTACATTTTTTACAAGTTTTGATCACTTCTACTGGCAATAATTTACCAGCACACAATTGAACGTGTGTACGCTCTGAGTTGATGATACAGACTGAGAGCGGGCCAGATGCAAAATCTGCGTATGTAGTAGTATCGTGACGTCACCGTCTTTTATTTCCTACGACTAATGCCCTGTTTTATGCGTTATTGTTGTAGCGTCATACATATTTTTTAATGACGACACGCATTGTTAACCAATGAAAAATTATACTAAGAGTCTGTGTTAGCTCATGCAACCATCGAATGCATTCTGTTCCGCACGTACGCCCTTGATCTTGGAATCATTCTGCTCTGTTGAATCTGCGTTGTTTTGTTAAACAAAGGGAAAATTGTCCTACCCATGTATGTGTGTACAAAATACAATGAAATACAATAAAAAAATCCTTGCATCCCATAATTATGAAAAAAGGCCGTTTGTCCTGTTACAACCTATAATCACTCTCGCTACTGTGCCACTACTAATACTCAGTTTTCTATCTTACTTATATTCCCAAAATCTTATTTCTGTTTAACACCCATTTGAAACTACCTTTGATTGACTCATATGCCCTACTTAAACAATTACTATCACCCAAATTCTATCTTTTACAACCCATTGAAAATTCATAACTATCTCAAATTGCTTTCATCATTTAAATTAAAATCTTTTAACCACCTTGAAAACTTTTAAACACATTGAAAATATTATATTCAAACATTTAATTATATTGATAACATTCTGTAGATCACTTATAAGTGACATAATACATAAATAACACCAGCAGTCAGCTGATGTCTCACTGTCATGTGAATGACCTTTCTCTAGATACATTTCAAAATTTATACAAAATACACATGTTTATAATTCTTATCCCTAACATGCTGCATACAATTAACACAAATACACAAAATTATAGAGTTATCATCCTACAATGTTATCTGAAATCATTACAATTAAATCTGGTACTTAAAATCGTTTTGCTCTCATGCGTGAAATACATCACTAATCATTGAGTCATAGTTATAGCAACAGTTACTGAACAGCTATCTGGGTTGTCAACCCCCAACTCTCTCTATAGAGCCGTATAAGCTGACCACCCACTGTTTACAGAGGTCGTCACCCTCTCACTGAATTTTCAGCTACCCTCCTACTTCCTCAATTACTTAAAGTCCCCCCTTTATACCCAGTTACAATTAGGTAACCACCCCCCGGGTAAACCGGATCGAGTGTTTGCCTTATGCACAGATGTGTTATCTGTGCCCCTGGCTTGTAACGGCCAGCTCCTTTTCCACACACACTATTGTTTCCTGAGGGTGGATTGTGGCGCCCATTTGCGTCCCCAAGAACTGAAGTTTACATATATATGGTATAGACGCTGACTATACCGTTCTTGGTTTGGCGTTATATAACATTCGACATTACTGATGTCCGAGGACACCAGTAATCCTACTGAAATGATTCACACACCCTTAAAACGGCACTATCGCCACCTTCGACGATAGCCGCTGTTCCATAGTTATGTAGTTTCCCCTGTGTTACCCCCCTGTCAATTTCCATGTTCACCAATTTAGAATATACTTGCACAAATCCATGGTCAGGGTTTGGTGAAGCCGTGACCATCCGAAATGTGGGGAAACTACCAAAAGACATATAAGGCTCACACTGACACTGTTACTACAATTCACGGATGGTCAACTCTTATATGTTTGGTTATCTTATTATTCAAATTTTTTATATTTATTCAACATCTCTGAGATTCATATATACTTCACATTTAAACATTAAACATTTTGCTTTATATAAATTGCATTATAAAATTCATACTTACATTACATCACTCATATTACTGTCATAGACACAAAAATATAAACACCAAATAATGTACATAACTCCAGGTATCTTCTGAAACATTTTAACAACCATGTTACCCCACAAACTAAACACATTTCACATTTATTTATTTATTAGTTATTATCAAGTTCCAATCTCCTAAAATCATTTAAATTCATTAGAAAAATCTCTTTATACAACATTTTAAATTAATCAAAATATTTAAACATCTCAAATTATTTTAATTCCATCAACTATTAAAAACACAACATATTTTAATTACTTTACTCCAAAACAATTACAATTTATTTATTACCTTCATACTTATTTCTCATTATTTATTTAGTCTGCCAAAATAATATTATTATTATTATTATTACATCAATTTTTACTACATACACATTGTTTACATTAAATACATTTTACAACATAGACACAATTAATTTCACTATAAATTTATTTACAAATTCTTGTCATTATTTTTCTGTTTACCACACTTCATTTCATAATCTAGCCAGGTCATTACCATAAACTAAATATTTAAAAAGTCCATTTACTGATTTCTTATCTAACCGCCATCGTCGTATAATAGTCTTATATATTTGTAACACAAATCATTTTTATCGACACACCTCACATTCTTATTATTACTGTAATAACCCATTAAATCTATGTCATTCATTATACCATTATAATCTATAGGATTGTCCCTTTTTATTATTTCATAAACCTTGTCAAGATTAGTTCTTTTTGTCCAGTCTCCCTTAATGTTATTTGTTTTCACCATTAAATACGTTATTATCTCTTTATCCTAGCCAACATCTGCTACTAGAACTCCAATTTTATCACCAGGTAAGTGTTTATTCTCAATATCGTCAAAATAATCATCATTTTCTACAGGGCTAATTACTTCACAAGGTACGTTTTTAATTCTACCAACTTTCTCACTACTTAAACTCTGTATTAACTCTTCATAATCTCTATTCACCTTAAATATTTCTACCACTCTCTCTCTCTTCATACCTTTCCCAACCCCTTTTTACTCTCTCATTCCACGCAGAGGGCAACACAACATTATTACAACACATCCTGGCCTTACCAGGGAAACCATAATACATAAAGGGACTATTATTTGCAGACCTTTTGTCTCCCAAATAAACTAATAAGGAACTTTGTCCTCATACAACACTTGTGAAGCCTTTACTTCACATATACCACAAGGGAAATTTGCCCTCTGCCCCCCATATCCCATTAAACTCTCTTCGTACCCTCTCAAGCTCATCAATACTCACTAGTACCCCATCATTAACCTCAACTGACTTTAAACTCTCATTATCATTGCTATCACTTACCGTATCATTCTTAGATACCCCATTTTCAACTATATAACCATTATTCTTATTTAACATTATTTCACCATTATAATTACTTATATTAACACCACCACTTACCTTGTCTACTATTCCTTCATTATTTATATTCTCATCGGCGTATAACTTACCACCATAATTACCGTTTTCTGTCACCCCTACACTCTCATCTGTATTGACGCCATTGTCATCTGTTATTTTGTTATTTCCATTTATACTATTTTTACTTATCTCATTCTCTGTTACTTGATCGTCTTTTTCGTTTAATTGGTCTGTCTCTAGTTCCCGCAACCATTCATCCCACTTTCTGTCACTTTTGTCAAACTGTTTATTAATAAGGTCAAATATGTCATTTAATGTATACTCTTTTTCTTCCACCACTACATTGTCATTAGGCCTATTCACTGTCTTATTTTCTACTCCTATCACTTCAACTATCTTACCTTTATTACTTGTCATCTCACTACCAATAATAATATCATCACTATGCTTTTTAATTTTGGCAAATATTCCCTCCTCTTGTTCTTCCATTCGTGTCAAATTATCGTCCAAATTACCCCACTCCTCGTCCGTCATTTTATTCACAGTCCCTCTGAATTCGCCTTCCCATTCATTCCACGCGAAACCAGTATCATTTCTTGTACCTCGGCCATGTTCAAAAATTATTTATATACCCTTTATATATAAAAAACCACTATTATCCTATAATTAAACACATAAAATCAAAACACCTAACACAATCATTATAAACGCAATAACCCTATCTAAACATAACCTTCTTTAACGTAAATATATACGATTATTTCTACAAATACGTCGTTACCCAAATCCTATTTTCTGTGCTTAAAATAGGTCTAATTCATATAATATTTATACGAACATCCTGGCAGCGAGTCGCCAATTGTTGCTAAACAAACTATATCGAAATAAATAAATTAATAAAATAAAAATATTCTGCCAGAACCTTACCTGCGATCTTTTCTCGCATACTTACCTTTTTATAAAAACAGCAATCAGAAGTTCAAGGTCGCCATGATGTTTTAGGCTTTACATCGAAACCTTTGCACTCTTCCTTAATAAAACAAAAGGGATAATTTTGCAATCTGACTACCCCCCAAATTCAGAAGAAACCCGGGAACGTTAGACGCATTTTTCAGCACAGAACATTAGGAAGTGGTAACGACGAAATAACTACAACTAACACATTGTTATATTACGAAACAAATAGGTTTACTGTTATCTTACTTTTTCTTCAAGAAATACACAAAATAGAAAAATACAACCAATTATTTCGGTGAAGTGATAGAATCAATAATCTTTTACCTTAGACTAACGTTTACTTATATTATATAGATATATTTTTTAAAGACAGCCCAGTATTTGCATACACACACATTCATTCATTCAATATTTAAAATATTCCCTTTATATAATATTTAGAGCTCTGTACATTAAAATGGTTAACAAGCATCTGGTCGTTTACTTAACTCACGGCGTGTCCCCAGCCACGCGCCGCACTGTGTACATGTTTGAATATAGTTACACTGTTAACAAATTTTCGGATCGCCAGCCCGTTATGTTCAAACGGCCGCCACCGTCTCGTAACAACACCACTGCTTGATTCAGATTTTGTTATGCAGGTGAGATGAAAACTTGTGCCCAGCCGGCGAACGCACCACTGCTCGCATCCGGTACGTTAAGATGATATTTTCCGACTTCTTCGTTCATGGGACGGAAGTCCCTGCCTCCCTGCCTTCCCACGACAAATTTTGCTGTCGTTCACAGCCTTCATGTGTCAAATTGTTAGTAGTGGCACCGGGAACATGGGTTGTTAGTGTTCCCAAGGTGTTGACGATATTTCACTGCCACGAGTCACGAGACTCAGGTGGGCGGAGTCTTACCTGGACTTCCGTCATCATCCACACCACGTGGCGAACCAAATTTTATAATTTAGCCATTTTTGTTGGCTTCACTTCAGGCTGCGTAGCGTCATCTGCACGCATTGATGGTGTTGCGCGTACTCTGGGTGTAACACAACACTGAATTCTCGGAACCACTTGAGTGACAAAACATACATCGCATTCCATTACAACCCTCCATTCAAAATCTCATTCCACTGTTCTTTGTTTGAATAAAACCGTTTTATGTATGGGACTTGCTGCATTGGTCACATATACATTTAATAAAATAGAATAAAATAAAATACCCCTTTTTGCCCTGTTACATCCTTATTTTAATTAAGGCGACCCAGCTTGCTACACTCTCACACTCATACCGTTAGAACCCCCATTTAAGTTGGATTTATCGCTTTTAATTGATTATTTTGTGTATTTAAATTGAAAATATGTGTTTTACTTTCGTGTCATCGCCTCAAGTCCATGTTGAAGTCACTACCGGTTTTTTGTTCACTTGGTTGTTCCGAAACACTCTCGCACTAGTTAAATTTTGCTCACTGGTTGTAGTTTAATGTTGCACTGATATTTAAATACTGTACTACATTTTTCTCGTAGTTTAAACATAAAATTACTGGTCGGCTGATCCTGATTAGCTCGAGTGATGTTTTTATTGACCATGCGTGGTCTGGAGTTCTGTGTCGACTGCGCAGCAACTGTGCACAAAGCTCCCCACTAAACTTTGTTACTCAACCGGAAACACACAGCCTTCATGCGACAAATTGTTCGTCAACGTACTGGTAGCGTGGATTTTCAATGTGTCCATGTTGTTGACGATATTACACGGCAACGATACAGGAGGCTCAGGTAGGTGGAGCCTCTAATCGGCTTCCTTCAGCATCAAAGCACATGGTGAGGCAATTGTTCTGTATCGCCATTTTTATGTAGCGTCGGTTGAACTGGGTACGCATCGCATCTGCATGCGTGCTAATGTGGCGCATACTAGTACGTGACAAACACTTGATTTACCAAAACAGTATTGCGTTCTCTGATAACACCCCGCTCAAAAAGCTATGCCAGCGTTCATTGTTTCAAACCACTATTATTTCACCAGGGACTAGCCGCACTGATAGCAAATAAATTTATGAATTTAATAAAAAATAAAGACCCCCTTTTTGCACCATTACAAAACTACCCCTTTATCTTAACCAATCTTCACCAAAATCAACAGACCTCCAGTCCCCTACAATTCAGGGACGTATGCAAAAAATTATTTGATTCTCTTTGAATTTATGGCAGTTATGTTTCATCAAAAAAAAATTACCCTTGTTGAACATAAAACGTTTCTGGTAAACTACCCCTTTCCCTCAACCCATCTTCACCAAAATCAACAGGCCTTGAGCCCTCTACAATTCAGGAACGTATGCAAAGAATTATTTGATTCTCTTTGAATTTACGGCAGTTATGTTTCGTCAAAAAAAAATTACCCTTGTTGAACATAAAATGTTTCTGGTAAACTACCCCTTTCCTTTAACCGATCTTCAACAAAATCAAAAGACCTTGAGTTCTCTGTAATTCAAAAAGGTATGCAAAAACGTAGTTAATTCTGTTTGAATTTACGGCAGTTATCGTTCGTCATATAAAAAATTACCCTTGTTAAAACATAAAATGTTGCAGGTAAACTACCCTATTCCCTTAACCGATCTTCACCAAAACCAACAGGTCATGAGAACTCCACAGTTCAGGACTGTATGCAAAACATTATTTGATTCTGTTTGAATTTGCGGCAGTTATCGTTTGCCATAGAAAATACCCTTGTTAAAACATAAAACGTTGCTGGTAAACTACCCCTTTCCCTTAACCGATCTTCACCAAAAACAATAGGTCTTGAGTACTCTACAATTTAGGGCTGTGTGCAAATAATCATTTGATTCTGTTTGAATTTGCAGCTGTTATCGTTTGCCATAGAAAATACCCTTGTTAAAACATAAAACGTTGCAGGTAAACTACCCCTTTCCCTTAACTGATCTTCACCAAAAACAATAGATCTTGAGAACTCTGCAATTCATGGCTGTATGCAAAAGAGTAGTTGATTCTGTTTGAATTTGCGGCTGTTATCGTTTGCTATAGAAAAAAATTACCCTTGATTAAAAATAACCATTGCAGGTAAACTACCCCTTTCCCTTAACCGATCTTCACCAAAAACAATAGGTCTTGAGTACTCTACAAATCAGGGGTGTATGCAAAAAATTATTTGATTCTGTTTGAATTTACGGCTGTTATCGTTTGCCATAGAAAAAAATCTACAGACAGACAGACACACACACAGACACTTTTCGAAAAATGACTTTTTTTCATGTTTTGAGTGTAGTACAATCAGAATCTGCAATAATCTCGAACACGATTTTTTTTGCCATCACCATACTTCCATTTCCTTAGGGAACATGGAAGTAAAAAATAGCCCACAAATTCAAATATCGGTATGGAGAACCATACATGACTTCCATATTCTAAGATTTATATTTAAAATCATTTTCAGCCAAACAGCCAGGGAAGGAATTTTAACAAAAAAATACTTCTTTGTTGCCAATAACGTAGTACACATATAAAAAAAAATTATCCCCTCCTCCTTCAACTATAAATTTGATTTATAGAAAATTACCCCCAGCCCGTTCAACTAGCCTCTACATTTATAGATATTTCATCTATGTTTCTACAGTGGATTATTAAGATCTTATCAGGATACTTTATCAAAATTAAGTACTTTACTCATGTTACAACAAAAAATGTTTCAGGTAAACTGCCCTTTCCCCATAACCGATCTTCACCAAAATCAACAGACATTGAGTTCTCTATAGCTCAGGCACATATGTAAAAAATTATTTGATTCTGTTTGAATTTACGGCAGTTATGGTTCGTCATATAAAAAATTACCCATGTTAAAACATACAACATGAGATTTATAAAACATATCTTTTTAAGATTTATATTTAAAATCATTTTTGAAATAAAATATTTTCATAGAACCTACTAACGCTGGGGAAATCTGAGGAACCAATCAGAGTTGGGCCTACCTGTCACTCTGCTGAATTTGGTGGAAAGCCCTGTCACTGTCGTCAAAGTATCAGCCTTGACAGGGTCCTCTTTTTCTGCAAAATGGGAGAGGCTTGAGATGGAGTGAGTGACATGGTCCCCACCTCAATGAAGAACCCATTGTTTTATAAAAATATATTTAAATTTTGAAAACTGAAAATTCTTTTCTTGTTGTAAATATTGATATTTTATAATCAAAATGACTTTATTTTTGTTACCTGGCAACAAAATTATTTTATTTTCAACAATTACCATTGTTTCAAAAAGTTTAAATAAATTTTCAAGTACTTTACTCTTGTTAAAACGTAAAAGGTTGCAGGTAAACTACCCCTTCCCCTTAACCGATCTTCACCAAAATCGAAAGTCCTTGAGACCTCTACAATTCAGGG
This sequence comes from Magicicada septendecula, assembly GCA_034769895.1. NCBI lineage: Eukaryota > Metazoa > Arthropoda > Insecta > Hemiptera > Cicadidae > Magicicada > Magicicada septendecula. The sequence continues at coordinate 252,761,246 of CM068369.1, forward strand.
ATGTATGCAAAAAATTATTTGATTCTGTTTGAATTTGCGGCAGTTATCGTTTGCCATAGAAAAAAAAATTTCAGGTAAACTACCCCTTCCCCTCAACCGATCTTCACCAAAAACAACCGGTCTTGAGTACTCTACAAATCAGGGCTGTATGCAGAAAATTATTTGATTCTGTTTGAACTTGCGGCTGTTATCGTTTGCCATTGAAAATACCCTTGTTAAAAAAACGTTGTAGGTAAACTACCCCTTTCCCTTAACCGATCTTCACCAAAAACAAAAGGTCTTGAGAACTCTACAATTTAGGGCTGTATGCAAATAATCTTTTGATTCTGTTTAAATTTGCGGCTGTTATCGTTTGCCATAGGAAATACCCTTGTTAAAACATAAAACGTTACAGGTAAACTACCCCTTTCCCTTAACCGATCTTCACCAAAAACAATAGGTCTTGAGTACTCTACAAATCAGGGCTGTATGCAAAACATTATTTGATTCTGTTTGAATTTGCGGCTGTTATCGTTTGCCATAGGAAATACCCTTGTTAAAACATAAAACGTTACAGGTAAACTACCCCTTTCCCTTAACCGATCTTCACCAAAATCAAAAGATCTTGAGAACTCTACAATTCAGGGCTGTATGCGAAACATTATTTGATTCTGTTTGAATTTGCAGCTGTTATCGTTTGCCAAAAAAACAAAATTACCCTTGCTAAAAAAAAACCGTTGCAGGTAAACTACCCCTTTCCCTCAACCGATCTTCACCAAAAACAATAGGTCGCGAGTACTCTGCAAATCAGGGCTGCATGCAAAAAATTATTTGATTCTGTTTGAATTTGCGGCAGTTATCGTTTGCCATAGAAAAAAAATCTACAGACAGACAGACACACAGACAGACAGACAGACAGACACACACACAGACACTTTTCGGAAAACGACTTTTTTTCATGTTTTGAGTGTAGTAGAATCAGAATCTGCAATAATCTCGAACACGATTTTTTTTGCCATCACCATACTTCCATTCCTTAAGGAATATGGAAGTAAAATGACATCCTAAACGAACAGGCACAATTCAAAGCACACGCATTATTCGAACATATCACACCCCACACACACACAATATCGATCTTTCCAAAATCGATACCGTCACCAACAACAAGACGGACAGTGCTACCAGCGGCAGCCTCTGAAGAAGCTTTTTAAAAGCGAAAACCGGTTCAGGCTATAAGGTAAAACTTTTACGTTTTGTCACCGGACAAAAGGCTTGCCGCATGACAAATGGCGCCAATCGTACACTCTAATGTTTTTGGTGGCCCTAAAAAGGACCGAGTGGCGAGAACGGTGATGTTGGTAGTGCCGCGCTGAGATGTTCGGCGGCTGCGCCCGCTGTTCGTGGCGTACTGCAGTCCTCCTCTTCTTCCGGCACCAGTTGTAGAGTCGGCTGCCGGCCCAGCGAAATCCATCGCTGGCGCGGAACTGGAGGGCGAAGACGCAAGAACGCCGGTTCTATTCTTCGGCCGTTCCTTCCGGCTGACTCCGCGCCGATGTCGTCCGAGAGAGGAGAGGAGATGAAGTGCGTCCGATGGTGTGGCGATGAAGAGTGCACAAAATTTTCTGCCGGCCCGGGTTTTATAGACTAACCGGGATCGCTGATTCGCTAGCTCCGAACACGCAGTTGGTCACGTCCCGGGGCTGCTGATGTCGGATTGGGTCGCTCCGAGCACGTAGTTGGTCACGTCTCGGCCGCTGGTAACGGAGAGCAGATGTTCGCATACCGCTGCCGTCACAACTCCCCCGGGTCTTGAATGCTCTCCGGTACCCAGCCTACTGCTCTTCTCCGGAAGTTGTAGAGGTGTCTGTTGGGCGCCATGTTGATTGGTGTGCCGGCTGGTAGCTCGCTGGCGTGGCTGGATCTTGCATCCGCAAGATGATCGTCGCCCCACGTTGGGCGCCACTTGTCACCAGACAAAAGGCTTGCCGCATGACAAATGGCGCCAATCGTACACTCTAGTTATTTTGGTGGCCCTAAAAAGGACCGAGTGGCGAGAACTGTGATGTTGGTCGTGCCGCGCTGAGGTGTTCGGCGGCTGCGCCCGCTGATCGTGGCGTACTGCAGTCCTCCTCTTCTTTCGGCACCGGTTGTAGAGTCGGCTGCCGGCCCAGCGAAATCCATCGCTGGCGCGGAACTGGAGGGCGAAGACGCAAGAACGCCGGTTCTATTCTTCGGCCGTTCCTTCCGGCTGACTCCGCGCCGATGTCGTCCGAGAGAGGAGAGGAGATGAAGTGCGTCCGATGGCGTGGCGATGAAGTGTGCACAAAATTTTCTGCCGGCCCGGGTTTTATAGACTAACCGGGATCGCTGATTCGTTAGCTCCGAACACGCAGTTGGTCATGTCCCGGGGCTGCTGATGTCGGATTGAGTCGCTCCGAGCACGTAGTTGGTCACGTCTCGGCCGCTGGTAACGGAGAGCAGATGTTCGCATACCGCTGCCGTCACAGTTTGTACCCATAAAAAACTTTGTGTTCCGAGTCGGTAGTGAAATAATTATATTTAGTTAAATAACGGACACTTCATGGACAACAAAACCCAAGATAATACTGTTGTTAATATTAAGTGACTATTATTAATGATTGGGAATGAGTAAAATCACTAGCTGTTAAAGCAGTTGTTTTAGAAATATTGGGAATTAGTTTTAAAAATATTGGGAAGTAGTTTTTATTCAATTATAGTATTTGTGACAAATAAAATGAAAACCAGGAATTACAGTTGAACAGAGTGTATGGCAGTATATTTCCATATAGCGGTTTTTCTGTTTAGATTTAACTTATAACCCATTCTGAAGATCATTGGCACTACATAATGCCAGAATAGTTTGAAAACTTACTGGTTTGACAAGAAAGACACATGATTTTTACCAATTTTTTTACATAATCTTCTTTTGGTTCAATATACTTAGACCAAAGATAAATATCGGTATGGAGAACCATACATGACTTCCATATTCTAAGATTTATATTTAAAATAATTTTCAGCCAAACAGCCAGGGAAGGAATTTTAACAAAAAAATACTTCTTTGTTGCCAATAACGTAGTACACATATAAAAAAAAATTATCCCCTCCCCCTTCAACTATAATTTTGATTTATAGAAAATTACCCCCAGCCCGTTCAACTAGCCTCTACATTTATAGATATTTCATCTATGTTTCTACAGTGGATTATTAAGATCTTATCAGGATACTTTATCAAAATTAAGTACTTTACTCATGTTACAACAAAAAATGTTTCAGGTAAACTGCCCTTTCCCCATAACCGATCTTCACCAAAATCAACAGACATTGAGTTCTCTATAGCTCAGGCACATATGTAAAAAATTATTTGATTCTGTTTGAATTTACGGCAGTTATGGTTCGTCATATAAAAAATTACCCATGTTAAAACATACAACATGAGATTTATAAAACATATCTTTTTAAGATTTATATTTAAAATCATTTTTGAAATAAAATATTTTCATAGAACCTACTAACGCTGGGGAAATCTGAGGAACCAATCAGAGTTGGGCCTACCTGTCACTCTGCTGAATTTGGTGGAAAGCCCTGTCACTGTCGTCAAAGTATCAGCCTTGACAGGGTCCTCTTTTTCTGCAAAATGGGAGAGGCTTGAGATGGAGTGAGTGACATGGTCCCCACCTCAATGAAGAACCCATTGTTTTATAAAAATATATTTAAATTTTGAAAACTGAAAATTCTTTTCTTGTTGTAAATATTGATATTTTATAATCAAAATGACTTTATTTTTGTTACCTGGCAACAAAATTATTTTATTTTCAACAATTACCATTGTTTCAAAAAGTTTAAATAAATTTTCAAGTACTTTACTCTTGTTAAAACGTAAAAGGTTGCAGGTAAACTACCCCTTCCCCTTAACCGATCTTCACCAAAATCGAAAGTCCTTGAGACCTCTACAATTCAGGGATGTATGCAAAAAATTATTTGATTCTGTTTGAATTTGCGGCAGTTATCGTTTGCCATAGAAAAAAAAATTTCAGGTAAACTACCCCTTCCCCTCAACCGATCTTCACCAAAAACAACCGGTCTTGAGTACTCTACAAATCAGGGCTGTATGCAGAAAATTATTTGATTCTGTTTGAACTTGCGGCTGTTATCGTTTGCCATTGAAAATACCCTTGTTAAAAAAACGTTGTAGGTAAACTACCCCTTTCCCTTAACCGATCTTCACCAAAAACAAAAGGTCTTGAGAACTCTACAATTTAGGGCTGTATGCAAATAATCTTTTGATTCTGTTTAAATTTGCGGCTGTTATCGTTTGCCATAGGAAATACCCTTGTTAAAACATAAAACGTTACAGGTAAACTACCCCTTTCCCTTAACCGATCTTCACCAAAAACAATAGGTCTTGAGTACTCTACAAATCAGGGCTGTATGCAAAACATTATTTGATTCTGTTTGAATTTGCGGCTGTTATCGTTTGCCATAGGAAATACCCTTGTTAAAACATAAAACGTTACAGGTAAACTACCCCTTTCCCTTAACCGATCTTCACCAAAATCAAAAGATCTTGAGAACTCTACAATTCAGGGCTGTATGCGAAACATTATTTGATTCTGTTTGAATTTGCAGCTGTTATCGTTTGCCAAAAAAACAAAATTACCCTTGCTAAAAAAAAACCGTTGCAGGTAAACTACCCCTTTCCCTCAACCGATCTTCACCAAAAACAATAGGTCGCGAGTACTCTGCAAATCAGGGCTGCATGCAAAAAATTATTTGATTCTGTTTGAATTTGCGGCAGTTATCGTTTGCCATAGAAAAAAAATCTACAGACAGACAGACACACAGACAGACAGACAGACAGACACACACACAGACACTTTTCGGAAAATGACTTTTTTTCATGTTTTGAGTGTAGTAGAATCAGAATCTGCAATAATCTCGAACACGATTTTTTTTGCCATCACCATACTTCCATTCCTTAAGGAATATGGAAGTAAAATGACATCCTAAACGAACAGGCACAATTCAAAGCACACGCATTATTCGAACATATCACACCCCACACACACACAATATCGATCTTTCCAAAATCGATACCGTCACCAACAACAAGACGGACAGTGCTACCAGCGGCAGCCTCTGAAGAAGCTTTTTAAAAGCGAAAACCGGTTCAGGCTATAAGGTAAAACTTTTACGTTTTGTCACCGGACAAAAGGCTTGCCGCATGACAAATGGCGCCAATCGTACACTCTAATGTTTTTGGTGGCCCTAAAAAGGACCGAGTGGCGAGAACGGTGATGTTGGTAGTGCCGCGCTGAGATGTTCGGCGGCTGCGCCCGCTGTTCGTGGCGTACTGCAGTCCTCCTCTTCTTCCGGCACCAGTTGTAGAGTCGGCTGCCGGCCCAGCGAAATCCATCGCTGGCGCGGAACTGGAGGGCGAAGACGCAAGAACGCCGGTTCTATTCTTCGGCCGTTCCTTCCGGCTGACTCCGCGCCGATGTCGTCCGAGAGAGGAGAGGAGATGAAGTGCGTCCGATGGTGTGGCGATGAAGAGTGCACAAAATTTTCTGCCGGCCCGGGTTTTATAGACTAACCGGGATCGCTGATTCGCTAGCTCCGAACACGCAGTTGGTCACGTCCCGGGGCTGCTGATGTCGGATTGGGTCGCTCCGAGCACGTAGTTGGTCACGTCTCGGCCGCTGGTAACGGAGAGCAGATGTTCGCATACCGCTGCCGTCACAACTCCCCCGGGTCTTGAATGCTCTCCGGTACCCAGCCTACTGCTCTTCTCCGGAAGTTGTAGAGGTGTCTGTTGGGCGCCATGTTGATTGGTGTGCCGGCTGGTAGCTCGCTGGCGTGGCTGGATCTTGCATCCGCAAGATGATCGTCGCCCCACGTTGGGCGCCACTTGTCACCAGACAAAAGGCTTGCCGCATGACAAATGGCGCCAATCGTACACTCTAGTTATTTTGGTGGCCCTAAAAAGGACCGAGTGGCGAGAACTGTGATGTTGGTCGTGCCGCGCTGAGGTGTTCGGCGGCTGCGCCCGCTGATCGTGGCGTACTGCAGTCCTCCTCTTCTTTCGGCACCGGTTGTAGAGTCGGCTGCCGGCCCAGCGAAATCCATCGCTGGCGCGGAACTGGAGGGCGAAGACGCAAGAACGCCGGTTCTATTCTTCGGCCGTTCCTTCCGGCTGACTCCGCGCCGATGTCGTCCGAGAGAGGAGAGGAGATGAAGTGCGTCCGATGGCGTGGCGATGAAGTGTGCACAAAATTTTCTGCCGGCCCGGGTTTTATAGACTAACCGGGATCGCTGATTCGTTAGCTCCGAACACGCAGTTGGTCATGTCCCGGGGCTGCTGATGTCGGATTGAGTCGCTCCGAGCACGTAGTTGGTCACGTCTCGGCCGCTGGTAACGGAGAGCAGATGTTCGCATACCGCTGCCGTCACAGTTTGTACCCATAAAAAACTTTGTGTTCCGAGTCGGTAGTGAAATAATTATATTTAGTTAAATAACGGACACTTCATGGACAACAAAACCCAAGATAATACTGTTGTTAATATTAAGTGACTATTATTAATGATTGGGAATGAGTAAAATCACTAGCTGTTAAAGCAGTTGTTTTAGAAATATTGGGAATTAGTTTTAAAAATATTGGGAAGTAGTTTTTATTCAATTATAGTATTTGTGACAAATAAAATGAAAACCAGGAATTACAGTTGAACAGAGTGTATGGCAGTATATTTCCATATAGCGGTTTTTCTGTTTAGATTTAACTTATAACCCATTCTGAAGATCATTGGCACTACATAATGCCAGAATAGTTTGAAAACTTACTGGTTTGACAAGAAAGACACATGATTTTTACCAATTTTTTTACATAATCTTCTTTTGGTTCAATATACTTAGACCAAAGATAAATATCGGTATGGAGAACCATACATGACTTCCATATTCTAAGATTTATATTTAAAATAATTTTCAGCCAAACAGCCAGGGAAGGAATTTTAACAAAAAAATACTTCTTTGTTGCCAATAACGTAGTACACATATAAAAAAAAATTATCCCCTCCCCCTTCAACTATAATTTTGATTTATAGAAAATTACCCCCAGCCCGTTCAACTAGCCTCTACATTTATAGATATTTCATCTATGTTTCTACAGTGGATTATTAAGATCTTATCAGGATACTTTATCAAAATTAAGTACTTTACTCATGTTACAACAAAAAATGTTTCAGGTAAACTGCCCTTTCCCCGTAACCGATCTGCACCAAAATCAACAGACATTGAGTTCTCTATAGCTCAGGCACATATGTAAAAAATTATTTGATTCTGTTTGAATTTACGGCAGTTATGGTTCGTCATATAAAAAATTACCCATGTTAAAACATACAACATGAGATTTATAAAACATATCTAAGATTTATATTTAAAATCATTTTTGAAATAAAATATTTTCATAGAACCTACTAACGTTTGGGAAATCTGAGGAGCCAATCAGAGTTGGGCCTACCTGTCACTCTGCTGAATTTGGTGGAAAGCCCTGTCACTGTCGTCAAAGTATCAGCCTTGACAGGGTCCTCTTTTTCTGCAAAATGGGAGAGGCTTGAGATGGAGTGAGTGACATGGTCCCCACCTCAATGAAGAACCCATTGTTTTATAAAAATATATTTAAATTTTGAAAACTGAAAATTCTTTTCTTGTTGTAAATATTTATATTTTATAATCAAAATGACTTTATTTTTGTTACCTGGCAACAAAATTATTTTCTTTTAAACAATTACCATTGTTTCAAAAAGTTTAAATAAATTTTCAAGTACTTTACTCTTGTTAAAACGTAAAAGGTTGCAGGTAAACTACCCCTTTCCCTTAACCGATCTTCACCAAAATCGAAAGTCCTTGAGATCTCTACAATTCAGGGATGTATGCAAAACATTATTTGATTCTGTTTGAATTTGCGGCAGTTATCGTTTGCCATAGAAAAAAAAACGTTGCAGGTAAACTACCCCTTCCCCTCAACCGATCTTCACCAAAAACAATAGGTCTTGAGTACTCTACAAATCAGGGCTGTATGCAGAAAATTATTTGATTCTGTTTGAACTTGCGGCTGTTATCGTTTGCCATAGAAAATACACTTGTTAAAAAAACGTTGTAGGTAAACTACCCCTTTCCCTTAACCGATCTTCACCAAAAACAATAGGTCTTGAGAACTCTACAATTTAGGGCTGTATGCAAATAATCTTTTGATTCTGTTTGAATTTGCGGCTGTTATCGTTTGCCATAGGAAATACCCTTGTTAAAACATAAAACGTTACAGGTAAACTACCCCTTTCCCTTAACCGATCTTCACCAAAAACAATAGGTCTTGAGAACTCTACAATTCAGGGCTGTATGCGAAACATTATTTGATTCTGTTTGAATTTGCGGCTGTTATCGTTTGCCAAAAAAAAAAAATTTCCCTTGATAAAAAAAACTGTTGCAGGTAAACTACCCCTTTCCCTCAACCGATCTTCACCAAAAACAATAGGTCTTGAGTACTCTACAAATCAGGGCTGTATGCAAAAAATTATTTGATTCTGTTTGAATTTGCGGCAGTTATCGTTTGCCATAGAAAAAAATCTACAGACAGACACACAGAGAGACAGACAGACACACAGACACACACACAGACACTTTTCGGAAAACGACTTTTTTTCATGTTTTGAGTGTAGTAGAATCAGAATCTGCAATAATCTCGAACACGATTTTTTTTGCCATCACCATACTTCCATTCCTTAAGGAATATGGAAGTAATACTAACTTATAACCCATTCTGAAGATCATTGGCACTACATAATGCCAGAATAGTTTGAAAACTTACTGGTTTGACAAGAAAAACACATGATTTTTACCAATTTTTTTACATAATCTTCTTTTGGTTCAATATACTTAGACCAAAGATAATACTCTTAGCTCCTTTAAAGCTGTATTATAATACAATTTCTACAACTCTGTTAGATGTATGTTTGTCTCAGTGATGACCTTCATATTTGAAGTGGATCTTTTTCCACTGAGCCATTTCCTCAGATTCAGGAATAGGAAAAGTCAGTGGGGGCTAAATCATCATTTTCTTCATGGAAAATTACTTTTTTCTTTCCTAAATGTCTGTTTACTTTTTTCTTTTCTTTTGCCTCAATAGATTCATTCAGTCACTCCAGAACACTGCATTGTATACTATGCTGGCAGTTTTGTCATTTTCTAAAGAGACTGTAAGCACCACACTCTAAAAATTACAAAATAATGTACGCCCTCACTTTTCCGGATAATGGAATAGTATTTGCCTTCTTTGGAGCCCTTACATCCACTTGCATGCCATTGTGTGGACTGCTGTTTTGTCTCCGACATATAGTCCTCAGTCACTTAGTGCTTCAATAAACTTAGTTGTGTCCTTTCTGATTTTTATTTAGGTATGAATTCTTCTTACGGTTCTGTTAATTTTTCAATTTTGTGATTGAATTAGATTTGATGAAATTTATTCCGCTTTCCAAATTTTTATACATAAACTCATTTTTGTCATTTTATATACACATACACATGAATTTTATATGTACATAATCCATTATACATTTTTAACAGTCTTAATTTTGCTTTAGCGCTTCTATGTGGCAACATCACGTCAGCTGAAGAGAATGGAGTCTGTATCACGCTCACCCATTTACTCACATTTCAGTGAAACTATATCAGGTTAGTTTCCGTTATAGTAAGCGAAAAGTTTTTTTTTTTCAATTGTTTACTAATTTTATGCAAAATTAACTCATCTGCCAATGAGGAACAAATTATAGATACTTCAAACGGAATAACGGGTAAAATAGTAATTACACTAAATACAACTATTTCACTAACGACTCGGAACAGAAAGTTTTTTGTGAGCAAAAACATAAAGTTTTACCTTATAAAAAAACTTTGTGTTCAGAGTCGTTAGTGAAATAGTTGTATTTAGTTAAGTAATGGACACGTCATGTACAATGAAATCCAAGAAAGTAATTACACCTTAAATAAGATGGACGAAGTGTATGAATTTATTGGCTAATATTTATGAAATAAACACCGAATAAAATTAAATAACATAGAAGAAAAAGTAGACTCTTATTTTACATAAATTTAAGGATAAATTTAGTGTACAAAACATAGGTTTTCATGGGTTTATATTTTATGGTATTGAATTTAGGAATATTAGAAAATTTATGGTTTAAACTATTAAAATGCTTTTTGCTACAGTCTATTTCTTTATGCATGTACAATATATTTAATATTTATAATAACTTTACCTCAAGATGTTTTTTCCCTTATTTGGAACATGTTTCAGAAAAATTATTGTTCCCATCCTCTCTTTCTTAATTTTGAATCTTGTGGAGTAGGCCTACTTGTGTGTTGGTTGGTTGTTGTTACGGTTTCCTGTTAGTTTTTGGTATTTTAAACTGGTATTATTGTGTGTGATTGTGGTGTATATATTAGTATTTTGTGTATTTTCAAAGCACTCAACATCGAAAATACACAAAACACTAATATATACACCACAATCATACACAATCATACCAGTTTAAAATACCAAAAACCAACAGGAAACCACAACAACAACCAAACCAAACAACACACAAGATTCAAAATTAAGAAGGCTGAGGATGGGAACAATAAGTTTTCCAAAACATGTTCCAAATAAGGGAAAAAACATCTTGAGTAAAGTTATTATAAATATTAAATTTAATAAATATATAACAAAAATAAAAAATATATATTTTGGAAAACATTTTTTTATTATTTAGAAATAACAATTAATATTTAATAATACTTTTAAAGAATTAGGTACAAATTTGTAACGGTACAGAATTGTGTGCTACCATAGTTTCAATTTAAATCAGTAAATTTTTAATTGTCAGTATTCACCTGTGTGGTGCCCCTTGTAACCAGAAACATACAGTGTTATCATAAACTGTTGATGTCTGGACTGCCCAGCCCAGACATATTACGCAACAGCTCTCCAGCAGTCTGTGTGTGTGAATCACAGTAAGCAGATTGTCACCATAGTATTAGCATCAGACAGTAGTAAAGAGCAGTTTTACAAGTTAGTTAAAAACAGTGGCCTCGGGCGCAAGATAGGCCGAAAATAATCTTATCAGCCTATCAAGTAAAACAATCAGTAAAGTGTTAACGCGCAGTTTGCCAAAAAATGTGCTTGCGAACAATGTAAGCCGACCGATTGAAAAGAATAGTGATGTTATTTGTGAAACAGCCTTAAAATTTGTGATAGAGAAAATAATCCAAGTTAAACAGTATAAAATCAGTTTTCGGAGTGTTCTACAAACAAAAAGTGCGTAACACGTGGTGGCGGAAATTGTGGATTGCATTGACCAGATGACTAGCAAACTAAAGAACAAAATCAATTGAATAAAATTAAACATCATTTTTAGTAATTTCCTTTGTTATGTATAACGTATTAAATTTCAAATGAGATCTCTAAGGGAAAAAATTTACGTACTGGTTCATAATAATTTGTCATAGGCTAGTTGATTAAGAAATGTTTATTTTATTAATTCATAAAATTTCACCTTAAAATAAATTCAGATTTTATTTAATATAAAGTATGTGTTAGAGTAAGTTATTACGCCATAACCATTTCCTATTCTGTGCTGAAAACCTCTTCTAACGTTCTTTGGGATTTTCTGAGTTTTAAGGGTGGTCAGATAGCGGGATTATGTTACAATTTTTATAAGGGCAAGAGTGTAATGGTTTCGATATTAAACCTCAAAATATCGTGGCGACCTGGGTAATTTAATAAGGTAAGTTTAATGGAATTATGACGGCAGGTAAACTTCTGGCAGCAGTGAGCAGTAAGTATAATTATAATATTATGGTATTTTATTATTTAATAAATGATAAAATCAGTACCTTTACAAATTGGCGTATAATGATTCCATAGATTTTATTATGTAAAGCCAACTCAGTTTACTTTTTAAATATTATTAAACGAGATTAGCTAACAGTATTATTATGAGTTTGTTATACAATCAAATTGCAATGCATTATGTACTGATGACATTATTACATTTTTCTGTGATTCTAACATCACAAAGAACTACATTCAGCAACACATACTGTTACAATAGCCTTCTTGATGTACCCAATAAACAACATGTTTGTTGATGTCTAGACATGGCTTATGAGAAACAGGCTGTGTATAAACGTTTTTTGATTTTGTTGTTACTTGTTTATGTAATTAAATAAATTAATTTTTGGGAAGTTATTAGAAAAAATAAAATTTTGAGTAAAATAAAACTTGATGTGTAACATGCCTGAATGCATAAAAATACTTATTACTACTGATATTCAGTTTGATAGTGTTCTGGGAATTAGTATTTATTCTGGAAATAGATGATAAATAAAAACTACTGGTTCTTGATGAATTTGTCTCCAGAAAAGTGCTCCATGACTCAGAAAGTTAGGGAGCTCTTTATCGTAACAGAATTTCATTTTTATTTAATGCGAGCATGTTTATATAGTATTTAATATTATAAAATGTTATAATATGTTAATTTAATTTTAGTCAGATCTAAATTACTGTACTGATACACATCCTGGTATTAAAGAAAACTGTGAATACAAACAGTAGAACACTTTTTTTGCATCACATTACCAGATTTGGACTGTTCTTAACTTCAGTAAATGTCTTTGTTCAAATTCTCTTGAGAAGATTAAGTGTTGTGTTATTTTACAGGGGCACAGTCTATCAGAGCATACCAGGTACAAGACACATTTATAAAGCAGTCTGATGAAAAGGTTGATTTTAACCAGTTGTACTATTACCCAAGTGTTATTGCAAACCGGTAAGTTGTGAGTATTGTTTAGCCTGAATTTGGCATTAACTGATCTCAGTCTCATTACTCTATCATTGAGACTTGTCCAAGCTTTAGAAGCCCAAGACATCCTGAGTTTATGTGTATTATGTAAATGGGATATGAGCAGTAGTGAAGCGTGACAAAATAATTTGGATAGACATAACAATACCAGCCAAAAGCAACCTCCTACTAAGATAGTTGATGTTCTTAATGAACCAGTAAAACTGTGGCAAATAGAGTTAATGCTACCTTATAAAATTTTAAAAGAGTTGCCCCATGTGTTTGGGTGTCAAATATTACATTCGTAGAATTGTACCACGTTGTTGGCGACAAATATTAAATTTGCTTTATAGCTCCACGTTTGGATGCGCCAAATACTATAATTACAACGCTTGCATGATAATATCAATTATATTTATCATATCAAATATGATGAATTCTTTATTTAAATTGCTGGGTGCCAGAGATATTTAAGATCTCAGGGGTTATTAAAATAATAACGCTTCTGTTCAGATGCTAATTACTTATTTGTATTTGTATTACATTTACACAAACAAGAGATATTGATACATAAATGTTAGCAATAGGCATAGAAATATAATATTCAAAATTTTATATATTAAACAACATCCATCATTCATTACGCATTTTCTACAAAAGAAATAACTCCTTAAATCATCTACTACAAGTAAATATATCGCATTTATGAAACAAAGTATTAAATCATTTATAAATTTATCATTGTTCAACATAAGAGTAATCTAGACAAATTGAATCTATTCAACTATTATTCATTGAGCAATACATTTATGATTTAACCTACCAGATTACATATATGTGTTTAATGATTATCTCTTTTCACAAATATGAATTAATATATACAAAGTACATATATATTTAATAATTATTTCTTTCCATGTCATAAGATATAGAATACCATTAGCATCTCAACATACTCATGAATTCTTTCAGAATGAAACGGGCGAACCATGGATAGACGACTATATTACATTGGATCTACTTTAGTAATCAATTGAATTTAAATTTGTTACTTGATTTATGATTATCCATTTCCTGCATTCTTCGTATCTCACTTCCCACACATCACTCTTTATCACTACTTGCTCTGCCTTTGATTTCACTCGTACGCGATAACAACTGACACTCGCGCACTTCGACCTTAAATTTGGCTATATACTCCGTATTATGCGCACATAATAAAGTACACTTCTGCCTTTACTTAATTCAGATTACGTGCACATAGTAAATATACTTCTTCTCTCTTGATGACGCACTAAATTAAGTTTAGTCACTCGCGAACCGATTGCTTCTTCGTATTAGCTTGAACAATTTCTGGTTGGATTGTAGATGTATAATTACTGAATAATAATTTGATTTATTAATTCTTTCATGTCTACTTAAACAAGAATATTGTCACAATAAAGACTGATATACTACTCCTCCGACTGATTCAGTTAAACTCCTCTGATTGATATCTAAGACCCTAAGACTCATATCTAAGACGCAAAACAAGACTCCTTAGCGTTCCTACGAGGGTAATATTTATATGGTTGATCGCACTACACTCCCCACTGTCAAACTAAAAATACCCCAATTGGCTATCTGTCAACTTTTTCCCGGTAAATTCGAATTCACCCATTCAGCAGCTGATAATAGTTCGTGCTTTCAAGTGACGCTATTTTTGGTTGGCTATAACATTGGGCATGCGAGTTCTTCCCGCATGTACGTTAACTTGCAAAATGACGCTGACTTTCTCTTGTATTTAAACCGCTTTCGCCGCCTATTCCTTTGTAAATCCAAGGTTGTTTTCACCACCCTGCTAACGGTACCCTGTATTTGTTTTGCTACTATGAGCAAACAAAGCATTCTATATCTTTATGACTGGAAAGTTGTTTTCTGACAATACATTTTGAAAACGTCTGGGCGCCTTACTGTCGCCTGTATAATATTAAATTTTTATATAACTAGGAGACGTTCATTTGTATCGTTATTAATATGATTACATTACAATTTAGCAATTCTTACTTGCCAAACACATGATGTATTATGAATTATGTCTGTAAAATAATATCTAAGGTAGTGTAACATATAGGGTTACATTGTAACCTCTAGCAGATAATATCTAAGTGACTGTCAGAAACACACTATTTTGTTATATAATTTAGCCTAAATATCAAGAAAAAGCTATCGTATTGTTATCAGTGTTGTTTATGAATCTTAATTAGAAAATATTGCCAGAAAAAACAAATTTTATTCACATTTTGTAATGGTGACAAATCCGGATTACTGCAGGCATTACACAAATGTTTCATATTTTCTTGTAAATGAGATATCTACATGCCATGTCTCATTTTTTCTTATTTTTGGTTATAGTATCAGCTCCCGAGAGATTGCCATGCAATTTTGAATCACTCTGTATATGTTCTTTCACGAAAAACTCTTCCGTTCCCAGTAAATTTAAAGTTTATAAATAATTGCCCTTATTGAGAGATTGCTCGTTTTTCTTAAGACTCCTAAAAGGTAACTCTTGTCTCCCTAAATAACAAACAACATCTACCAAACGGCCTACTATCCTTTGATTTCGTGCCACATTTTCATTATGCTGTACTGCTTGAATTCTAGGTGTTTCGGACAAACAATTTTAATTCTGTTACATCCTAGCATGTGAAACAGCTCAGAATTTTTCATATGAGTTTTGCTACCAGCATGTTTAGCACCTTTAACTTCAAAATTTTTTATAGTGCTCCAACTTTGCTCCATAGTTCTTCTCCATTAAACATCAAACCGTAATAGCAGTGGAGAGTTTTGTTTCCCTTACAACCAGAGAGCCATCTATATTTACTACACCAAACTTTCTGATAATTTTTTCATCCTTCTGTGACAAATCTAAAGACGCCCGAGATATTTTTGACATAAGCAATACCTTTTACTCTAAATGTAAAGTACTGATTTCATATTTTAATAAAAATTCGAATGAATCAAAGTTTGTATTTACTCAACTTATTACCATTAACAAAAGACACATAACGTATTTTCAACATTGCATGAATTCACAAACACCTACCTTTTATGGGTCCAGGATCCTTTTACACGAACTCACAGTCTGTAAGAGAGGTTACTGGGTTTGTTACACAATAACTACGCTGTTCTACTACATTAATCAGATCTGTTTATTTTCTCAACTTTAACATTTAATTTACTTCTCTTTAAGTTTACTGAGTGTTCATTTTCTTCTAAAATTTTATTCTTATTGATTTGATTGTTTCTTCCTTGAATGTACAAAACATTCCTTTGATATGATACATATCCTAATAACTAGTACCTTAACGAATATTTTATTACATCATATTAAGACAGCCCAGTAATTGCTCACACACACACACACATACCGATTACCCCCTTTTAATATAGCATCAGAATACATTTAATTTGATACTGTTACGTTTAGGGCGTCGTTCCTGTTGATCGCATGGCGCGTTACACACAGTTCTCTGATTTGAGGTCCAAAAAAAGTTGTTGTTTCACTGTATCAAAAAAATTCACTGTTCCATGGTTATTTAAATATTTTTACACTATTTATACATTCTCAATGTGCACTGGTTGGGTCGGCCAACCTTGATTAACTCGAGTAAAGATTTTTATTGACCACGCGTGGCCTGAAGGTGAAGTCGACTGGCTGACGCCACGCTAAGCGTCGGTAAAGTTCACTTCTGTCAGCTCACTCTCTGATTCATCGATTTCGTCACGTGGTAGGTTAATTAGCCACGTGGTGGTAACTTCCGCCAACAACTTTGGGATCAAGATTATCGACAACGGCACATAAGTTACTGTATAAGTTAGTGCAAATATTAAAACTCTCACCTTAGGGTTCTTCCCAGGGTTGTACAGACGAAAACAGCTGCAGATGGGTTATTTGAGGTTTGTTTGTGAAATGATTACGCTAACGCATTTTATACTGTCTAAATCACATGCTTCTTTTTATTTATCAAAAACTCACACCCTTCTTTTACGTTCTACAAACGACAGTACAACTGTTTTATATCAAAACGTGAAATTATTTCTTATCTCTATTGAGTTTTGTTTTAAACTCTATTATGAGTGACATTACTAAGTAAATATGAATATTGAAAACGAACCAGTATGTAACCTCTGTATTACCACACACACACTCTTTCTTTTACATTAATATTTAAATAAAACCCATTCCCTTAGAGATCTCTATTACATACAGTTACATTTTAAATTTTCTTTTTATAGTGAGCAATCACCGTTTAGTTTGAATTAGTTTTAATATGAATATTCGGTGTTTTTAGTTACCCATCCGCTGCATGTTCATAGAGTTGATTGCACAAACTCGTTTTGAATGCTTTCTTCGTTCTAACGCACTCCGACACTCGTTTATCTTAAATTTAGTTGTGGTTTCTTTTTTATCACCTTTTTTATTTACTTTGATTCAATATCTGTACACATTATAATATATAGTCGGCCGACGTAACTTTACTCGCACTTAGATGTTTAGATTTTTCTGGCCGCGCGGCCCTGAGTTGCAATGGGACTGACTCATTACTGCTAAGGCGGTAATCCACGGAGTTTAGTCTGGTCACATGATCAACAGTCTGCGCTCCAATTGGTGCTTTTTTTTTAAAAGGCGCTATAACGCAGGCATATGGTTTAGCAACATTTTGCTGTCTGGTGCAATACATGACTGGACGTTATTTTTTTTCCGTGATTCACGGCTGACACAAAACTGTAGGTTATTTCATAATCTGTCTGGATGGTTTGAGTGTGGAGACAAAACACAGACGTTTTGTTTTGTAATAAACACTGCATACGTGGTTGACTAAGTCGAGGTTCCAAAAAGGTGAACGCTGACTACATAGGGAATACACTTGATTTAAAAATTGTTTTTCATACAATTCCGTACCGTTTCAATTCCCCCCCCCCCCAATGAGAGGTTGGATGCCGAAGCATACAAACCCATTGCCTATAACCTAAGAGGATCAGTGAGGATATGGTGCCGCAACCCCCCTGAACTCTCTACTAAAATCCTGGGTACTTACCCCCCTAGTCTGTTGACTGTGGCAGCACCCATCTGCTCTTACTGGACTTCTCTATTCGAGATCCCAACACCATAAGCCCAGACCGATTCCCGCCACAGTATCACCGGACTCTGAAACATCCAATTAAAAATTAACAAAAAGGCCTTCCAATATACCATATCCACAACTGATTCGTTTCCTTTTAGCCATACTGGTTCATTATCAGCAAAGTACTGGTTCATTTTTTATTACAAAATATAACGTACATCTGGCTACATTGTAATATAGCTTGTAAATTGTCCATCGGTTACATTGATTGATTTGAATTCAATCCCATAGTTCCAGACAAATTAAATAATATTCCCCATACAATATTACCCGTCCAAAATAACACATTAATTATACAAAATCGCATTAAATCATAGCAATTATAAATAATAAATACAAGTTACATCCTTATATCCTTAACTGTATATATATAGTATATAATATATATATATAGAATACATTTTTTTTTACCCCCTTAATAATCCCTTAACCCCTGATACCCGTTACATTCTGCTGTGTTCAGCACTAGGCTTCTTGGCCCTTGCAGACCTCAACCTAGCCGTAATCACATCTCCCTCGTGACCTGTAACTGGGTCACCACCTAATCCACACTCACTATTTCCCCCCCTGGACTGTAGCGCCCAGTTGCTTCCACAAGGAGTGATGCGGAAGGGGTGGACATTTTTTTCTTTTATTCCACCCCCATCCTTGCTTCGGTGTTACAATAAAAATTCAGTATAATACTTACTAGTATTGAATGATACGCCCCTAATGGACTACCACCCCTATCTGGGTGAAAATAGCCCTGTTCCAAAATTTGGTAGATTTCCCAAAAAACAACCCCCCTACTAAGTCTAACAAACCACCGGGTTAACAAGACAAAACAAACCACAAGCCAGTTATATCAAGTAAAATTTATGATTTGTCACAATTAACTACTTACACGGTCATGATCCGGTGAGGTCATGGCCGCACTTAGGTGGGGAATCTACAGTTAAACATAAAACATAGATTGACATTGATAACAGTTTTCATGAACAGTTATATGCACATCTTATTTTCCAAACACTCTCTCAGCCTGATTTAATTTGTTCTTTCAGTTTTCAATTTTAAATGAATATTTCAATCATTATTTTTTCATCAATTATTTATTTTAATTAACCATTACAGTTAAAATTCAAATCAAAATAAAATTAAACGCATCACTAACATTCACATTTTTAAGTTAATCCAATACCACCTCAAAATTAATAATTTAGTCTCTTCATATATTCAAAACAATTTCAGTGATTTTAATTACATTTCTCAAAATAATTCTACTTGGTTTAATGTTTAATTTCTCCTCAGTGGTTCAATAAATTTTACAAGCATTACATCATTTGTTTCAAATCACTCCTTAACTTCCTCCATAATCACATTCTAAATACCATTTATCTCTACTCATAACCTAACATAGCAGGTACCACAAAATAATAATTTAACCTTTTGGTTACATGACTTTTGTTTTAAAATATTTTCACAAACTATTTTTTCCTTAAATACCCGTAAATAGGTTATATGTTACATGTACAGGATAATGGTATATCGGGATGCGATGGAAGACGAACAGAACCCCTTCCTCAATGATGGTGAATAACCACCCTTTTGCAGACCTCAGATCCTTGTCTGCCCCTTATTTCCAAAAATAACAAACAAACCACAACCACTAATCTACGACCCCATCCCGGTATGCCATAATCCTATTATACTATACAGAAATTTATTATTTCGTTTGTTTACTCAGCCACAAAACTTCTTTACTACCTACCTAATTAAAGGATGAGTTTACAATTCATAAATAACACCAGTTTTTTAAATTTGAGGATTACCCTAATGTATTATTTAGAATTAAGGCAATCAAAGGTCTGAAAAAGTGAGCCAATTTATGTAACTATTTTTACTGTTTTTCTAAGGGGAGGGTTAGGGAAATCGGGAAGATGAAAAGGGCAAGGATCAGTAAAAGATCAAGACCTAGGACTAAAGGTAAGGACAAGGCTCCCTCCGGAAATAAGGATAAATGGAGAAAACCAAAGCTCGCATAGACAGGGGCGCGTCCCTGAAGTAGACGAACCCCACTGGGACAAGTGGGGAACATCTACCCGCTACCATTTACTGTTTTATATAAAATTCCTAGTTTTATATTTATTTAGTTTATATGTAATTACAGAATTTATTTTATTATTTTATTTTAACCAATACTTTTTTAAATTGGTGGCGTTATGGGTACCCACTATTTCCCCCATCATTTGGTTTCGTAAAACGTAGGCGTTATCCATTTTAATTTCCACTACTTCATATGGTCCTTCATACAACAAAAAGAATTTTTTAATCTCTTTATCTTGTGCCCTTGATAAATCGTGTCTTCTCACTAATACCAACTGACCTATCTCATACTTAGTCCACTTACCTTTGCATCATGAAGCCGTTTTCTTCTTTCTCCCTTAGTTAATAAATTTTCATTGGCGAGTTTAAGTTTTACTTCCAGATCTCGGGTGTTGCTCTCTGGTGGAAAGTTGAACAGCTGTTCCAGAATCCTAGGTGGACGTGTTCCCTTGACTAACTCGTATGGTGTGAACCCCATTGATTCATGGGTGGTACAATTTAACCATTCTTCAATTCTCCCCACATATGCTGGCCATTCACTGTGTTTGGCATGGCAACATGCCCGAAACATTCTCCCTAATTCTCGCATGACTCTTTCAGCTTGGTTCGACTGAGGATGGTATACCGCCGTGTGTTTAGGTATGATGCCTTCCCAACCCAAAGTTTGACGCCATATTCCGCTAATAAATTGGGGTCCATGATCAGATAGTATTATTTTAGGTTTTCCGGTTTTAATCATATAATCCTTTGTTATTTTTTCACTTAATACTTTACTGGTTGCCCTCTTTATGCTATATAACCTTACAAATTTCGTGAACGTATCTAATACCACAAAAATGTACATTACGCCTCCCCTTCTCTTAGGTAGAGGGCCAAACAAATCCACCGCAACTAAATCAAAAGGCTTTTCAACTTTAATACACCTCATTTCTCCCTCTAATCGGTAATTACCTACTTTTGACTTTTGGCATAAATCGCACCCCCGGAGTAAAGTTCTAACCCTCCGTTCCATATTTTTAAATAAGCATGATTCTTTTAATACATTTACACACTTCCTAGCACTGAAATGCCCATACCGAAAATGACAGTCCCATATGATCTTATCTACCAACCCTTCCGGTATAACTAACCTCCAATCACGCTCTCCCCCCTCTTCTTTCTTAAACAACTCCCTTGATAAATCTGAAAATAACAGCTATACTCTAACTCATCTGAATCGGACTCTAAGCTAGTTATTATTTTATTCAATTTAGGATCTGTCCTCTGCATGCTATTAATATCTCTCAATTCTTCCCCAAACAATCTATCTTCCCTACTAAGTCTAAAAATTTCTATTTCTTTTAAGTCCCTCCCTGTTCTCATTCTCTCTGTATCTACCCTGGATAAGGTGTCAGGTATCTTGTTTTCCGCCCCTTTTATATATTCCCAACTAAAATTATACTCTTGTAAAGCTAGCACCCACCTGGTTATCCTGCTATGTGTCAACTTACAGGTGTTTAAAAAAGATAATGCCTTGTGGTCAGTCTGGATGATAGTGGAGTTTCCCAACTTCTTCACGTCAAAGACAATGCTTAATAATTCCTTCTCAGTTGTTGTGTAGTTGCTTTCGGCAGCTAACAACGTCCTACTGGCGAAAGCAATAGTATGATGTTCTTTGTTGTCGTCCTCCTGGTACAACTCGGCTCCTAAAGGAATATTACTGGCATCCGTCTGTAAGTAAAATGTGCGTTCAAAGTTAGGGTGATTCATCATGATCATGTTACTAAAATGGTCCTTTATCTCATTAAACACATCCCGTTCTTTTTCCCCCCATTTCCACTGTTTATTCTTTTGTAACACTGCGCTCAACTTTGAAGTTATATGGGCATAGTTTTTATGGAATTTTCTATAAAAATTACATAGCCCTAAAAAGCTTTGTAACTGCTTGATATTTCTGGGTTCTGGAAATTCAAAACTAATCTCAACTGGTTTACCTTCATTATTAAGTACTAACAACCGCTTCTCAAAATCAATTATCGCCTTATGCTTTATCAAAAAATCATTCCCCAGGATAACCTCCAAATTTAATCCCCGTACTACTAAGAATGTATTATCATACTCTACTCCATTAATTACCATATTCAAATGTACCTGTTTAGTTACACGTTTACTCCTTACCCCGGTAATACCTACAATGGTCACCCCTGCTACTGGCAAAAATGGGATATTTTTATTTGTTTCTTGCAAACCCTCTAATATGTGTTCGGAAATAACAGAAATTCACTACCTGTGTCTACTAAAGTTTTTATTTCCTTACCTTCAATTTGAATTCTTACCTCGGTCAGTCCGGTTTCTGGTCTTGCTGTCTCTACGTCATCCTCCTCCATCAATTCCTTGGACAGGTCAGTGCGGATGACGTTACTTATATAGTCGTTGTTGTCGTGGATCCCGCAGTCCTTTGTCGACAGTGGTGGGGTCCCTTCACCCACTGTCCTTGCTAGTTTTCCGTCTGAGTGGTTGCACGGCCTGGAGTGTACCCACCACGACCTCTGCTAGAAGTTCCACTGCTTCCCGGTGCTCTTCGGTTGCTACTCTCTCCTCTCTGCAGTTGAGTGTTTTGGTTATGCTCGGTGTTGTTACGTTGACAATTCCTTTCTTTATGGCACCTATAACAGGTCGTTCTGCTGCCGTAGTTCTCGCAATGGCACTCTCCATATTGCCAGCCCTCTTGTCTATTGTTATTATTATTACCTCCTCGCGTCCCTCTATAATGAGTTGGTGTTCCCCTGGGCTGGTAATGTCTTTCGTTTGTGTATGGTGCAGGCTGATTCGGGCGCCTACCCGTCTCTCGTTCTCTAATATTTTGGAAAATGTCCAGTATTTGCTCTAATTCGTTTATATCTTCCACTTCCCTTGTCATTAAATTGATCTGGATTTCTCTCGGCAAGTGTTTACTTATATATCGTACAAACGATCGGAACGGTAACGGACGCTCTAAATATTTCACCTCATTATATAACCACATCACGTACAGGGTCACATTGTCCCCCTGGGCCCCAAAATTACCTTTTCCCATAATTTTACTGCGTAACCCCTCTTGCTCCTCCTCCGACCAGTATTTACTTCGGAAGGCACTCTCAAAACTTGGATAATCTCCCCATTCTACTTTATGTACTTCTGCCCACACTGCAGAGTTCCCTTTGAAACATTTCATTATTTTTAAAAACTTAACCTCCCAATTACTGTTACAAAACTGATTATACTCTCTTACTCTATTTAGAAATTGCATGGGGTGTACCCCCCCTATTCTCACAACTAAATAATTCTAGCTCAATGTCGTTATTTACTTCTTGCGTTATTAATATTCGTTCCGCGACACTGTTTAAATTTTTATTTATTTCCCCACTTAACTCATCTTTAGTATTGGTCAATTTTTGTTCGATCAAGTTAAACTTGTTATTTGTTACGCGTTCGGATTGAATGCTCGCCTCGTTTACCATTTCTACCGCGCCTTTTAATAACTGTATTTCGGACTCATGGCTGTTTTTCGTTTCGCTAATCCAACTGTCAATATTCTCATTAATTTCTACAATTTTGTTTGCAAAAGTTAATTTACATTCACTTATTTTATACTCCATATCAGCGCTGTATTCATTTATTTTGCTTTCACAATTACTTTCTATTTCACTACATTGTTCCCTAACTTGTACTTTGATCTTATCTGCTACTTGTGCATTTACATTGTTTATTTTACTTTCTAAATTTTCATTAATTATGTTAAACTGTTCGTTCACTAATTCTATCACTGTATTATTCACTAATACGATTATCTAATTGTGCATTAATGACACTTATACGCTCATCGAGCTGTTGTATTAGCTTAGCATTTATTTCATTAAATTTGACATCAAACTTATTGTTCTGTTCATCAAATCTCTTATTGAAACTACTTTTAATTTCTTTGATTTCGTTTTTCTGTTCATCAAATTATGATCATTCATATCAAAACGTTTATTAATGTCATTAGACATTTTACTCTGTTGCTCTAAAAACAACTGCATCATATTCATCACCTCGTTATTGTCAAATTGTTTATTTTTATTCATTACGGGTGGGGTTATCTGAATCCCAGAGTCATCTATGTCAGCTCACTTGCTTAATTCTCTATTTTGAACTAAGATTGGAGTCGAATGGACCTCCCACCCACTCATGACCGTTGATTCTGTCAAACTATTTTCTTTATTGATATTTGTATCAAATTTATTTTCTGTATTAACTTCGGTTAAGACAGTCATGCTGACTTTATCATCCTTATTTTTCATTTTATATGGTGGGTTTTTTTTTTACATATACTATTATACATTATTTAACTTCAACTACAATTTTTTACAACATCACCCTCACTCCCAAATACCCCGTTCTGCAGCTTAATGAGGCCTGATCTGTGTGATTATAATAAATCACACAAATCGTCCAACTGTTACGGGCGCCACTGAAACTATATAAGTTAGTGCAAATATTAAAACTCTTACCTTAGGGTTCTTCCCAGGGTCGTACAGACGAAAACAGCTGCAGATGGGTTATTTGAGGTTTGTTTGCGAAATGATTACACTAACGCATTTTATACTGTCTAAATCACATGCTTCTTTTTATTTATCAAAAACTCACACCCTTCTTTCACGTTCTACAAACGACAGTACAACTGTTTTATATCAAAACGTGAAATTATTTCTTATCTCTATTGAGTTTTGTTTTAAACTACTATTATGAGTGACATTACTAAGTAAATATGAATATTGAAAACGAACCAGTATGTAACCTCTGTATTACCACACACACACTCTTTCTTTTACATTAATATTTAAATAAAACCCATTCCCTTAGAGATCTCTATTATATACAGTTACATTTTAAATTTTCTTTTTATAGTGAGCAATCACCGTTTAGTTTGAATTAATTTTATTATGAATATTCGGTGTTTTTAGTTACCCATCCGCTGCGTGTTCATAGAGTTGATTGCACAAACTCATTTTGAATGCTTTCTTCGTTCTAACGCACTCCGACACTCATTTATCTTAAGTTTAGTTGTGGTTTCTTTTTTATCACCTTTTTTATTTACTTTGATTCAATATCTGTACACATTATAATATATAGTCGGCCGACGTAACTTTACTCGCAGTTAGATGTTTAGATTTTTCTGGCCGCGAGGCCCTGAGTTGCAATGGGACTGACTCATTACTGCTAAGGCGGTAATCCACGGAGTTTAGTCTGGTCACGTGATCAACAGTCTGCGCTCCAATTGGTGCTTTTTAAAAGGCGCTGTAACGCAGGCATATGGTTTAGCAACATTTTGCTGTCTGGTGCAATACATGACTGGATGTTATTTTTTTTCCGTGATTCACGGCTGACTCAAAACTGTAGGTTATTTCATAATCTGTCTGGATGGTTTGAGTGTGGAGACAAAACACAGATGTTTTGTTTTGTAATAAACACTGCATACTTGGTTGACTAAGTCGAGGTTCCAAAAAGGTGAACGCTGAGTACATAGGGAATACACTTGATTTAAAAATTGTTTTTCATACAATTCCGTACCGTTACAGAATATTTTATTACATCATATTAAGACAGCCCAGTAATTGCTCACACACACACACACACACACACACACACATACCGATTGCCCCCTTTTAATATAGCATAAGAATAAATTTAATTGGATACTGTTACGTTTAGGGCGTCGTTCCTGTTGATCGCATGGCGCGTTACACACAGTTCTCTGATTTGAGGTCCAAAAAAAGTTGTTGTTTCACTGTATCAAAAAAATTCACTGTTCCATGGTTATTTAAATATTTTTACACTATTTATACATTTCAGTGTGCACTGGTTGGGTCGGCCGACCTTGATTAACTCGAGTAAAGATTTTTATTGACCATGCGTGGCCTGAAGGTGAAGTCGACTGGCTGACGCCACGCTAAGCGTCGGTAAAGTTCACTTCTGTCAGCTCACTCTCTGATTCGTTGTTTTCGTCACGTGGTAGGTTAATTAGCCACATGGTGGTAACTTTCGCCAACAACTTTGGGATCAAGATTATCGACAACGGCACACGAGCGCACACTCACAGCCACATTCCAATGTTATCGTTTTTTGCGTACCAGCCTCGGCCTGGTACCAAGTGAATATAAGGTGTTACACAACTCAGGTTCTAATGGCCATAAAGGGTGCCCAAATAGATTGGCCTCAAATAACTATTAAATGAAATAAAAAATAGACCCTTCCAAATTGTCCCATTACAAGACCCCCCCCAATGAGAGGTCTTCTGTCACAACAGAAGAACTCTCATTGCTAACCCTAAGAGGATCAGTGAGGATATGGCGCCTACAACCCCCCGTTAATTCTTAACACATCATGGGTAAACTACCCTCCTAGCTCGGCGACTATGGCTGCACCTGAACGAGATTACTGGACTTCTCTGTTCGAGATCCCAACACCATAAGA
Source organism: Magicicada septendecula (assembly GCA_034769895.1). NCBI lineage: Eukaryota > Metazoa > Arthropoda > Insecta > Hemiptera > Cicadidae > Magicicada > Magicicada septendecula. The sequence continues at coordinate 252,787,849 of CM068369.1, forward strand.
TCGGACAGATACTCACCATAGTACCCCTAACCTTCTATCATTCCACCCAAAAAATCAAAACACTGGCCTTATACCATACCAGATCCTCAACCGATATGTTCCCCCTTACATGCATACTGGGTTGCCTTTAGCAAATACTGGGTGCGTACACATACTCATTACTACTGACTATAATATCTGCCTTCCATTTCTTACTTTCAAATTTCAAAATAATTTCTTTTCGCAAATTAACGTTACGTTTTCAAATCAAAACACAGCAACTAATTAAATTCAAATAATTTAAATTTTGTTCAAAAATTAATCTAAGTCCAAAATCAAACTTTTACATCACCATTAATTGCATTAAAATACCAAAAATCTTTTACATGAATCTACCATTTTTCTTCACCAACTACTAGCAATCCTAAAAACAAATAAACTGAACATTTTATTAAACCATAAATTCACTTATCCTAACATTTTTTTATAACACATATAATATGAATAACCTAAATCAGTTAACACATTAACAATACATACAATCCACAAAATATTCTGAACATCAAAACACCATCTATACGGCAAGGAAAAATAAAAAATTAAATTTTTTTTTTTTTTTTCAAAAAATTCCGATTCTCAAAAGAATAATTTTGTCCACAGAATTTATTCTTTAATCATTTCAGTATGAATACACAAATAAAATCTACGAATCAATTGTAAAAAAACACTATATATCAAACATCAGTCATCAGCTGATCTCTCTGGGTCAAGTGAATGACCTTGTCCTAGATACATCTCAAAAATTATACAAAGTAAAATTCATCATATATTTATGATTTTTACACTCAAACATAATATAACGTAATAAAATTCGCATTTAAGTGGACCAAAATTTACACACTTTATAGCTTTAATTTATTTCCAAATTCTACTCAATCGTTTACTGGTTTCGTTTATTATTACACTTTAACTATGATTCTCTCTTTAACATTTTCATTCTCAATTAGTTTGGGTGACTCTTAATATTATTCATAGTAATTCGATTTATTAAATTGGCATTTAAATATAATCTTACCCCCCTGCTCCCTCTAACAATCACTAACAGATTTACCTAGCATGACACCACTCTCTCAAAACATTTACCAATAATTCTCTAACTCCATTCACATCATTCTACCCTTATAACAAAATACTCTCTACCCTCTTTGTACTTAGGACGTGTGTTCCCTTCCCATACTCATCCCCTTATTGGTTCCTGGACTCTCCCTAGGTAACCCCGCCAAACCCCATTTAAAACTATTCCCCTCCCGCCACAACACTTTTTGTTGAGGACTCCTTATCACACCACCCCCTTCTACAAAATTTCCCCATCAACTAATTATTCTCCCATTACATCCCTCTCGTTACTCTATATATAATCCCTATCGCTACTGTGTCACTATTAAGACTCACTTTTCTACATTACTTTTACTCCCAAGAATCTTATTCTGTTTAACACCCATCTAAACTTAACTTGGACTGAGTAATTCAAATGCCTTCTTTATGCTTGTCACCCAAATTCTAACATTTACCACATTTTACATTACATTAACCATTGAAAATTCAAAACTATCTCAAATCAATTTCATCATTTGACTTAAAATCTCTTAGACACATTGACCCTTTTAAACACATTGAAAATATTCTATTCAAACATTTAACTACATTGATAAAATTCTGCAGATCACTTATAAGTGACATAATACATATATAACCCCAGCAATCAGCTGATGTCTCACTGTCATGTGAATGACCTTTCTCTAGATACATTTCAAAAGTTATACAAAGTACACACGTTTATAATCCTTACCCCTAACATACTGCATACAATTAACACAAATACCCAAAATTATATAGTTGCAATCATAATTATTATCTAAAAGTAACATCATCATAATTGACCCTAACACTTAAAATTGTTTGCTCTCATGCGTGAAATACATCACTAATCATCGAGTCATAGTTATAGCAACTGTTACTGAACAGGAACTGGGTCGTCAACCACCAACTCTCTCTATAGAGGAAGTGAAATTGATCGCCCGCTGTTTACAGAAGTCGTCACCCTCTCACTGAATTTTCAGCTACCCCCCCTACTACATCATTTTCTTAAAGTCCCCCCTTACACCCAGTTACAATTAGGTAACCGCCCGCCGGGTAAACCGGATCAAGCATTTGCCTTATGCACAGATGCGTTATCTGTGCCCCTGGCTTGTAACAGCCAGCTCCTTTTCCACACACACTATTGTTTCCTGGTGTTGGACTGTGGCGCCCATTTGCATCCCCAAGAACTGAAGTTTACATATATATGGTATAGACGCTGCCTATACCGTTCTTGGTTCAGCGTTATACAAAATTCGGTATTACTGATGTCCGAGGACACCAGTAATCCTACTAAAATGATTCACACACCCTTAAAATGGCACTATCACCCCCTTCGATGATAGCCGCTGTTCCATAGTTATGTAGTTTCCCCTGAGTTACCCCCCGGTCAATTTCTATGTTCACCAATTTAGAATATACTTAGATAAATCCACGGTCAGGGTTTGGTGAAGCCGTGACCACCCGAAATGTGGGGAAACTACCAAAAGACATATAAGGCTCACACTGATACTGCTACTATAGTTCACAGAGGGTAAACTCTTATATGTTTGGTTATTTTATTAATTAAATTTTCATGTTCAACATCTCTTAGACTCATCTACATTTTTAACTTTTAAACATTAAAACATTTTATCTTATTTAAATTGTATTATAAACTTCATACTTACAGTACATCACTCATATATTGTCATAGACACAAAATATAAACATTGATTACCACCAAATCATGTACACAACTCCATTTATCTTCTGAAACATTTTAACAACCATGTTATTCCACAAACTAAACACATTTTACATTTATTCATTTAATATTTATTATCAAGTTCCAATCTCCTAAAATCATTTAAATCCATTATCAGAATCTCTTTATATAACATTTTAAATCAATCAAAATATTTAAACATCTCAAATTATTTTAATTCCATCAGTTATTAAAAACAACATATTTTAATTACTTTATTCCAAAACAATTACAATTCATTTTTTACCTTCATAATTATTCTCATTATTTATTTAGTCTGCCAAAATATTATTATTATTAAATCAAATTTCTACTACCTACACATTGTTTACATCAAGGACATTTTACAACATAGACACAATTAATTTCACTATAAATTTATTTACAATTCTTCATCATAATTTTTCTGTTTAACACACCTCATTTCATAATCTAGCCAGGTCATAACCATAAACTAAAATATTTAAAATGTTCATTCACTGATTTTTTAATTAACCTCCATCATTGTATAATAGTCTTATTTTTATATAATAATTATCGTCCCTATTCACACTCGTTACACTATTATTATTATTGTAATGATTACTTTCGTTAATTACATTAACACAATAATTAACTACATCTTTGTCTACCATTAAGTCATAAAACCCGTCTACATTGGTAATTTTAGTCCAGTCTCCATCAGTATTTTTGGTTAACATAAGGTAAGTTATTTTGTCATTATACTCCTACACTATATCAATTACATCATTACACTACAATTTTTACAGGTGAGTGATTGACGTTTGTCTGCAAGTGAGGGGGAAGTGTTGTTTAGAGCGGTCTAATTGGCCGAAACTATACAGCACAGCGTTGTCAACTCGTACTTGTTGTTCCGCTGTTTGTGCGTTACCACGTGCGCGTAGTAAATTGAACAGCAGGCCTAGTGCGTTTACTACGGTTTGATGTGAGTGAAATTTAACAGTTTTAAAATTTACAATATTATCATATTTTAGTGCATTTGCATGATTGAGTGATATTTTTTAAATTTAGTGATTATTAGTCTAATATTCAGAAGTGATTTTGTGGTAAAATTTAAGTATTTAGTGGACTAAGTGATAGTGATTGTAAATATTATCCATTCAGCTATGACCAACGCCAGTACGAGTGCTTCAGCTATACTTAAGACAAGAAAAAGGAAAGTATTTAATGGACAGGCAAGACAACTTATCTGTTCAGTACGTGAATATTTTGAAAAAGAAAAAGCAAACGGGGGGCCGTTAATTTCCTTTAATAAAGTTTTAGAGCGTACAGCTGCCGCATGCGAAGTAGGGAAGAATCTTATAGTACGTATAGGAAAAGAGAAAGACGATCTTCTTACTGATTTTAGTGATACAGAGCCCAAGATACACCTAATAAAAAAAGAAATATAGACAAAAAAGTTACGAAGTTAGATTCTTTCCAAGAAAATGCAATTCGACAGCATATTTATAGCTACTATTGTAGAAAAGAGCACCCAACAATAAATAAACTTCATAAGTTGTTAGCAGCTGCTAATCTTTTTGCCAGTAGTAAATCATCTGTTAGGAAAGTATTGCAAAATATCGGTTTTAAGTTTACAAACATTTCGGGGAGAAAAGTTCTTATGGAAAGTGAAAGTGTAGTTGCTTTACATTGTAGATTTCTACGAGAAATTCAAACTAAATCTATTGAAGACATAGTCTGGTTAGATGAAACATGGGTAAACATAGGTCACAGTTTACGAAAAGGCTGGACAGATGATACTGTGGAAGGAACAATGAAAATACCTTTAGGACGAGGAGGTAGATATATTATTGTACATGCTGGGACATCAAAAGGTTTCATACCTAACTGTTTTTATGCCTTTAAGTCAAAGAAAACGAGTGACTTCCACGAAGAAATGAACTCTGAAAACTTTACCAAATGGTTCACAGACTCGTTATTAAAAACCCTCACAGTGCCGTCAACTGTTGTAATGGATAAAACGCCCCTTATCACTCGGTTATATACGACAAAGCGCCAACATTAGCTACACGTAAAGAAGAAATTATTCACTGGCTTCATGAACATAACATTTCTACGGCTGTTAGCATGAAAATAGCAGAGCTATTGGAGCTGGTGTCAGGTTGTAAACCCCGCTTTCCGGAATACGTAATTGACAAAATAGCGCAAGAACATGGCCATAAAGTAGTAAGATTACCACTGCATCATTGTCATTTTAACCCCATTAAGTTAATTTGGGCACAAGTAAAGGGATGTGTAGCAAGAAATAATAAGACTTTTACAGGAACTGAAGTAGAAAAATTGATACGCAAGGGCATTACGAATGTTACTGCAGACGATTGGAGAAAAGCAGTGATGCATACAAAGAAAGTAATTGACGAAGCATGGAGCAACGAAGGCATATTAGAAGACGCCGTGGAACAACTGGTAATAAATTTGGGGACAGAATCCAGCGACTCGAGTGACTCTGGTAGCGACATAAGTGGTGTAACACCTTTAGATTAACGGCACAGGCAGAAAACTACAGACAGGTAATAATAATTTCATTTTCAGTTTTGTTTTTATGGTAAAAGTAATAAAAACAAAACATTGACTCTTATTGTGCTGTCTTATATTTTTTATTATTGTTAATTTTTACTTTATTTATACACTAAGTTGATTATTGCACATTTGCACATGTCACATTTATCGTTAAATCAAAAAATTAAAGATTCTGAACATTTGAAGTTAATTTTAAAAAAACACTGAAGTTAATTAAGTTCTCGTTTATTATACTCATAAGAATTCACATTTTTGGTTTATGAATTATCTGTAGTTACAACTGAATAAATATTAGTTTTTAGCTAAATATAATTATTACACTACGACTCGGAACACAAAACTTTAAAAGGCGAGATTTCTGAAGAAGCCTTTAAAAGGCGAAAGCCGGTTCAGGTTGTAAGGTATAACTTTTTCGTTTTTATCTATAAAAAGTTTTGTGTTCCGAGTCGTAGTGTAATAATTATATTTAGTTAATTAACGGACACGTCATGGACAACGAAATCGAAGATTAGTTTTTAAGTAGGGGAATACATATTTAGTCTGCGTGTACTGGATTTGTTTTGTCTGCGAGAAGTATGTTTTGAGTGAATGCAGTAACGAAAGTTACGCTTGCTTGACATTCAACAGAAACACGTGGTTACAAAGTGGCAACATGGCGATGACATCATTGCAAACGTCAATCCCTCTCCTGTAAAAATTTTAGTATAGGTGAGTGTTTATCATTTACAACAGTATCATCAAAATAATCATCAATATCTATTTCACAAGGTAAGTATTTTATATCATCTATTTCCTTCAATTCTAACCTCTCTTTCAACTTTTTATAATTTCTCTTTAACTGATATAATTCTATCTCCCTATCTACACACAACTCTCTCTCCCTAAATATCTCTCATCATCATAACACCTGTCACAACCCCCCTGACCTCTTTCATACCACGCAAAGGGCACAACAAACTTACTACATTTCCTGGCACTTCCAACAATATTACAACAAATTACGGGACTACTTGAAGACACCTCGTCTTCCACACAACCACCGGAGGAAACTCTGTCCTCATAAAACACATGTGGAGTCTTTACTCCAATTATACTACAGGGAAAATTTGCCCTCTGCCCTCCATACTCACCTAACTTCGCTTCATACTCTCTCTCACTCTCGTCAACACTTTCTATGCTCACAACTTTACTTTCTAACACCACATTCTTAATTATATCATCGTAATTCTCACCCCTACTTACCTCACTATATGTCATCTGCCCGTCTTTATTTTCATCGAATTTATCGGACTTTTCACTAGTCTCTACCCCTCTTTTAATCTCGTAATTTTTGTCTACTTTATTCTTTGTAATGTTATTAATTGTGTCACCTATTCTGTTTATTTGTTTATCAAACACATGATCTATTGATTCTATTATCTCATCTTTCATATTATCAAAACGTGTATTAATTTCATTCACTTGTTTACTAAAAGTAATATTTTGTTGTTTTATTTCATTTCTGATCTCATTAAATTTATCATTAAAATTATTTTTAATCTTATCATTCTGTTCATTTAATTTCTCATTAAAATTGCTATTTTGAACATCAAAACGACGATCTATTTTATCGAATTTTTCATCATTGGCATCAAAACGTTTATTTAACTCATTAAATTTGTTGTCTGTACATTGTAGCGGGTCATTTTTGGGTATTTTTATTTTTACCGTATGGGGCATGTACATTTTTATTTCTTTCATTTTGGTGCGAGCTTGTCAAAAGTTGTGAAAATTATTGTGCAACCAGACTCATTCCATTATAACAGAACGCATGGCAACGTTATTTCCAATGTTAAGAAACAGTTTGAGACAAAGGCGTTACGCAATTTCAATTGTGTAAGTCGGCGAGCGAAGCATTTACCCCCTTCAAACTTCTCAGAAATCTGTACTTGTGTAGCAGCACACAGACGCAACTGTATCACCACAAACTCGAGTGACGCATCCAGCCACCAAACCGGATGTCCTGGGACGAGTAAACTTCAGCAATGCGCTTTTGAGCGGCAGGAAGTGCTGTTTACGTCCGGTTCCTACCATGACGTCAGCCTGTGCCTAATTGAAATCAGTGACCATGGTAACCTAAACAACTACATGACTAGCATGAGTCGAAACTGTGACGACTAACTGTAAGGCATTGATGTCCGTCGTCTCAACTAAAATGCTCCAGGAGTGGGGAACAGAGAGACGCTGGCAGTCTGTGTGTCGACTCTCGCCTGCGCAGGCCGCCCGACAACCCGGGCTCAGAAACAAAATTTTTTAACTAATGTAACAGCATACTACAGTATAAATTCATGTGACCGCGGTCGGTTTTAGAAGAAACATTATCAATAATGGCATTTTGAATAATATAGAACCAACCATTCTCGGGAGAAGATGCGTGTGTGCGGTGACCGCGTAGCAAGCGTGTGGGGTCGGGAATTTGTAATTTAAATAAAAAATGATAAGGGGTTTAGAATTTTCCGTGTGGATGTAGAGAGCGAGCAAAGCTGGGCTGGTTTCTGTTTGTGTTGTATAATTGTGTTTGTGCTTTAGAAAAGAAGGTAAGAGATAGTTGGTAAGTTCTTGTACAAGACGCACGAGTTGCACAATAGGTAATTCCATGTAAATCTATTTGTCAAACAGTAATTTCAACAATTGAGCATTAAAATTAATAATTCTCTTCTTAACGATGTGTAGAGTTAATTATTTCGAGAACCCATGAAACACATGTTTGTATCTAGCGTTCGTACGAAAGGATCCTGGCCCGAAATAAAACGAAACCTTGATACAGTATTAAACAAACTGATATTTGATAAACCTAAGGGATTTGGTTATTTAATTCAATTATTTACTAAATAGCTCCTTCGAGCGCCATCTTGTTACCAACTGTAATAAGAAAATTACCAAGGTTCGTTTCAGCGAACTAGGAGAACAGAATGTGGTTGCTGAAATAATAACAATCATTTATGTTCATCAATCATTAAACGTTATTATTACTTTATTATTATTCATATTTCATGTTACTAAAATCATACAGACAAAATTTGAATTAATAATTGACAAAGCGTGAATAATAGTTGTTGATTACCTTGAATCTCTTTTAATTTACTTACTCGCATTACAATAACAGATTCTTGAAATACATTTTTAAGAATTATAACGGGAACGCAAACCAGCCTTCTTATTACTATAAACTATAGTAAAACTATATTCTCACATACACACACAACACACACAAAGCTACTTTAGAGATCTCATTTTTAAATATTTTATACTTTCTTCAAAATTTATTTCCCCATTTTATTTAATTTTTTAAAAAAGAAAAAACCAGCATTTTTAATTATTATTTTGAATGTCTACTTTCCTGTTTACGAGTAGAAGTTCGACTCCTGGGGTGTCTCCTCATGGCGTGCACTGTTTTACTGTTTTATAGTTCGCACTATCACATTTTACTGCCGAACTGTTAATTTTGGATGTGTATTGGCCGGAAAACTGTTTGTATTTTAGATGTACATATAAAGATTCACATTTTTAATTGTATGCGGGCCCGTCGGCGAACACAGAATAACTTCGCCCGAAAACCGGCGAGAGCCGGGCAGACGCGACAGTTTATTTTGCGTCTGGTCCGCTGAGATGTTAATTTCCAACTGTTTGTTCGGTGCCTCACACAGTTGCTGGCGTGACACACCCAGGATAGGCTCTGACGAAACCGATGACACACAGTTGTTATATAATTTGCTGACGCAACGCATCGCCTGATGTCTGGTTGTGTAACGTGTTTACGTTTTTCGTGTTCGTCATTGTCCTTGAACTGACTTTGGTACAGTTTGCCGGTTATTAAAACTGTTTATATGAATATTGTCTAATAACTTTGTTTTCAACGCCTCAAGCAGTGTTGCCGTTGTTGGGATCGCTTCCACATAACAAATTTACCTCTCGGTCACAAAATTTTCCCATCACTCAACAAGTTAATTATTATTTATGAAAAAATACAAATTCTGTTATTACCCCAGGTATGCCCAAAATGCCCCGCTACAATACCCCCTCAATGAGATATTTTATGCCGAAGCATAAAAAATCTCATTGACACATTCATACTTGCTAAAGGGATCAGCCAGGATATGTCGCCACAACCCCCTGTATGGTTTACAAAAAAGAATAATCAACTCACCCTTGGTCCGGTGACTGTGACCGCATCTGCATGACAATACTGGACTTCTCTCTCGAGATCCCAACACCGTAGAGTCAGACAGATACTCCACGCCCCTGCTCTGACGCGCAGGCCAGCTCAGGTCCGCCGCCACAGCACCACCAAACACTGAAACAACAAATCAAAATATTAAATAGTGGCCTTATACAACACCATATCCCCAACTGATCTCTTCCCCCCTAGCGGTGCTGGTTTGCGCTAAGAAGCACTGGTTTTGTTTTTACTCACTTATTACTAACATGTATATATCAGAATACCTAACATAACTTAACATAAGAAAACACAGTACATTAATAATTCATTTTAAAATAAACAACTTACAATTAAAATGCTACACACTTTACATCATTAAATTGGCATATAAAATCAAAAAATTACTTTTAAACTTGATTTACTCTTATTAATTCTATTCTCAAAATTACAAAATTTATTTTATTTTATTTTATTTATTTTTTTTTTTTTCAATTATGGCCATCATTATTCCATTTCATTACTTTGGGTGATTCTACGTTATTCATTATAATTTACTTTATCCACTTGGCATTTACTCATAATCTTACCCCTTTTATTACTCTAACGTTCCCTTACAAAATCTCTAACTAGTATGACACCCCACTATCAAAATTTTACTAACCCTTCTCTACCTCTAACTACTTACTATTTTAACTCCAATCGCCACCTTCTACTCTTATATAAAAAAAAATACTCTCTAACCCTTTGTACATAGGATACGTGTTTCCCCCCCCCAAAAAAAACTCAATTCCCGTTCTCTGGCCCCTGGATTTTTACCTACGGCGGCCCCTTCCCACTAAAACTATACCAAATCCCGTCCCAACCCTTATGTTGCGGACTCCCACATTACACTACCACTACTACAAAATTGCCATCCCCAAAAAATCTCACTCTCATAACTTCACTACAATTACAACAAATTAACATCAACAAAATAAACAATATATCGCTCAAAACTCTACATAAATTCTCCATTTCTACTGTGTCTCCACTTATACTTCTCAAAATTCTATAACATATACTAACTCAAAACAACATTGCATTATTTTCATCTCTCATTCTCTTTAACTTTTACTTCGATTTGAACAGATCTATATGTCCCACAAAATTCAACTTGAATTGACTCAAACATTTTATTCAACTAATTACTATCACCCACTTCTATCTTTTACAACCTATTGAAAATTTTACTTATTACGACTATTTTTCATTTTATTTTAAAATCTATAAACACATTGAAAACATAATATTATATTTTTATAATACTTATTCCTAACATACTAATGCAATCAACACACTAAGACATAATAACACAATATAAGAAGTATTTAGTGCATCTATTTTTTAAATTCAAACAAAATTATTGAGTAGCAAATCATCATTATTAATTAAAACATATCAAATTTTTAATACGTTATCCCCTTGGATAACCTCCCAGCCACACACACTTGTACAATACATTACATAACATAATACACAAATATACATTGAACAAACAATTCTCTTTTAACTAATTTATATAAAATTTATAAACATTATTATTTAAAATTTTTCATTAACTCTTTTTATTTATCCTCATTATTTATTTATCCTGTGTTGCAATCAGATTTTCAAAAATTCTAAATTTATTATTAACATATGTTTTTAACCATTATTTTTATTTAGCGCAATTATTTCAAAATATTTCATTACTGAATTAACATATCAATCACTCCTGTCAATCTTTTTGTTATACATTATTCATATTGTAAAATTTCAATACTTACAGCCCATTTCTCAAAACATATACAACATACCACAATACTCTCACCTCACCACTGAAACATTTCACAACATATTAGTTCACCTCAAATAATTCAGCCATCTATTATCAAAATGATTTAAATTCCTTAAAAAGTTAATTATACAATATTGAAATAGTCAAACAAAATATTTAACAGGTATTAAATTGTTTAATTAAATTCATTATTAACAATACAAAATTCATTACCATAAACTATTATTATTCAATTACTGTTTCTCAATATTAATGTTATTACTTATTTAACTGGCAAAATATTATTATTCTTATTACCACAATTACACACATTTATTTATTCAACATTCCACATATACACAATCAAAGTTACTACATTATTATTTACAAATTTCAAATTTACAAAATATTCGTCAACAACTGTTCAAGTGTATCTCACTTCATGTCCAAATCAGCAAGGTCATTACCAGAATTTACAGTATCTAACAAGGTCTATACACTGATATTCTAGTTCAGCCACCATCGTCATATATATATCTAGTGTATTTGTAACATTCATCATTTTTATCAACATACAGATTATTATAATTGTTGCTATCATAATAACCCATCAACTGTACTTCATCCATTATACCATTATACATCATGTCAACATCAGTTAGGATTGTCCCGTCTATCTTAGTATTATCGTTTAACGCCAGGTAATTTGCTTTCTCATCAGGTAAGTCATTATCATTTATAAAAACATTATCAAAATAATTCACCCCTACTACTCTTTCTCTCAATTCATCATAATCTCTTTTTAGCTTATACCATTCTATTTCTTTCTCAACACACAAATCTCTCTCTTCATAATACCACATCACATTCTCACCATTATTACGGACAGAGGGTACAACATTATACAACATTACTTCATTTAACAATAAGGGTCTCTTGCCCTGAAAAAACAACATTAAATCATCATCATCATTATAAACAATAAGGGGAAAATTTGCCCTCTGTCCCCATTCAATTACTACATTATTCTTCCACTCTCTTTCTATTTCATAAACACTCATTAACATTTCATTATCACATTCTAAAACTTCATCAGTACTCTTTGTTATTATATTTTCATCATTTGCTTCTACATTATTCTTCACCCCCACTATACTCTCAAAATTGTCTACTATTTCGTCATTTTTACATTTTGTCTTACTTAAAACATTGTTACCTAATTTCTCGAACTTCTGTTCTAACTTATTTAAACTGTTTTTTATTATGTCATCAATCTGGTTCAAATTCTTAGTAATCTCTTTAATCTCATATTTCAACTCATTAAAACTATTCTGTTGAATATCGAACTTCTCATTGATTTCGTTTTTCTGTTCATTAAACAGCAATTTCATCATCTTGATTAAATCATTATCTTCAGCCGTTTTGTTCATGACTGGTGTTGAGTGAACACCTTCATGCATGATTTGAGATTCAGTTATGCTTATCTGGCTTTCATCTACACTGTCAGTGACGCTGACAGTTTCATGATTGTCTGCCATTTTTCAATATCAAACATAACCTTTAACGTCCATCTTACGTATATACGTAAATACAAACTCCAAACAACCATTCTGTTCTCCCCGTAGGCTTAAATTTATATAATTATATTATATAAATCGTCCCTGTTCGGGCGCCACTGATACAGTATTAAACAAACTGATATTTGATAAACCTAAGGGATTTGGTTATTTAATTCAATTATTTACTAAATAGCTCCTTCGAGCGCCATCTTGTTACCAACTGTAATAAGAAAATTACCAAGGTTCGTTTCAGCGAACTAGGAGAACAGAATGTGGTTGCTGAAATAATAACAATCATTTATGTTCATCAATCATTAAACGTTATTATTACTTTATTATTATTCATATTTCATGTTACTAAAATCATACAGACAAAATTTGAATTAATAATTGACAAAGCGTGAATAATAGTTGTTGATTACCTTGAATCTCTTTTAATTTACTTACTCGCATTACAATAACAGATTCTTGAAATACATTTTTAAGAATTATAACGGGAACGCAAACCAGCCTTCTTATTACTATAAACTATAGTAAAACTATATTCTCACATACACACACAACACACACAAAGCTACTTTAGAGATCTCATTTTTAAATATTTTATACTTTCTTCAAAATTTATTTCCCCATTTTATTTAATTTTTTAAAAAAGAAAAAACCAGCATTTTTAATTATTATTTTGAATGTCTACTTTCCTGTTTACGAGTAGAAGTTCGACTCCTGGGGTGTCTCCTCATGGCGTGCACTGTTTTACTGTTTTATAGTTCGCACTATCACATTTTACTGCCGAACTGTTAATTTTGGATGTGTATTGGCCGGAAAACTGTTTGTATTTTAGATGTACATATAAAGATTCACATTTTTAATTGTATGCGGGCCCGTCGGCGAACACAGAATAACTTCGCCCGAAAACCGGCGAGAGCCGGGCAGACGCGACAGTTTATTTTACGTCTGGTCCGCTGAGATGTTAATTTCCGACTGTTTGTTCGGTGCCTCACACAGTTGCTGGCGTGACACACCCAGGATAGGCTCTGACGAAACCGATGACACACAGTTGTTATATAATTTGCTGACGCAACGCATCGCCTGATGTCTGGTTGTGTAACGTGTTTACGTTTTTCGTGTTCGTCATTGTCCTTGAACTGACTTTGGTACAGTTTGCCGGTTATTAAAACTGTTTATATGAATATTGTCTAATAACTTTGTTTTCAACGCCTCAAGCAGTGTTGCCGTTGTTGGGATCGCTTCCACATAACAAATTTACCTCTCGGTCACAAAATTTTCCCATCACTCAACAAGTTAATTATTATTTATGAAAAAATACAAATTCTGTTATTACCCCAGGTATGCCCAAAATGCCCCGCTACAACCTTCCAGGTATGTGGAAGTCAATCTATTATATTATATTAGAATAAATTTAAGCAAGTTATTTAACATCTCAATGGCGCCCGAACAGGGACAGTTTTTGGTAATTAAAATATTAAAGACCGTACCTACAGTAGAGATACAAACATGTTTTTGGGGTTAGCGGAATAAAACAAAAGTGCGTTGTTAACGCAAAATTGGTTATATAATACACTTTATTGATTATATTTTATTTATACACAAATATCAAGTATAAAATAAGAAATGGCAGATAACAGTGAAGTCGGCTTATCTGACAATCAGACCGAGAGTCAAGTAAATGCTGACTCCGGTATTCAAACAGAAGCATCTGTATTTAGCTCACCAGGAGCGATATCAACTCCCGTAACAAATAAAGCTACAGAGTTGTCAGTGAACGATTTATTTAATTTCATGAGAACCATGTCTAGTGACATGAGAACCATGTCCAGTGACGTGAGAAATATGTCTAAGGATATTAACGTAAAATTTGATATACAGAATGATCAGTTTGATGAAATGGACAATAAATTTGCAAAAATGGACAATAAATTTGACATGTTAAATAGTCGTTTTGATGATAATGATAAACGCTTTGATAACAATGAAATAATTTTAAATAAGATGAAAAGTGATTTTAACTATAAATTAGATCAATTAACTAATGATTTTAATGAATTGAAAATAAAATGCGAACAGCAAAATGTTCAAAACTAGATTAATTTTAAAGAAATTAAAGACCAGAATGTGCAGTTACAGCAAAATATAAAGGTAAGATTTAATGAGTTGATAAATAATATACAAGACAAGAATGTATGTCTTGAAAATGCCGATGAAATGACAAGAAATAGTCTGAATAAAGTAGAATCAAGTACGAGTAATACAAACGAAAGTTGTAATGACAATGTTGTATTAGGTAATGAATTAATAAATAATAATGATGTTGAGAATAATGAGCATAATAATGTAGTCAAAAAGTTGGTATCTGAGAGTACTAATGAAGTTGTAGAATGTGATTATGAGACGTTAATGTGTGTTAATGAGTTGGAGAGAGAGTGGAAAGAGAGTTATATTATGGGTATGACACAGAGGGTAAATTGTTTACGAGGTAGAATGGGGGGTGAAGTAAGACCTTCACGTATATATTGTGTAGACAAGCGTGCTACAAATAATTGTTTTTTGAAGTTTTTTGTTTTTCCTGGAGAAGTCAGGAAAGAGTTAATTGAATTTGTACCCTCTGTCTGTAATACTTTTGAGAGTGTGATTTGGGGTTATGAAGAGAGAGATGTAAACAGAGAATTGTATGTTTGTAAAGAAACAGAATTGTATGATTTAAATAGGAAGTACAACAAATGGAAAGAAAGTTTAAAAATATATTTGAACAACAATGATTACAATGATTTAATAAAAATGATTAACCCAATAGTTAATGAATTTAATGATGGAGACTTGACAAAAATACCTAACGTAGACTGGTTTAACGAGTATTTGAATAAGTTGATTGAAGTTAGTTTTTCAGGTTACAACACACAAAACAGTCATTTGTGTGGTGAGAAAATTGAACGATGTTATGTAGAACCAAGGTTAATTTGGAACGATGGAGGTTAAACTATTAAAACAATAAAAGACAGTATAAACATTATGTTTAATGGTTTCTTGACATGGCAGAATGGGACAATGAAGTGTGGAAAAAACTGAACAATTAATAGCAAGAGTTTGTAAATAATATAGTGAATTCATTTGTGTGTATTATGAAACGTTAGGTAAATAATGTGTATATGTATTAAAAAATGTTGCGATACAGTCTCTGTGGAAGCGAATGGGCGCCACAGTCTTACATAATTTGAAATAGTGTGTGTGGCTGGGAGGTGACGCAAAGGAGTCACGAACTTAAATTTTATAACATAGAGAAATTTTTTGCTCATTCAAAGTTTTGGTCCAATAAAAATGTTTGCGCTCTGCTCATATAACTAGATGCTCATATTTTCAATACAAGTTGTCCATACTATAATTTTAAATGTATTATTTTATTGTTGTAAGTTAGATATAGTTGTTGATAAAATGTGTTTTCATTATGTATGTATATTTTTTTATATAAACCAATAATTAAATCGTCTGGCAAGCAGTCAATATGAATTATCAGAATCAGAGAAAATGGGAAACCAGTAGGTGAGAAATAATGATAAATAAATATATATATATATATATATATTTACTATAAGTTGTTCAATTTTGAGATGCATTTTCATTGTGTTAGGAGGATCAGCTGATCAGCAATAATACGTCACTGGTATATTAGTTATAAATG
The DNA here is from genome assembly GCA_034769895.1 of Magicicada septendecula. Classification (NCBI taxonomy): domain Eukaryota; kingdom Metazoa; phylum Arthropoda; class Insecta; order Hemiptera; family Cicadidae; genus Magicicada; species Magicicada septendecula. Next base: position 252,804,502 of record CM068369.1, read on the forward strand.
TTTTAAGTAATTGATGTTCAATGCAATGTTTGATGTATTACAGATGTTTTGAAGTAGTGATAAAAATAATTTGCTACAATGAGAAATAAAGTAACGATTTGTGAAATCTAATAAGAGATAGTTGTGGGTGATATATATGTTGTGGGACATGTAGATCTGTCCCAATTGAATTCAAAGTTGAATTTGAAATAGTAGAGATGAAGATAATGTAATGTTGTTTTTGAAGTAATGTATGTTATAGAAGTTTGAGAAGTATTGATATTGACACAGTTGTAATGGAGAATAATTGTAGATTTTGAGTGATATATTTATGTTTAGGATTAATGAGGTTATTTTGTTGTATTCGTAGTGAGGTAATGAGATTGAGATTTTTTGGGGATGGCGATTTTGTATTAGGGGGTAGTGTCATGTAGGAGTTCGCAACAAAATATGTTGGGACGGGATATGGATAGTTTTAGTGGGGAAGGGGCCGCCTTAGGTAGAATCCAGGCCGCCAAATAAGGGAATTGAGCTTTGGGTAGGGGAAACACGTATCCTATGTACAAAGGGGAGAGAGTATTTTTTTTATATATGTAGAGAAGGTGGCGAATTGCGTTTAATGATAAGTTGGGTTTAGAGTGTCTTGATTAGTAAGAGATTTTGGTAGAGATGGGTGTCATGTTACTAAAAGTTGTTAGAAGTTAGAGTCAAAGGGAGAAAGATTATATATGTATACAGATCTAATACGGTAAATGAGAATAAATAATTTACATCACCCACAGTAATGTAGAATTAAACTGTTAAATAAAGAGAGTAATTTATAATAAAGAATATACAATTGTTTATTTTTTCAACCAGTGACAGAATTTTGATAGAATTGAAGTTAAGGTAAAATTAAGGTGTTTATTTTAAATAATTTAAATGTCAAGTTGATGATTATTTATATTAATATTTTGTTCATTTTAAATATTTTATTTTATTATGTTTTGTGCTTTGAGTTAGGATATTACAGATGTTCAGTGTATTTTCAGAAAGCATACACAACATATGTAGGTCAAGGGTTTTGGACTTGACCTAGTTTCGATCAGCTGATGAGGTCATACACCTACTAAGCTTGTATAGTAGGGAGTCAATTTTAATTTGTTTATTTAATTAATTCGAACCAATATTTAAATAATTTTGCATATGAAGAAAACATTTAAATAAATTTAAATTTTTTTTGAATTTTAAAATTTTGAATTTTAATTTTTTTGAAAGAAAAAAAAAATTTTTTGATTTTTCGCCTGCCAGCGAATGAATATTTTAGATAATGATTCTTTTATTATGTGTGCATTAACCATGTTTATTTTATTGTATTGCATTGTATTGGTAGACTATAAGTGGTTCTCATGTTAGAGTAAGGATGTGTTTAGATTAGTAGAAATGTCTAGGTTAAGTCATTTGAAACAAAAATTAGAAAAACAAGGAAGAGAATTTTTTGATAAAATATTATTTTTTTTTGAATTTTGAATTTTTTTAAATTTTTAATAAATTTTAAAAGAAATTTTTTATTTTTAGTGTGTTATGGCAACATGTAATGTTAGTGTGTGTGAGCCCAGTATTTGCTAAAGGCAGCTCAGCTTGCAAAAAGGGGAAACATATCGGCGGAGGAGCTGGAATAATTTTAGCCAGGGATGGAGGATTTTTGGGGGTAGCATGGTAGAAGGTGAGGTGCGCTGTGGTGCGAGTCTGCTCGATTTTGCGGTGTTGGGATCTCTTACGGAGAAGTCCAGTGATCTCGTTCAGATGAGTCCATAGCCGCTGAGCCAGGGGGGTCGTGTACCCATGAGATTAAGAACCAGGGGGTTGTTGGCACCAGTTCCTCACTGGTCCTCTTCGGGGTTTGTCGATGAGATTTCTTCTGTTGTGAACAGCAGAATTCTCATCGAGGGGGTATTGTAGCGGGTCATTTTTGGGTATTTTTATTTTTACCGTATGGGGCATGTACATTTTTATTTCTTTCATTTTGGTGCGAGCTTGTCAAAAGTTGTGAAAATTATTGTGCAACCAGACTCATTCCATTATAACAGAACGCATGGCAACGTTATTTCCAATGTTAAGAAACAGTTTGAGACAAAGGCGTTACGCAATTTCAATTGTGTAAGTCGGCGAGCGAAGCATTTACCCCCTTCAAACTTCTCAGAAATCTGTACTTGTGTAGCAGCACACAGACGCAACTGTATCACCACAAACTCGAGTGACGCATCCAGCCACCAAACCGGATGTCCTGGGACGAGTAAACTTCAGCAATGCGCTTTTCAGCGGCAGGAAGTGCTGTTTACGTCCGGTTCCTACCATGACGTCAGCCTGTGCCTAATTGAAATCAGTGACCATGGTAACCTAAACAACTACATGACTAGCATGAGTCGAAACTGTGACGACTAACTGTAAGGCATTGATGTCCGTCGTCTCAACTAAAATGCTCCAGGAGTGGGGAACAGAGAGACGCTGGCAGTCTGTGTGTCGACTCTCGCCTGCGCAGGCCGCCCGACAACCCGGGCTCAGAAACAAAATTTTTTAACTAATGTAACAGCATACTACAGTATAAATTCATGTGACCGCGGTCGGTTTTAGAAGAAACATTATCAATAATGGCATTTTGAATAATATAGAACCAACCATTCTCGGGAGAAGATGCGTGTGTGCGGTGACCGCGTAGCAAGCGTGTGGGGTCGGGAATTTGTAATTTAAATAAAAAATGATAAGGGGTTTAGAATTTTCCGTGTGAATGTAGAGAGCGAGCAAAGCTGGGCTGGTTTCTGTTTGTGTTGTATAATTATGTTTGTGCTTTAGAAAAGAAGGTAAGAGATAGTTGGTAAGTTCTTGTACAAGACGCACGAGTTGCACAATAGGTAATTCCATGTAAATCTATTTGTCAAACAGTAATTTCAACAATTGAGCATTAAAATTAATAATTCTCTTCTTAACGATGTGTAGAGTTAATTATTTCTAGAACCCATGAAACACATGTTTGTATCTAGCGTTCGTACGAAAGGATCCTGGCCCGAAATAAAACGAAACCTTCCAGGTATGTGGAAGTCAATCTATTATATTATATTAGAATAAATTTAAGCAAGTTATTTAACATCTCAACTTCGAAATTACTCTTTACTTCGCTAACGTCATTGCTCACTTTATCAAATTTGGCATTAAGATTACTATTTTGCATGTCAAATTTACTTAACAATATCTGCATCATACTCCTCATATCGTTACCATCGTCTTTTTTGTTTTCATACCGAGTTGAGATGGGTGTTACTTGTATTTATTTAATTCGACTGATTCGGTGGCACTAGATTCACCGATCTGTCTAACTGGTGTTGAGTGAATGCCCATCTCACTCGTAAATGTTTCATCAGTGACGCTGATGTTTTCGTCATTATTTTTATTAGTACTCATATTTATTTTTTATATTATTTAGTTTTTTACTTGTTCATAATACATCTATTACTCATATTATAACATACCCTTATTTCGATTTTATTCTATACATACTTCTTGTACTTAATTTTAATTCATATGTAACTCCCACCAGCGTCTCTTACATTTGCGAGTAGGCATAGCCTATACGAAATCTGATTTATATAGACTGTCCCTGTTATGGGGCCATTTGTACTTACTCAACTTATTACCATTAACAAAAGACACATAATCGTATTTTCAACATTGCATGAATCACAAACACCTACCTTTTATGGGTCCAGGATCCTTTTTCACGAACTCACAGTCTGTAAGAGAGGTTACTGGGTTTGTTACACAATAACTACGCTGTTCTACTACATTAATCAGATCTGTTTATTTTCTCAACTTTAACATTTAATTTACTTCTCTTTAAGTTTACTGAGTGTTCATTTTCTTCTAAAATTTTATTCTTATTGATTTGATTGTTTCTTCCTTGAATGTACAAAACATTCCTTTGATATGATACATATCCTAATAACTAGTACCTTAAGGAATATTTTATTACATTATATTAAGACAGCCCAGTAATTGCTCACACACACACACATACCTATTACCCACTTTTAATAAAGCATCAGAATAAATTTAATTGGATACTGTTACGTTTAGGGCATCGTTCCTGTTGATCGCATGGCGCATTACACACAGTTCTCTGATTTGAGGTCCAAAAAAAGTTGTTGTTTCACTGTATCAAAAAAATTCACTGTTCCATGGTTATTTTAAATGTTTTTACACTATTTATACATTCTCAATGTGCACTGGTTGGGTCAGCCGACCTTGATTAACTCGAGTAAAGATTTTTATTGACCACGCGTGGCCTGAAGGTGAAGTCGACTGGTTGACGCCACGCTAAGCGTCGGTAAAGTTCACTTCTGTCAGCTCACTCTCTGATTCGTCGATTTCATCACGTGGTAGGTTAATTAGCCACATGGTGGTAACTTCCGCCAACAACTTTGGGATCAAGATTATCGACAACGGCACACGAGCGCACACTCACAGCCACATTCCAATGTTATCGTTTTTTGCGTACCAGCCTCGGCCTGGTACCAAGTGAATATAAGGTGTTACACAACTCAGGTTCTAATGGCCATAAAGGGTGCTCAAATAGATTGGCCTCAAATAATTATTAAATGAAATAAAAATAGACCCTTCCAAATTGTCCCATTACAAGTTGTCAGAGTTTATATCAAATACTAGAACTGGTACTAACTGTATTCATTTTGCACCTTTAAACCAATTAAACAGTATGCTTAAATACCAACACTTAAAAATATGTATTATTAAATAATTTGTGCGTAAATGATTACACACTTCTTAGTCTATACAACTATATACAAAATTAAAAAATAATCTGTAAACTCAACAAAAACGCGAGCACAATGAAACAAACGTAGGCGGTCAGGCGACAATTCAGTGTGGGGGGAGACATGTCTTTTGCCGTGATGTACGGGACGCATTTTTATGCTGCGCACATAGGTCCCCTCCCGTTGTCATCGACTGAAGCCCACCTCACCTCCAGCCCTGTTAAAAAGACATTTCAAATAACGTCTACTCTGATACTCCCCGTACAATTCCTTCGCACAGCAAGGTTCTGTAGTTCACACTCGCATCCTGTTGCATGATATTTAACTTCTTACATTAGTTTTATGCCTTTCTGAGTAACTTATGCAACTTAATGCATAAATAAAAATTAATTATTTTATGAATAAATTGTTTGGGGAGACACTGTCTACCTTGTCTCTCCTGATGCTTCGCCACTGGATATGAGAACGTTGTATCCACTGTGCATTATGTCTATATTTGCATCAGGTCTATACTTGAGTATTCACTCTGGTGCATATTTTTCAGTCGAATGTTAGAAATTTGCTTAAACTAGCTGATAAAATAACTTAAAGGGATTCAACTTTCAAGATTTGTTAACCAAAATATCCGTACTTATTTGTGACGATTTGTTTATATCTTCTTCTTGCAGTGCCACCTGATCATCTGTGTAGTAGGTCTAAATCAATAGACCAGTTTATCACTATATGCTGTGTGCTTAAAAAAAATTAAATTAAAAATATAACATTGTAGATAAATGAATGAAATTTTCAACTTTCTTGAAACAGAAATGTATAATTCATACACCAGAGTTATTTCTTCATGTGTCTTTTCAAAATTTAAACAAATTTAATAATTGTTTTGTTGGTTCATCCTCTTCATTCACGTATTAGTGATAAATTGTAACTTTCACTTGTGAACACTTACGTTTCTTAATGTCCTCGTACGTTTCGGTGTGTGATATTCACCTTCTTCAACGAGGTTTAAATACAGAATGTCATAATTAAATACAAAATTGTATAAGACAAAATAAGAATTTTAATATTTCATAGAGAAAATCTATACAGATCCAGTGACTGAAATACACTAAGTTTATAATGTCTATACTTTTCAGATATTAGTCTTAATTTTTTTAACGTTACTACTACTACCTGTAATTTATAAGTGTCACATTTACTGTTTTACAATGTAGTATTTTCATTAAATCTCTTATTTTTCCACTTTCACGGTCACTACAATTAAAGACTATTCCATTTCTTCTTATCAAAGGTAAGTTCTCCATTTTTTTGAATTAATGAAGTCGCTTTAAGAAATGACTGTAGCATGTGTGACAAATTAACTCTCAAAAATGTACTGGCAGAAAGAAAATTTAACATCAGCAGCCTATTCAGTCACATGTTAAGCCAATGGGTCTTGGAAAAATAAGGTACAATTTTGTATAATGTATAAAAGAATAATGCTTCTATACAGTGGTATAAAAGACAGTAGTACTAATTATGAACTGAATAAGTCAGTCTTTGTGTCAAATTTTATTTTACCATGTCTTAATATGATAAATGTTGTATTAATACCTAAAGAGTTATCTGGCCTCTGAGGCACTTGTATTTTATTTTTTTAAGAACTCTCACTTTCTTACATGTGTGGCACATTGGAACTTTCTTTGACTTCCTGTTATAAAATAAGTTCTTTTTTCGTATAAATAAGTGGTGCTAACTTCCCTACAATATTTTTACGTACTTATCACTTTTTATCATTCCTTTAAAAGCTCAGTTGCTTCAGAAAAAATCAAACCTAAATCTTTTCTACTAAATATTTGGTCTTTGTTGAAATCTTTGGTACTGGCAAAGACTTCAATCTGTTAACTTCCTAATGTAGGGTTCTCTCTTACCAGTGGTTTAACTAAGAGCTGCTCCTTAGAGGGGGGGGGGGCTAGCTTGATAGTTGGATTCCCTATTGTTCTCAGAACAATTGAGATATTTATGGTTCTTTCATATAAGTATGTGTACAATTATTTATAAGCCTTATTTTAACACACACAACTGCCGTAGAAAAGCTGTACATTAAGTGTTTATCAGATTTCTCTGAAATTTTTAAGAGCTCTGGGTGCATTGATCCCTGATCCCCCCCCCCCATAGTTAGCCACTGTCTCTTACTCCTTGTACAAAAATGTCTTTCATATGAGAAATCACATTCTTCCACTTCTCAGCAACCCAGTCTGTATGTGCTTTTGTCTGTAGTAACCACCAGCTTTCTACTTAACCCCTATTAGCAACTCTTCCAGTAGCCAACAATTTTTGAAGAACCTTCATAACAGAAACATGAGGCATGTCTGTTTTGTGGTATGTCTGTATTCAGATCAACTTCAGACACTCGGGGATTAATGAGTTTTTGCTTTTATAACGTATTATTTATTATTATTTTACTATTTTTCTTTGTACTATTATTACTACTGTTTTTTTTTTTTTTTTTTTTTTTTTGTTCAGAGAAAGTACTGTACTGGGAATTCAGTCTATTTAGCGACTTTCAGTACACGAAATAATTTAGTGCTTTACGGCAGAAACATATGCACTTTAAGTCACTTATCTGCTATTCTAACCTTGTTCCCCATTTTTAATTTTAATGAAATTTTAAACTAAATAAGTTATAGATAATAATCTTAAAGATTAAAAATTTGCTAAATATAAATCCTTCCGTATGAAAAATTACTTAGCGGTACCTTCAGTCAAACAGTTTTCACTGAAACTATGCAATAAATAATATAATAATGTAACTTAAATAAATAATTAAATGTAATTAATTAATATAATTATTTAATTAATTAATGTAAATAAATAAATAATGTGACTTACTTTATAATAATAAAAAAACTGTCTTTTTTATAATAAAACAGTCTCACTGACCATCGTATGTTACAGTGGAAACAAAACACAGACACCAGTGAAGTTCTCTGTACTACTGAAATGCCATTGTTGCTCATCACTTGTAAATAATGCTAGCAATGTAAAACAATTAATAGCAGAGAAGGCTCCAAAACTGTGTACTCAGTTTTTGTCCTTTTATAATATTCTGGATGATGGTGGAAAGTTCTGTTATTTTGTTATATCTTATTTATTCTGTTACATACATCACTATATAATGAGTCATCAGCAGCATGTTTTAAGTACATGTATTCAGTTATATATAAGTAAATAACATCATGACATTAAAAACTCAACTTATTTTATATCATCATTGTTACATATTTATTGACGTGTTTAATTTTTCTAGATGGTTGGCAGTGCGTTTGGAGTTTGCTGGCAACATTGTAATATTATTTGCAGCAGTGTTTGCAGTCCTGGCCAGGGATACAATAAATCCTGGATTAGTTGGTCTGTCTCTGACCTATGCGTTACAAGTTGGTATCTGAATTTATAAATAGTATTTATTAAATGTAATATTTATGTTCTTTACAAAATATTAATATATATTTAAAAAAATATTGGTATGGGGAACCATACATGACTTCCATGTTCTAAGATTTATATTTAAAATCATTTTCGAAATGAAATATTCCATAGAAACTACTTCTTTCTACTTACTGCTTCAGCCTTAACCACAGTACTGTGGTCACTAACGTATACCACCTCACGTTATCGCACTCGATTTTCATTGATGATGGAAGTCGATGGCCCTGCCAAAACGTCTGGTTTTGAAGAAAACATTGGACTACGACCAAACAGCCCGGGAAGGAATTTTAACAACAAACTACTTCTTTATTGCCGATAACGTAGTACACTTATAAAAATTATCCCTCCCCCTTCACCTATATTTTCATTTATAGAAAATTACCCCCACCCCGTTCATCTAGCTTCTTCATTTATAGATCACGTAGCCTTTTCATCTACGTTTCTACAGTGGATTATTATGATCTTATCAGGATACAGTAAAGCCCCGATTATCCGCGAGTGCCGCAAAAAATTTTTTTAATTACGAACCTAAAAAAAACCAATTTTAATCCAAGCCAACAACAGGGAAAATACAATAGGCCCTACAGTGCGAAGGTCGAAAATTTCTGACAGGTTTATTGTGCATCGTAATCCTATAAGCCTTCTCGGAATTTTGTTTTGGCTCCTGCTCTTTTGTTTTGGTCAAGTTTACTAACCTTCCCCCTCTACGTACATATTCTCTCGGTCTACCAGTGGTGTCAGTTGTCAGTAAGCGTGCTTAGTGATCAGTCGTGATCAGTTCGTTAATTCCTGAAATTAATAATGGCTGAAAAACGAAAGAAGGTTGTGTTAACGATTGCACAAAAACTTGAAATGATTGTCTGGTTTGTTCATCGTCTTCTTTCACTGCACTACACTTTATATAATATTGAAAACTTTCTCAAGTGAAACTTACTTGTCTGTTTTGTTTGTAGAACGTGTTTCGGCGTCGTGTTCGCCTTCTTCAGCTTTGCGACAGACTGCCAGTACCTAGTAACGTTTGTTGGTTGGAAGGTATAGTGGGGGTAGTGTATAGAGGAAGGGGATTGGCGCGGGGATCCGAATTATTGTTTGTTTTGTGTATAACTGTGTCGAAAAGTGTATGTGATTTATATTGCAATTGGTCGTTTTAGTATGTTGTTTGGTTGTGTTGTGTGGTGTTTGTATATTTCATACTGTTCAGCTGTGTTGTGTTTTCGCCCTTTGGGTAAGAGGGGTAATATTTCAAGATTAGTATCTATGTTGGTGTAGCTATGGTTATGTGTGTGTATGTGTGTGGCAAACGCAGAATGTATATTGTTGTTGGAAAGGGCCTTTCAGTGTACATCTTTTTCATCCCGTTACTCTGAACACTTAAAGGCCATTTCCAACAACAATATACATTCTGCATTTGCCACACACATACACACACATAACCATAGCTACACCAACATAGATACTAATCTTGAAATATTACACCTCTTACCCAAAGGGCGAAAACTCAACACAGCTGAACAGTATGAAATATACAAACACCACGCAACACAACCAAACAACATACTAAATGACCAATTGCAATATAAATCACATACACTTTTCGACACAGTTATACACAAAACAAACAATAATTTGGATCCCCGCGCCAATCCCCTTCCTCTATACACCACCCCCACTATACCTTCCAACCAACAAACGTTACTAGGTACTGGCAGTCTGTCGCAAAGCTGAAGAAGGCGAACACGATGCCAAAACGCGTTGTACATACAAAACAGACAAGTAAGTTTCACTTGAGAAAGTTTTCAATATTATATAAATTGAAATGATTTCTAAAATAGAAAATGGCGCTTCAAGGAAGCAGATGTGTTTGAATTACGGGATCGGGGAAACAACAGTGCGAGACGTTTTAAAGCAAAAAGACAAACTGTTAGCCTTTGCATCAGTGTCGGACAGTGCTTCTGGGATGAAAAAACGAAAAACAATGAAGAAATCGACCTATAATGAACTTGACTCGGCATTAGCGGAATGGTTAGCTCAGGTGCGAAGTGAGGGCACCCCTGTGTCTAGTCCTACCATTGCAGCTAAAACAAAAATCTTTTTTGATTTGCTAGGCCTGGAAGGAAATTTTGATGCGTCGTCCGGTTGGTTACATCGTTTTAAGAAACGTCATGGAATTAGAGAGATTGGTCTACACGGAGAGAAGCTGAGTGGTAATCAACAAGCAGCTGATGATTTTCAACGTGATTTTGAAGAGTTTGTGTTGTCTGAAGATCTGTCATATGAACAAATTTATAACGCTGATGAATCAGGCCTTTTTTGGAAGTGTCTTCCCACTCGTACTTTAGCACTTGAAAGTGAACATCAAGCGGCAGGTCACAAAAGTAGCAAGGAAAGAATTACAATCTTGCCATGCAGCAACGCTGCGGGTAGTCACAAACTTAGGCTTCTTGTAATCGGTAAATCTAAGAAACCAAGGTCTTTTAAGGGGACAAGAGCAGAAAATTTACCAGTTGATTATTTCAACCAAAAAAAAAGGTTGGATGAACCAGCAGATTTTTCAAGAATGGTTTGAAAACATTTTTGTGCCTCAAGTACGTAAACATCTTGACTCAAAAAATTTGCCAAATGACAACGCGCCTTCACACCCAGCTACATGTGTGCTTAAATCTTCTGATGGGCAAATCTTCGCAAAGTTTTTGCCCCCAAATGTTACTGCGCTGATACAACCTATGGACCAGGGAGTCATTGCAACTATGAAGAGAACATACAGAACAAAGTTGTTACTGTCAAAAATCGAAGAAGGCTGCGATCTCAAAGAATTTTGGAAGAATTATACAATTTTGAATAGCATTTACAATATTGCGTCTGCATGGGATTACATCAAACCCTCAACCCTTGTTAAATCATGGAGAAAACTCTTTCCGAGTATCGAAACAAATGTCAACCAAAACATTTGTGAAGAAGAAAATGAAGTCATGCCGACCGCTACACTTGTTGACCTAGTGACATCTGTTCCGGGAGGTGAGAATGTCGACGAAGAGAACATAGAAGAGTGGCTGGAATGCGACGCAAGTGAGCCTGGGTTTGAACGACTGACTGACGTAGAGATAACGAACAAAGCAATGGGAGTGAACGAGAACGAAGAAGAACAAAGTGAAAGTGAAGAAGACGAGGCGCCTGCGCGGATGACACACGAAACTGCTTTGCAGCACGTAGACGGATTGCTTCAATATTTAGAGGAACAAGACGACGATGCACATCTGGCAGAAAAATTCATGTTAAGGAAAGTACAATCTAGAATAAAGAAAAGGTGTTTCCAAAGCAAGAAGCAAAAACGAGTGACTCATTTTTTAAAAAGGCATAACTGAACACTTTTTGTTAACAGTACAGTATTGTTTTTTGTTTACTGTTCTTTATTTTAGTGATTTAGACGTAGAGCAAAGGTTTCTGCTGTACTGTACATATTTTAAAAGTTTTACATATTATGTTTTTTGTACAGTAAAACATAGTTTTTATGCTGAAATTTTTTTTTTCGTGTTTACACCTCATTTTTAGTCTTTTTTCGGGTTATCTGCGATTTTCACTATCCGCAGTGCCCTTGCCACCCAATTCCGCGGATAATCGGTGCTTTACTGTACTTTATTTATCAAAATTAAGTACTTTACTCTTGTTAAAACATAAAACGTTGCTGGTAAACTACCCTTTCCCCATAACCAATCTTCACCAAAAGCAATAGGCCTTGAGTCCTCTACAACTCAGGCACATGTGTAAAAAATTATTTGATTCTGTTTGAATGTGCGGCAGGTATCTTTCATCATAGAAAAAATTACCCTTGTTAAAACATAAAATGTTGCAGGTAAACTACCCGTTTCCCTTAACCGATCTTCACCAAAATCAACAGGCCTTGAGTCCTTTCAAATTCAGGAATCTATGCAAAAAAAATTATTTGATTCTGTTTGAATGTGGGGCAGTTATCATTCGTCAAAGAAACAATTACCCTTGTTAAAACAAAACGTTGCAGGTAAACAACCCCTTTCTCTTAACCGATCTTCACCAAAATCAAAAGATCTTGAGATCTCTACTATTCAGGGGTGTATCCAAAAAATTATTTGATTCTGTTTGACTTTACGGCAGTTATCGTTCGTCATAGAAAAAATTACCCTTGTTAACACATAAAATGTTGCAGGTAAACTACCCCTTTCTGTAAACCGATCTTCACCAAAATCAAAAGTCCTTGACTTCTCTATGATTCAGAGATGTATGCAAAAAATTATTTGATTATGTTTGAATATGCGGCAGTTATCTTTCGTCAAAAAAAATTACCCTTGTTAAAACATAAAATGTTGCAGGTAAACTACCCGTTTCCCTTAACCGATCTTCACCAAAATCAACAGGCCTTGAGTCCTTTCAAATTCAGGAATCTATGCAAAAAAAATTATTTGATTCTGTTTGAATGTGGGGCAGTTATCATTCGTCAAAGAAACAATTACCCTTGTTAAAACAAAACGTTGCAGGTAAACAACCCCTTTCTCTTAACCGATCTTCACCAAAATCAAAAGATCTTGAGATCTCTACTATTCAGGGGTGTATCCAAAAAATTATTTGATTCTGTTTGACTTTACGGCAGTTATCGTTCGTCATAGAAAAAATTACCCTTGTTAACACATAAAATGTTGCAGGTAAACTACCCCTTTCTGTAAACCGATCTTCACCAAAATCAAAAGTCCTTGACTTCTCTATGATTCAGAGATGTATGCAAAAAATTATTTGATTATGTTTGAATATGCGGCAGTTATCGTTCGTCAAAAAAAATTACCCTTGTTAAAACATAAAATGTTGCAGGTAAACTACCCTTTTCTCTTAACCGATCTTCACCAAAAACAATAGGCCTTGAGTTCTCTACAATTCAGAGCTGTACGCAAAAAATTATTTGATTCTGTTTGAATTTGCGGCTGTTATCGTTTGTCATAGTAAAAATTCTACACACACATAGACAGACACACACACTTTTTGAAAAATGACTTTTCTTCATGTTTTGAGGGTAGTACAATCAGAATCAGCCGTTATCTCGAACACGATTTTTTTCGCCATGACCATACTTATAACAAATCCTGGGATTCTCTCTCCTTAAAGCCCCTCTGTTGGGCTAGCCAATTTATAACAAATTGCCAAAACTGTGGGGTCGTAATGCCTTCTTCAACAACCTCACGTCGGAGTCGTCAATTTATAACAAATAGTGAATTGTGTATGGGTTGTTATGTGTTGTAAAATGTCGGGCGTTACCTCCGCGCACTTTTTGGTACTTACCGGTGACTGGATCCTTTGCGGTGATGTAGTCCTGTAACACAACTTAATACTATGTTTTTTGTGGGCGCCACTTGGAATCGTTTGTTCCAAGAAAGAAATGTGATTATTAAAGAAATTAAAATTTTTAATTCTTACTTCTATGAAAAAATGTAAACAAGTCAGTTTGGGTTTGAAAAAAAATAAAGTAAGTTTAATGATTCTAAAAAAATATCGTCTGAAGGACTAACATTCATGAACAATTATAAAATTGCAGAGTTACAAAAAAATGCATAAGTTATTATTATTATTGACAATTTTATTTCTCCAATCAAGTATCGGCTAGTATTTTCAATTTTTTACTCAGTTGAAAAGCATGAGTTTAATACGTGAAAAAATCTTTACTCTCAGGACGTGACTCCTTTGAACTACCAAGACATATCAATAAGATGCTTTACAAGAAAAATTAAGTGATTTGAAGGTGTGTGTGGCATGTGTAGTACAACTGTGTGACAAATGTAACCAGGTAAAAAATGACTTTAATTTTGATAACTCACGTTCCAATGGTTAATTAATCTCGCACTGGACACTCCTCTCGGGTAGTTTTTCAATCTCGCCTCTTCATGCGTGCACTGAATTTATTTTAAGTCAAAAATGCGATCATTTACAATTTCCGCACTTTTTGTGAAACGGTTTGGCAGTAGATTTACGCTTGAATCCCGCCGCTTACAGGTCAGCTGTTTCGCGTTGGTTCCCAAATTGGCCGTTGCAGCGCTGATACCCTTGCAGTAGCGAGAAAGGCTTTGTGTATGTAATACGTTATGGGAGTTTTTTGTCAAGTCAGTTTGTCTTTGCGAACACAGCAGAATTGGTTCTCTATTTAAAATTTTGGTCCCTCCTGGGCCGTCGACGTTCTGGCTGCGTGATTTCTATTAAAATGTGCCGTGTTGCTGCTCTATTTCAGCAACACATTGGCGTAGATTCTTGTAGAGGTTAAGTCAGTCTATTTGTCAATGTACGGGAAAAGCCTTTCTTCGTGTCTGGTGTCGATTTCTCGCCTTCGGTTTCGCCTTGGTTGCGTTGATCAGTGTCGTGGGTGATGCGTCTGTTCTGGATTTCAAGCTTCAAGTGTTTTTGGGTCGAATTTGGTCTCTCTTTTGTACTGTGTCAGGCTGATTGTTTTCATAAACTTCCGGTATATTTGTGTAAAAATTCCTTCTAGAATGTTCGAGAATAAAGAAATGGAATGTCATGGAACAAATTTAATTCCCGTCGAAGCTTTTAGAACAAATTTCTTATTCTTCACACTAAGGATATTTCAAAAATTACTCTGGTATTTGTCAAACAGTTTTACATCAGTACTCATAATTTGCATGCCATTATTACATTTGGATTCTCTGTTTTCAACTGAATCTAATGATACTAATTATGATTGGTTTTTAAATAAATTAACTATAATAAATAACACAATATACAACTCTCACCTTGGGTTGTTTCCATTGAAATTCAATTTTTAGAACAAAAAATTGTTGTCAAACTATTATGTTTCTTCCACAACATGAACACATAACATTACTATCTTCCTATAACAAAACAAACAAATTTTAACATATATAATACTCAGATAATTTCAATTTTATATGGTCCATGCCTATGGCCTATGTTGTTGTCAATGTTATAACACAATAATTAGTCTCTTTCTTTAATATATATAGGATTTCACTAGTGTACACTAAGAGTTTATTACATTGTCTGTCTTTTGTGATACCTGGTTACTCTTTATACATATTATTTTTATTGCAGGATAACATAGCATCATATTGGTTTGCCTGAGATGTCCTTTTTCATAGTGTGACAAATCTCACTCTTATAAGTTAAATTCTTTCATAATTGATCTTATTTTCAACGGAGTCTGTCCGTTTTTATGGTATACAGAAGTATTGTACCATTCTCTTTTATTTTTGTCAACATTTTGTAAATATTTAGCCAGATATGACTATTTTTTTACTGGTTGATTGGCCCCAGCCATACATGGTATAGGTAAATATTTTGCTAACTCAACTATTACAATGTTAAAGTTAGTCAAATATATTAGTATAGTCGCTTTATATTATATTTCAACTTTCTAATGCAATTTGGTTGCATTTTGGCAACATTAAATCCATAAATCACACAATATTATATGCCTACCACATGTTTTTAGTTAATACTGTTTTTGACTATTTTGACTGACTTTTATTCATTTGACAGCTTTCTTTATTTAAGATAAATTGTTCATTTTTGTCTGCTTGACAATTACATATAGTTTTTATTTCAATTTGATAATAATTAATTTTTTCATGAAATCTGAGTGTTTGGTCTCAAATCCAACACATTAATATTTTTTTGTCATAACAATTATATAATTTTTATTTTAACTTAGATTCTTTCTAATAATGTATTTAAGTCATTTAATACATTTATTTTATTTACATTACATAATATAATAATGGATCATGTCCATTCATTCACAATAAATAGTTCTTTATACTCTATTCAGAGTTACTAAACTTAATAATTAATGACTTCATTTTGGTTGATCCTGATATTATTTGTCTCTCTTATAGTATCTTATGGTTTTTTCACTGTTATATAGGGTTTGTGTCTTAGTCACAGTCTGGTCTTTTTTTTTTTGTTAGTAGTATTAATTATTAAACAATATTACACAATTTTTTTAGGACTACTTGGGTTCGATACTGTTCACCTCACTTTCCTCTTATGATAAATTGCTATGTAAATGATTTCCTTTATGGAGCGTTCTGTGACGTTACATATGCCTCTCCGTTAAAATTGATAATTTTTGAAAAACATATCTTTGGTTTTGATGAAATTATCATCTCTATATTAACCTTTTATTAGCTTCTTTATATTTCATTCTTTTATCTTATAATTAAATTCCTGTACTACTCCTTTAATATATTAATCCAACTCAATATTCCTATTTCGTTCTTTGTCGTATCACCTATTCCTTTCCTTTTTACCTTGATGTTAATTATTTAATCTTTGACATAATTCCCTATCAATTCCCTAACTTTCATAGAGGGTTGGGAGTCAGAGTGGCTCGCTATGGCATACATTCTCTGCCCTTCCCTATCTATAACTACTGAAATCAGAGGCAACACATCCCTGTCCAGAAAATAATAATTGCACCTTCGCAACAAATAATAATAATAATAAAAAAAAATACAATATTCAAAGATCATAGGCTCCTACACATAAATTCCCTTTCTTAAACTCTTCTGATTAATTCACAATTATATTAATATATCGTTCTCCGCAGGTAAAATTATCGTTTAAAATCATTCAATGTTAATAGCTATATTTATATTCATCATTACCTCCTTATGTAACTCACTGTTTTCCTTTTTTTTTTTCGTTTATCATTTCCATTTAGTATCAATTATATGACAGTATTTCTCCTTCTTTTCTCCTTTACTAAGTACGTGTAAGCTGGTAAATATACGTTGACATGGCTATTGGAAATAAATCTTGCCTATGGTGGAATGTGTCCATCTCCTAATATTTATTATTAATAATCTCTCTCCTTCTCTAAGTACGGGTAAGCTGGTAAATATACGTTGACATGGCTATTGGAAATAAATCTTGCCTATGGTGGAATGCGTCCATCTCGTAATATTTATTAGTAATAATAATTATATAATAATATTTATATTTATTTAATAATCTCTATCTCCTTTCTAATTATGGGTAAGTTAGAAAATTCACGTTAACGTCTTTAGTCATGGTACCTTCTCAATGATGCTGTATTTGACTTGGGTTTTTGATCATGGTACTTGCTCACTGATTGAGTATTTGACTTGTGATTTTTAATCATGGTACCTAACAGTGCCTGTTACCTTGTATGTATACTTTTTGTCTGATAGTATTTGGGTTTATATTTTGTCAGTTTGGGTTAATTACTTTGATCATTTCAACTCTTTTTGGTTGTGTGATCCTTATATTATTTCATTATTTATCATTCCCATTCCTCGTTAATTCCCTCTCTTCTCAATATCCGACTTTTCGTTGTTTAGCTCCTCTGCTCCTTCAAATGCCTGGTCTATGACATTTATTCTGGATGATTAATCCATGGCATTACCATCTCACCACCTGTTTGGGCCATATCTTTTCTGCATAGCGGAATTCATCCTCTATATTACTTTCATTTCTGGGGTTATTATTTGGTTCTCGGCTGGTTTCTGCCAATACATGGTTTACCTGAGCTGTTCGGGGTCTTTCGTCATTACTTGCCTGATTATGCCGTAATGAAAAACCCGGATTTTCGTGGATTGTTACCCAATTCTCATTATTATTTTGGTTAGCGTTTGGTTCCTGTTGGTAGTTACTTTCGTTTCGGGGTGGTTCGTTACTCCTACCCTCTGAAAACTGATGACGGTTATTCGCTGTATCGACCTGGTTACCTCGCGTCTGTTGTGTCATATACCCGTAACTTGGTAAATTGGGTGGATATGGTCGTCGATTATCGGCCATCATATAATTTACCTGGGGCCTATATTCTTGATTTCTCCTATCGCCTCCTCCTTGGTCACCCCCGTTACGATAATTATTATGTTGACCATAATTATTTCCCCTATAGTTATTTCCGCGATAACTGTTTCCCTGGTGGTAGTTTCTACCGTAATTATTCTCGGGGTAATTACCTCTGTTTGGTCCCGGATAGTTGCGGTTATTTGGACCCTGAGTGTTATCACTTCGGCCATTTGGTGGGGTATTATTGTTCTGATTATTTGTGTTAAGGTTGTTACCGTTTCCACCTCCATTCCGGTTTGGTCCGTTATTGTTGCTATTGTATTCTACCTTACGATTGGGGGGTTGGTAATCCTGGAACCTTCCAGTGGATTCACAATTTTCCAATAATTTGGCTAGATCGGCTATTTTACTGAGCTGTTGGTACAATTGGGCATCTTTGATACCATAGCTGTAATGTCCAGCTAACTGCCTTACCAAACATTCTTCCGGGATCGGCGGTATCAACTTCCGTGCCAAACATACCTTTCCTAGGAAATAAGACGTCGGGGACTGTCCATTGGACGCGTTGTATTTGCCGTAGAATATGTCCATTCTTACCCTGTTTTGTGCAGTCTCCGACCAATACTTCTCCTTGAACTGGCGTTTAAACTCGGCTAAATTCGTGATTTCGGGTCGTACCGCTATCCACCAGTTATCCCTAGTGTTTTTAAACGTCTCGTCTAGCATCTCCCGTATCCTGTCCCACCTTGTTTCTCTGTTTCTCCCAATAAACTCTTCCATTCTTTCTAAAAATTCCATTGGGTTTCGACGATAGTTTTGGAAGTTGATTACTTCCCTGTTTTCACTATGACACGTATGAGTATTTAATATAGGTGTGTCTCTCAGCGCCTCTAATCTTTCATGCAGGTTTTTCTCTCTCTGGTCTATTTCCTGTATGCTATTTTTGTTAGTTTTTATTTGCTCGTCCAGCCTGTTAGCAATGTCATATGTTCTCTGCATCCTCTCGCTAACGTCTTTCTGGACTTCTCCCACCTCCTGCATGATGGCGTCTTGGTTCGGCCTTACCTTGTTTTCGAGATTTCTAACATCTTGTTTGGTCTCTACTATTTGTTCCTCTATATTTTCGAAACGGGTATTATTTCCCTCCTGTAATCTTTCCAACTGTTTCTCGATGTTTTCGACCTTCCTGTCACTATCGATTTTATTATCATCGATCTTTTTATTTACTGTTTCGTACTTTATGCTAATTTCTTTTTTCAGGGACTCTATACATTTTTTATTCTCCTCCTGAAATATCTCCAGTTTTTTCCCATTGTCATCTATTTTCTCGGTTATATCCTTCCTTAAAGATTCTATGTTTTTGTCTAATTTCTCCTTATTTCTGTTCATATTTTCTTCCATCCTTTGGAACATTTGCTCATTACTTTTTTTAGTATTTTCGTTCATATCCTCCTTCAGGGATTCTATATTTTTGTTCATATTTTCGTTTAGCGTTTGGAACATCATCCTTAAAACATTCGCATCAACGCTCTCTGTTATTTTTTCTGGTTCGGGTTTCTCTGTCTGTTCTACCATTTATATGGGTTCTTCTCCCGTTTGCCCCTCGAATTCGTCTGCCGTTTGTACCGGTCTTTCCATTTCTAGTGTGGGCGGTTCTAATTCCGTTTCCTCCATTTGTACTGCCTCTCCGTCTTCCACACTTAACTCGGGTTCCACATTCTTCTTCACCTTTTTTCCCTTAGGTTGCGCCATTTTGATCTGTTGGTAGTTGCCGGGCTTGTTCCGTTTTTTCAAGCCTCACTAGTTGGGCTGCCAATTTATAACAAATCCTGGGATTCTCTCCCCTTAAAGGCCCGCTGTTGGGCTAGCCAATTTATAACAAATTGCCAAAACTGTGGGGTCATAATGTCTTCTTCAACAACCTCACATCGGAGTCGTCAATTTATAACAAATAGTGAAGTGTGTATGGGTTGTTATGTGTTGTAAAATGTCAGGCGTTACCTCCGCGCACTTTTTGGTACTTACCGGTGACTGGATCCTTTGCGGTGATGTAGTCCTGTAACACAATTTGCAATTTGGTTGCATTTTGGCAACATTAAATCCATAAATCACACAATATTATATGCCTACCACATGTTTTTAGTTAATACTGTTTTTGACTATTTTGACTGACTTTTATTCATTTGACAGCTTTCTTTATTTAAGATAAATTGTTCATTTTTGTCTGCTTGACAATTACATATAGTTTTTATTTCAATTTGGTAATAATTAATTTTTTCATGAAATCTGAGCGTTTGGTCTCAAATCCAACACATTAATATTTTTTTGTCATAACAATTATATAATTTTTATTTTAACTTAGATTCTTTCTAATAATGTATTTAAGTCATTTAATACATTTATTTTATTTACATTACATAATATAATAATGGATCATGTCCGTTCATTCACAATAAATAGTTCTTTATACTCTATTCAGAGTTACTAAACTTAATAATTAATGACTTCATTTTGGTTGATCCTGATATTATTTGTCTCTCTTATAGTATCTTATGGTTTTTTCACTGTTATTCACTTTAATAATATATATAGGGTTTGTGTCTTAGTCACAGTCTGGTCGTTTTTTTTTTTTTTTGTTAGTAGTATTAATTATTAAACAATATTACACAATTTTTTTAGGACTACTTGGGTTCGATACTGTTCACGTCACTTTCCTCTTATGATAAATTGCTATGTAAATGATTTCCTTTGTGGAGCGTTCTGTGACGTTACATACTTCATAATAATATTGATCAATACAAGTAATAGATATTGTTATGTTACATATACCTATGATAACTGTGTGTGTGTGTGTGTGTGTGTGTGTGTGTGTGTGTGTGTGTGTGTGTGTGTGTGTGTGTGTGTGTGTGTGTGTGTGTGTGTGTGTGTGTGTGTGTGTGTGTGTGTGTGAGAGAGAGAGAGAGAGAGAGAGAGAGAGAGAGAGAGAGAGAGAGAGAGAGAGAGAGAGAGAGAGAGAGAGAGAGGTTTTTCAGTTATTAATTATCAGTCAGTTGTAGATGTTAATTCGTATGAAAGTCCTATTAGCTTAATTGTGTTTGCAGATCACAATGGCATTAAATATGGTGATCCGTAATGCTTCTGACATTGAGACAAATGTAGTTGCCGTTGAAAGAATTAAGGAATACAGTGAAGTGCCACAGGTAAGGAGAGTGTTTTTTGGGAGGGAGTAAGTTGGTGGGTGTGGGTCTGGGAGTATATTGTAATGATAACTGAAATCATAGTTGAACAAAAAATACTTGTTTCTGTTTTTATATTCAACAGTATAAAAGTTTATGATTTTACATTAGTTGTTAATAGAATGGGCGGTTAGCACTTAAATGACCTTCATTTAGTGCATTCTGTACCAACCACATCATACAAGGTTGACTTCTTGAATACTTGAAATCCTTGTTTTTGTGTCCTCAAAATAAAATAGTATTGTACTTGTAATGGCAGTTAGCTTTAAAGTTCAGTGTTAAAAAAAGAGTAAAAAGATGGTATCATATTTTTATGTTTCTTATATGTGTCTCAAATAAGCACATATAAAGACTGTGACTGACTTTAGCTTATACTTACAGTGCTTGAACACAAAGAACTTCAAAACTTTTCAACAAATTGTTTTAAGATTGAATTCTTGGATCAGTGTAGTATTCTACAAGTATCAAGTATTCATCAAGTATCTTACATACTAACAGATGATCTGTATCTATTATTAATTCATTAATTGTACAGCATAAACGCATCTTACATTATGTACACATATGACATATTCAATAAATTTGTTACTTAGCAAAAAATATCTGTACTAAGAGTTGGACCTCCTCTGTGGTCTAGTGGTTAATTTTATCACCTTCGGTGTTTAACTCCATTAGAAGGTATGAAAGATTTCCACTCAACTGAAGTTGAGTGAGTAGCTGTAACGCTACAACAGCAACACCTCCTGGCAGACATGGTCAGAATATGGCTGGAGATAGGCAGAAAGCCCCCCCCCCAAATTTGCCTGTAAGGGGTTACTGACAAACCTTGTCATTACTGATATAGAGTTATCATATGTTAAAGAATGAAATTTGAGATGTTGCAGAAATTATTCTTTAGTAATAGTATTGATTGTCCTGCATTCATATAAGTTCAGAAAAAGCATTTACACTATAACCAATGAGTGTCATTACAAATAATTTGGGTTTATTTATACCAAAATAATCTCGAATGTGTTGGCTGTTTGTGAGCATGATTATCTGTCCTTATAATTTGTCACTGTTTACTCTTTTCCTAAAACCACCTTTGTGTATTATTGTTTCAGGAGGCAGTGTGGGAAGTAGACCCAAAACCACCTGGTGATTGGCCAGGTAAAGGACATGTCAACTTTGTAGACTATAAAGTGAGGTATAGGCCAGGATTAGACCTAGTACTTAAAGGAATATCATTTCATGTTAATGGTGGAGAAAAGGTAATTTTTGTTTGCCAAACAGATAATGTTGCATCCATCTTTTATTTTACAAGTAGGTTAAAACTCATTTAATTATCTCTCTACAAAATGAATAATAAAAACTGGTATCATGTACTTAAACACTATATAATTGTTTAATTGTAAATTTGTAATTCTTTAAAGTTTATAATTTGTTGCAATAGCATTTACGTACTTGGTACTTATATATTTTTTCAAAGTTTAAAGTACTTTGTACTTTCAATTATATGGTCCATTTCTTATGTTGCTAAATAGGCAACAAAAACACCTGTAATTTTTACAGTCTTGCTTTTCATCATAAAATCAATCAATCCACCCTTTTCCTTTTTGGTTAACAATTTCTGTAGTTCATCAACAATGTTTATTATTATTTTACTCAAATACTGTATGTTGTTGTTTGTCCCAATATATTATATCCATATATTGTGACATTTAATAAGGAATCAAGAAGTAGTTAAGCCCCGATACTACTTTTTGCTACTTACCTAAATTCAGTCAGAAGATTCCAAAAGCACCAAATCCCCAGGGTCACCACCACATTTTTATTGGAGAAAATGTGGAAACCTTATCACTTTCCTCATGAAAACAATTTAAAAAATAAACAAAACTCTACCTCACAGAAAAATTCCAAGGCCGTTTAAAAGACCTTTTGGACACAGAGAATAGGTTATAGGTAGAGTGGCGTAATAAACTAACTTAACACATTGTAATGAAAAATCTCATTATTTTATTTTAATGAAAAAACATTGCAATTTCTTTTTAATATAAATAAAACGATACAAAAAGTAAAACAAAAAAAATTATAAACAGCAAATCAGTACTTTGTTCTTTTGAATAATACCCCCTCCCCTTTTTCTTACACTCTCTCTCTCTCTCTCACTCTATCAGTTTAGATATCAAACTCATTATTTCATACTTTTGTTGGTTTTTGATAATGTTACTTTAAAAGGCAATTAATAAATTTTTTACACCCTTGTTCCTACTTATCTTGTGATTATACAAACACTCTACCACATAATAATTAAATAAAACTCATCTTATCTTTTGTCGGCCAGGGTCCTGCACGCGAACTCGTATCTATAAGCGTGATTTAGGGATTACGTTATTAATGTACTCAACTCTCATTGTAATTGTTAATTAATTCAACCTTTATTAGACTATTAGACATGTGATTTAATATTCTATTTTTTATTTTGAAAATAATGATATAATTTTATTTTGTATCCATTCGGATTTCAATCTGACAAATATTAATGTTGAGACACATGCTCAATTTAACCAAGACAAAACAAAATTCACAGTTTTCCTTAGCATACTTAAAATAAATGGTTCATTATATTATATTATATAAAGGCGACCCAGCATTTGCATACACTCACATTCATTCATGTTTACCCCATTTACTACAAAGAGCTCTTTTTCAAATAATTTTTCCTATTGAGTTGAATTAAAATGCTATTGTTTTACTTCTCTGGCTGCGTCCTACACGTGCTGTAATTAGTCTGTTTCCGTTTGCTCACTAGTTTGTCCGGAAAAAGTTTCTGCTGGTTAAATTTGGTTCACTGAATTAAAATGTTAAAGTTTCACTGTTTACTCTAGTTGACTCACATGTTTACAAGTTTTATTAAATTTTCGGCTCGCGAGCCTTTTACGTTCAACCGGCCGGTTTGATTACTGTAAGACGACAGACAGTTTCAAGATGCCCAACGCTCCTTCTTGAGTTTGACTTCTTGCTTCAGATAGGCCCAGCAGGCGTCACATGGTATCTTTTGTGGTGCAAGTCTGTGTATCATTAACCTGCGTTCAAAGGCTCGCTAAAAGTTTGTGCAAATTCATATGTGCGGGCAAGCATACGCGCACTCTTTCACATTCCTCAGCATCAGGAATTGTAGCAAACTGAGGGGCGGACAGACCAAACGTGCAACTGGGCGTTCTGTAAGTGAATGTCAATTGTCAAAACTGAGGCCTCGTGTGGTTAACTCCCCTTCGTCGCATTTACAATTGAATTAAACCCAATCTCCCATTTCTGTCCTGTTACAATCTGTACCATCGGGGAGTCTCATGGTGGTTGTGCCATCCGGGCGAAATTGCGCACTTTCCCAACGAAAAACACGAAAAGAATGTTCTGAAACTCCAATTAATCACTGCATACTTTCTGCTTTAATAATTTAATAAGTTTATACCGCCATTTCACAAATTTTTAAAACTCGGTAGGACTACCTTGGCTGTTCGGCCTACCGTGGTTGCCCACGCACGCTGTAAACGCATGTGTACTGTTTGCTGGCGGATGTGAGACTGCACTCAGCTCCCTTTGTTTTGCACAACAGTCCAGTTCAGTTGCGCACTCAAAACCAGTTTTCCCCGGTTATAACCCAGCGTTGCTGCTGTAGACTGACGTCACTTGTTTACAATTTGATCATCCGAGGCGCCTTTCTGTCGGACCTCGCCCAAACAATGATTCATTTTGTTATGGTAAACAAAATGCCTTTTGGTGAGAGTAATTGTGACTCACCCGTCACAAACTAAAAATAGGGTGTATTGCATAATGTACTGTTACAATATATTACCTGAAAATAATTTCTCAGCAGGACCAGCCATATAAAATAGTAAATATTTATTCTCAAACTAACCTTTCCATTTCTCTCTTTAACAGTGGTGGCTCGTCCATAAGAGCACAAGAGCATGTGAACCCCCTATAAAAATAATTATACGATATAAATTATACATCTTTATTGACGCAGTACTAAAATCGCTTATCTTCAGTAAGTTTAAAAGAGCAGACAATGAAAAACAGCGTAGAGCGCACCAAGTGAAGTTAAGTGTAATGACGCGCCAATGGCTGGGAGCGGACTGAATGCGCCGCTCTCGATGCTGTACACACGGGATATACGACAGACGGGCGAGTCCATTTCCTCGCGGTAGGGGGGGAAACATGTTTACAAGCAGCTTAACGGAGAATACCGATGAGCTGCCACTGACACAGCTCAGCTCAGCGGCTGTAGTTGACGGTGGATGCTCCTTACCTTGGCATGCGCGCGTGTTACATTTGCGTTTTGCAGTTTCGATTATTTTTTAGTGATAAAGTTTTAGTTGAAATTACAGTTTATTTATTATAGTGTAGCTAGTGAACTGTTGTTTTTATTTACTGTACAATAATGGAAAGTACCTGTAAGTACTCAGTTAGTAATTTAAACGAAGTAGCGTTTGCCAATTTACCCATAGAAGTTAAAATAGCAATAAAAGAGAGTGGTAGGCCAACGCCCTGACTTAATATAAGTCAAACATCGACATCAAAATCAAGAACTTTTAAAAGAGAATTTAAAGATCTATACGAAAAAATTCCTTGGCTTTGTGGTTGTGAACAAACAAACAAAATATTTTGTTTTCCTTGTTTGTTATTTTCCCATGAAAAGGGCGATCCTGCTTGGGTGAAAAACGGCGTTTGTGACTTAGCTCATTTGAATCAAAAAATTAAAAAAACACGAAAGTTCTCATGGACACATAAATGCTACATTGGATTTTAATTTGCTGGGAAAGGTTGACGTTCGTCAGCAGCTTGACAGTGCTTATCGACAAAATATTAAAAAGCACAATGAACAAGTGACTAAAAATAGGTATGTCCTTTCTAAGCTTATAGACTGTATTAAATTTTGCGGTGCATTTGATTTGGCCCTTCGAGGTCATCGTGAGGATGACGATTCCTTAAATCCTGGCATATTTAAAGGGCTTGTAAACTTTTCTGCAGAACTTGACTCATCTTTGAAAGAACACTTGAGTACCGCTACTGTCTTTAAAGGTACCTCAAAAGAAATTCAAAATGAATTGTTAGATTGTATGCTTTTTGTATGTCAAGAAAACATAATAGAAGAAATAAAAACTGCACAGTATGTTTCTTTGATTGCGGACGAAACATCAGACATCTCGTCTGTATTTCACTTAGTTATAGTTTTCCGCTATGTTTTAGCTAATGGCCAACCAGTTGAAAGATTTTGGAAATTTGATAACCCTGAAGGGCACGACACAGAATCTATAGCCAAATGTATTTGTACCAGTTTAGATTATGTTGTGCAAAATCCAGAAAAACTCTTATCTCAAAGCTGTGACGGTGCGAATGTAATGAATGGGCACCATGCTGGCGTGCAGACCATAGTGCACAAACCTATAAACATGCTTTTTTCGTTCACTGTTACGCTCATCAGTTGAACTTGATTGTAGCTCAAGCAACAAGCCAAAACCAAGATGTCAGAATTTTTTTCGGACTTAAGTGATATAACAAATTTTTTTTTGAATTCCCCTCAGAGAGTGGCTGTTTTGGACAAGATAGTTGGCAAACGAATACCTTGGGCATCAGCTACAAGGTGGAATTTTAAGAGCAGAACTGTTAATACTGTTTTTTGAGTACAGAGAGGAATTAATTGAATGTATGGAGGAAATCCGGAGAAAGGAGGGAAGACCTGGCCCGAGATCAAGACGATGGCGCGGAACAGAGTCCGGTGGCGGAAGTTCATTGATGCCCTATGCTCCACTTAGGAGATGCAGGAATAATGATGATGATAATGATGATGGAGGAAATCCAATCAACCTCTAAGCAACCAACCACCATAATTAAAGCTGGTGCTCTAGCTTGTCTCCTTAGAGATAATAAGTTTATATTTTGGCTTTTTATTTTTCACAGATTAATGCCACATGTGGATATTTTGTACAACCAATTACAGCTAACTTACACTGATGCTGTGAGAACTAAAGCCAATGTTGACCACTTCGTCAAAGCCATTGATAAGGAAAGAGATAAACATGGACAAAGTGACAGAGCTGGTTAATCAGTACCCAGAAAATGCACCTAAACGATCGAGGCGTGAAGAAGATTTTTACTTAAGTAGAACAGTGGCTGCCAAGGAAACCTGTGACATTATTACAACGCAAATAAAAACAAGATTTTCATTCACAACATCTTGCTCAGCTGTATCTCTTTTTGAATCACAAAAGATTGAACAGAAATTCCCCGAACAGAACAGAAATTGCTTGAAGATACAGTAAATGTGTATTCATTTCTTGAAAAAAATCGCCTCAAGACAGAGCTTGAAATCATTTACAAAAGAACTGATTTCAGAAACATGCGTGGTGCTGTTAGTCTTTTACAGTTTTTTATTGAAAACAACTTATTGTCATCATTTTCTGAAAGTTATAAACTGTTATTAATTATTGCAAAATACCAATGACGACTGCTAAAGCTGAAAGGTGTTTTTCAACCCTAAAACGGATAAAGACATTTTTGCGGTCTATGATGTGTCAAGAGAGGCTTACAGCTTTAGCCATGCTTGCAATCGAGAAGGAAATGATTTCTAACATCCATAATTTCAGTGAAAGAGTTATTGATGTTTTTGTGTCAAGAAAAGATAGAAGGATGGACTTTGTTTACAAAAACTGTACTTAAAGAAAATATTTGTCTAAGCTACCATCCAAGTAAATTTGTGTAAGTAAATACTAGACCTTACCATCATATGCAGCAGCTTTGATTATTTTCCTTTTTCTGTGTGTTTAATAATCTAATCTAATAATTGAGAGCATGAGGCCTGATGACTAACTATCTAAATATTTAACACTTAAAACAAGCTTTCTGTTTTGCGTTTATTTTACTACTTTAAAATTAAATGAAAATAATTGTTTTAGTAAAAAAGAACAATTAGCATATTATAACAAGTATGATCAATAAAGTAATCCTTTATTATTAAGTTGTGAAATAGTTAAAGTACAGTAATTTCTATAATAACATTTCGTTTCAAAATTAATACATTACATCACGATATAGCAGCGCCTAAATTATATGAATATTGCAAGCAACACACAAGTGTTTGACACAGTGTATCTCAAAAACTGCAAATTATTAATTGTGAACCCCCTGTAGATGTACTCATGAGCCGCCACTGCTCTTTAATATTCTTGAGCATTACTTCCATCTCAGTTGAATCTTCACTTTAATAAATTGACATTGCATGCAAACCTTAGATACAAATTTTATATATGCTGAACTTGTATTGTTATTATAATCATTATTTCTGTTGGTATTATTAAAATGAATTGTTATTATTATCATGTAAGATTTATTGTAGTTTATATTTATTACAGTCTTTGAAAACGTATTGTAATTCAACTTGTTTTCATAGATTGGTATTGTTGGTCGAACTGGTGCAGGAAAATCATCACTGACTTTGTGTCTTTTCCGAATACTGGAAGCAGCTGGTGGAAACATTCTCATTGATGGTGTTGACATTTCCAAAATTGGTTTGCATGATCTTCGGTCACGGCTTACAATAATTCCTCAGGTATACTTTCCTAAACACTGGTGATTATTATATTAAAGTTGTGTATAATAAAGCTTGATGATTTATCAGTTTTTAAAGTTGATAATCTGTTAACAGTGACTATAATGGTTTTACAGGATCCAGTATTATTTTCTGGAACACTTCGAATGAATTTGGATCCATTTGAAAAAACAAATGACACAGCAGTTTGGCAAGCACTTGAATTGGCTCATCTCAAGAATTTTGTAAAAGATCTTGCTAGTGGCCTGCAACATATAATAGCTGAAGGAGGAGAAAATTTAAGGTAGCATGGAAAGAAAGGTGTAAATGTTTGGTAAACAGTTAGATGTTATGTATGTCTTTATATTCTTCTTCTTTTTCTCATTAGCCCTTCTTAAGCATTAGCCCTACAGCCTGTTGCACACTGGGCCCTGGTACAATTCACCTTTGATCACTGCCAGAAACAAATCAGCCCTCTAGTAACCACACGCAATGGTGAGACACACAGAAGAAAGGGTATTGTGTGAATGAATGCACATGTACGCGTGTGTGTGTATGTGTGTGTGTGTGTGTCTTTGTTACTTATCTAGCCCAGTCAGTGGCATAACTATGGGGAGGATCAGGGGTAATCCCCCCCCCCCCCAGAGCTATTAAAAGTCTCAACACCTCAGCAAAATTTCATAGTCATTTAATGTAGGATATATTTCTAAGTCCATTGCAGGTGTTAAAATAAGGCTTATTAGTGATTGTAGAAATAAAAGGAAATACAGTATTTGTAAATTAATAAAGTAAAGTTAGAGTTTTCTCAATAATGACAATGACTCAACATTTGGTAAATGACTTACAGTTACAGCCTTAAAGAAAAACAATTACGCACACACCAGAAATCAGTGGCATAGCTTATTATCTACCTTTATCCTTTTCACCCAGATCCACTCCCTTTACAGGGTTTTCTGTGTCATGACTCTTCTAGCCTAATATCTCTATGGTGTGAACTGTCATCTTTGCACAGGTAAATTAGCAGTTTCTTGACTTTAATTCTGAAAATTTATAAGATTTTGTTGCTGAATTTTGTATTAAAATCATATACTTTAACACAAACTATAATTTGGTTAAATCATTCTTGGGACAACATCCTTAAATTAAATTGTGAAGGGGTAATGGATCTTGCTTTTTCTAAAGACTCAGAGACTCTTCACAGTCTGTGTTAAAAAAAACTCATTTCACAAGATCTGTTAATAATACAGATTTAGAATTAAAGTGATTCCTAATAACATGAGATTTATTATCTTTAATTTGAATAACAGTCAAGATAGAATATTAATCAAGACATACTATTTTGATATCAGTACTATTCCATATTTTTCAACTCTTATATTTCACACTGGTTTGCTCACAAATTTTGAGACACAAAGAGTTTATATAATGTATTTATAAAATTATATGGGAAGAATCCTGAATGTCTCATTTGTCCTGAGAAAAATGGGGAGTCCAACTTCAAGCTGGTCTCACCCCCTCCTAGAACAGCTTGTATTACGCCACTGAGTCAGGAATGCAAGACACGACCGCCGTATTATTGCCCCCTTAACGATGGTGGTGTGCAGGCAGATGGTCAGCAAAACTGTTGTGATTGTGAGTTGCAAACACAACCACTCTACCAGTCCATGCCACATGTTACATATGTGTTTTTATTTAAATGGTTTTAATGTTATATGAATATAAAATTTTATCTTCTTAACCACTAATCTGATGACATTTTGTAAGAGAATATCCTTCTTTCATGTATGTTTTGAACAACATACATAAGCGTACAAATGCACATTTGACTTGCAGTAAAACTTTGATAAGCCACCATTTCTCTCACCCATAACCAAGAGAAATTACTGTAGGGAGTTTACAGCTTGAAATATGTACAAAAACGTAATTCCATACAACAGCAATTTGGTGTGTAATTTAAATCTCTTATTGTTTGCCACATATAGGTCACCATAGATTATCATAACCGGGATGATTGTATTATAAATGTAAAACTTGTGTTTTTTATTTTCCAATTATGAAAGATAAAACATAAACATGTTTGGATTTCTTGTAAACATTACTCTTCAATGGACATTGGCTTTAGTCAGTAAACTGCAAACCTGAAATAATAAAGTTACTGTTACAATATCCAGAACTATATAGGACATTATGCCACTGACGTTGAACTAAATCACAACTGCAATCGCCCATCAGACAACAACCTCACAGGTGTGGTAGCCTGTAACCCCTCTTTTTCCATTTGTATTTTATAAATTTTTTTTAATAGGTTACTCGATATTTAAGACTAGGCTGAAGGCCTAGAAGGAAGCATAAAGTGTGCTGGGTCCAGTGAGATGGGACTCGTAATTAATACTCTGTATTAACAAGTAATATAACAACCTTTATTATTTCATTAATTCATATTCTCATAAACATAATTCCCTTTTTTTTAAACATTATAAATATCCAAATATTTCAAATATTATTCCAGACATCATAGATATTCCAACATTATCAATATATAAATATTATTTCGAGATCACCTTTATGGGACAATAACACATAAATCAACATACATACATACATATAAATCACAGATAGAAGTACATACATATCATTTTTCTTTACCGGGCCAATGGTCAACCTCTATAATTACATCAAAATACAATAATAATAAATACTAAACAACCACAATTTATAAGTTTAAAAAAAATGCCTTGTGAACAGCCTATATGGTTTATCAAAACACAATTTATAATTTTCAGAGCCATGTAAACCGCCTGGATCATTAAAAAAAAAAATTTATAAATTTAAATTCCCTGTAAACAGCTGGTATAATTTTATCAAAAAATTATATAAGCTTCAAATTACTAAAAGGGGTGATTTGCCTTCATACTAAAGAACACCAATTATGAGTGTAAAAACCTTGTGAACAGCCTGTATAATTTTATCAAAAGGTACAATATATGAATTTAAAAGCCTGTAACCAGCCTGTATAGTTTTATCAAAATACAATATATATAAATTTAAAATGCTTGTAAACAGCCTGTATAATTTTATGAAAAGTACAATTTATAAATTTAAAGAAAATAAACTGGATTGGCCCGGCCGCTGACATGTTCCAAGCGGCATCTGAAAAAGCAATTAACCATTACAAAAAAACAATTTAGGAAAAAACCCCCCAAAGACAGACAGGGAAGTAGAAAGCTGGACAAGAGCCAGACCCGACATAAGGTAACATGTCCGGGAGCTTGCATGGATTTGCACCGACAGGTGACTACCCCTGATTTTGTGATATTTTAAAAGTAACCCGACCTGAGAGCAGGATAATGAAAACTCCCAACCGATTTATGAAATGTATAAAATAAATAGTAAGCAGAAAGACCTGAGACTGTAATAGAAACTAGACCCACCGGCCCAGCCCAGCATGTACAAACTGCACCTACCTACTAAACTAAAATACCAGTTCCCACAAACTTCTACAACCCCATTCAGTACCACAGTAAAAAAAGGTAAGCATAAAAATTAATGACTGCCGGACACATGCCGGCGAATGGGCCTACAATTGATCTCGAGAGTAATTACATTATCATCACAATGTTACAGAAAGTTTGCATCCAAAATTATGTCCAGCTGGACATGAGCACAATTAAAACGGTATTAAGATGTAGAAAGTCAATTCAAGTAGAACTGAGTTTTCTGTGGATGTTAAACGCACGATACATGTTGTTTTCTGTAGAGGCCAAATTTATGAAAGTATTGGTTTAATATCACCTCGTTTTGTCCAGATGATTTCCAGGTGGTCAGTGCCTTGTGAACTGTCAGTCGGTCTTACTGAGGGGGCGTTTACCGTGGCATGCTTAGCTTATTTCTCCTCCGGCACGTGAGAACGAGAGTCTGTGTGTGTTCAGGCATGGTGAAGGATAGAATTTCCGCCATGCTCGGATCAGGTCCTCGGCACTTCGGGAACTCTAGGCATTAATAATAATCAACTCGCTGACAATTCACTTATTCCCGAACATAACACACACATGCACCACAGCCTAAGCTAGTACAGACAAAATCCAACAGGAATCAAACACCTGCCACCCCTGACCAATTCAACAATGTTTTTTATAGATAGGTGAAACATTTTCTCTTTTATATTTTAAATTAATAAGTCACACACAAGACCTCAATGCCATATGATTCGGTTCAATTTATAAATTACGCCTACATGCGTATGCAAGTTTAACACACTGCAACATGTTCTAAGTTATATATAAGGCCACGTGCTCACACATTCAATTCCTCAAAGTTCCCCAGAATTACATGCTTTTACACCCCTTTTGCATTGGCAATTATTATTTGCTAAATACACTGTATAAGGCTGTTTCAGTGTTAAATAAATCAAATATATGACAAGGAATATACTTCCGGTCACCACGCACACGAGGCATGCATATCAGACATCATCTGTTCACATCCACGCCAATAATGTTTAAATATTTACTTTTTTACAAGGAATGAATAATATATATTGCAACGATACAGCCATACGCGGTATTAGGCATTAATTTGAATAAATATAAAATTTGTAGAATTTTTATAAGTTACGGGTAAATGGACAGGTCTGAGATTGTAAAAATATTTCATTGTTAGATTAGGGGAGAAATTAACTTGTTCCGACAGGCAGTGAACACCTGCTCAATTGTATGTGTGTTACACGTGTATCTTGTGTGAGTGAGTGATGCAGGTAAAGACAGGAATCTCAGCAACCCGCCCCAAATAATTAATAAAATAATTATTTTAATTCACTGTGCGAAAACTAATTAGTATATGAGCAAACCAAAAGCACCAAAGTGTGTGTAAAATTTATAGTTATCCCCAGTGAAAAGATGACGTTAATAGAACATACTATGCGAAGACAGTGCGAAATAAACGTGCAAAAAAATACGCAAATAACCCTAAGACGCTCAAATTAATATAGTGAGTGCTTAATCGAATTAGCTATGATTTGTGCTATCTCGATTCCATGCAAAACATTGCTATTTGCTAATAATTGC
Source organism: Magicicada septendecula (assembly GCA_034769895.1). Taxonomy (NCBI): domain Eukaryota; kingdom Metazoa; phylum Arthropoda; class Insecta; order Hemiptera; family Cicadidae; genus Magicicada; species Magicicada septendecula. The sequence goes on from CM068369.1 coordinate 252,838,424, forward strand.
AAATAGATGAAAAGGTTCGGGAGTGGGGGCTATCACACGATATGCAGGTATCGACAGGATGATTTTGGAGCCAACTGGCGTGGAATCTCGAGAGGGTATAAATTAAGGGTTCAACCAAAAACCCTTCTCTTCATTTCAAGACATAGTTGCAGTCGGACTTGCTGTCCATCGGCAGAACAGTTTTATTTTTATTTCTATTACAAGTCGCAGTAACGAAAGAATAAAACGTTCGTTAATTTCGTGACAATATTCCGGAAAACGTAAATACCGGAATTGTAAGTCTACCAAGAATATCTACAGAAAAGCTACCAGAGCGACGAGGGATGCTGGACGTTAGACGATGTTTAAGATCTACCTTGCAGCAGATAACAACTCTCTGATGAGGACCACACTGCTGTAGAACGATGCTGGTCTCTAGACGTATCCAGGACTACACACGCTGCTGGAGAGCGACGCTGGACTCTAGACGTATCCAGGAGCACGCCAGGACAGGAGGAATGGAAAACTAACTCTGGACAACGCTGGGCCCCCGACAACAAGTCGTAAGATCATCAGAACTCGAGGTGACATGCATAATGCATTTTAAATGATTTTTAAAAAGAGCTCATAAAGACTATATCAAAAGACAATAAATTAAAACAAAGAAAAATTTATACTTAGTAATAATATTTTAGAAATGTAGATAAATGTTTAGTCATAAGTATGAGGGATCGCATATAAAGAAATAATAAATAAAAAGTGAATTTAAAGTTGAGAGAGTAGAGTTTGTTATCAAAATAAATAGTTAAATTGATTTGATATTTGAATTATAGAAAAGAATAATTTAAATTTGAATATTAAAACAAATGCCAGTCTAAAAGTAATTAATATAAATTTAAATTTTATTTTAAACATTGGTATAGACTGAGCGAGTTGAGGTCAGATCTGAATTAAAAGAATTCAATTCAAATTACATTTTAATTTTATATTTTATTAGTAAATCAAATTATTAACATGTCTAGATTAAGATTATTAACATGTCTAGATGTAAGAGGTTTTTAAATATGTGTAACACTGCATAGTATAAGATATAAACATTTAATAATGAGCAATATCGTAACCGACGATTATTAAGGATGTTTATGATTATGTATAAGATTGAGTAAACAATAAATATGAATTTTAAATACTCATAAATACAATACTCTTATTATAATTACACATGAACCCCAAATACACGTACACGTTATATTAAATTGCAACTTGTTACGTTGTATAAATGGCGCTCCAAGATCGTGGGGCTCCACAAATTTAAATTATATAATAAATACATTGTATAAATGGCGCCCAACGTGGGGCTCGACACGCCTACATTTAATAATTAATGTATGCTCTATGATTACCAATGTTTGATGAGTTATATGATATAAATAATATTATATTTTAATTAATTTTGTATGTTAGTATTTTAAAATTGTTGTGTGTATTGTATTGTAATAACACAACTGGCGCCCACCCAAATAAACAGGTAATTGTAACAGGAGTAAATAAAAATAAATAAATAAATAACAGTTCAACAATAAATAAATAAAAGCTTCCATACGGTTCACTAATAATAATAAATTATAAATAAATATTTTTTAATTATTCGACATGATGACTCCAGGAAACTTAGATATGGAGGCCTTTCGAAAAATGATGTGGGCCATGATGGACGAATTAGTTACAAAACAGACAGAAAATATAAATGCTAAACTTAAAGAACAAACAGAAAGTTTAGAAAATAAATTAGAACAACAGTCTGAAAATTTTAATATTAAACTAGAACAACAGACTGAAAATTGTAAACAGGATACTATAAAAACGGAGAGCTAGAAAAATTAACAGAGAAAATTGTTGACATCAACTCACATATTGAGACTATCACAGAAAATGTATGTGAAAGAATTGTTAAGCAAACGGAACAAATATGTGAAATGATGGAATGTAAACAAACAATTGTAATTGGAAGTAAGAGAGAACAGACTTTCATAATTACTGATGATAATTCTAAAACAATAGTTAACTCTAGGGAAGAATGTAAAATACATTTAATTAAACACTCGTACCGTGTTGGCGGAGGTATCCAAAGTAGTGGTTACACTCACACATTAATAAAACAATTCAAAAAGGTAACACGATTGAAACAAATCACACACGACAAGGGTACGCACAGCAATTATCGAATGAACGATAATCATAATGATAATCACAATAATTATAAAAACTATAAAGGTTATCATAAACGATGAATGAAAAAACCGTCGCGCACAGCTGTTCAGGTAGGTGCACTAAGCCAAACTAATGAGAGAGAGAGAAATGTTTGTAAAGAGAGACGAAAGAGAGGAAATTTTGTGTGGCCGACAGGCAAAACGAAAACATTGCCCTATGAACAGGTGACTCTTACGATAAAAACAAACGTCGCAGTAACACAATGGAATGTTGTCATGAGGGTGAATACAATGAATTTCCTGTTGACGGACCCAGTGCAATTGTTATAATAGTGAGGGGTGTAAGATAGAACGACACACCGAACCAAACTCAGTACCCGAAAATAAATAATTATTTTTAAAAGAAAAATATTACTGTTAATTATTAATAAGAAAAGGAGTTAATTAATAAGAAATAATATGTGTAAAAAGATTAAAGAATTAATAATAGAAAGAATGTTATGTTTGTAAGAAATGGTGAGTAATGTTAGTATTCAAAGTAAAGAATTGCACGAAATAATAATGTTAAAGAAATATTTAAGAAAGTAATGGTAAAGGATGTTAGTGTTGTTATTAGTATAAAGAAAGGATTAGAGATGAGAAATCAATGTTAATTGTCAGAATGGCTGATCAAGCAAAATCTTCATACCTTAGTGGAAAGGCAAGGGCACAGAAGACAGCGATAGTGAAAGTCAAGGACAGAGATTATTTAGAGCTCCAAATACTACGATTAAAACATCAAGTAGAGTTAAGCACATAAAGTCTGGATATAGACGTGTTTCTAAGGTAGTCATCTGTAGCCGATAATGACTCACTATGAACCTAACGAAAAAGGTGTATTTCAGAAAGTAATGGTAAGGATGAAGAAAATTATTAGCGATCAGAAAGGTAATAGTAAAGAAATGTAATAATAGAAGGTAATGAAGGTTAATGTATTGTATAAGTAATATAAGAAAAGTTAAGAAAGATAAAGTAATGTTCATGTTAAGAAAAGATTAAAAACGAAAGTAAGAAATGTTATGAGTGTCAAACAGCAAAAGGACCGAATCTACATACCTATGTGGAAATGCAGAGTATCCGAAAAGACCAGAAAGGAGAGCTAATTGCAGTGGATTTTCTTGGACCACTTCCGAGATCAAGTCAGGGAGTGAAACACATACTTGTTTGTATAGATGTATTTTCCAAAGCCGTCCGTCTGTATACAATTATGCGACCCACAACTACAGTTGTTGCAGAAATACAATCCTGCATATGGTAAAATGAAGAAGGTCAACGCACTCCGATCAGCTGTTATAATTGGGGGTGAATCTTGCATTCCACCAACAGCGAGCGTTATACGGACTACTCATTATTATGTGTTGTTTAACTGGTGTAAACGTAAGTTAAGCGAATATAATATGATTGTGTTTGTCTAGAACAAATAGACAAAAATTTAATAAATAAATATTTATTAAATTTTTTTCTCAGGCAGAGGAATAATGCAACGATACAGCCATACGCGGTATTAGGCATTAATTTGAATAAATATAAAATTTGTAGAATTTTTATAAGTTACGGGTAAATGGACAGGTCTGAGATTGTAAAAATATTTCATTGTTAGATTAGGGGAGAAATTAACTTGTTCCGACAGGCAGTGAACACCTGCTCAATTGTTTGTATGTTACACGTGTATCTTGTGTGTGTGAGTGATGCAGATAAAGACAGGAATCTCAGTAACCCGCCCCAAGTAATTAATAAAATAATTATTTTAATTCACTGTGCGAAAACTAATTAGTGTATGAACAAACCAAAGGCACCAAATTGTGTGTAAAATTTATAGTTATCCCCAGTGAAAAGATGACGTTAATAGACACGCTATGCGAAGACAGTGCAAAATAAACGTGCAAAAATACGCAAATTACCCTAAGACGCTCAAATTAATATAGTGAGTGCTTAATCGAATTAGCTATGATTTGTGCTATCTCGATTCCGTGCAAAACATTGCTATTTGCTAATAATTGCAAATAGATGAAAAGGTTCGGAAGTGGGGGCTATCGCGCGATATACAGGTATCGACAGGACGATTTTGGAGCCAACTGGCGCGGAATCTCGAGAGGGTATAAATTAAGGGTTCAACCAAAAACCCTTCTCTTCATTTCAAGACATAGTTGCAGTCGGACATGCTGTCCATCGGCAGAACAGTTTTATTTTTATATCTATTACAAGTCGCAGTAACGAAAGAATAAAATGTTCGTTAATTTCGTGACAATATTCCGGAAAACGTAAATACCGGAATCGTAAGTCTACCAAGAGTATCTACAGAAAAGCTACCAGAGCGACGAGGGATGCTGGACGTTAGATGATGTTTAAGATCTACCTTGCAGCAGATAACAACTCTCTGATGAGGACCACACTGCTGTAGAACGACGCTGGATTCTAGACGTATCCAGGAGCACACCAGGACAGGAGGAATGGAAAACGCTGGACCCCCGACAACAAGTCGTAAGATCATCAGAACTCGAGGTGACATGCGTAATGCATTTTAAATGATTTTTAAAAAGAACTCATAAAGACTATATCAAAAGACAATAAATTAAAACGAAGAAAAATTTGTACTTAGTAATAATATTTTAGAAATGTAGATAAATGTTTAGTCATAAGAATGAGGGATCGCATATAAAGAAATAATAAATAAAAAGAGAATTTAAATTTGAGAGAGTAGAGTTTGTTATCAAAATAAATAGTTAAATTGATTTGATATTTGAATTATAGAAAAGAATAATTTAAATTTGAATATTAAAACAAATGCCAGTCTAAAAGTAATTAATATAAATTTAAATTTTATTTTAAACATTGGTATAGACTGAGCGAGTTGAGGTCAGATCTGAATTAAAAGAATTCAATTCAAATTACATTTTAATTTTATATTTTATTAGTAAATCAAATTATTAACATGTCTAGATTAAGATTATTAACATGTCTAGATGTAAGAGGTTTTTAAATATGTGTAACACTGCATAGTATAAGATATAAACATTTAATAATGAGCAATAACGTGACCGACGATTGTTAAGGATGTTTATGATTATATATAAGATTGAGTAAACAATAAATATGAATTTTAAATACTCATAAATACAATACTCTTATTATAATTACACCTGAACCCCAAATACACGTACACGTTATATTAAATTGCAACTTGTTATGTTGTATAAATGGCGCTCCAAGATCGTGGGGCTCCACAAATTTAAATTATATAATAAATATGTTGTATACTTACAATAAATATATATATTACATACCGTTGTATTACATATATATATTACAATAAATATGTTGTATTAATAAATATATATATTACTTACCGGAGGTCTGTAAACGTTTAGCCATGCATGATAGGAAAGAATATACAACAATTAATCAAAACTCTGTCCTGCCGGAAGAAAAGCTGTTCACAGAGCGGTTGACGAGACTTAACTGAACTAACTTGCAACCGAGCTTGGGGCAGGCATACGCGGATTGCCTGCAACAGAGGTCGCCTGCCTCCGCAATTGCCCGCTTCACTAACAGATGGCGCGGGCATTCAGTAACCCCAAAACATGGTAACGCAGAAACGCGATGCGTGCCGACCTCGTAAAAGAAAATAATAATAACAATTCCCACTTATTAATAAATTATATTTTTCTTTATACAGTGGCCCGGTTTCTTTTGAGAAACTGCGGCACAAGCCTCCTCTCAAGAGGTGGCTGATACCTGGATGTACAAGCAGATTTACATTGACCACCAGTGGTTGACTGGAATCATACTGTTAGCAGCAGTGTTGTGCAACCTTGCCCTCGAGCAGACCAGGATGTGTTCTCATTGTTACTGTGGTTGTGCAGCTGTTGGTTCACCCCTGATCAAGACAACAGCTGTAGAAATTAAAAATTGGCAGAACATCTACTAAGCTGAGATCCTCAAACCCACTGAACCCAATTCACTAGAGCATTCAATCCATAAGCTCCACCAAATTTGAAAACTGAACATAATATAGTTTGTTTTAAATTGGAATGGGATTTTGTATGATGCAGTGCTAGAAGCTCAGCATGGATTCGTCGAGTGTCATGAAATTGGTGTGAATTGCCAGTTGTCTTCACCAGCAGCTCAGGTCTCCTGTGATTTTCATATGTGTAACGTTTATTCTTTTTTAGTTCTGGTTTTACTGCTGGTTTTAGTAGTTAAATTCAAACAGCCTTTTTAAAGACTTTTTATTGGAAGTGCATCATTTATGTTAGTGTTTTTATTTTAATGGATCTCATGCAGTCAACTTCATACAAAAATATGGTCATCCTCATATACGTCATGAAGTGGTACAGCTTAATTAGTGATTAAAATAATTAAATTTTGCCCCTGTTAAGGGCGTCAACTAAAGCAGTACACGTGAATTAACTGTTTAAAATATCGAAATTTGTATTACTTACCTTATTGATAATTGACCAAGGTGTCGTCTGGTGTACTTTAGCAGAGAAAAACAACAGGTGAATACAATTGACAAATACATGTTTATACGTTCACTTAACATCTTATCTTACCATCAAACACTACCATAACTCCCACATCAACAATTTCGTCTTTCTTTTACATTACATTGAAAATAGATTGTGAAATATACTTAACTCTATTTAATAAACTAGACCATATTTATTGCAAACCAACCCAGCTTGCTCACTCACTCATTCATTCTTATTTAAATTTTCCCCTTTTGATAGAGATCTCTTTATAATTATAATTTTCATTATTAATTGGTTTAAATTATACGGTTACTTCTCTGGTTGTGTCCGTGAAGACCACGTGTTGCAATCAGCACATTTTAGTTCACTTGTCCGTCCAAAATTAAGTTCTCACTATCAATTTTGATTTCACTGTTGTTTTACATTGTTTTACACATCTTGAATACGCAATTTGCTGGTCGGCCGACCATAATTTGCTTGAGCGATGTTTTATAGGACCACGCGGTCAGGAGTTCTAAGTCGACTAACTGATGCTACTCTGAGCGTCACTCCGCCACCAGCTTGCGCTCTGATTCGTGGATAAAATCACATGACATGGTCATTAGTGAAATTACAGTTTCCGCTCTTGGTAGCGAGTCTGTATATATTTGTTTGTCCTGGGGCTCACCCCCCAAGTTTATGCTTTTTGCCAACGGAAAATGCAATCAGCCACGCACATACTCGCATTCCAGTGCCTTAAGAAACAGTGCTTATTGCAGGGCTCTGACAAAATGTACCTCTTGGTGCCCCGACAAGGTAAAACAAGGAATGTTAATTGTTCAAAACTGAGACCCTGTTTGGGTAGACCTTACATTACATTTATAATTGCAATAAAAGTAAAACCCCTCAAAATTGTCCCATTACAGTCATAATCGGCAAAAATCTTCACCCTATTGGACAACTGGTTGAAATGTCGTTTTGCGAAGTCAACCACATGGATTTATTTGTTCCGTGAAACAATACTTTACAAGAGAGAGGGACAACAGTGGACCACTTTTACCTCCAACAAAAGTTTTTGAGCATATAGCATACAAAAATACAAGAACAAAGTTTCAAAATTTGGCAGCAAGAAAAAGAAACAAATTGTTGGGGAGGACGTTTAATATTAGAAACAGTGACTGAACAAAAAAGAAAACTTGAAAAATGTATGTTAAACTTGACGCTATTTGTCACCATATTTATGATTGTTTCCGCCAGAAAGAACATCCAACACTGAGAAAGATGCTTTCTGGTCTCGTTGAAAGATGCTGATTTATCCATGACAGTGTCATCGCTTTTGGTGATTTTGAGAGGGATTGGTTTTACACACATAAAAGTAGGTGGGCATAAACTGTTATTGGGGAGAGAAGATATTACTGCTTGGTGTTCCAGGTTCTTAAGGCAAATAAGGAAGGAAAATTTAGATGGTTTTGTGTGGCTTGACAAAACCTGTGCACAGGTTAATGGTGTGCGGGTTAATGTCAGTCACACCATAGTAAAAGGCTGGACACATGACATGAAAGAATGGACTATAGCAGTACCAGGAGGAATGGGAGGCCAAAATATACTTGCCAGTCGAGTTGGCTGGCAACTCTAAGAGATTTATACCTTATTGCCTTTTCTGTTTATACCTTCCTCTTCTACTGTATAAAATAAAACACTAATTATTTTATTTCCAAAGCATAAAGTAATTACTTGATGCTTTCTTTCGACTTTGACTTCTAGGAAGCCATATAGAAAAAATACTAAATTCAACAGTATCTGTAAATGTAAAGAAACATAGTTAAAGTTTTTTGTTTAAGAAGCAACTCATTAATTAAGTCGATAATAATAACAGTAAAATAATCAAATTTAAGAAGCAACTCATTAATTAAGTCGATAATAATAACAGTAAAATAATCAAATAATTAATATAGTTTTAGATTTATAATTAGTTTAATACCATAGTAGCATTGATTCTTCATGGTGTGTTGTTGTGTCAACTGCATAGAACACATGTCCCACAGAAAATCATTGGTCAGGAAAACCTCTCTCACTTGTAAATAAGTAGCCATTTACTTCTAAAAATATAAAATCCCAACTCAAAATATAATATGGACATGTTACTACAACTTTCCCGCTGGAAGTCTTTAACTTGTCAAAAAATAAAAAACTTCCTCTCTACTTTCTACATATTTGGTTTTTGTACAATTACAAATACTTTGCTGTTTTAATGAGAATAAAAAGTACTAAATTTATTCCAAGTAGCCTGGTATTTATACTGTAATATTCCCTGAACTTTCCTCTGTAAAAATGTATACAGTTCATATACATTAGGTATATGTTATTAGTAAAATTAAAAGAAAAGCAAAGGATTCCTAACAATGGTGAAATTGTACATTTCTTATGGACATAAGACACAACACACTCTGGCAACAATGTTCCTGAACTCCAATTCCATTCCAGTTTAAATCAAACTACAGAGAGGGTGTAAGTTATTGTGATGCCATTTGAGTCACTCTGGGTGGTGCAATAGTGCGTAGCCCTTGAACCCTGTCCCTGTCCCTTGCAGCTCAATTCAGTGCAGAGGTGAACCAGTCTATTCACAGATTTTTAAACCTTTTTTTTAATTCAAAAGTGTTTAGATTAAACAAGATAGCTCTTCTGGAAATTTGATATTAATTTATGCAATAATATATCAAACCATGACTGTTTTTCTTTTTCAGTGTTGGGCAAAGGCAGCTTATATGCTTAAGTAGAGCTTTGTTACGTAAAACCAAAGTACTCGTTCTGGATGAAGCAACAGCTGCTGTAGACTTAGAAACTGATGACCTCATTCAAAAAACCATTCGATCCGAATTCAGAGACTGCACAGTACTTACTATTGCACACAGACTGAACACTATAATGGATTCGGACAGGTACATTTTGTTCTATGTATATAATATATTTACTATATGACACAGGAGATAATAAACATCAGTTAAACATACATTAAAACATGATTGTATGTACCTTATATTTAAAAAATGTACGTCCAAGTTTACTTTTAAGTAAACTTAAAAGTAATCTGAAACAGTTTCAGATAATCATTATAGGTTGGTATCAACGTGTACAACATTATATTTTTTTTCTACAGTAAGTAGTGATATAAAGGAAGTTACTAGTAAAAAAATCTAGTTACGAGACACATAAAATAAAAGTATTTAAAAATGTATTAATCAAGATTATAAATTCAACTTATTGATTATTATTAACATTAATAATTTTTAAATCATTATTAATATATTAATTACTTTTAAATGTATTTTAATACTTTACTAAACTTGTTTTCATTGACTGTGAAATGTAATTCTTCCTTAAACTGTTATCAGTTCTCTAAGTTGTTAGAAGAATAATGACCATCATCATAATTGAAACGTGTCTACATGGTGCCGAGCAAGTCTTGCCCAGTTTATTATACAACATTCTCAACAAGATCATTCTGCCATCTTGCAGATGAATGGTCTCCCTCTGCCATCTGGCTTTAGCCATTTAATTTTCTAAATTTTGGGGATGATATCCATTCTAGTTTAGTTGTGTACCCACTTAACTTTTTCCTGCCTAGCCATATTATTCATAGCATATTAGTCGTGCGTGTGTGTGTGTGTGTGTGTGTGTGTGTGTGTGTGTGTGTGTGTGTGTGTGTGTGTGTGTGTGTGTGTGTGTGTGTGTGTGTGTGTGTGTAGTTATATCGTTCCCATGTTGTCATATTTCTACCCCATAAGGAATTGCAACAAGCACACACTGATTAAATACAATAGAGGCCACTTTTTGTATTTAGGGTTGTAATCAGTCAGATAGTATTATCATTTTTTTTTAATCCCAACATTTTCCTGTGATAAAAATAACAAAAAAAGATTTTATAAACATAGGTCCTGAAACACTTTGTTTTCAAGTTACAAAGGTTTCTCTCATTTTGGCTACAAATGTAAAATAATGTGATATTGTACTTATACAAACACAGTTTGTAAGGCTAAGTTTGTGATTTTTAGATGCACTTTACATGAAGATTTCAAATATATTGGTTTCAATGTCTTGCATTGAATAGTTTTTTAGAAGTCACATGAAATATGAGAAAAGAAACAAAAGAGTGCAACATTTTCACAATTTTATAAAGAAAAAGAATAAATTTCAAGAGAAAAATGTTTGCTACAAGAATTGACCTTGTAAAGAATTTAATTTTGACCAAATTTGGGTAATAATCAATAGGAAAGATGTCCCATAATAGAGGAGTAAATAAGCTGTAATGCAACCAACAATTTGTGAAAATTACATTTAATATACCATTTTATCCAAAAATCTGTAAATATAGAACTATTTATTGTCAACACCAATAGAGAACTATTCAGTGCAACATATTGAAATCAATATTTTTGAATTCTTCATGTAAATTGTATCCAAAATCTAAAATGTCTAGTGAGCGACAGTGACTGTCCTTTCTGTGAATACTATTGTTTCAATCTTCATTTTCATTGTAATCACCCTTCTCTGTGCCACAAATTTACCTGGACTTGCAGTGGACTTTTACTGTGAAGGGTTACAGATCCCAGGAACTGAAAATAGGAGACTGTTATAACACTGTATCATGAGAATTACTATTTTGGTCTTCTGTGATACTTTTCTCAAGAATCCAGAACTTTTGTTTTGTCAATGTAAATATTTAAATTGTACTGAGAAGCGAATGGATTAAAGAAAGTAGTTTGTATGTATAAACTATGTGATATAGTTACATTGTGGTGTTGAATAGCAAAAAACTCCTCGGCAAAGTTTTTTTATCTTCTTTCTTAACTTTCTCTTTTTTTGTGATTTGAATGTATTTTTGTTATGAATTATTACTTTAAGGCAATTTTAAGTAATTATTTATAATAATTTAAATATATTTTAATGTCAGTATGTTGATATGACTTTTCGAAACCTTCAAATTGTATATCAAATAAAGAAAGTACTATGAAAACAGATCTTATTAAGCACAGTTATAGATTTGTAATATGAGCCAATCAGCTGACATAATAACTGACAGTTGAGATCAGTATCTTTGGTAATTTAAAATTAAATATTTCTTTCGATACCAGAAAAAGTAGGCATGTTCCATATCATCTTGAGCCATTCAGCATACAAGGAAGGCAACCAGTACTACACTTCAGTGTACTATTATCCCAAGCTTTACCATAGATTCACGTTGTTACAGGCTGAGTCAAGCTAGCAGCCAAAAAATGCTGATTTTATGTTGCTGCTGATAATTGCCTCTGTTTTAACACATAATAATCATAACTTTAGTGTGCCATGTTATTATTTAAATAAAGCTAAAGTAATAAAACATGCTGCTTCCATTAATGAGTATTAGGCAGGGGATATTTTTCATTATTGAATTAGGTTTACAACAAAAAGCTGATAACTCATGTATTGTTTTTTATTTTCTCTTTGACATTACCTGCCATCTGTTAGCGAGTTTAATCTCTAACTTAATAAGAAATAAAATACTTTCAGATATTAAACATTTACATTATTTTGCTATTTAATTATAGTTGTAATTTGTGTATGAATATATTTAGTGAATGCCTGAAGAGTACGTTTAACAGTTCATGAATATAGGTTAACATAGGATGATAAAATAATGTAATGTGTTTCTGACTAGTTAGTTGATACCTTCTTAATATTTTATGAACTGAGTAAAACAACAAATTGTATTTCACTTAAATTAATGAAAATTTATGACCCATCGTATGTAACCAGCGTTTTCTATTCTGGTGAACAACAAGTTTTGCATTGTACAGGTCATTTCACTTGTAGACTCACATGGTCAGCAGTTTTAGTACCGTAACAACACTTTTTTAATTGACAGCCATGCTTTTCTCTTGATACTACAATACAAAACAGTTCATTCATTCCATGGGTAAGGCATCCTCAGTCATAAAGCCACATTAATAATAATATTAATAAAACATGGTTGTCAGCTGAAAAGTGTGTAGTCATTAAAATACTATAGATTATCTGTGTTGTCAAATAACTGGATTTGTAGACATAGTGGTGAATGATTTGTATATTCATAAATCGTTAAGTTTTAAAACAATATTGATTTATAGTATATATTTGTTTTTTTCAGGGTAATTGTATTGGACAAGGGAGAAATAGTTGAATTTGATTCACCAGCTAATCTTTTAAAATCTGATAAAACAGTATTCCACAGCATGGCAAGAGATGCAGGGCTTTGTTAACATATAACTGTGAAAATGACTAACATGTTAATGTTTATACAACCCATCATGTGGATGTGTGTTTAAAGCATTGAGGCTTCACTTGTAAAGTCAAGCTTTACATGTATAATACAAAATCTGGATAGCTTGAATGCACGGTGGCTTGGTGGACATGCACCTCTACACGCAAAGGGTAGACATATGGTAAAATCTTAGAGATTAGTTACATTTATACAAATATATATTTAAAACATATCCGAATTATATTTAAGATTAATTTTATACCAAAGCAATATATAATATTATAAACACTATTCATATTTATTGCTCAGATTCATACATATCAAAATCTGTAAACACAAGTGTAATTAACAGTGACAGAATATTTGTGTTAAAAACTGAAAAAGAGTTATTAGAGATCACAGAGGTAAAAAAAAAAAAAAAAACAGTAAAACAAAATTTGGTTACAACAGAAATAAATAGCTACTTTCAGGTAAATATTTCTAAAGTCATGCAGGACCTATGCAAATCCCGCCAAGGCATAAGCAGTTCTGTACAAGCAAGCACAAGGTATAAGTTGAAAGCACTTTACTGTCTAAGACAACTGAGCATGAATGGAATTCATAACACAAAGTTTTGTGGAATGAAACCAAAGTTACTTGCAAAGAGGAAAAGTGGTTCAAATTCAGATTCAAAGAAACAGCAGTTTGTAACATCAAGTAACAATTGTATAAGCTAAATAAGCTACACAATTCTGAACATTTTGTAGTACTCAGGCTTCTTTCTCTGTATTTTATGCACTACATAATTTATTTTCTGCTTATTGATAAGGGTAATATCTTCATTATTTTTTATCTGTATTCTTCACTATAAATCATTTTGTTTACTTATATGCACTGGATAGTAGCTCCTGTGTCTCTTGTTTTCCTGACTCTCTATGACTGATGCAATAGAATAGTGCTTATGTTGTTTTTAGTTTTTATGTTTTAGAATTAATTCCTGAAGATGGTTGTCAATTTTAGGGGTAGCAAAAATTTTATTTTTTTTTAAATTAAGTAGGTGATGACTAATGTCCACTTTTCAAATTTTAAACTCAAAATGTAATTTATAATCACTATAACAATGTAAACTTGATTGTAACTTATAATGTAAGTTAAAATAATTTTTAACTGAAACAATTTTTGCTTATTCACTTGGGTTGTTTACATGTTTACTTAATATTAATTATGACTGAACTTCAGGCATTAATTTTTTTGTATAAATGAAACTTAAAAAATTATTACTCAGAAAACCATTCAAATTCACCAAACATTATTTTCAAAACAGGGAAAAACACTTTTGAAATACCTTATTGCTACATACAGCTTCATCAATCATACAGAAATACACAAAAAGAAGAAACAGCTTTTGTATATACTGTAATTTTTATTTTGTAGGTAACTCTTAAATATTTCTTGTAGTTTTTATATATAATAAACATATTCTCAAGTAATAAATACTTCTGCAAGTATATGTTACCGGCAAAGTATGTAATCCAGGCATTTCATAGAATACCTACTGTCAGGGAAAAAAAGACTCGAGTTTAAAGTCCTAAATCTCGAGAACGGCTTATCAGATTCTGTTCAAATAAACGTTAAACTAAACCTTGATTATTTATATTTTTTGTGGTATCATTAAAAAAATTGTATGTATCGTCGAAAAATATCTATAAAGTAAAATGTAGAAAAAGTACCGGTTTTTTCACAGTTTCCAACTAAAAGTGAAGTTCAAACAGTTGTTGTAAAAATATGGCTCAGTCGATTGTTTTCAAATTTTTACACAGTACAGATAGGACCTTTGTAAATATAATCATAAATTTTCAGAATTTTATTTTGTTTATTTTATTAGTTGCTATTAATTTTCAAAACCCTTACAAAAATCGTAATTTGAGGTGGAAAAATTCCGTTCAAAGCGATACTAACATCTTAAAGACACGAAGAGAATGAATGGAATAAAGCCAAATATTTGTATACATTTAGTACACGTAAACAAAATTTTATGTACAAAATGTACAAAAGTATTTGTCTCTACTGTTGGCAGTAGAACGGCGCTGCAGAGCCAACGCCCGTTCTAGCGGGGAGACTGCGATGTTGCCACATCTATTTAGCGCCGTCTTCGAACAGCTGACAGACTTTGCAGAAAACAGCCAGATCCAATTTTACCATTTCCCATCAGCTTTTTCTCATGAGGGCTTTGGACCTCCAAAGGCAGCTTTAAAAATTTTATCTATTTATTTTTTTTTTATATTTTATAATTTTTTTATCTTTAATCTTCCATATCACACAGGTTTCTATCAAAATCGAATTCAATATCACTTTCAGAATCTGAATCATTTTGTAGGTCTATAATTATTGGTTGCACAACTGGAAGTTCTGCTAGATTGTCTTTTTCCCAGTAATCATTTTCGATTTTTTGCGCACGTTTGATACACTTTTTCCTGGTAGAAAGCTGTCCTCACTTCCGATATGTAAAATAATAACTTTTTCCAGCACCGGTTGGAGTTTTGAATCCTCCTCGCCAGCCGTTGACTTCTTGAAGTGCTCCTCGGTAGTGGTCGTAGGAAGTGAAATCTAAATTCAGAGCTTCAACTACTTTTTCCTGCCAGGCATAGCTCATTGTATGATTTTGTCCACACCATGTTTTGTCAGTATAAAAAATTTTATAGCCTTCAGAACGCAAAGACCGTATCTTTGTTCTGGTCGTCATAGCGGGAAAATCTGGAATGCTGTCTTCAAGATTCTTTCTCAATACATCAATAATCGGAAACATTTTATCTATGAAAAAACCCTGAATAGATCTACGGATGACATCTACGGTAAACTGGTCCAGTTTAATCTTCGGGCGCCCTGAAGAAACTCGAGCCTTCTTCGCTGGTTGTGTTCCATTGGCGATATGTTCTTCACACTCAGCTGCATACTTCTTCACAGTGCTTAAACCGACATTCAAACATTTGGACACGAAATCGTACACCGGATAGCACTTATCACCACATGTTTCTTTTTCTGACCGAAAGAAACATCGCACTAACTATCATTTGTATTTCACCCTCGGAAAAATTCCGCCGCGGAGGCATCCTGACAATGTTCACTGTACAAAGCGACAAGAAGGAATAACCAATATCACTAGCCCATGCTCCAAAATTACTCATTTTTCTAGGTAGAGAATAACTAAGTGTATCCCACAAAACAACAACCCTTGCTGTGTAAACAAGGAACAGACAAAGGTCAGCGTGAGTCAGTGCATAGTTTGGCAACGTCTGGCGGCAAGAAAGAGAAAGCTACCCTCCTAATGAGAGGTTGGCCTGCGAAGTATCCGCTTACTGCGGGAATAAAAATCCTTTACAAATATCACTTAGTTTAAAATTACTAAACCTGCACATGTTAAAAGTAATAAGACAATTTCAATATTTACATATTAACGGTGCTATAGGTGCTTTGAACGGAATTTTTCCACCACAAATTATGATTTTTGTAAGGGTTTTGAAAATTAACAGCAACTAATAAAATAAACAAAATAAAATTCTGAAAATTTAGGATTATATTTACAAAGGTCCTATCTGTACTATATAAAAATTTGAAAATAATCGAATTAGCCGTTTTTTTACAACTGTTTGAACTTCACTTTTAGTTGGAAACTGTGAAAAACCCAGTACTTTTTCTACATTTTACTTCATAGATATTTTTCGATGATACATAAAATTGTTTTAACAATACCACAAAAAATATAAATAAACAAGGTTTAGTTTAACATTTATTTGAACAGAATCGGATAATCCGTTCTCAAGATTTAGGACTTTAAACTTGAGTCTACATACTTTTTTCCTCGACAGTAGGCATTTCATGCAATGCCTGGAGTTTTTTCGCAAAGTATAGAATAGAATACTTTTCAAATGCTTTTTATACTTTTCCCAGGTATTCTGTACATTGCCTAGGCATTCTATATAATGCCAGAAATTCTTTAGGCAAAATGTAAAATAAGCTTACTACGTTCAAAGTGAAGACATATTATTACAAAATCACACACAACTGTTTCATTTTACACAAAGTAGGGCTTCGTATGACATTTCGAGATTAATTCTTGATTAATGACATTTCGTATGGCATTCTCTACTTAATTATGTTCAGATACTATTTTATTAAAATTATACTGTATAAGAACTTTTTTTAACCAACCTGGTTAAAAAAATACATTAGATATTATTGTGTTACGGTCTATTTCTGTACCCCCCTTTATATTAAACTCTTACTTACCTTTTTAATTCACTCGCCCTGACGTACCAAAAACAGAAGATTCCCAAACTTATAGGTCGCCACCAATATTTTTAAACAAAGGACAAATATGGAAACCTTAATACATTTTCCCCTTATTTACTCTTAATTACTTACCAGGTCCGATTAGGCGAGATTTTTTATACAGGACATGTTATGTTAAACGGGCGTAATAACTTATTCTACCACATGTTATATTAAAACAAATCTTATTTTATTCACAATATCTCCCTTCTTCTCAACAACTAGAAACAAACGTATTTAATCAAGATTCTTTAGACAACTACTTTTAGCTAGGAACCAGTACTTTGATGGGTTAATGCTCCCCTTATCCCACACACACACACTCTCTCACTCTTTACAATTGCTACATATAGTTTTTATCCCCCTCTTACTAAGCACTTTACTGTTTTAAAAGTCAAAAACTTACTGGCCAATGTGTTCACTGTGCTTCTTTTCTCACTATTCCACTTATGCACCATTTTCTCACTATTCCACTGTCACTTACACCACACTTGCGTGTTCACTTACTTTACTTTACGTATTCACTGTATATCACGTTCACTGTTTTTTTAATAATCTTCTTCATTGGAGTTTCAATACATTTCGGTAGGTCTAGGCTACTCTTTCCGCTTCGACCTACCGAAATTTCCGAGGCCACTGATATAAAGTTTTACTTATTGAACTGTCTGATGCTGACACTAGTGAAGAACTCTGCTTACTGTGATTCATAAAGCTGCTGCTGGCAAGCTATTACGTAATATGTCTGAGCTGTGCTCCAGACATCAACAATTTATACTAACAATGTGTTGCACTGGGGCACCTCACAGGTGGATACTGACAATAAAAAGTAAAACTGATTTTAATTAATTAAAACTGAAACTGGGGTAGCACACAATTCTGTACCGTTACAATTGGTGTTTATTAATTCTAAATATATGGAATATACTCTACTTATTACAACAAGACAGAGAGCTGTGACATTTTAAAATACACATTCTTTCATTTTTTACACAATTACATTTTTTTTTATATTTAGTATTGCACACACATTTTACGAACCCTTGTCCGGATCCTGATGATTGGGCAGTAGCAGCAGAACAAAGAGCGGTTGGTTTCTTGTTCAGGAACATCTTCAACCCCCATTAGTGGCCTTGGGCATACAGTGAACTGCGATCTTGTGTACAGCTGCTTTAACAATCCGTTAGTCGTTCCCAGTTTGTAAAATCCATCATCTGTCACACTCACGAGGATTGCTAGGATGTTTTGAAGATCTCCCCTCACCTTGTCTACTTCAGGAATTGGAACACAAACAGACGTGCCCACATTAGCTGGAGGAAATTTTTTGTCAGAATGAGGTTTCATCTTCTTTGTCTGAAGTTCTAGAAATGATTTTGACCTTTTTCATTCTTCAGTTGCAATTTTTACTTTGAAGCAGAGAGTACACAGCTTCTTGTCATCGTCACACTTATCTCCACTATTGCCACTAGTGTTCAAAAAATGTCCACACGTACTATGCATATCTCTGCAGCACTCTACACACTTTTCAGAACATGAAACCACAACGCACACTTTGTCTTCTATACATTACCTAGAAGATGATAGGCATTCTATAAAATGCCTGATTTTGTACTTTGCCGGTAACATATATATTGTTATATGTTTACATTGTTGTTTATTTGTTATATGTTATACAAAATATAACATTTTGTATTATTAAATTATATTGTTGTATTTTGACACACATTTTACAGAATTATTCTGTATCTTCAAAGGTTCCTTATGAATATGCAGACCTTTACAAACTACTTTGCATGCAGTAGAATCTCTTTAGAGGCATAATTTTATACTAAACTGGTACCCCTAAAATATAAATGAGCACACTTATTAAAAATCTATTATATACCCAAAATTTGGAAAAATGTATTCTAGCAAACTTTAAAAATCCTCTTTCATTTATTGACAGCAAGTATCTCAAACCAAAACTGACAGGCAGTATTTACTAAGACTTTCTCACAAATTAATATTACCAATGCAAACTGAGAAATGTTTAAAAGATGAATTTACTGAAATTGTTGTTGGTACTTATTCTGCTAATTGGATAGACAGTTTCTTCAGACATGCTGGTGAAGATACGGGCTAAAAGATTTAACCAAAATATTTCTTTATTTGCAGTCATAACAATATTTTGGTGTGAGATTCCCATGATTTTTTAGAGTGGATAATATCAGAACTGTATTTTATTAGGCAACATTATCTGTGATCTGGGTTATCATGTACTGTTTCAATTTAGCATGGCTGTTATTTTATCCTTAATTCACTGAATCATAAATATTAAAACTTAACTTCACGAAATTTATTTTTCATCAATAATTTCTGTTATATAATTATGTTCGTATTGAACACACACACACATTTTACAAACACTTATATATTTATGTAAAGTTTTATTGGATGATTATGATGGGTGTATATTTGTCTGTTTGTAACTTGTATCTAACAAACAGTAATGTTATCTTTGTATGTAGCAAGAGAAAATAAAATGTAATTTTATTGTAACTGTACTATGATATGTGTGTATTTTGTACATACACATGTGCATGTAAGTTTTATTACTTTAGACTGGCTTTATTCATTTTACCAAAGTAGTAGTTACATATATAATTAAATGATATTATTTTTTAATTATAAATTTACCTTATTTCCATCTTGTGACTTATTTTTCTTGTTGTTTGTTACTTTTTACGCGTTTCGGTGCTCTTCAATGCTCCATCCTCAGAAAATCCGTTGCTATACTTCGTCATGTTAATATTAAAATTTTTTGCATTGAAAACATATGTATAATATTAAAACACGTATACACTTATACGATGGTCACATATATAAAACTACATAGTTCGGGTGCACCCAACACTATCACATGCCAGACTGTCCGGTATCAATTACACTGTGTCTCTTAGTTTTATTCAAGATTGTATCATATAGATAGTGCGATCTAAAGTCCAGTTGCTCGTTCAAAACATTGTCTGATTCAAACTTGAATGCCTGATAAGTCACAAGACGGAAATAAGGTAAATTTATAATTAAATCTGTGACTTGGTTACCGTCTAATAATGATATACTTATTTTTTAATGTTACCAATGGCAGGTTAGTGTGTATACAGGTGATTCCATTATAAATCTGTTTCAACAAAAGGTTTAAACTAAAAGTGCTGTCCAAGCTGTTGTTCAGTTCTTGGTAGCACTTTCAGATCATTCAGCATTCCATACTTTCTTCCTTTACCACTGTTTCTTTTCATTTTTACTTCCATATTCCTTAAGGAATGGAAGTATGGTGATGGCAAAAAAAATCGTGTTCGAGATTATTGCAGATTCTGATTCTACTACACTCAAAACATGAAAAAAAGTCGTTTTCCGAAAAGTGTCTGTGTGTGTGTCTGTCTGTGTGTCTTGTGTGTGTAGATTTTTTTTCTATGGCAAACGATAACTGCCGCAAATTCAAACAGAATCAAATAATTTTTTGCATACAGCCCTGATTTGTAGAGTACTCACGACCTATTGTTTTTGGTGAAGATCGGTTGAGGGAAATGGGTAGTTTACCTGCAACGGTTTTTTTTTATCAAGGGAAATTTTTTTTTTGGCAAACGATAACAGCCGCAAATTCAAACAGAATCAAATAATGTTTCGCATACAGCCCTGAATTGTAGAGTTCTCAAGACCTATTGTTTTTGGTGAAGATCGGTTAAGGGAAAGGGGTAGTTTACCTGTAACGTTTTATGTTTTAACAAGGGTATTTCCTATGGCAAACGATAACAGCCGCAAATTCAAACAGAATCAAAAGATTATTTGCATACAGCCCTAAATTGTAGAGTTCTCAAGACCTGTTGTTTTTGGTGAAGATCGGTTAAGGGAAAGGGGTAGTTTACCTACAACGTTTTTTTAACAAGGTTATTTTCTATGGCAAACGATAACAGCCGCAAATTCAAACAGAATCAAATAATTTTCTGCATACAGCCCTGGTTTGTAGAGTACTCAAGACCTATTGTTTTTGGTGAATATCGGTTGAGGGGAAGGGGTAGTTTACCTGCAACGTTTTTTATCAAGCGTATTTTCTATGGCAAACGATAACTGCCGCAAATTCAAACAGAATCAAATAATTTTTTGCATACGTCAGTGAATTGTAGAGGACTCAAGGCCATTAGATTTTGGTGAAGATCGGTTAAGGGGAAGGGGTAGTTTACCTGCAATCTTTTACGTTTTAACAAGAGTAAAGTACTTGAAAATTCATTTAAACTTTTTCAAACAATGGTAATTGTTGAAAATAAAATAATTTTGTTGCCAGGCAATAAAATTATAATTTTTTCATTTTAATGTAAATTATGTATATATTAGAAAATATATCATGCTTGGCAGGCAAGCATATTTCAGATTATAAATCTTAGAATATGGAAGTCATGTATGGTTCTCCATACCGATATTTTTCTTCAGTTAATAATTTATGCACACAGTTGTTCCTTAGGCTGTGTGTGATCCAGTTTTCCTTTTCCTGATACACTTTAGGAGACATATATTGTCTACCATTCTTTTTTTAGTACATCCTCATTTTTCATTCTACTCATTTATCTTTATTATTATGTTTTCCTCTTCAAGTAGAGTGCAACACTTTCCAAATAGTGCTTCACTTTCTTCCTCAGTGTACCATATTTCTGAATGATAGGAACTACTTCAGACAAAACATGACAACTTTGTCAAATTTTGTTGCTTCCCTGCTATATACACTTTTTCCTCGAACGAGGCCTTTCGGTTTCGCAACCATTATCAAGTTCTTCCTACAACAACGAAGGAAGAACTTGATAATGGTTGCGAAACCGAAAGGCCTCGTTCGAGGAAAAAGTGTATATAGCAGGGAAGCAACAAAATTTGACAAAGTTGTTATGAAGACTGCTAACATAGAGAAAATAACTGATAAAACATGACAAACTGCATTTTCACTTACCAGTTTAGGTACTGACCTAATTTTCTAAAAGCTTTGTTTCCTCACTTTATCTTGCATCATAGTGGTAATAATTTGAATTATAATTTATTAGGTTTTTATAGAGCTGTTTAAAATATCAAAAGATGTGCATAATTTACAGATTTTTTACTTATCAAATATAATGGAAAAGAGTTTACATGATATCAATAAATTATTCCTCTCATTTTTTGTGATGCATATTTAAACTCAAAAGTCCTTTAAATAGTAAACTTTTTTAAGGCCAAGACATTCACAATTTTTAGTTTTTATAGTATTATCTGCTAAATTTCATTATAGTTAATAATGGTATGATGCAAGCAGTTAATGAATAAATGAATTTGAACTAATCTACCTCAGTAGACAAACTAAAGTGATTATTGTAAAACAGAATCGCATAGTGCACATCATTGTACATATGAAATATGACTTTGTGTTAAATTATATTGTTGACTTTTTTTGTTACTCATTTATTTGTATGTATTCATACATCATATACTTATGTTTATTTAGTTTGTTTGTAGTCTGTATGTAATATAGTCTGTACTTATGTCTTTATTAATAAAATTGTGAACTACAAGTGGACAGTTGTTAACTTCCTTTGTGTTGCCATTCCTACTGCATTCATATGTAACATCTCTAATAAGGTTGGGAACGACACTACTGTGACAAACTGCTGTTTTTTTATATGTGGTGTAATGGTGTACCGTAGTCCTTGACATTCCTCACCCACATTTACTTCAAACTTATCTCTCGTGCACCATAAAGTATCTTAAATAAGAAGTTTTCAACATTTTGTTGTATTAGTAAGTTAATAAATATGTCTGTGTTTAGTCTTCTTAATACTAAATTGCTGCTTATTCTGTCTACCATTTTAGTTCTAAACATTCTTCAGTATGTCAGTGTTATAGAAGACTGAAGTTTTATCATGTCTTGTTTCTTGAGTATCCATGTTTCAATCCAAACAACAGCAATGATTAATCATTTTCAAATTCTTGGTCAGATATAAATTGACAATCTTAGGTTACAAAGCATTTTGTTACATATTCATAAATCCTCTTCTTGTTGTTTCAGTTTTTCTCTTAACTCCTTGGTATCACTGTTCAACTCTCCGCCTACTGACATACAGTATGTGTATGTTGGCTGTTTGATATTTAGTACCCAAAACAGAAATATGTGCTAGTTATTTTGTATAGTTTTCTGCTCATGTACAAAAGTTTTTCAGTGGTATTGATCAAGAACCTCATATATTTGTTAGCTATATTAGTACAATGTTGAGAATATGAGTGATAAAACAGTCCAAACTAGGAACAACCATAAGAACTAAAACTGAACATAAAGTAAATTAGTACAAGTTTATATTCAAATATCAACTATGATTTATGGATATATCACATATGGGTCCTGAGAACCATTGACTTGCTTTCAAAAACACTTTAATACATGTTACTCAAACTGAAAAATCAATTTTTGTTTTGTCAACATAAAAATCAATACAAAACAAATGTACAAGAAATAGTTTTTTTCACTACAAATAGTAGATGTAGTTTTCTTTTAAGAACGTTGTATTGGAATTATAAAATTAAATTTGTAAGTCATATGATTCACATATGTCATAGTGGATAAAATAAATTACATGAAAAACTAGTGAGTGAAGAATTGATATGATAGAATTTCTATCATATCACCATCCACCACTATAACTCAAGGGAACCTTTATCTCAATAACTGTATTAGCCCCATAAGTGAGATAGGGCATAGTTATGTTATCTTCTTTGAACCCGATTCTCTATGTTGAATTAATTATGCATGTTGTTGTGTCTGCAGTTAGGGATGTCATGTCTATAAAGACAGATAACTTTGCTTTAAAGCAATTAACCTTATCACCTGAATACACTGTTAGTTTTGTGTGCGTGTTGTAATGGGACAAAAAGGGTAGATTCACTTTTTGTTTAATAATTATTAATAATTTTCAACAAATATCAAATGTAATGAATCATACTGTTGGAGACGTATTGGGAGTTAGAACAATGGATACATGAGTCGCAGTAAAAGCGTAGTTAACTCAGAGTACAAACACGTGGCGGTACTGCGTAATAAATTCACCACGTGTTTTTCAACACGACTTTCCATATTCTGGAACATTTGATAAGTCAAGGTGGGAGGTGAAGTGGATATCCGTTTAGAGCCATGTGGTCGACACCCAAAGCCTTGTATAGTATACAACCATGCCAGCCAAGCTCCCCAGTCGACAAGACACCTTTGACCCGGTCAGACGTTATAACCGTAGCCTCGGAATTTCGGTAGGCCGAAGCGATTACAGTAGCGGTGGCCTACCGAAACTTATTGAAGTGTGTGAAAGAAGATTAAAACGAAGGAAGAGATAGATATGGCAGACGAATGAGTTAATCTGCACAAATAAGAAAAGTTCGTTGTGAGGTGATGAAAGTGAAAGTGAACTGCGAGTGATGGCGGAACTCGGTGGATAACATGTTGTAATGTTGCATTTTTCCGGTATGGTTAATTAGTATTGATGTTAAATTTATTTAATAGTGTGTATAGCTAGCCCTTTTATACCTTGTTTCAATACTTACTAGTCGACCTGTTATATTAATTTATTTACTGCAACAATATTAATATGTAATATTAATAAATTTAATCAGTATTTTGTTCAGGCGCCATCTTGTTATACAAGAAATATTAGATTTACTTAGAATTGTACTGTTACAGACCGTATCTCTCGTCGCTCAGTTCAAATTTTTCCGCCTCGCCACCTGATTGGCTCTCGCAGTTTGGCCGAGTCGACTTCGTTCACGACAGTATTTTTATTTGTTAGTTTCCAAATTCTTATTTTACCTTTGCTAAAATAATCAGACATACAACGATTGGTCGGTATGAAGGTTTATTCAACACTTTTCGTATATTATCGGGTCAATTACAATAAAAATGAAACGTATATTTGATATCTCTCCGGCATTTACAATCGCTCAGTTGGCAACGTCTGCTTCGCTCAGTATTCATACGCAGAAAGCCATCATGGCGTACAGGTTATCGTTTAAACAAAATAATAATTTTTTCTCAGGGTTAAGTCCTTTGGACTGCAGAAGTTGCATTACAGACTAATATATGCACAAAATTATAATATTCCTTATATCTAATACACAATAGTTGATATTTTAAAACATGAAAAGTAAGTTTATTGGCAATGAGAAATAGTGCACGCTTGGTTAAGATCTTTTTAGCAAGTTATGTTTTTAAAATTACAGTAGGACCTCCGTATATCGAATTTGATGGTTCCTAAGAAAAAATTCGATATATAGAAATTTTGATATACAGAAACCTGTTTCTTATTATTATTCGTAGGTTAGGAAAAGCACTGGAATTTGTTAAAAAAGTCATGTATAGGCCTCCATACTATTAAAACGACATTTTGGTAATAAATAAATGAAAACCATAAGCATTTATTTAATAAAAATTACTGTATTTATTTAATAAAAAGTATTTAGTGTACAGTACAGTATTTATATTTATTTACTTTTAAAAATTGTTTGTATTTAAAAAAGTAGGAACTTGCGTGTTAAATGAGTAATACTGTATTTTATTAATTGGTCGTAAAATAATTTCGAATGTCTTTCTGAACCAAATTTGATGCAGATTCCTCATAAAAGTGTTCACATTTGTTGAGCGACTGGAAAATATCATCAGGCACATACGGGCATTTATGCCCCCTATAGGTCCTTTATTGTATAATTTTTATTATATTTAAAGGAAAATTGGTAATAAATATTATTATTATTATTATTATTACATATTCTTCCGATTGAAGACCTCGACGGATTGTTTCAAATGCTGCCATCATTTCTTTCTTAGAAGGTTTAGGAACTTCAATTTCTTCTGCCTCATTGTCTTCACCTAAATCTTCAGTATCTTTTAATGAACTTAAAATGTTATCGTCCGTTGGATATTCTGCAACAATAACGTCTTCGTCAACGCTTAAAAATTCATCGAGTGATATGTCTTGATCTATTGCACCAGTTGACTGTAACTGGTTCCAACAATCCTCAAGTTGTGGCAGTGCAGTAACTTCTTCCACAACAGTATTTTGAGAGAAGCCAGCTTTTATAAAACAATTCTGCATTGTTGATTCTGCTACATAATTTTGCCACACCTTTGCTACCTCTGATATACACAGTCTGAGATTAATCGCATCATCAATAGGTTTGTTGTTTTCCAATGCAAAAATGAGCCTCTTGAGGATCTGTTTTCGGTAAAGCATTTTGAGATTTTTTATTACTCCCTGGTCCATAGGTTGTAGTTTAGATGTGGTGTTTGGAGGGGAAAAAACCAGCTTCACGTTTGTTAACTTTTTTGCCACAAAAGGAGGGTGTGCCGGACAATTGTCAACAAAAAGAACCACTTTTATTTTTTGTCTTATCAGTTTTTTGTCAAAGTTTACTATACATTTCTCAAAAATCTCACTCATCATCCATGACTTTATTGTATTCGTAGTCGGTTTATAAAGACTTCACTCCTTTAAAACATCTTGGTTGCTTGCTTTTTCCGATCACCAACAGTTTATTTTTTTCTTTTCCGGACATATTGGCACACATGACAACAGTTATTCGTTCTTTACTATGTTTACCTCCGAAGCATTTATCGTCTTTAAAGGTTAGAGTCTTATTTGGTAAACATCTGAAAAAGAGTCTGGTTTCATCCATGTTAAAAACATTATCTGGTTCATACTCTTCTAAAATTAACCTTAAAGTTGTAGTTTTCCACTGGTTACAGTCTGCTTCAGATACACTTCCACTTTCTCCCGAAATAACTTTTTCTTTAATGCTGTGACGTTTCTTAAATTTGTCCAACCATCCAGAACTTGCTTGAAACTCTTCGTGCCCCAACACTTTAGCATACTCTACCGCCTTTTCCTTTATAAGCGGTCCTGAGACAGGCATGTTTTTATCTCGCACCATTGTCACCCATTTAAGAACTGCTTCGTCCACGTCATCATATTTGCACGTTTTAGACAGTTTTCTATCTGCTCCTACATTTTCATGAGTTTTTAAAACAGATTCTCGATTCTTTATTATGGTTGACACTGTACTCTGCGGAATCAGAAACTTTATCGCAACGTCTTTTTTTCGCATTCCACTATCCACATCTTTTAATAATGCCACCTTTTCTGCAACACTCAAAGATTTTCTTTTTGACATTACAGCATTTACGTTCTCGTGAACTCAAGAAAAAATAAAAAATAAACTCAAAACAAAAATAAAGACTGATTGAAACTGAGTTAACCTTACTCCTTAATAACGTACAGTACTACCGAATGATGAGATACTGTAATGCGCAGGAACGATTGTTGTAGATTGAGGGAGTGAGGAACACGCACAGTGTCACGTGGTCAACTGACTAATCCAGACTGGTCTAACAGGTTTCATTTTTAGTCAATGTGGAATCACAGATAATTTTCCCCTCATTTCTGAAGTTACAAAGTTCGATATATAGAAATTTTTTTCGATATATGGAAATTATTTTATATTGAAATTTCACGGGACTTAAAAAAAATTCGATAAATGGAGATTTTCGATATAAAGAAGGTCGATATACAGAGGTCCTACTGTATTTTAATATAGATCAAAATTCAGTGGTTGATATATTTTATCGAAAGTGATTTTATAATCAAGTTCAGTTCAAGAGTTAATTTTGTGATCTGTGAAGTGAAAATAAGTTAGTTCGTTTACTATGGGTAATTGAGAGTTTATTTTTTGGTGTGAAGTATTTAACTTATACTCATCGATTCCTGGTCGTAGCTTCTCTTGGGATCCTCTTCTTCTTCTGGAACACGTCTAAGGTCCTGTCTTCTTTGGATTAGCTGAGATTCCCGTTCAAATGGTTGAAATCCAATATTCAGCTTTCATCAGTCCTTGTAGATGGTCTTCTTCTTCAGGTCGAGTTAGGTAATTTTTGATCTTCCTCCAGAATTGGTCGTTTATAAGTTTATTTTACTTTCTTCCAAGTTTTACCAGATTATTTTTAAATAAATGGTTTTTAATTATTGCCCATCTCAGCAATGGTTGTTCCCAATAATCTTCTTACACTTCTTGAATAAAATTTTGAAAAATTTAAAGCTTTTAAAGTTAATTTGGCTCCGAGGGCTTCATATATCCACCCTCTATGCTGGTCAATAATCAAGTCATTAAAATTCAACGGTCACTCTATGTAACAACTATCAGTTGCTATAGTTACCCTTCAAATTATACTATTTCTCATTGGTCAACATCTTATAACATTGTTATAATCTAACGTTTTATTTATGTTCAAATATGTAAAGATCCTTTAAATTATGATTACTTCCTTATGTTAGTATTACTATTAATTATACTAACACCATTGTTCTGCTTTTTTACTAAAGATTATTTTGATATCCCTCATGGGTACTTTTGATTAGTTATTAACATTTCTCTTATTTCCTTATTGATATTTCTTTTGTAATTATTTTTAAACTGAATATTTATACATTTTTATATCTAATACACTTACTTACTTGATTAAACATTTTATATACTCTAATTGACCCTTGGTTATTGTTTTCTTTTAAAACTTATAAAATTCTCTCCTTCATGCTAGGCCTAAGGCATAGGTTTCACAATACTCCCATTCAACATTACTTATAATCCATAAACTTTATTTATTGGTTCATTGAACATCTTTTTTATAGAAACAGATAAACAAAAAAACATTGGTGCCTTCGACAACACACCTTTTTCATTAAAATATTTCTTGCCAGGTCCAAGCCTGAAATTAAACTTCTAACTGTTTTGGTTTCTTAATACTATCTCCCCTATCTTCTAAGTTAATTAATTCTATGGTTTTAACAATAATGAAACTTATAATAATAATTTTTAACAGTACTTTGCACAATATCACTCACTTACAATTCCTTCACTAAAATATAGTGTTTGCTTCTCCTATCTTCCACTCTAATAATTTTAACTTTTACCTTATAATTGTAATTCTCACTTACTATCACTAAAATTAATAATGGTACTATTAGTTCATACTTTTTATACAATATTCCATTAAAGATTGTTTCGCTATATTGCTATAGTCTGCTTCTTATTATTTTGTACACTACATGCACCTACACTGCACTTTTCCTTACATTTTAAGTTTCTTTCTTTATCATCACTTTCACTTGATATTTCACACATTGTTTGTTTACTTAGTGTTGTATCACTGTGTGGTTATTGGTAATTAATATTTGCTTTATTTTCATTTCACATTGGTCACGTTTGGTTTTGACTGGTTGTCTTTATTCAGCTCGCTCAATTATAACTAATTTGTTTCTGACTAGTTTATTATTTAATAGGGTATTATTTATTTTTAACTTCCTATCTTACATTTATAAATTCATGTTTCTTTGCTTTTTATTTAACATACGTAATATATCTAGTTTATTTTTATAGTCTATATATTTGACATCTTATTTATGCCCTATCTGTTTTAGTGCATTTATTTTACATATTATTTGTTAGTTACATCTTGGGGTTACAATGATCGTGGTCATCCTTTGGGTTACTTCTTGTTTCTCGTTCCTTCCTTCTTGTTTCTATTTTCTTGTTTTCTTCAATCTTCTGTTTTCTCCAGTCTATTGGGTCTAGTCATAGTCAGTTCCTGTCAATTGTTATTTCATAGTTGGGTCATTAGTCTTCAAGTTATAAGTTTTTTAACATTTCTTCCTACCTTCAGCTTTTCTTTTAAATATTATATATAATATGATTTTTCTTTTATTAATCATTAGTGGTATTTTGCGCTATCTTATGTCATGTTACGATGTGCAGTTAAGTACAGTGACAAATTTAGTCGTTGGCCAAAAGTTTATAAGTAAACATGAATTGTTTCTAAAGAGCACTTCAATAAACGGAAGTATTCAGAAATGTGTGTGAGAGAATAAAAAAAAGTAAAAAAAAAATTTTAAAAACACTTTTATTTAAAATTAACAAAATGATCAATGTACTAAAAAGAATAAAATAATTTATCTTATACCAAATACATTAACAACAAATAAAAATAATGTTTATTAATCAAAAATGTTTGTAACATTAAGTATCACTGATAATAAAAGCGTGGGCGCCTAAGGAATGATATTATACCATGTTTAAATCAATCTTCAATAAAAAAAGATGTATAACATACTATTTGTTCTACATTTATTTGATTATTGAGGAATTAAATTTTTCAGAGTATGCATATATGTGTAGGCCTACATTTGTCTTACAAGTACAATCGTGCGCAATTCCAAAATTTACATTCTATAAAGAGTATAACTAAATTTGGAAAAATAGCAGATATTTGACGATTCCTTTCCATTGAATCAAGTTATAACATTATACTTCACATTACAAACTATTATTAAGAGGGGACGTTGAAATTAGGATTGTCAAGGATTATATTTTTAAATAAAAAAAATACGCAATGCACTGAATATAAACAAATAGTTTTTATAATATTTTTGAGATACAAAATTCATTTTGATATTGATTAATTATATTTTCGAATTCATGTTTAAGATCACATTGTCTAAATGAAGGCGCCATGCTTTTATATCAGTGATAGTAAATGTAGAACAAATAGTATCAGTTATAGATCTTTTTTATTGAAGATTGATTTAAACATGGTATAATAGCATTCCTTAGGCGCCCACACTTTTATTATCAGTGATACTTAATGTCACAAAAATTTTTGATTAATAAACGTAATTGTCATTTGTTGTTAATGTATTTCGTAATTCATATTAAGAATTATTTTATTTTAATTTTAAAAGAAAAATTCAAAGTTTTGTACAAAGTAAAATTACTTACCGTTATTTGTAATCACGTAGACAGTTTTAACATTGAAAATGTTTATAAGGATGTCGCACATTTGCGCTTGATCGAAAATGGGAACCGGTGAGCTCCCATAGATACTACTTCTTTGTTGTCAATAACGTAGTACACATAAAACTTCGCTTATGAATGCGACTACATTTAACTTATAATCTGTACATTGGTAAATGTGTGTATGTATTTTTTTCATAATATTGTATTGTCACGTGATTCAAGTGTGTATGCAAAATTTCAAGTCGCTATCACATCGGGAAGTATGCGAAAATTTTGTCGTCCTACTCTTTTTAATCATTATATTTATATTTATGTTAATAACATACAATAAAACACATGTACTTACCATAACACTCTCGGTATTAGTACGTGGTTCATACTCAACTTGAATTTCTTCTCTAGGGGCCAGGGTTCACTCTCAGCGAGATTCAGAAACAATAGAGGTTTTC
The DNA here is from genome assembly GCA_034769895.1 of Magicicada septendecula. Lineage (NCBI taxonomy): Eukaryota > Metazoa > Arthropoda > Insecta > Hemiptera > Cicadidae > Magicicada > Magicicada septendecula. The sequence goes on from CM068369.1 coordinate 252,870,006, forward strand.
GAAACAATAATTTTAACAACATTTGTGTTGACATATGATTGGTTTAATAGTCTATCTTTTCATTAGTTACATTTACAATAAAACAAAGATGGTGCCTTACCATCACAACCAAAATGATTTCTACGTATCTTTTCGCTTTGTTACTAATTACTGAGTTTCACTTATTTCGTGATTTGATTGTATACATGGTTTGTTACAAGACATCTCAAAGAGACTGCAGTTCTCTCTCTATTATTTATCCATTTATAAAAGGACAGAAACCAATGCCTCGATTTACTTATTTATAATTTATAAGTACAGACATATTCTTACACACACACACACACACACGCTCTTTACCCCCATGTTATTTATTGGTACCTTTTGTAAATTTTGATTTATAATTTAGAGCTCATTTTCGCCAAAAGAATAATAGTTAATTAAGTTGAACTTTCCTGATTATTGATTGCGGTCTCCCTTCCGATGTCCTCCAGTTAGAGCCAGATGTTCGGCGCCTTTCATAATCTAGTCTGTTCTTTTGTTACACTTAATTTACTCAGGTAAATTCATCTTAGGTAGCAGTTAGCAATGCTACATAGTAGTTACTGTTAATTACATTTTAGATTGATTAATAAGCACTCCTACTGGCAAAACTGTGCCAGCCACAATTTTAGCGTGTTCACACTTTGATGTGTTGTAATGGACTGAGAGCTGGTTATATGTAAGATTTGCGTACGTATTAGTGCATTTGACGTCACCGTCTTTTGTTCTCTCGGCCAACGCCTTGTTTCATACGCTGTTGTTTCTGCGTCATTGTCATTTATTAATGACGACACAGCCTTGTGAACCAATAAGAATTGTTATTAAAGTCTTTTTCCGCTCACACCGCCATTATATCTGCTCGACTTCGCCCGTCCACCGGTGACCTTGGAATTATTCTCCTCTTACTGAATATGCGTTGTTTGTTCACACACAGGGGAAATGGACCTAACCATACTTTATTAACTTGAATACAATAAAACATTATGAAACATCCTCAAACCCCATAATTAAGATAACGAGCCTTTATGTACTGTTACAAACCCCCTCAATGAAAGGTTTTGTGTCGAGACACAAAAACTTTCATTGACTCATTCATACGTTTCTAAAAGGATCAGCCCAGATATGTCGCCACAACCCCCTGTAATGTCAATATAAAAAAAATATATAATCACTTACCCTTGGTCCAATGATGCTGATCGTACCTGTCTGACCTTACTGGACTTCTCAGGAGAGATCCCAACACCATAAGGCCATGAGGCACTTAACGTTCCTGCTCTGACGCATCGGCCAGCTCAGGACCGCGGTCACAACACCACCAAACTCTGAAACATCGAATACAAAATTTTAAAATAGTGGTCCAATATACTTCCATATCTACAACTGATATGTTTCCCTTTAGATGCATTGGTTTGTGTCTGAGGCATTGGTTTGTTCAATTAATTTCTCCCAAAACAACAACAACAAGAATTCACAATAGATTAATTTTTACTCAACACTAAATTCAATCTCTTCATTATAAGAGAAAAAAAATATATTTCTATAGATAACATAACATGTAAACAATTCCTTCAAAATTCCCAAAATACCATCACCTATTTATTTCTATAAAATTCAACCTACAACTACTATGGCAGACAAGTTCATTATTCGGATTTTATTACTCAACCTTATAATCATTTTATATTTTTTTGCAATGATATCACACTATATTTTGTTCAACACCAATTCTAACTTTATCTTTTTTAACATTCAAGATCTACTATCTTTTTAACATTTGCTAACGTTGTTACCCCTGTAGCGACCTCCTAACCACACACTCTATGGCCATCAACATAATAAAAACATCATAGAACATTGTACATTACATTGTTACATTTACATTAAACAATTTACATTTAAACAACTGGTATCAAAACTTTATAAGACATTACGACTCTCAACTTTCTATTAACTTTTAATTATTTGACATTCATTATATTAGATTCTATAAAACAATTTCCACTTTATCATTTACCTTTCAGTTACAATATTACCTTCCTACCATGAATTTTCTTTTTCTAACCCTTTTATCCTTACTAGTTTGGGTGACTCTCTATTATTCATTATTCTCTATTTCTTATTTTGGCATTTGTCAATCTAACCTTACTACCCCTTTTTTTTCTACTAACAACCGCTTCTAACCATTAACATATTATGACACCAATATCTCAATAATAACCCCCTTCACAAATCCCATTTATATCCTCTGGCACCGCTCGTCTTTTGTACTCGGATGTGTGTTCCCTACCTGGCCATATCCATTCCTAACCATTTGCCCTCCACCAAATATCGGCAAACACTCTACCCCAAATTTGCTCCGCCTGCCACAACGCCGCACGTTGATCACTCCCTACACCGGATCCTTACTACAAAATGTCATCATCAACAAATATAATTACCATTCACATTACTCACCTCTCTACATATAATCACTAACTACTGTGTCCCTAAAATATCTAACACCTCTTTATATATTATCTGTATCTCAACATTCTTATTTTCACTAACTCCCATTAACTCTATTTAACTAACTCCAATGCCCTTATTTATCATTATCCCCAAACCTCTTTACAACATTTCACTTTAATATACCACTAGAAAATTCATCACTTACCTACTAACAGCAATACCTCTCACTATCCAAATATATTACCTGCTTCATCATTTACTACCCATTAGAATCTGAATTCCATAATATCATTTACAATCATTATCATAATTAATTATTCTTGAATATTTAAATTCTACAGTACCTGGTTTACATAAAAAATACATAAAATATACAACACCAAAAATACACAAATACATTGACATCAACACAAAAATATACAATCCAAAATTACCAATTAATCGTTTACCATAAATCAGTCATAAACAGTCCATTTCAAAACACTGTCCACATAATTAAATGTTCATAAACACAATAAAATAATTAACCTCCATCGTCAAATAATAATCTTATCTTACATATACATAACTCATTTTTAATTAAGTACATTATATCATCTTTTGTAATATCATAACTATTTACACAGATCCTCTGCAGGATTACTCCACATTACTATATCATAAAACTTGTCAACATTCGGTATGGTCCTGTCACCTTCGGTATAATTAGTCATAATTAGGTAATTTGCCAAGTCATTATTTCCCTTATCTCCTACTACTTCAGTTTCATTACAAGGTAAGCACTTACTATATTTATTATATATCATCTCTACTCCTAAATTTTCCATAAATTCTTCATAGTCTCTACTTATCTTAAAAATTTCTATCTCCCTCTTTCTCTCACAATATCTCTCACTATCACACCATCTCTCTCTGTTAAAACATCTCTCTCTTTCTACATTTGCAGGGGACACTAATTCACAACTATTGCACCACCTGTGAAGTGCACTAAAAAAACCAATGACAACTTTATTTGTAGACCATATGTCTACCAAATATACATCGAAGGCACTCTCGTCCTTCCTCAACACATGTACATCACCCCCTACTTCATCATTAAGGGAAGAATCTACCCCCTGCAATCCCCTTACAATTATACTTTCTTTACACACTCTCTTTAACCCTTCAAAACACACTATCATTCCATTATCATCATATTCTATTCCCCATAAAATTTCATTATAACTACCCCTGTTTACATAATCATTTTCTAATATCATATTTTTATTTATATTGTTACAATTCTCTCCCCTACTTACCTTGTCTTTGTTTATCTCTAACTTGTCTACTCCCTTCTTATTTTGTAACTCTATCTCATTAATTCTCTTGTCAACATCAAAATTTCGTTTGTGCATTTCATTCTTTAATTCTTCAAATTTCTCATCTAATTGGTTTAATTTTACATTTTGGAAGTTACTTTGTTTCTTTAATTCGTTTAATTTGGTATCAAAACTGTCAAACTTTACATTAAATTTAATATTCTGCTGGTCAAATTTGTCATCAATTTGTTCTCTTAATACTTGAAATTGGTTATTTTGTGTTTTAATTAATATAAATAAGGCTTCTAATGATACCTTATTATCAATTGCTCTACGCTTTCGTTATTTTCTGCCATTTTGATAAACTTTTTTTTCTAATATTAAAATAACTATTTGCTTAGACTTGTCTTTGATATGCTTTTGTCAAAATAACCTACATAACCTCTCATGTATTACATTATGAACTATTTCGCCACTCTCTTTGTCTCTTAATCTGGCTAATTTTATATAAAATAATTTTATATAAAGTCCAATGTTCGGGGGCCAATTGTCGTCTTACTCTTTTTTTTACATATATTTATATTTATGTTAATAACATACAATAAAACACATGTACTTACCATAACACTCTCGGTATTAGCACGTGGTTCATACTCAACTTGAATGTCTTCTCTAGGGGCCAGGGTTCACTCTCAGCGAGATTCAGAAACAATAGAGGTTTTCGAAACAATAATTTTAACAACGTTTGTGTTGACATATGATTGGTTTAATATTCTATCTTTTCATTAGTTACATTTACAATAAAACAAAGATGGCGCCTTACCATCACAACCAAAATGATTTCTACGTATCTTTTCGCTTTGTTACTAATTACTGAGTTTCACTTATTTCGTGATTTGATTGTATACATGGTTTGTTACAAGACATCTCAAAGAGACTGCAGTTCTCTCTCTATTATTTATCCATTTATAAAAGGACAGAAACCAATGCCTCGATTTACTTATTTATAATTTATAAGTACAGACATTCTTACACACACACACACACACACACACCTTACCCACATGTTATTTATTGGTACCTTTTGTAAATTTTGATTTATAATTTAGAGCTCATTTTCGCCAAAAGAATAATAGTTAATTAAGTTGAACTTTCCTGATTATTGATTGCGGTCTCCCTTCCGATGTCCTCCAGTTAGAGCCAGATGTTCGGCGCCTTTCATAATCTAGTCTGTTCTTTTGTTACACTGAATTTACTTGAACATCTTAGGTAGCAGTTAGCAATGCTACATAGTAGTTACTGTTAATTACATTTTAGATTGATTAATAAGCACTCCTACTGGCAAAACTGTGCCAGCCACAATTTTAGCGTCTTCACACTTTGATGTGTTGTAATGGACTGAGAACTGGTTATATGTATGATTTGCGTACGTATTAGTGCATTTGACGTCACCGTCTTTTGTTCTCTCGGCCAACGCCTTGTTTCATACGCTGTTGTTTCTACGTCATTGTCGTTTATTAATGACGACAGCCTTGTGAACCAATAAGAATTGTTATTAAAGTCTTTTTCCGCTCACACCGCCATTATATCTCCTCGACTTCACCCGTCCACTGGTGACCTTGGAATTATTCTCCTCATACTGAATATGCGTTGTTTGTTCACACACAGAGGAAATGGACCTAATCATACTTTATTTAACTTGAATACAATAAAACATTATGAAACATCCTCAAACCCTATAATTAAGATAACGAGCCTTTATGTACTGTTACAAACCCCCTCAATGAAAGGTTTTGTGTCGAGACACAAAAACTTTCATTGACTCATTCATACGTTTCTAAAAGGGTCAGCCCAGATATGTCGCCACAACCCCCTGTAATGTCAATATAAAAAAAAAATATAATCACTTACCCTTGGTCCAATGATGCTGATCGTACCTGTCTGACCTTACTGGACTTCTCAGGAGAGATCCCAACACCATAAGGCCATGAGGCACTTAACGTTCCTGCTCTGACGCATCGGCCAGCTCAGGACCGCGGTCACAACACCACCAAACTCTGAAACATCGAATACAAAATTTTAAAATAGTGGTCCAATATACTTCCATATCTACAACTGATATGTTTCCCTTTAGATGCATTGGTTTGTGTCTGAGGCATTGGTTTGTTCAATTAATTTCTCCCAAAACAACAACAACAAGAATTCACAATAGATTAATTTTTACTCAACACTAAATTCAATCTCTTCATTATAAGAGAAAAAAAATATATTCCTATAGATAACATAACATGTAAACAATTCCTTCAAAATTCCCAAAATACCATCACCTATTTATTTCTATAAAATTCAACCTACAACTACTACGGCAGACAAGTTCATTATTCGGATTTTATTACTCAACCTTATAATCATTTTATATTTTTTTGCAATGATATCACACTATATTTTGTTCAACACCAATTCTAACTTTATCTTTTTTAACATTCAAGATCTACTATCTTTTTAACATTTGCTAACGTTGTTACCCCTGTAGCGACCTCCTAACCACACACTCTATGGCCATCAACATAATAAAAACATCATAGAACATTGTACATTACATTGTTACATTTACATTAAACAATTTACATTTAAACAACTGGTATCAAAACTTTATAAGACATTACGATTCTCAACTTTCTATTAACTTTTAATTATTTGACATTCATTATATTAGATTCTATAAAACAATTTCCACTTTATCATTTACCTTTCAGTTACAATATTACCTTCCTACCATGAATTTTCTTTTTCTAACCCTTTTATCCTTACTAGTTTGGGTGACTCTTTATTATTCATTATTCTCTATTTCTTATTTTGGCATTTGTCAATCTAACCTTACTACCCCTTTTTTTTCTACTAACAACCGCTTCTAACCATTAACATATTATGACACCAATATCTCAATAATAACCCCCTTCACAAATCCCATTTATATCCTCTGGCACCGCTCGTCTTTTGTACTAGGATGTGTGTTCCCTACCTGGCCATATCCATTCCTAACCATTTGCCCTCCACCAAATATCGGCAAACACTCTACCCCAAATTTGCTCCGCCTGCCACAACGCCGCACGTTGATCACTCCCTACACCGGATCCTTACTACAAAATGTCATCATCAACAAATATAATTACCATTCACATTACTCACCTCTCTACATATAATCACTAACTACTGTGTCCCTAAAATATCTAACACCTCTTTATATATTATCTGTATCTCAACATTCTTATTTTCACTAACTCCCATTAACTCTATTTAACTAACTCCAATGCCCTTATTTATCATTATCCCCAAACCTCTTTACAACATTTCACCTTAATATACCACTAGAAAATTCATCACTTACCTACTAACAGCAATACCTCTCACTATCCAAATATATTACCTGCTTCATCATTTACTACCCATTAGAATCTGAATTCCATAATATCATTTACAATCATTATCATAATTAATTATTCTTGAATATTTAAAATTCTACAGTACCTGGTTTACATAAAAAATACATAAAATATACAATCCAAAATTACCAATTAATCGTTTACCATAAATCAATCATAAACAGTCCATTTCAAAACACTGTCCACATAATTAAATGTTCATAAACACAATAAAATAATTAACCTCCATCGTCAAATAATAATCTTATCTTACATATACATAACTCATTTTTAATTAAGTACATTATATCATCTTTTGTAATATCATAACTATTTACACAGATCCTCTGCAGGATTACTCCACATTACTATATCATAAAACTTGTCAACATTCGGTATGGTCCTGTCACCTTCGGTATAATTAGTCATAATTAGGTAATTTGCCAAGTCATTATTTCCCTTATCTCCTACTACTTCAGTTTCATTACAAGGTAAGCACTTACTATATTTATTATATATCATCTCTACTCCTAAATTTTCCATAAATTCTTCATAGTCTCTACTTATCTTAAAAATTTCTATCTCCCTCTTTCTCTCACAATATCTCTCACTATCACACCATCTCTCTCTGTTAAAACATCTCTCTCTTTCTACATTTGCAGGGGACACTAATTCACAACTATTGCACCACCTGTGAAGTGTACTAAAAAAAACCAATGACAACTTTATTTGTAGACCATATGTCTACCAAATATACATCGAAGGCACTCTCGTCCTTCCTCTACTCATGTACATCACCCCCTACTTCATCATTAAGGGAAGAATCTACCCCCTGCAATCCCCTTACAATTATACTTTCTTTACACACTCTCTTTAACCCTTCAAAACACACTATCATTCCATTATCATCATATTCTATTCCCCATAAAATTTCATTATAACTACCCCTGTTTACATAATCATTTTCTAATATCATATTTTTATTTATATTGTTACAATTCTCTCCCCTACTTACCTTGTCTTTGTTTATCTCTAACTTGTCTACTCCCTTCTTATTTTGTAACTCTATCTCATTAATTCTCTTGTCAACATCAAAATTTCGTTTGTGCATTTCATTCTTTAATTCTTCAAATTTCTCATCTAATTGGTTTAATTTTACATTTTGGAAGTTACTTTGTTTCTTTAATTCGTTTAATTTGGTATCAAAACTGTCAAACTTTACATTAAATTTAATATTCTGCTGGTCAAATTTGTCATCAATTTGTTCTCTTAATACTTGAAATTGGTTATTTTGTGTTTTAATTAATATAAATAAGGCTTCTAATGATACCTTATTATCGATTGCTCTAGGTGTTGAATTGGCACTTATTTCGTTTAATATAATTGATTCTGTATCTGTGTTGTTCATCTCTACGCTTTCGTTATTTTCTGCCATTTTGATAAACTTTTTTTTCTAATATTAAAATAACTATTTGCTTAGACTTGTCTTTGATATGCTTTTGTCAACATAACCTCTCATGTATTACATTATGAACTATTTCGCCACTCTCTTTGTCTCTGAATCTGGCTTATTTTATATAAAATAATTTTATATAAAGTCCAATGTTCGGGGGCCAATTGTCGTCTTACTCTTTTTTTTACATATATTTATATTTATGTTAATAACATACAATAAAACACATGTACTTACCATAACACTCTCGGTATTAGCACGTGGTTCATACTCAACTTGAATGTCTTCTCTAGGGGCCAGGGTTCACTCTCAGCGAGATTCAGAAACAATAGAGGTTTTCGAAACAATAATTTTAACAACGTTTGTGTTGACATATGATTGGTTTAATATTCTATCTTTTCATTAGTTACATTTACAATAAAACAAAGATGGCGCCTTACCATCACAACCAAAATGATTTCTACGTATCTTTTCGCTTTGTTACTAATTACTGAGTTTCACTTATTTCGTGATTTGATTGTATACATGGTTTGTTACAAGACATCTCAAAGAGACTGCAGTTCTCTCTCTATTATTTATCCATTTATAAAAGGACAGAAACCAATGCCTCGATTTACTTATTTATAATTTATAAGTACAGACATTCTTACACACACACACACACACACACACCTTACCCACATGTTATTTATTGGTACCTTTTGTAAATTTTGATTTATAATTTAGAGCTCATTTTCGCCAAAAGAATAATAGTTAATTAAGTTGAACTTTCCTGATTATTGATTGCGGTCTCCCTTCCGATGTCCTCCAGTTAGAGCCAGATGTTCGGCGCCTTTCATAATCTAGTCTGTTCTTTTGTTACACTGAATTTACTTGAACATCTTAGGTAGCAGTTAGCAATGCTACATAGTAGTTACTGTTAATTACATTTTAGATTGATTAATAAGCACTCCTACTGGCAAAACTGTGCCAGCCACAATTTTAGCGTCTTCACACTTTGATGTGTTGTAATGGACTGAGAACTGGTTATATGTATGATTTGCGTACGTATTAGTGCATTTGACGTCACCGTCTTTTGTTCTCTCGGCCAACGCCTTGTTTCATACGCTGTTGTTTCTACGTCATTGTCGTTTATTAATGACGACACAGCCTTGTGAACCAATAAGAATTGTTATTAAAGTCTTTTTCCGCTCACACCGCCATTATATCTCCTCGACTTCACCCGTCCACTGGTGACCTTGGAATTATTCTCCTCATACTGAATATGCGTTGTTTGTTCACACACAGAGGAAATGGACCTAATCATACTTTATTTAACTTGAATACAATAAAACATTATGAAACATCCTCAAACCCTATAATTAAGATAACGAGCCTTTATGTACTGTTACAATTTGATTTGAAAAATCCACTTTAGACCGACGGGAAAAGCAAGTTAAATAAAAGTGTTTAAAAGGGGGAGAAATAAAAAGTAAAAGAGTACTGGTTTGTATAATAAAATTAGCTTATGGAGTTTGTTTTATAACTGGGTATAGTATTAGATAAAAAGAAAGTAGGAAAAACAAAGTTTGAATATTTAATTAAAAAATAAAATAAGATTTGTTTCATTAACATAAACATGCGTTAGATGGTTATTATAAACATAGATGGTTATTTTGCCATAACCATAACCTAGTTTTCTGTGCCAACAAACTTGTCTAACGAGCCTGGGTAAGTTTTGAATTAAAGGGAATTAAATCAACTAGATTCTTTAAAGGGTAAAGTGTAAAAAAGTTTTCCACATTTTCCTTTTCCAAATGTTGGTGGCGACCTGGAATAATTTGGAGTCTTCTGTTGGGTTATGATAAGGTAAGTGCGTCAGTTCAGGGTAAGTAGTAATTTTGTGTATATGTAAATACATTGTTCCTTAACAGTGTTTGTGTGCATGCATCCCACACACACATCCACAGATGGTATACATCGTAGTGGCAAGGATGGCAATATTTAAGTTGCCAAGAAATTTAACCAAGACATTTTTTCAGAAAGTGGTGCTTAAAATTAATTTAGATTTAATAGATATAAATGAAGGTAAAGTCACTAATATGGAAGAGATTCTACATTATGTTAAGAAATAATTTAGTTAGGTTGAAAATAAATTGCTCACTAGTCTCAGAACGTCCGGTGGGCAGGGCATGTCCAGAGAATCTTAGAGACATCTACATTGAAAAACATATTTACAGGGAGACCTGGCGGAGAAGAAGGAGGGGTTGACCCAGAAAATGATGGGTGGATGATTTTGAGGATGACCTTGCAGGCTCGGTGTAAGAAGGTGGAGACTAAGAGCAGAGGATTGATAGGACTGGAGGTGGATTGTCCAGGAGGCCAAGGCTCTCCAAGGGCTGTAGCGCCAATTAAGAAGAAGAACAAGAGTCAGAACCTAGTCAGCACTCAGTCAAGTTGTAACACTTTCACAGAATGACATTTCCTAGGAGAAACAATGGTTCTAGGAAATCCATAATGACTCCAGGAAGTCTAGTTTGACAGACTAGCTCACATGGTTTGACAGAAGCTAAGATGAGATTTAAAATGTGTTATATGGGCAACCTGACTACATAAACCCAACAGTAAGTCCTTTATTCGTTCAACAGTTAGGTAACAAAAAAGGAACGTTCATATTGATAACATTCAACTAATCATTTGAAAACAACTTAAATTTTCAGTTCTTGTAGTTAACCTGACCAAATTGTCCGCGCCTAAATCTCAGATATTTTTATTAACATTTTTAATTATATTAATTATAATTATTATATCATATTATATTGTAATTATAAATAAGAAGAATTTTAAGATAAAATGAAATTTAAAAATATTTCTCTAAACTTTTCATAGAAATGCAGAAGATAAGATTAAAATTTTATGGTCATTTATTAAGAATGGAAAATAAAAGAATAACACTACAGATATCTGAATATCTAAGAAACACGAGAACAAAATTTGGATGGCACGAAGAAGTACAGAAAGATTTAGAACAGATCCCAAATACAGATGAATTGTCTACATTCTTTGATATGTATTGTATATGAAATTTGTATTACAAACATGTAGCTTGATCCTATTTATATAGGCTCCTGCATGTGGTGATAGTAGGCTATTCATACTTAAGATATCTCTCACTTTGGGGTAGCACCGCTTACTCCAACTCGCCTAACTTTATGCAGTGTTCCAAATATTCTGAATATTGAAACGTATAGTTTCAAATAAATTAGGTCTGTTAATGTTATTTAAATTCGTGTTTGCTTGTCGAAAATATTGGTCAAATAAATTTTATTTTTATTTGAAAAAACAATTTTTATTTATTTTGTTTTCTCTTTTATTTATTTTAATTAATTTCGCGTAATTCTTCCCAAAATTTATCTTTATTAGTAAGAAAACTGGCTAATTATTATTCCATTCACTCTCTCTGGAGTGGTAAAATTTATTTGAAACAAATGGTTTGTGTAAATCCCGTTCGATTTCCGTATCGATTCGGTAGAACAAGGTTATGTCGCTGGCTCCTTGGGTTGAATCTAATTCCAGTGCCCGCTGTAAGTTTTCTCATGTTTAATGCCTGAAAACCCTTAATCCTAATTCAATTTATAAAAAAAAAATAATACTCGATGTACCAGTTTAATTAGTTTTTATTAAAACGTTTCTTTATTCAGAGTTGATTCGACAACTATTGGGTCGAAATGTATTCTGCCCGTATCGACTCACACTCAGTTGGGTCGTTACAAATTTTATAAAATATATAATAATGTTATTATATATAAAAAACTTTCACAGATGAACTTACTTTTGTTATCACTTTCACAAACGTTTCAAGGTGATGTGCCTCTTCCTCAGTGTGAGTAAATACTGAATGTCATTGTTTACTGAATAACAATTATGAACTATAGGTGTGTGTGGTGGGAATTGATGGAGGGAGGGAATTGGCGCTGAGGTTCAAATTTTGTGTTTGGATCAATGTATCAAATAGTGTATGTGATCTGTAATATAATTGTTCATTTAATATGTTGTTTGGTTGTAGTGCGTGATATCTGTATATTTCAAATTGTTCAGCTGTGTTTAATTTTCTACTTTTTGGTAAGTAGTATAATATTTCCATGTTATGTTCTTTTATAATAATGTTATTTTGTTAGGTTCTTATCTGACTGCTATTACAAAGTAAGAAACACAGTTTGTAAGTACAATACCTTACAATAATTATACCTCTTATTGACTAAAAATGGTTTAAACTAATTTTATTTGTCTAGAACAAAATGTTAATGTATTTTTTCAATTTTCTACCGAAAGCTGAACTGGCGTCGCTCTGAGTGGAAGGCTACAGAAAATCAAAGATGGCCGCTTGTTGACCAGCTCATGTTGTATGGAAAAATGCTGCTACGAGTTTTTTTTTAAATAAATGTTTTTTCTACCTTTTTTCCTAATAAAGTTCACTGTGTCTATTTGCAATTGCTTTTATGTTCACTTTTGTGCTGTTATGAAGTGTAGTGCAGTTAATCTTGGTGTTGGTGTAGTTTATTAAAGAGTTTATTAATATAAGGTTATTTTCGATCTCACCGTCTTATATTTCTCTCCTTTACCGTTATTGTTATTTCTTATTATTTTGTTATATTTTTATTGAATCTTCTGTCACTTTATATATTTTTTCTTTTTTATATTCTAGTATTTTTTCCGTTACACTCAGATCTGATCCTCTCCAATACTCTGGCTATTAGCTGCACTGAGTTGATGTTGATACCTTTAGATTTAACAATAGACTGTCGTGTTTTTTCTTCCTCTTCAAAGAGTTTGAGCAAATTTCGAAAATTCCTCATTGGTTAATCCCAATAAAATTAGGTGTCACATGACCCTTATTATTTAAATTATAAGATTTTTACACTTCCACTCTAATTTACTCCCTAATTATCATATAATTATAGTTAAATCCAATTACATAGTGTTCTTCCTTATAAAATTACAAAGATTTTGATATCCCTTTTGATAGGTGTCTGTTTCCTAATAGATGAATTACCATCTTTAAAAAATTATGGTCTTTACACTATTTTCATATAGGTTTACATTTACTGAAGATATTTTCTGTTTGGCTTGTGTGTTTAAACATTGTAATTACCTTTATAATGACATCATCTGGTTTCTTAGTTACCGGTATATCATTTCTGATTAATTAATTTATTATACTACTAGTTATTTTACCAATAGTTGATTTCTTTCACTTTTAGTATAAGTCATTGTGACTTCCTTAGTATTACCTTCTACTGAACTATTTAACATTTTGTTTTGTTGCTTAGGATATTTCTTACTGTTTATATTATCTTTATAGTGGTTTGATTATCTGAAATTAATGCTTCTATTACATTCTTGGATTTCGTTGTCCATGACGTGTCCGTTACTTAACTAAATATCACTATAGTATTGACGACTCGGAACACTAAGTTTTTTATAAGTAAAAACGTAAAGTTTTACCTTACAGCCTAAACCGGCTTTCACCTTTAGAAGGCTTCATCAGAAGCTGCCATAGGTAGCGTTGTCCGTCTTGTTGTTGGCGACGGGATAGTTATTCGAAAGATTGAAGCTGTGTGTGTGTGGTGAGATGTGTTTGAATAATGCGTGCGATTTGAATTGTGTCTGTTCGTTTAGGATGTCGTTTTTATTTGTTTTTGTGTGTTTGTATATTTCTAATTGTTCTAGAGTGTCTAGTTTTCGGCCTTTTGTGTGTACGTGTAGAATGTTCATGTTATTGTCGATGTTTTCATATGTGTGGTTTGCTTCAATGAGGTGGTTTGCAAAGGTAGATTCTGTAGTGGTGTGGAGTGCTTTTGTGTGTTCAGTGTATCTCTGTTTGAAGCTACGTCCTGTCTGGCCTATGTAGAATTTATTGCAATTTGAGCAATTTAGCTTGTATACACCAGGTAGATCGAATTTGTGTGTTATAACACACACTATCAAAATGCATGCCCAAAGCACAAAACAAATTCGATCTACCTGGTGTATACAAGCTAAATTCCTCAAATTGCAATAAATTCTACATAGGCCAGACAGGACGTAGCTTCAAACAGAGATACATTGAACACACAAAAGCACTCCACACCACTACAGAATCTACCTTTGCAAGCCACGTCATTGAAGCAAACCACACATATAAAAACATCGACAATAACATGAACATTCTACACGTACACACAAAAGGCCGAAAACTAGACACTCTAGAACAATTAGAAATATACAAACACACAAAAACAAATAAAAATGACATCCTAAACGAACAGACACAATTCAAATCGCACGCATTATTCGAACACACCTCACCACACACACACACAGCTTCAATCTTTCGAATAACTATCCCGTCACCAACAACAAGACGGACAACGCTACCTATGGCAGCCTCTGATGAAGCCTTCTAAAGGTGAAAGCCGGTTTAGGCTGTAAGGTAAAACTTTACGTTTTTACTTACAAAAAACTTAGTGTTCTGAGTCGTCAATACTATAGTGATATTTAGCTTCTATTACCTTCCAATACTAATATTACCTTAAAACAGGAATTATAGACATGCTACTTTAGAGTTGTGCCTTTATGGCTGGGATTACATTGATTGATGGGATTATTACTTCTTACAAACTGGTTTACATTCCATAGTAGTAATTTTTTCCTTAGTTTGCCAAATTTTGTTGACTGATTAATTCTATTTAGTGTGTCTGAGCCTAACTTGGGTATCTATGGTATTTTATACATAACAGTGTGTCTATTTTCTTACAACCTTTTTCTTCTTCTTTGACAATTCATAATAGCCGTTCTTAATAGCAATATTACTAACATTATTACACACAAAACATATTTAAACATAACTCTTAATACAATTATTTAAACAAATTGAACCTTCTAATTGTAGTCTTTTCCCTTGAAACAAATATTGGACTTGGCTTTAAATCCTAATTAATACAATGTTGCTGAACATTCAAAATAATATAAATCATGTCTCCCTTAATCTTACTTATAGTCTATGTTTCTTTTGTTTCATACATTTGGGGTGAATTATTAATTTTAACAGTCTTTTCTGTTATTACTGATCACTCATTATATTACACTTTTTCTTCCTTCACTTATCACTTTTCTTCCACAGTGGTCAGCTTATAATTATTTACAATATTGTTCTTACTTGGTATTGTACTTCTGTGTTGGATTTTACATTATTTTTAACTTTATACTCTTACTTATTTTATAGTTTTATTTTAAATTTTCTATTATTTTTCCTTGATAGAGGTAGTTTTTCTGTTTATCTTGTAGGATTGGTCATTTTATTTTGTTTGACTGGGCATGTAATGTTTGTCACATTACATATACCTGTAACAGTACATAAAGGCCCGTTATCTTAATTATGGGGTTTGAGGATGTTTCATAATGTTTTATTGTATTCAAGTTAAATAAAGTATGGTTAGGTCCATTTCCCCTGTGTGTGAACAAACAACGCATATTCAGTAAAAGGAGAATAATTCCAAGGTCACCGGTGGACGGGCGAAGTCGAGCAGATATAATGGCGGTGTGAGCGGAAAAAGACTTTAATAACAATTCTTATTGGTTCACAAGGCTGTGTCGTCATTAATAAACGACAATGACGCAGAAACAACAGCGTGTGAAACAAGGCGTTGGCCGAGAGAACAAAAGACGGTGACGTCAGATGCACTAATACGTACGCAAATCTTACATATAACCAGCTCTCAGTCCATTACAACACATCAAAGTGTGAACACGCTAAAATTGTGGCTGGCACAGTTTTGCCAGTAGGAGTGCTTATTAATCAATCTAAAATGTAATTAACAGTAACTACTATGTAGCATTGCTAACTGCTACCTAAGATGTTCAAGTAAATTCAGTGTAACAAAAGAACAGACTAGATTATGAAAGGCGCCGAACATCTGGCTCTAACTGGAGGACATCGGAAGGGAGACCGCAATCAATAATCAGGAAAGTTCAACTTAATTAACTATTATTCTTTTGGCGAAAATGAGCTCTAAATTATAAATCAAAATTTACAAAAGGTACCAATAAATAACATGGGGGTAAAGAGAGAGAGAGAGAGAGAGAGAGAGAGAGAGAGAGAGAGAGAGAGAGAGAGTGTGTGTGTGTGTGTGTGTGTGTGTGTGTGTGTGTGTGTGTGTGTGTGTGTGTGTGTGTGTGTGTGTGTGTGTGTGTGTGTGTGTGTGTGTGTGTGTGTGTGTGTGTGAGAATATGTCTGTACTTATAAATTATAAATAAGTAAATCGAGGCATTGGTTTCTGTCCTTTTATAAATGGATAAATAATAGAGAGAGAACTGCAGTCTCTTTGAGATGTCTTGTAACAAACCATGTATACAATCAAATCACGAAATAAGTGAAACTCAGTAATTAGTAACAAAGCGAAAAGATACGTAGAAATCATTTTGGTTGTGATGGTAAGGCGCCATCTTTGTTTTATTGTAAATGTAACTAATGAAAAGATAGAATATTAAACCAATCATATGTCAACACAAACGTTGTTAAAATTATTGTTTCGAAAACCTCTATTGTTTCTGAATCTCGCTGAGAGTGAACCCTGGCCCCTAGAGAAGAAATTCAAGTTGAGTATGAACCACGTGCTAATACCGAGAGTGTTATGGTAAGTACATGTGTTTTATTGTATGTTATTAACATAAATATAAATATATGTAAAAAAAAAGAGTAAGACGACAATTGGCCCCCGAACATTGGACTTTATATAAAATTATTTTATATAAAATAAGCCAGATTCAGAAACAAAGAGAGTGGCGAAATAGTTCATAATGTAATACATGAGAGGTTATGTAGGTTATGTTGACAAAAGCATATCAAAGACAAGTGTAAGCAAATAGTTATTTTAATATTAGAAAAAAAAAAGTTTATCAAAATGGCAGAAAATAACGAAAGCGTAGAGATGAACAACACAGATACAGAATCAATTATATTAAACGAAATAAGTGCCAATTCAACACCTAGAGCAATCGATAATAAGGTGTCATTAGAAGACTTATTTATATTAATTAAAACACAAAATAACGAATTTCAAGTATTAAGAGAACAAACTGATGAAAAATTTGACCAGCAGAATATTAGATTTAATGTAAAGTTTGACAGTTTTGATACCAAATTAAACAAATTAAAGAAACAAAGTAATTTGCAAAATATAAAATTAAACCAATTAGATGAGAAATTTGAAGAATTAAAAAATGAAATGCGCAGACAAAATTTTAATGTTGACAAGAAAATTAATGAGATAGAGTTAGAAAATAAGAGGGGAGTAGACAAGTTAGAGATAAACAAAGACAAGGTAAGTAGGGGAGAGAATTGTAACAATATAAATAAAAGTATGATATTAGAAAATGATTATGTAAACAGGGGTAGTGATAATGAAATTTTATGGGGAATAGAATATGATAATAATGGAATGATAGTGTGTTTTGAAGGGTTAAAGAAGTACGTAAAGAGAGTATAATTGTAAAAGAATTGCAGGGGGTAGATTCTTCCCTTATTGGTGTATTTGGGGGTCATGTACATGTGTTTAGGAAGGACGAGAGTGCCTTCGATGTATATTTGGGAGACATATAGTCTACAAATAAAGTTGTCATTGGTTTTTTTAGTGCACTTCACAGGCGGTGCAATAATTGTGAATTAGTGTCCCCTGCAAATGTAGAAAGAGAGAGATGTTTTAAGAGAGAGAGAGATGGTGTAATAGTGAGAGATATATTGAGAGAAAAAGAGAAGTAGAGATTTTTAAGATAAGTAGAGACTATGAAGAGTTTATGGAAAGGTTAGGAGGAGAGATGATATATAATAAATACAGTAAGTACTTACCTTGTAATAAAACTGAAGTAGTAGGAGGTAAAGAGACTAATGACTTGGCAAATTACCTAATTATGACTAATTATACGGAAGGTGACAGGACCATACCGAATGTTGACAAGTTTTATGATATAGTAATGTGGAGTAATGCTGCAGAGTATTACTATGTTATAATGGACAAAATAAATTTAAATAGTTATTATATTACAAAACATGATATAATGTACTTAATTAAAAATGAGTTATGTATACGTAAGATAAGATTATTATTTGACGATGGAGGTTAATTATTTTATTGTGTTTATGAACATTTAATTATGTGGACAGTGTTTTGAAATGCACTGTTTATGACTGATTTTGATAAATGGTTAAATGATAATGTGGACTGTATATTTTTGTGTATATTAATGTCAATGTATTTGTGTATTTTTGATGTTATGTATTTTATGTATTTGTTATGTAAACCATGCACTGTAGAATTTTAAATATTCAAGAATAATTAAGTTTGAGAATGATTTTAAATAATTATGGAATTCAGAGTCTAATGGTTAGTAAATGATTACGCATATGATATATATGGATATTGAGAGGTATTGTTGTTAGTAGATAAGTGATGAATTTTCTAGTGGTATATTAAAGTGAAATGTTGTAAAAGAGTTTGGGTAATAATGATAAATAGAGGCATGGGAGTTAGTTAAATAGAGTTAATGGGAGTTAGTGAAAATAAGAATGTTGAGATACAGATAATTTATAAAGAGGTGCTAGATATTTTAGGGACACTGTGGTTAGTGATTATATGTAGAGAGGTGAGTAATGTGAATGGTAATTATATTTGTTGATGGTGATATTTTGTAGTAAGAGTAGTGGTGTAGGGAGTCCACAACGAAAGGTGTTGGGACAGGAAGGGACCGTTTAGCGCCGGAAAGGGTTACCTGAAAGGGTCAGGAACCGATAAGGGAATGAGTTGGTTAGAGTTCGGGTACACACATCCTAGTACAAAAAATGAGCTGTGCCAGAGGATTTAAATGGGATTAGTGAAGGGGGTTATTATAGAGATATTGGTGTCATGATATATTAATGGTTAGTAGCGGTTGTTAGTAGAAAAAAGAGGAGTAGTAAGGTTAGATTGACAAATGCCAAAATAAGATAGAGATAATAATTAATAATAGAGAGTCACCCAAACTAATAAGGATTGAGGAAGGGTTAGAGAAAAAGAAAATTCATAGTAGGAAGGTGATGTAACTGGAAGGGTAATGATAAATTTGAAAATTTTATATAGAATCTAATATAAACAAATGATTAAATAATAAAAGTTAATCGAGAATTGATGATAAAAAATGTTATAAAGTTTTGGTACAAGTTGTGTAAATATAAATTGTTTAATATAAATGTAACAATGTTAATGTAATGTACAATGTTTTATTATGTTGATGGCCATAGAGTGTGTGGTTAGGAGGTCGCTACAGGGGTAACGACGTTAGCAAATGTTAAAAAGATAGTAGATCTTGAATGTTAAAAAAGATAAAGTTAGAATTGGTGTTGAACAAAATATAGTGTGATATCATTGCAAAAAAAATATAAAATGATTATAATGTTGAGTAATAAAATCCGAATAATGAACTTGTCTGCCATAGTAGTTGTAGGTTGAATTTTATAGAAATAAATAGGTGATGGTATTTCGGGAATTTTAAAGGAATTGTTTACGTGTTATGTTATTTATAGGAATATATATTTTTCTCTTAACGAAGAGATTGAATTTAGTGTTGAGTAAAAATTAATCTATTGTGAATTCTTGTTGTTGTTGTTTTGGGAGAAATTAATTGAACAAACCAATGCCTCAGACACAAACCAATGCATCTAAAGGGAAACATATCAGTTGTAGATATGGAAGTATATTGGACCACTATTTTAAAATTTTGTATTCGATGTTTCAGAGTTTGATGGTGTTGTGACCGCGGTCCTGCGCTGGCCGGTGTGTCAGAACAGGAACGTTAAGTGCCTCATGGCCTTATGGTGTTGGGATCTCTCCTGAGAAGTCCAGTAAGGTCAGACAGGTACGATCAGCATCATTGGACCAAGGGTAAGTGATTATATTTTTTTTTTTATATTGACATTACAGAGGGTTGTGGTGACATATCTGGGCTGATCCTTTTAGAAACGTATGAATGAGTCAATGAAAGTTTTTGTGTCTCGACACAAAACCTTTCATTGAGGGGGTTTGTAACAGTACATAAAGGCTTGTTATCTTAATTATGGGGTTTGAGGATGTTTCATATTGTTTTATTGTATTCAAGTTAAATAAAGTATGGTTAGGTCCATTTCCCCTGTGTGTGAACAAACAACGCATATTCAGTAAGAGGAGAATAATTCCAAGGTCACCGGTGGACGGGCGAAGTCGAGCAGATATAATGGCGGTGTGAGTGGAAAAAGACTTTAATAACAATTCTTATTGGTTCACAAGGCTGTGTCGTCATTAATAAACGACAATGACGCGGAAACAACAGCGTATGAAACAAGGCGTTGGCCGAGAGAACAAAAGACGGTGACGTCAGATGCACTAATACGTACGCAAATCTTACATATAACCAGCTCTCAGTCCATTACAACACATCAAAGTGTGAACACGCTAAAATTGTGGCTGGTACAGTTTTGCCAGTAGGAGTGCTTATTAATCAATCTAAAATGTAATTAACAGTAACTACTATGTAGCATTGCTAACTGCTACCTAAGATGTTCAAGTAAATTCAGTGTAACAAAAGAACAGACTAGATTATGAAAGGCGCCGAACATCTGGCTCTAACTGGAGGACATCGGAAGGGAGACCGCAATCAATAATCAGGAAAGTTCAACTTAATTAACTATTATTCTTTTGGCGAAAATGAGCTCTAAATTATAAATCAAAATTTACAAAAGGTACCAATAAATAACATGGGGGTAAAGAGCGCGTGTGTGTGTGTGTGTGTAAGAATATGTCTGTACTTATAAATTATAAATAAGTAAATCGAGGCATTGGTTTCTGTCCTTTTATAAATGGATAAATAATAGAGAGAGAACTGCAGTCTCTTTGAGATGTCTTGTAACAAACCATGTATACAATCAAATCACGAAATAAGTGAAACTCAGTAATTAGTAACAAAGCGAAAAGATACGTAGAAATCATTTTGGTTGTGATGGTATTGTAAATATAACTAATGAAAAGATAGAATATTAAACCAATCATATTATGTCAACACAAACATTGTTAAAATTATTGTTTCGAAAACCTCTATTGTTTCTGAATCTCGCTGAGAGTGAACCCTGGCCCCTAGAGAAGAAATTCAAGTTGAGTATGAACCACGTGCTAAAACCGAGAGTGTTATGGTAAGTACATGTGTTTTATTGTATGTTATTAACATAAATATAAATATATGTAAAAAAAAAGAGTAGGACGACATACCTCCCCACCAAAACATGATTATTTTTGTTAAACAGGGTTTGGGGAAAATAATCTGTTAAGCCCCTTACCTTTTTAGGTTTAGTCATAGAACTTTTTTATTTCTGTTTGTTTGTAAGTGCCCTTAATTCTGCTATTGTTTATGTACCCAACCACGTAAGTATTGTTACCATTGTTTTTCCTGATTATGAAGGGTCCTATGTATAGTAAAAGTAGCTTTTTTGCTATTCCTTGGTACTGCTTGGTTGTGTCTATTTTTTATCAAGATCTTATCACCGTTCTTGTAAGTTATTGTGGGAATACCCTTCTTGTTTTGCCTCCTTCTCAATTCTGCCTGATGATGTATCGTGTTGTAAACTTGTGCAATATTTATCCCTTCTTGGGGTTCATCAGGGAGTTCTATAAATTCAGTTATCTCTCTTGGTAGTGGTTTATTGAACATCAGTTGGTATGGACAGATGCCCAATGTTTCATGGTAGGACAGGTTCAAGAATGTTTCTGTTTTGGTTAAATAATCACTCCACTTTTTGTGGTCGTCGTGGCAGTAAGTGCGAAGAATACGACCTACTTCTCTCAACACCTTTTCTGCGGGGTTACTGCTGGGATGGTAAATAGAGGTCTTGTAGGTTTTTATTCCTTTACTGATCATTTCTTCACGCCATCTCCTACCTCTAAATTGAGTGCCGTGGTCTGTTATTATACATTCAGGTTTCTCTATCTCTACTAAGTATTTATTACAATTATGTTCCTTATCACCCTGGTGGATGCTCTGCTAATTGGGTACAGCTTAGTGTATTTAGTAAAATGGTCCCAAATGATTACAATATATCTGTGCCTATGCCTTCCCCCGCTCCTGGGAAAACGTCCACAAATATCCAGGAATACTTTTTGTAGCTTCCTCTCAGACGTTATAGTAATTATTGCTCCTTCCTTTCTCTCATTATTAATTTTTACTCTTTGGCACAGTCCACATTTTCTCAAGTTTATTCTTACCTTCCTATTTATTCCTTTTATATAAACATGTTCTTCTAAGGATTTGATGACTTTTGTAGGTCCCATGTGCCCATAAAGTTGATGATATATGGTTATTATTTGGGCTTCCATTGCTTTTGGTATATATAGAATTCCATCTGTTGTCCCTATTAGTGGATTTGGTAAACATTGTGTTGTTAAAAATTTGGTAGTAAGGTATTAATTTTAAATCATTGTCTTGTATTCTTCTTCTGATGTAAGTCAATTTAGGGTCCTTCACTTGTTCTTCTTTAATATTGTTCAATAATGTTGATAGTTCTTCCCTTCCTATGCAAATGTGGTATTCCAATATCTTCCCTGTCGATCTCATAGGTTTCTTTGTCTAGGTTAACTCGGGATTAAGCATCAGCAACTGTGTTTTGTTTTCCGGGGATATACTCCCTACGTAACTATATTATTCTATTTGATAATGAATGAATTAATTATACACTTTCACCTACCTTTAATTCTTATATGTGTTGGCCGGATCTCTAGTGATGGATTAACCCCGTTCGTACGACGAACTGATCAGTGCAGCAAATGAAATGAGGTGTTTGTAAATAACTTGTTTAACAAATTATATAATATAGTAGATAACATTTTATTTACTATTAAAGTGACATTTATACTCAAACTTCTTTCTGTTCATGAAATATCAAAAAAAATATTAACCTTTTCACATTATTATCTTTAACATATGAAATACAGTGGAAGCCCGATATAGCGCGGTTGTCGGGAGACATAATTTCCCCCGCGTTATAGGCGTAACCGCGGTATATCGGAAGGTGACCTGTACAGTGACAAATGATGGGGAGGGAGGACCGGGAAAAAGGCTACAGCATAATGCACTACTATATACTGTACGTAAATTACGTCACCAAATGTAGAAATAAAAAATAAGAAAACTGTATTTTAATCCAATACGTATTTTAATCCAATGGAATATAAAATACACTATTTATACATTGCTCACTCGACCTGCTGTAGGCCTAATTGTTGGTCTTAAAAAAGTCCTTAATTGTTGTTTGACGGGATAATGCACAGCGTTTCTTTTCCGCGTATTCTTTTATAAACGCGAGGTGCAGCAGATGAACATTATTAGATTCACTTTGCCTCTCCATCCACGAAATTACTTTGTTTATGTGTATTATCACTTCACTAACATTTGGAATAACTTCTTTCACTTCCACCCCATTTTCATTTCCATCATCGTCATCGTCTTCTTTTTCTTCGCAATTTGCATTTCGGACTGCATCGATGATATCTTTATCTCCTATACATTCTGTAACAGGCTCACCGTTGTCAACTTCTGCCCAGTCATTCAAGTCATCTAGAGTGAAGTTGCAATGCAGAGCACTACTCGCAGACTGTACATCACTATTAGTGAATCCGGCAACAGCAATTTCCATCAGCGATGTTTTGTTCAAAGGAACATTTCTTCCAGCAATTCTGAATCATAGCCGTACTAATACTTTCCCATGCAAGACCTATTGAATATGCAACTGTTTTCAGGTTTATTGACTTAAGGTAAATTTCCATTTCCTCATCAGAATTCACTATAGCACTCAGAAGTTCACGGCGGTAATGCGCTTTAAATGCTTTTATGATGCCTTGATCTAATTGCTGAATCAGTGCTGTTGTGTTTTTTGGCAAGAACATGACTCCGATTTTCCTATCTCTTGACTGTAGCATATCAGCAGGTGGATGTGCTGGACAATGGTCAAGGGTCAGTACAGCTTTTTCTTTGAGGTTGAGTGACCGCAGGTGGCTTCTCACAGATGGAACAAATTCTTCATGGAAACATTTACCGAAAATATCACTTGTCATCCAAGCATTTTTTGTATTACGATATGTGATGGGTAATGACGTCATGTTAACATGTTGAAAGCATCTAGGATTTCGGCTTTTCCCTATACAGAGAGGTTTAACTTTGTGGCTGCCTGATTTATTTGTGGCAAACAGGAGGGTAACTCTATCCTTATTTATTTTTAATCCAGATTTATGTATTGAATTATTCACATCCAGAGTTCTGGTAGGAAGCATTCGAAAATGCAGAGCAGTTTCATTACAGTTATACACTTGATGGTCATTAAAATCGTTATCGATCATTACTTTGTTTAATGCCTGAGGAAAAAGTGCTGCAGCTTCACTGTCACATGATCGTGCTTCCCCTTCAATGCTTATCTGGCTTATACCATGACGAGATTTCCATCGCGAAAACCACCCATCAGATGCATTAAAGTCACTGTTGCCATGTAAATCACTATGGAATTTCACAGCTTGAGCTCTAATAACTGGTCCTGACAGTGGCACACCTTCACGTCATTTTATTAAAAACCACCTGTACAGACACTCATCTAGTTCACTATCCTTACCTACTTTAGTCTTTTTTCTTTGCAACCCCACTTCACTTTCAACTGTGTTCACAAAACTTTTAAGTTTATCTTCTTCCTTCATCCACCCTCTAATTGTTCCTTCTGGGATGCCACACTCACGTGATAAACTTGCCTTTGACACTCCGTTCTTCACACGATCAATTATTTTGAGTTTATCACTCACAGAATATGCTTTTCTTTTCTGCGACATCACAAAACTCTACACTATGCGAATTTATGACAAAGACTATACACTTTGATAAGATAATATCAGAGTATGATCTTATACTGTAATATAAGAGTATGAGGGAGAGAAGGGATTTAGTTGGCTGCTTGCCTTGGCATGAATTCTTAGAAACGTAGAGACTGTAAATACGGGGCAATTGTTTATGTCTACAGGTACACTTGAACTGGCAATTCTGGCTGTTGTTTACAACGCCGTTTCCAACAACAAGCCTTTGTTTACAATAAACGCAATGCATTCCAATGTGGCTACGGAAGTCACGATAAACAATTCATAATTTAATGAAGAAATTTGTGTTAGTGGTTGAAATCACAATCAGAATGATCACAGTTGCACACCACTATATAAAAATTATCCTGATTAGCGCTTTCAAGCCTCACAGCCCATCGTCATTTTCCGATCTGACGATGGGCTGTGAGGCTTGAAAGCGCTAATCGGGATAATTTTTATATAGTGGTGTGCAACTGTGATCATTCTGATTGATAATTCATAATTTACTCACTCTCTACAAGTAAGAATTTTCGCTAATAACGGGCGACATACTCTTCACCACGTTATATCCGAATCCGCGGTATATTGGACTGTGCTATATCAGTCTTCTACTGTACAGCAAAGCTTTTTAACTATCTAACATCTATCATTCTAAAAGAACCAATACCTTTATTTTTTATTTATATACGCACACAACTCACATGCAAAATTATTCGAGATCTCATTTATTTTCTTTTTAGTCTATGCCCATTTATAAAAAAAAATGTTGCGTATTCAAAACTTACGTGGTCCAACACCGTTGTGTCACGAGTGTTCACGCACTTTCACTAAATATCTTTAAATTTTGTTCATGTTTCTTGTCTTATTAACTCCGAATTTACACTTCGATCACATTTGACGAAATTTATGACATTTTATTAAAAATAGACTCGGTTTTTTATAAGTCGAGTCTAATACCTCCGGCCGGAGTGGTGGCTGGGCTAACAGTGCGAACAAGACTCCCCACTATACCTTGTTGCTGAACAGGAAGGCACTGCCTTCAGGCTGCGACTTTTTCGTCGCCATACACGGAAGTATGGACTGTCCATTTGCCAAATTAACCAGCGACGTTAGGTGGTGACGATATTAGAGGCTTAGGTGGGTGGAGCCTCTTCGTTGATTTCCTCCATCTCTAAAGCACATGGCAAGAAAATCTTTCTGCTTAGCCATTTCTGTCGCGTCGGTTCCAACTGTTGCGCGTAGAAGCTGCGCCCAGACTTGTGTATGCGCACACAGTACGTGACAATTACTCGGTTCACAACCAAGTATTGCGTTCTCCGACAACACCCAGCCCAAAAAGTTATGTTACCGTTCATTGTTTGAATCAAACGCTATTTCACATGGGACTTGCAATGATGATACTAAAGAAATTTAAATAAATTTATTAAAAAAATAAAAGCCCCCATTTTGACACATTACAGAATATTGTAATGTGACAAACATTACATGCCCAGTCAAACAAAATAAAATGACCAATCCTACAAGATAAACAGAAAAACTACCTCTATCAAGGAAAAATGATAGAAAGTGTAAAATAAAACTATAAAATAAGTAAGAGTATAAAGTTAAAAATAATGTAAAATCCAACACAGAGGTACAATACCAAGTAAGAACAATATTGTAAATAATTATAAGCTGACCACTATGGAAGAAAAGTGATAAGTGAAGGAAGAAAAAGTGTAATATAATGAGTGATCAGTAATAACAGAAAAGACTGTTAAAATTAATGATTCACCCCAAATATATGAAACAAAAGAAACATAGACTATAAGTAAGATTAAGGGAGACATGATTTATATTATTTTGAATGTTCAGCAACATTGTATTAATTAGGATTTAAAGCCAAGTCCCATATTTGTTTCAAGGGAAAAGACTACAATTAGAAGGTTCAATTTGTTTAAATAATATTATTAAGAGTTAGTTATGTTTAAATATGTTTTGTGTGTAATAATGTTATTAATATTGCTATTAAGAATGGCTATTATGAATTGTCAAAGAAGAAAAAGGTTATAAGAAAATAGACACACTGTTATGTATAAAATACCATAGATACCCAAGTTAGGCTCAGACACACTAAATAGAATTAATCAGTCAACAAAATTTGGCAAACTAAGGAAAAAATTACTACTATGGAATGTAAACCAGTTTGTAAGAAGTAATAATCCCATCAATCAATGTAATCCCAGCCATAAAGGCACAACTCTAAAGTAGCATGTTTATAATTCCTGTTTTAAGGTAATATTAGTGTTGGAAGGTAATAAAAGCATTAATTTGAGATAATCAAACCACTATAAAGATAATATAAACAGTAAGAAATATCCTAATCAACAAAACAAAATGTTAAATAGTTCAGTAGAAGGTAATACTAAGGAAGTCACAATGACTTATACTAAAAGTGAAAGAAATCAACTATTGGTAAAATAACTAGTAGTATAATAAATTAATTAATCAGAAATGATATACCGGTAACTAAGAAACCAGATGATGTCAGTATAAAGGTAATTACAATGTTTAAACACATAAGCCAAACAGAAAATATCTTCAGTAAATGTAAACCTATATGAAAATAGTGTAAAGACCAAATTTTGTAAAGATGGTAATTCATCTATTAGGAAACAGACACCTATCAAAAGGGATATCAAAATCTTTGTAATTTTATAAGGAAGAACACAATGTAATTGGATTTAACTGTAATTATGTGATAATTATGGAGTAAATTAAAGTGGAAGTTTAAAAATCTTATAATTTAAATAATAAGGGTCATGTGACACCTAATTTCATTGGGATTAACCAATGAGGAATTTTCGAAATTTGCTCAAACTCTTTGAAGAGGAAGAAAAAACATGACGGTCTATTGTTAAATCTAAAGGTATCAACATCAACTCAGTGCAGCTAATAGCCAGAGTATTGGAGAGGATCAGATTCCGAGTGTAACGGAAAAAATACAAGAATATAAAAAAGAAAAAAATATATAAAGTGACAGAAGATTCAATAAAAATATAACAAAGTAATAAGAAATAACCAACCTGAAGTCTATTAGAAGAAGCTAATATAAAAACAATAACGGTAAAGGAGAGAAATATAAGACGGTGAGATCGAAAATAACCTTATATTAATAAACTCTTTAATAAACTACACCAACACCAAGATTAACTGCACTACACTTCATAACAGCACAAAAGTGAACATAAAAGCAATTGCAAATAGACACAGTGAACTTTATTAGGAAAAAACATTTTTTTAAACAAAAACTCGTAGCAGCATTTTTCCATATAACGTGAGCTAGTCAACAAGAGGCCATCTTTGATTTTCTGTAGCCTTCTGCTCAGAGCGACGCCAGTTCAGCTTTCGGTAGAAAATTGAAACTTTTTGTTCTAGACAAATAAAATTAGTTTAAACCATTTTTAGTCAATAAGAGGTATAATTATTGTAAGGTATTGTACTTACAAACTGTGTTTCTTACTTTATAATAGCAGTCAGATAAGAACCTAACAAAATAACATTATTAAATATTTTATAAAATTTTAGTAAATAATTTACCTTAATTGAAACCGTCCAGTGACTTCAAGGATGTATATTTATGACGCGTTTCGAGTCATATGACCCTTCATCAGATAATTATCACTCACAAGGAGATCATCAAATATTAAAATTCACATGAAACGCACATATGTATAATTATAAAACCCGACACAGTGCACTGCGCTAGGCCCACTGGACACTGAACAAACGTGTGTCTCGCTGTGTGTTATCTCATAATCGATTGTAGTGCGGTGTCATATAACGGGTTTGATTTGAAATTTAATTTATCATTAAGTATGCCATCTTGAGTATCTGGGTTATTATGTCCATTATAGATTTCAAATTATTCCCATGCATCCATATAATAATGTTTAAATTTAAAAAATTTGTAACGACCCAACTGAGCGTGAGTCGATACGGGCAGAATACATTTCGACCCAATAGTTGTCGAATCAACTCTGAATAAAGAAACGTTTTAATAAAAACTAATTAAACTAGTACATCGAGTATTATTTTTTTGTAAATTGAATTAGGATTAAGGGTTTTCAGGCATTAAAGAAGAGAAAACTTACAGCGGCCATTGGAATTAGATTCAACCCAAGGAGCCAGCGACATAACCTAGTTCTACCGAATCGAACGGGATTTACACAAACCATTTGTTTCAAATAAATTTTACCACTCAAGAGAGAGTGAATGGAATAATAATTAGCCAGTTTTCTTACTAATAAAGATAAATTTTGGGAAGAATTACGCGAAATTAATTAAAATAAATAAAAGAGAAAAAACAAAAAATTTTTTTTGTTTCGAATAAAAATTATATTTATTTTTGACCAATATTTTCGACAAGCAAACACAAATTTAAATAACGTTAACAGGCCTAGATTATTTGAAACTATACGTTTCAAAATTGGCGCCCAACGTGGGGCTGGGTAAACCATAAAACCCATACATTAATGGTTTACGTTTCAAATTGGCGCTCAACTAGTGAGGCTAAAATTAGAGAATCATTGGGCAGTAGAAAAAATAATAACCGGCCTAACTTCCTAACTTTAGCTGGTGACTGCTATAAGTTAAGAAATGCAGCGAAGAGCTACCTCAAAAAGGAGAACGAAGGATCCAGAGACAGAAGAAGATAAACGAGAACACGAGACAGAAGTAGTCAGGGACAGTGAAGAGAAACAATAGGCTGGTGACAGTAAGGAAGCCAGAGGAGAAATGAATTGAGAAAAATTAATGGAATTAATGAACAGTATGAAAGAAGACCAGAAACGAATGGACGGAAAATTCGACAGTATGAAGGAGGATATTAAACAAACGAATTAGTTTTTTTTTTTTTTTTTTTTTTTTTTAACTGGTCTAAAAGACCAACCATCAATTTACATCTGTTTGTTATAATTTTAAGTTACTTATACAGTCGCCCACTGGTGTACTATATATTACTTTCTAGATTTCTGCACACACTGCACTACACTAATTCAAAAGTTTTAGTTCTCTTCAGCCTTCTCACTGTATTGGCATTGTCAAGCAGTTGAATAGCTTCTACATTGATATGCCGGTGTAGTCTAGATTCGTGCTTTTTTTTTTTTTTTTTTTTTTTTTTTTTAATTTATTGGGGATTTGTAAGCTGTTCGACTGAGCGAACATTTAACAAATTGGCTGACAACACACACAGTATTATGAAGAGCTGACCATTGACAGCTCTTCTTGTTTTTGATAATAGATTAAAGAGGTAACAAAATACAAAACTAAATGATAAAAACATGTAAACAAATGAACAAAAGTCACTATCACTTCCTGCTGGCATGATACAATAAGTTCAAACATTAAACACTGGGCCCATAAAGCACATATACAGGTTGACATTAACACATATGAATGACACGAATACAAAAACATACAGAACAGATATCACAGACAGTACAATACAGAAAATACAGAGAATACATTATGAGTTAAACCTGAATGGTAAGTCTAATAGTTTGTGTCTTTTTAGTCTATAAATATCTTCACTGTTGTCTAACAAGTTAATTGCCAGGTGGTTGGGATGCTGTTCTAGTTTGGAGATGTGAGTCCTGCAGAGGCGCATGATTTCTTCTTTCATGGTTGAAACTTTGAGGTCGCGGTGTATAGAGTTATTTGAGACAAACCAAGGAGCGTCGACTATTGATCTAAGTGTTTTGGACTGAAAGCGCTGGATAATCTCAATATTACTTGTACTTGCAGTACCCCAAAGTTGAATACCATAAGTCCATACCGGTTTAAGCACGGCTTTATAGATCAAGAGTTTGTTGACGAGACTTAACCGTGATTGTCTGCCTATAAGCCAATAGATGTTTCTGACCTTGTGATTAAGTTCAAGCTTCTTAGATGTTATATGTTTTTTCCATGTTAGTCTCCTGTCCAGATGCATCCCAAGGTACTTAGCACTTTCAGCTTGCGGTACTGGTTGACCGTTAATTGTGACTGGAGGGCAGTTTGCCTTACGTGTGGTGAAGGTAACGTGGACTGACTTGGATGAATTGATTTTTATGCGCCAATTATCAAGCCATAACTGAACGCTGTTTAATGATTCTTGTAGTATAAGAGATGCTATTGAGGGGTCGGAGTGTGTCGCTAGGATCGCTGTGTCATCGGCGTAGGTAGCAACAGTGGTTTCGATTCGTGCTTAGCAGCAAACCTTTTAATTTCACTGGCGACATCAGGGATCCTAAGGTCTCGATGTAGATCACTATTTCTGATGTACCATGGAGCACTTACCATGTTCCGTAGCACTCTATTCTGGAAAGTTTGAATACATCTAATGTTCGTTTCTTTCGCACAACCCCACAGTTGAATTCCATAAAGCCAAATTGGTTTCAGAATTTGGTTATATATCATAATTTTGTTGTGTATTGACAACTGAGAATTTCATCCCAAGAGCCAATACAGTTGTCTATATTTGAGACCAAGCTCTGTCCTTTTTTTTCTGATGTGCTCCTTCCATCGTAGCTTTGCATCCAGGGTCATCCCCAAATATTTGGCAGTGTTTGCATATGGTACTACAACACCATTTAAGGTAACTGGAAGACTGTTTTCTATTCTTTTGTTTGTAAAATTGATATGGACAGATTTCAGTTCATTAAGCTTAATTTTCCATCTCCTAGTCCACTGCTGTACCTGATCACTAGCATCTTGAAGCATGTTGGTAGCTTCACCTAAGGTCGAACCAATCGCCATTATAGCTGTGTCATCAGCGAAAGTAGCAACAGACACATTCTCTAGCTGCGGCAGATCACATGTAAACAACAAGTAGAGGATGGGCCCCAAAACACTCCCTTGGGGCACACCTGCCCTCACTTCTCTTAGCTCAGAATAGTCATCTTCCTGTTTGACTCTAAATAATCTTTCCGATATATATGATTTTAACACATCAACATATTGTTTTGGTAGCATTTTATTAAGTTTATGTATTAAACCTTTATGCCAAACTTTATCAAAGGCCTGAGCCACATCGAGGAAGATTGTCGAGCAGATTAGCTTTTTTTCTAGTGCTTTCTCTATTGTGTCTGTTATTCTATGTACTTGGTCTATTGTGGAATGTTTTTGTCTGAACCCGAATTGATGATTTGGTATCAGCTTTTTTCTCTCTATTACTCGATTTAGCCTTTGCAACAGAAGTTTTTCAAAAAGCTTTGATATAGTTGGCAACAGTGATATGGGCCGATATGATTTGGCCTCATTTGGCGGTTTGCCTGGTTTACGTAGCATAATAACTTCTGCCACCTTCCAGACACTAGGAACATGCTTTAGCCTAAGTGCCGCATTGAATAAATATGTAAGCATAACAATCCCTTTCTTAGGTAACTGCTTTAAGATCTCACCTGTAATGAGGTCAAAGCCAGGTGATTTTCGGGGGTTCAAGTTTATCTTGATCTCCTTAGCTACCTCTTTTGGGGTGACCAGTTGAATGTCCTCCTCTTCATGATTTGTATCTTCATCTAGCTCTGTATCTGACTGGGTATTATTTGGCTTAAAAATGTCAGCTAGATGTTCAGCAAACGCTTCAGCTTTTTCTTTATTATCTCTAGCCCATGTACCGTCGCTTTTTCTAATAGGTGGTACTTGAGTGATCGACCTTTTAAGCTTCCTCGTTGCTTTCCACAACGAGTACTCTGTATCTGCATCTGCTGTTAGATTTTCCAAATAGGAAGCTATTGATGCTTCTTTTAACTTCTGTATTACACGCTTTAGTTGTTGCTATTTGTTGTTAAGTACAGTTTTATCATTTGGGTCACGAGACTGTTGCCATTTTCTTCTAGCTCGCCTCTTTTCTTTGACAAGTTCCCTGATCTCTCTAGGATAGTTGTTACCAACAATTCCATGGGTGATTTCTCTCGTATTGTTCCAGGCTGTAGTTTGAATATTATAATTAAACTTCTCGGCTTCTATTTCTAATTGCTGCTTAGTTCTCAACTGGACATTTAGTTGTATCTTGCCTTCAAGTTCTAATTTGAAGCTTTCCCAATCAGTAGTTTTGTTAACTAGGCTTGGTTTGTTTACTTTTTTTATTATCCTTTCACTCAGCATCAGGATTACTGCTGAATGATCAGAGTCAAGATCAAAATTCTCCACGATATCAATAAAGTTCTGCGAGACCCTCCTTGATATGAAGAAATCTAATAGATCTGGAATTTTATTAGGGTCTGTGGGCCAGTAAGTAGGTTTGCCTGTACTGTGGAAGCTACAACCTGTTTCTTGTATTGCTTTATTAAGCTCGCTACCTTTAGTTGTTGTTAATCTGGATCCCCAATCTACATGTTTAGCATTGTAGTCTCCACCTACAATGAATCTCTCACCCAGGTGTAATATAAATTTCTTGTAATCTAACTCCTTTAGGTTGTGTCTTGGAGGACAGTATATCGCACCAACGATTAGTTTTTGCTTGGTGGATTTGATTCCAACTACAGTGAGTTGGATTTCAGCAGTCTGAAGGTGACACTCCTCATAGTGGTTAATCCTATTCTTAATAATAATAGCACTTCCTCCTTTGGCTTTATTATCCGGATGAATTGTTTGATATACCTGGTATCCATTTATTTTTATGCATGACTGATTTGTTAAGTGTGTCTCTGATACTAGACATATATCAATGTCTTGTGCCTTGAGGAATAATTCTATTTCTTGCTTTCTGTTCTGGATACCGTTGGCATTCCAGGTAGCTATCCTTAGGTCTTTCTGGTCCATTGATTAGTTCTCTGTGGGATTGTGCCCGGATTTCTGGCTTCTAATCTATCTAGTCTATCCATGACTATTTTCATCATGTCCATCATATTCTGCATCATTTGCACCATTGATGAATCATCATTTTGAACTAAAGTCTTGTTAGCTTTAACTGCTTGAGCAAAGGACATTTCACTATTGATTTTATTAGCTGTGAAAGTCCTTGGTTGAGGTTTTTTAGGTCGTCTCTCACTTATTAAATTATTGCATCTTATTTGAAGTTCACGCGCAACCAAACAACCCCTGTAGCTAGCAGGATGTGCTTCTGCACAATTTGAACACTTTGGTAGCACATCTCGTTCTTGCTGGCAATCGATGGTCCTGTGATTGCCTGCACATTTAACACAGATAGGTCCATGTTGGCAATACTTATGAGTGTGACCATATCTTTGACACCTTTTACACTGTGGTATCAGTTTGTTACTCCTGAGAGCTTCAATTTTTATTTTCATATGACATAAATATTGAATATCAAATATTTTTTTTGTATCCTCTGATCTGTCAAACGTTAGCATAAATAATGGCAAATGTATGATTTTTTCCTTGCCTTCAACTTTAGTCTTTCTAATTTTATTAACTACTTCAAGGACTTTATATCCTCTATTCAAAAACGAATTAAAGTAATAAACAAAATAATGAAAGTTTAAAACAACTGAACGAAAAATTCGACAGGAATAAAGAAGAAAATAGAGAAAATAATAAACAAATGAAGGAAGATTTTAGGCAGATAATTGATAAAAAAATAAGTAATAGTAATGAAAGTTTAAAACAAACAATTGAGGAAGACAACAAACAAATGAATGAAAATTTCAAACAGATTAAAGAAGATAATAAACAGACAAATGAGAAAATATATGGTATGAAAGAAGATATAAACAGAAGATTTGATGAAAATAATAAACAAATTAAGGAAGATAACAGACAAATGAATGAAAATTTAGAAAATAAAATTGAGAGAATACATGAAAAAATCGATAGTACCAATGAAAGTACTAAAGAAGAGTTTAGGGAAATGCATGAAAAAATAAATAGCATAAACAAAAGCATGAATGAAAGGATAGGAAGAATTGAGGAAAATGCTAATGGAAAAATCAAGGAAATCAATGAAACCATTAATCATAGGGTCGACAGAACAAATGAGGAACTGTTATTGATCAAAGAGAATATAACTAGCCAGGTAAATAACGTAGCAGATAACAACAAGGTTCGAATAACCCAGGTACAAGAAGAAACGCAAAGGAAGATTGACAAAATACAGGAAACAGTATCCAGTCAAATTGAAACCATTAATGGTGAAGTAGGCCAAGTAAAGGGTCAGGTAGGCCAAATCCAGGAAGAACTGGGAAACCTACAGAATAGGCCAATACATTGTCACCAAAACATCGTGCCGGACCATAGAGAGACCATTAGTTTCCTGGATTACAGAAGAAATCCAATGGAATTCCTTGAAAGGGTAACGGAATGGCTAAACCGAACAAGAGAGAACAGATGGAGTATTGTAAAGAACTTTATAGATGAAGGGTTCAAAGGCATAAATGACAATTGGTGGTCAACCATCAGAACGAAGTACACAGCTACGACGGATTTCAACAAATGTTCCGGGAGAAGTACTGGTCAGAGTCATTCCAAAACATCATCAGGGACAACATATGCGACGGTAGATTTGATTCAACCCGAGGACAAGCTCCGACAGCCTACTTCCTAGGAAAAGTATGCTAGCCAGGAACTTAGAACCAAAAATCCCTGAGGAATGCCTAGTAACAAAACTAGCTTACCATTTTGAAGAAGGAATAAGCCAAGCCCGACTCTGTGGACAAGTGAAGACCATAGGAGCCATGGAAGCACTACTGGGTAATTATGAGCAAGAGGGGTACTACCGCAGTTCTAGAAGGCAGAATGATAGACCGAATCTGAATAGAGGGTACCAGAACCGGGACCAACGCCAACGAGTGAATTATGTACGCAGCGGAGATAATAATAATAATAATAATAATAACAATAGTAACCAGTATAATGATAATACTCAAAATAATAATAATAATTATAACAATAACCAAAACAATAATAATACCTATAGAAATAATAACAATAATCAAAATAGAACTAGACGAAATAGTCTTGATAATGGTAGGAATTATAGAAATAATAACAGGTATAATGAAGGGAGGAGGTACCCAAACCGTAGTAGAAGTAGTGAAGATCATTCTGATAGGAACCAAGAAGCGGGAAGAGAATTTAGGACAGACAGAAGAAATAATGAAGAAGCTGCAGGCAACGCTCAACCACAAGAGATTGTGGGAAACTTGAGTCTGCAGTGAGAACAACTAACAGCCCATCACTGCAGGACCTAAATGGGCAGGTGACCAATGTTCATGGGGACAATAGATTTAAAATTATAAGAAAAAGTAATTATCTCAGAAATATACGCGAAGAACTATTAGAAGTTGAAGGTACATCAGGAACCAGAGAAAATAATGAAATAGTATTCATAACAGCTGAGTTGCAAGGGATATCCACAGAAATAATGGTTGACACAGGAGCCAACGTGTCACTGATAGATTTAGTGGAATTTAACAGGGTAAAGGAACAGAGTAAAGAAGAAATCCGAACACTTCCAATAAGTAACATGGTGATAATGGGAGCTACAGGAAGATTGAACAAGACCATCAAACAACAAGCTATGTTAGAAGTATCCAGACAGGGCAAGACAATCCCAATGGTGTTCATGGTAGTGCAAGGGCTACCGTTTAAGGCGATGATAGGGTGTGACACGCTATGGTGCCACTCAGCAGTCATCGACATGTGCAGTGGAAAGATAACACTGTACCATTCATTAGGGGAATGGTCAAGTGAGATAAAGGGCCGCAAATGGCCACTCACAATCGACAGACATTCACTCTATTTAGTAGTGAGAGGGAGGAATCTAGAGCACCAACCAGGGGATCAGCCCAAACAGAAGAGGATGAATGGAACAGTAAAATAGAAGAAATAGAATCATTCACCAGAGATAACATGAGCGAAATCACCAATGTACAAAGGGAGCAACTTATTGAAATCTATCAGAAGTACAGGAGAGTATTTCCAATATGCCAGGAAAGGCATAGGAACTTTAGGTGTGAACTAACATTCCACACGCCTATTAACTTTAATAAAAAATCATATCCTATAGCGCAATCTTTAAAACCAGCAGTAAAAAAAGAAATACAAAACATGATGGATCAAGATATAATAGAATATAGTTCTTCACCCTACACCAGCCCAATAGAGGCAGTTCAGAAGAAGGATGGGGCGGTACGCCTGTGTCTTGATGCCAGAGAAATAAATAAAAACATTATTAATGACAAAACCTCGCCAGGAGAGATAGATGAAATAATGAAGAAGTTTAAGGGTTGTAGGTACATGAGTATATGGGACGCAATATGTGGTTACTGGCAAGTGGAGCTACACCCAAACAGCAGGAAGTATGTGGCTTTTACCTTTGAAGGCCGAAATTACCAGTTTAAACGACTTCCATTTGGTTTGGTGAACTCAGTGGCGATCTTTGTAAAGTGCATGGATCAAATCTTGGGAAGAGAAGCACTTGAATTCACAACAGTCTATATGGATGCCCTCCTGATAACATCTACCACATGGGAGGAGCATTGTCAAAGAATTGAGATAGTACTCAGTAGACTGATTGAAAACAACATCACGCTGAAGTTGGACAAGTCCAAATTAATCACATATAAGCTCATCATCCAAACAGAAATGGAAATGGGGCAAGGAAGACGATGAAACATTTAAGGTAATTAAATGCAAATTTTTGGACAACATTATACTTCACCACCCTGATTTCAGTAAAAGGTTTTACATCAATTGTGATGCCAGCGATGTGAGCCTTGGAGACGAACTTTATCAGGAAGATAGCGAAGGAAACCACCTAGTATCGAGTTTTGCAAGTCGGACATTAAACAGTAGCGAACGCAACCATAATGTAACTGAAAAAGAACTTCTCAGTGTAGTGTTTGTGTGCAACAAGTTCCGCACTTATATATTAGGATTCCAGATGACAGTAAAGTCGGACCATAAATCTATATCCTTCTTACAGAAATGTAAATTGCATCATGGTAGACTGACTCGATGGATTCTGGCTCTACAAGAATACCACATCACTTGGTGTAATGTGTCAAAATAGGGGCTTTTATTTTTTTATTAAATTTATTTAAATTTCTTTAGTATCATCATTGCAAGTCCCATGTGAAATAGCGTTGGATTCAAACAATGAATGGTAACATAACTTTTTGGGCTGGGTGTTGTCGGAGAATGCAATAATTGGTTGTGAACCGAGTAATTGTCACGTACTGTGTGCGCATACACAAGTCCGGGCGCAGCTTCTACGCATAACAGTTGGAACCGACGTGACAAAAATGGTTAAGCAGAAAGATTTTCTTGCCATGTGCTTTGGAGATGGAGGAAATCAACAAAGAGGCTCCACCCACCTAAGCCTCTAATATCGTCACCACCTAACGTCGCTGGTTAATTTGGCAAATGGACAGTCCATACTTCCGTGTACGGCGACGAAAAAGTCGCAGCCTGAAGGCAGTGCCTTCCCATTCAGCAACAAGGTATAGTGGGGAGTCTTGTTCGGTTCGCACTGTTAGCCCAGCCATCACTCTGGCCGGAGGTATTAGACTCGACTTATAAAAAACCGAGTCTATTTTTAATAAAATGTCATAAATTTCGTCAAATGTGATCGAAGCGTAAATTCGGAGTTAATAAGACAAGAAACATGAACAAAATTTAACGATATTTAGTGAAAGTGCGTGTACACTCGTGACGCAACGGTGTTGGACCACGTAAGTTTTGAATACGCAACAATTTTTTTTATAAATGGGCATAGACTAAAAAGAAAATAAGTGAGATCTCGAATAATTTTGTATGTGAGTTGTGTGCGTATATAAATAAAAAATAAAGGTATTG
Source organism: Magicicada septendecula (assembly GCA_034769895.1). Classification (NCBI taxonomy): domain Eukaryota; kingdom Metazoa; phylum Arthropoda; class Insecta; order Hemiptera; family Cicadidae; genus Magicicada; species Magicicada septendecula. The sequence goes on from CM068369.1 coordinate 252,909,334, forward strand.
GTTCTTTTAGAATGATAGATGTTAGATAGTTAAAAAGTTTTGATGTATTTCATATGTTAAAGATAATAATGTGAGAGGGTTAATATTTTTTTTGATATTTCATGAACAGAAAGAAGTTTGAATATAAATGTCACTTTAATAGTAAATAAAATGTTATCTACTATATTATATAATTTGTTAAACAAGTTATTTACAAACACCTCATTTCATTTGCTGCACTGATCAGTTTGTCGTACGAACGGGGTTAATTCACCACTAGAGATCCGGCCAACACATATAAGAATTAAAGGTAGGTGAAAGTGTATAATTAATTCATTCATTATCAAATAGAATAATATAGTTACAATGGTGCGGCGTGACCATGATGTAATATAATAATAAATTGTATTACACTGGCCTATTTTGACAGTGCAGGAAGTGAAATACAGTTGTGAAAGCAGAAAAATTTAAGTTACGTAAAATTTATGCAATTATGGTGTAAGATTTATGTTATAGTATAATGTTTTCAAGGGAGGATTAACCAATTGTAGTTATATCATAAGTAAAAATAAGTTATAAGTCAGTTAAAAATGTCTGATAATGAAAAAGAAATTAATTTAATAGACTCAGCAATGAGTGAAAGTGGCCTTGGATCAATGAACCCGTAACTGAGTGTGAGCGAATTGGAGGGTCAAGCAATCCAAACAGCTGATTTGAGCAGTCAATCAGTAACTGAAAATAATGTAACCGAGGACATTATAATAAATAACGCAGAACTGAAGTCAACTCCTGTAGTTGCAAAAATAAGAGAACCATCATTGGCCGATATCATGAATTTTATGAGTAAACGTTTTGATGCTAGTGACGAAAAATTCGATAGAATAAATAGTCGTTTCGATGTTAATGATACCAAATTTGATAAATTGAATAATGATATTAATGAGCAGAAAATAAAATGTGAACAACAGAATATTAAAAATGACGATAATTTTAAAGAGATTAATGTAAAGTTTGATTATCTGAGTAACGCATTATGTAAACATATTGACGAATGTTGTGAAAATGTCAAAGAACAATTGACAGAGTTTATGAACGAGCAGTTAGAGTGCCATGTTTCTGATATAAAAAAATGAGATAACAAATAAAGTAGAAAAACAAATCACGGAACAATGTAGTGTAATAAACACAATTGTCGAGAAACAGATGAATGAATGCAATGCTAATACTGAATATAAAATTAGTTATGCTATGAATAAAATTGAAAGTAATGACCATAAAATAAATGAGATAGAAAATAGTTGTAAGAGCGAATTTCAAACCATACAAAATACAATAAGTGACTTTGAAAATGCTAATTACAATAAATTTATAAACGTTGAAAAGAATATTATGAATGTAAAAAATGAATTGAGTATGGCCATCAGCCAACAAGTAAATACTGTTACCCAACGAGTAATTATGACTCGCGACGTAAGCAGTGAAGTTGAATTGGAACCTTTTAGTTGTGATAATAGGAGAGTGCATCCTATGCAATTCCTAAATAGAGTGAGGGAGTTTAATAAATTGAATACCAGTAGCTGGGAGGTACAATTATTAAAAATTTTTAAATGTTTTAAAGTAAGTTCGGAAATCTGGGCCGAAGTACACCGAACAGAGTGGGGGAAGTTTGAAAAGTTTGAAGCTGCATTCAGAGATAAATATTGGTCTGAAGAAGACCAAGAAGTGTTACGTAGTAAAATCATGGGAACTGGAAATTTTGGGGGACCCAATAATAATTTAACTGGTTACGTGATGAAAATATTCAGCGAAGCGAAGTATTTAGAACCGCCATTGCCATTCAGATCTTTTGTTAGACACATAAGTAAACACTTACCAAAGGAAGTACAGATATCATTAATGATGCGGGAGATAGCAAATATTAGTGAATTGGAGAATATTTTAGATGTGTTTCAGAACATCCGTGACCAAGAAATAAGTCGTCGTCACAACCAACCGAATATGAACAACGGAGGGAACCGCCACATGGACAGGCATACCCCAGACGAGAACAAAATAATCGAGGCCCAATGTGGAGTTGTCCGGCATGTTCGCATGAAAATTGTGCCTCGCAAAATTTTTGTTTTAGATGTAGGAGAGAGAGACCTGGTCAGCGACAGGGAACACAACCCGAGCAGAATAACCATGCATATCAGAGAAGGGGAGAGGGCCAAGGAGGGGCGCTGAGAGGTAACGAACATGTGAACCGGAGCAGAGGTGTATACAACCCAGGTGTGGCAAGTACGTCCGCAGTAAATTAAGAGAGACAATGGAGAACCGGACCCGACCGTTGTCGATGGAGGATTCTGGGGTTCAAGTAAATGACAGCTACCAAAACAACATCATTATAACAGATTTGTCTGAGGAGTTAATGGAGGAAGACGATGTCGAAGCAATTAGATGGGAGACTGGATTAACAGAGGTGAAAATCAACATTGAAGGTAAGGAAATAAAAACTTTAGTAGATACCGGTAGTGAAGTCTCGGCTATTTCCGAATACATATTAGAGGAATTGAAAGAATTAAACAAAAATATTCCATCTTTGCCAGTTGCGGGAGTGACTATTGTAGGTATTACGGGCGTCAGGAGTAAAAGAGTCACTAAACAAGTACATTTTAATATGATAATTAACGGGGTAGGGTACGATAATACATTTCTAGTCGTACGGGGATTAAATCTTGAGGTTATATTGGGGAATGATTTTCTGATTAAACATAAGGCAGTGATTGATTTTCAGAAACGGGTGCTAGAGTTGAACAATGTCATAGAACCAGTTCGGATTAATTTTGAGCGGGTAGTAGATGGGTAAGAATTTCGGGTGTAAGGGTGATACATAATCGGGTTAATAAACAAGAAGCGGAAATTAGTATGAATGTATGTAGTGAGAGTGAAATCGAGGGTGATGAAAGTGTAGAGCAAGTATGGGCTGAGAGGGCACTTAAATTTTATAGTGAGGGTGGCGTAGTGGGGAGTTCTCAACGTGAATCGTTGTGGCGGGTAGTAGAGGATTTTAGAGGAGTGTTTGCCGATGTACCAGGGAGGGTAAGAAACTATAAATGTGAATTAAAGGTAAGGGAACATGCGCCCTACGTACAAAGAAGTTATCCGGTGCTGTATTCAAAGAGAAGAGCGGTTCAGATTGAGTTAGATAAAATGTTAGAGGGGGATATAATTGAGCGATCCATATCACCATATTCTAACCCTTTGGTAGTAGTGATCAAAAAAGATGGTAGAGTCAGGCTATGTTTAGATGCCCGCAAAATTAATCAAATAATTATTCCAGACTGGGAGTCACCCGAAGCAATCGAGGAAATTTTTCAGAAATTTAGCGGTGTAAAATATATGACCTCATTAGACCTAACCGCAGGATATTGGCAAGTTCCGTTAGCAGCAAATAGTAGAAAATATACAGCTTTCTTGTTCAACGGAAAAAATTATCAATTCAAACGGTTACCATTCGGACTTAACACCAGCGTTGCCAGCTTCATTAAATGCTTAGACGAGATATTACAACCCAAAAATTTAGATTTTTTTAACTATTTACGTAGACGACATTTTAATAGCATCAAGAACTTTTGAAGAACATATAGAGCATATAGAATATGTTTTAAATAAATTGTACCTAGGTGGGTTGATGGTGAATTGGGAGAAGTCAAGTTTTTGCGGAAAGAAATACATTTTTTGGGGTTTATTATTACACCTGAGGGCATTCAAGCCAATCCAGATAAGGTAGAGTCTATATTAAAGTTCCCAGAACCAAGAAATATTAAACAATTGCAGAGTTTTTTTAGGTTTGTGTAATTTTTATCGAAAATTTCAGCGTAATTATGCACACATAACTGCAAAGTTGAGTAAAGTGTTACAGAAAAATAAACAATGGAAATGGAGTGAAACTGAGAGGGATGCTTTTAACGAGATAAAGGAGAAGTTTGTAAGTATGGTGAAGATGAATCATCCTACTTTTGAACGTAAATTTTACTTGCAGACCGACGCTAATAACATCACATTGGGTGCAGAGCTGTACCAGGAGGACGACAAAAAGGAGCATCACACTATTGCTTTCGCTAGTTCGTACCTTATTAGCAGCCGAAAGGAATTATACTACAACAGAAAAGGAGCTGCTCAGTATAGTCTTTGCGGTCAAGAAATTCAGAACATACCTGCTGGGAAACACCACAATCATCAGAACAGACCATAAGGCTTTGTCGTTTTTGAACACCTGTAAACTCACGCACAGCAGACTAACAAGGTGGGTACTAGCTCTACAAGAATATAATTTCTCTTGGGAGTATATAAAAGGGGTAGAGAACAGGGTACCTGACACATTATCACGGGTAGATACAGAGGGGACTAGAACGGGTAGAGACATAAAAGAAATTGAAATTTACCAGTTATCAAGGGAGGATAGACTGTTTGGGGAGGAACTAAAAGATATAAATATAATGCAGAGGGCAGATGCTAAATTAAACAAAATAATAACTAGTGTAGAGTCAGATTTAGATGTGTTAGGTTATAGGCAGTATTTTCAGGTTTTCAAGGGGAGCTTGTTTAAAAAAGTAGAGGGGAGAGAAAGGGATTGGAGGTTAGTTATACCTGAAGGGTTGATAGATAAAATAGTATGGGACTGTCATTATAGATATGGCCATTTCGGAGCAAAGAAATGTGTGAGTGTGTTGAGAGAGTCTTGTATATTCAAGAATATGGAGAGAAAAGTAAGAAAAATATTGAAAAGTTGTGAACTGTGTCAGAAATCTAAAGTAGTAAATTATCGATTAGAAGGGGAATTAAACTATATCAAAGTAGAAAAACCATTTGACTTAGTAGCAGTAGATCTGTATGGCCCTTTGCCAAAGGGTAGGGGAGGAGTAATGTATATTTTTGTAGTGCTAGATACATTTTCCAAATATGTAAGGCTATATAGTGTGCAGCGAGCGACGAATAAGGTGCTGAGCGAAAAGATCACACACGACTACATGATCAATGTGGGAAAGCCGAAGGTGGTACTATCCGACCATGGACCACAGTTCATCAGTGGAAAGTGGCTCTTGGATAGGAAGGAATCATCCCAAAGCACACCGCCGTCTATCATCCACAATTCAACCAGGCGGAGAGAGTCATGAGAGAAATAGGCCGGATCTTAAGGGCATACTGTCATGCAAAACACAGCGAGTGGCCACTATATGTTCAGAAGATTGAAGACTGGCTAAACTGCACAACCCACGAGTCGACGGGGTTCACACCTTACGAGTTAATACAAGGGACGCGTCCACTGAGGATTTTGGAGCAACTATTTAAATATCCACCAGAAACCAATATTATTGATCGTGATGTAAAACTTAGGCTGGCGAATGAAAGTTTATTAACGAAGGGAGAGAAGCGAAAACGGAGGCATGATATGAAAGGTAAGTGGATGAAGTATGAGATAGGACAGCTGGTATTAGTACTGCGACATGATTTGTCGAGTGCACAGGATGAGGAAATCAAGAAATTTTTCTTATTATATGAAGGGCCGTATCAAGTAATTGAAATAAAAATTAACAATGCATACGTGCTACAAAATCAAATAATGCGGGAGATAATAGGTACACAAAATGCAATGAATTTGAAACCATATTGGTCAGCATAAATCCAAATTGTTTAAACTAATTCTGAAGATATATGTTTACAGCAGGGACTCTTCCCCATTTTCGGGCGATCACAGATTCACCACCTCTGATCGTGGGTTTGGCATTCTGGAGGCGGGCCATGGTTGACGGTAGCCCCGCAAAGGGTGAAATCAACAATGGTCCTAACCCACAAATTGGTGTAAACTAGAAATTTAACACTGTCATTTAACGGGGAGGGGGACCCCTAAGGTTCGTGGGTAGTTGCACGGAAAGTAGTGCATCATTTGGCATACCTCACGGACCAACGATTGCCTGATTCCAAAATTAAAATACATAGGGCAATCTTCAATTATAATTTGTTCCAGTGTCAGTTTAGTTTAAGGTCTCATTTAAAGTTAAATAGTATTAATTAGAATAAGAAAAGGCTACCTGACTGAGTCTCCTTCGAGACTGCTGGAGGTACGCTTAACTCCAGATCACTCACATACGGGATCTGGCCGTCCTTGACTCCGTCACCATGAACCAATATTTTGTTTTAAGCAAATTAATACTGTTCTGTAGTAGTGTATTTCAATTTAGCCTTATTTTCAATAATTAGCGATAAGCATGTTATGGTTAGAAAGCGAGTGAAAAAAAAAAGGAGAACTTGTTATTATGCAAGATTAAGGGGTAATTTTGGGGGGTTGTTTGGTGTCTTTAGAAGAATAAAGCAATTGTGGAATGTAGTAATAGTAATTGTAGAACGGCATAAGTTTAGTAATAGTTATGCTATTGCAGTGGCGGCATGTGCCACTGCAGATAGCGGTTAGTGTTGGTGGTAACGTCAAGGCACGTGACCACCACGGTGGCCTCAAGAGGGCATATATACACTGCACAACCACTTATATAATTTTATATTATATGTTAATTGATACCATGCAGTGTTAGTATTGACGAAGTAAAACATGCGAATGAGAGAAGATTTCCCTGCCTTTTCAGGCGATCTCGGCCTTACCAACCCAGATCTTGGTTTTGGACGACAACCAGCTGTGGGCAGAAATTATAAAACTGACCATGGTTGGTTGCCCTTGAAATTGGTGAAAATTGAAATTAACGGGGGGCAACTTAGGGGAAATCCCCGGAACTATGGAACAGCGGCTATCACCTTGTTCGAGTAGGAACAGCAAAAAAGGTGATAGACCCGTTTTAAGGTTATAACTATATAAAATCAGATATTATGATATCTGGCAGTTTAAAATGTAAGGCCAAAGCAAGGACAGGAGATGCCAAAATTCCTCCAAAACTTCAGTCCTTGTGGAAGCAACTGGGCGCCACAGTCCAGGGGGGGTCATAGTGTGTGTGGAAAGGAGGTTACTCAGGGGAGTAACGAATTAAAACCTTAAACTGACGTATGTTGATGAGTTGATGAGATAACTAAAGGATTATTGTGCTCATAGCAATGAACACCACAGGTACTGATCAGTCGGCATTGTTGTCCCAAATTGTATTAATGGTCTGATTATTGCTATAATTGCTTATGACGTACATTATATTCACTTACCAGAAATAACTAATTTCATGACTTAGAGATTTTAAAAGTAGAATATTTTAAATGGAGTAACGTGTATGTATTTGTTTTTATGTACTTGGCCATTTCAAGTAATTAATATTTTATGTAACTTGTTTTTATGTACCTAGCATTTCTAGTAATTAATATTTCATGATGAGTTTTTCTTTTTTATTCAGAGTATGTATAGTAGGTCAACATGATGATATGCTCATGACATGGGGAATTGATATGTAATTATTTTGAGATGTAATGTATGTTAGATTAAGTTGTATTTTTTTGTGTTTTATATGTATAACATGTACCTACCATTTTGTTTAATTTTGGTATTTTATGTAATTTACTTTGAACCAAATGTATTATGATGAATTTATGTATGTACACCATATGTGAAAAGTAGTTTGAAAATTATTTTGATTTAACGTTGATAATGAAATCTGAGATTGATCTTAGTGTAATTTGAGAAGCAGTTAAATAATTTTAGATGAGTTAATGGAAATAAAAATTTTTGAATGACATAATTAATTAAAATTTAGACCAGTTAAAGTAATTAAAAAATAGTTGATGCTTTTAATAATTATTTTGAAATTTTTATTAAAAAAAAAAATGGAAATTTGGTAATTGAAGATGATAGTTGACAGGTTAGGATTGAATTTTTTCATTTGAATTAGTAACTGTATTTGATTAATTTTGAAGCAAATCTGAAGATTTTGGAATTTTTTATTTTTTTAAATTGTTTTGATGTTTCAGACCGGACAGGTCAACATGTATAGTAAATAACAAATGTTTACATTACTGTTAAGAATATATATTGTAACGTTACATAACCCAGGCCCGAAAATGATAACATAATCACCCCACTATAAAGGTCAGAAATGGGTATAATATACATAGCTATAGATTACTTTGTATTACAGAACACTATAAACTATAACTAAGTGAGATATAGTGTACATAGTGAGAAAGTAAGTGGTTTAAAATGAGCATCTCACTGACTTATGCTGTAGATGGAGAAACAATTAATTGTAGCAGTAGGCTATATTGCTACTGACAAATTCTGTATTTTGTTTGTATTTTTGTATAATGTGTATTGTGTAGGCCACAAAGGTTTTGTACCTAGGTATAATTTTTATGTTTAATATAATCATTGTGTTTAAATTAAGAAAAAAACCCAGGGTTAAATATAAAATAATAATAATATAAAATAATACAATATAAGTAAGATGGCATAGGAAAATAGTTTAGTGTAAGGATACTTTAAGCAAATAATAAATAAATACAATTGAAGGAAATCAAAATATTAAAGACCTAGGTATAAGTTTAAGAGAAAATAGAAAGAAAAACCCTATATAAATTAAATTGGATTATAAACAAAATTAAAAAAGGATTATTTTATAAAAAACCAATAAAAAACCAAAAAAAATTATTGGTTACTAACAGTAACCAACTAACAAGATGATTGTTAATTGTTAAAACGATTGGGAAAAAGAACGTTTGAAAAAAGTGTAATGCCTATTTAAATTTGAAAAAAACCTAATGAATACTTTTGGAAATAGTGCGAAATTTAATAAAAATTAACGAGTGATGTCCACCTTATGTTAGAACTCCTTCAAGTATCAACATTCACGTCCTTTATTTGATGAAACTTTGAAATAATCCAACTACCAGTTCAGGCCTAGTTTGACTGCACTTCGAGATTTTTGGTGAGACCATATCTTAGTAAAAATTAACTAAATTACAAATCAACTATAACTTCAACACTAGAAACAGCACCATACAAGTAAATACTCCAAGAAAAGAGGTGAAACAAACTTTATTAAATTTTGTTAACCAAAAAACCTTCATCACGGATCTCTGTTCGTTTTCAGCATCCATTACTTAATTTCGTGTTTATAGTAAAGAACATAACCTGTACTCTAGCGGAAAACCCGGAACTACATACTAAAGAAAAAAAAACAAATATAATCTATTTTTCTTTGTAAAGCTTAGTATTTTATTATTCATTTCTGACCGTCTCATAACACAAAGAACTTACCATTAACCCTGGGAAATTAATAAATTAATTCTTTATTGTTTTCATATTGTATAAGGATACAAAATATTTTGTTATAATTTCTATGTTTACCAAATAACATCGAACCAATGTTGTGTTGACCGGGAGAATCGATTATAACTTTTTGTATTGGGAGCAGATAAAATCAGTGTATTTAATAAATAAATACCCTGAATATTTTGTTGTAAATAAAATGTGTATTATTTCTCGTAGAAGGTAGTAGTTACAGAGTTTCAGGAGACAAAGACTAGGACGAACAGCCAGAAAAATATTACCGACAATTGGTGTTAATTTAACCTCAAATTGGGTTGCAGACGTCAAAATCATATGGTCTCATGGGCGGAAAAAATTTAAATTAAGTAATTGTATAATCCGGGGACAATACCACTGGCCCTCTCTCTCCTAACTACGGTCAAGGAGCTTCATTGAATTCTCCCAAATCACACACACTCGATTTCAGTTTGTTTATTTCTGTAAACATAAATTATAACTGACACTGAACATTTACAAATACAATCAATAAAGGATTAACAGTGACTCTCATGAAAGCGAGATTTTCGAAGAGCCATTAAAACTTAGATTTAATTAACGATAGTAAACACATATAAAAAAGGCACCGGAGAAACATTCACCGCGAGAGACGTTACAAAATGACGCTAACAACGTGGGGCTTATAAAATAAAGAAATAACTAAGGAAAGTCCAATAAAAGGGCTCGGAGAAGCATTCACCGCGAGAGACGTTACAATATGTATGATTAAGTATAAACAAGAACCAATGCTTTGCTTTCAGCGAACCAATACAATTATTTACAATTAAAGGGAAACGCATCAGTGGAGGATGTGGAAGAATGAAAGGACAGTTATTAGATATTTTTACTGAATGTTTAAAAGCCAAGTGATACTGTGGGGCTTACCTGTTCTGACCGACGTGTCGGAGCAGCGAAGTCTCGGGTCTGTTTGGCTTTGTGGTATTGGGATTCTCTCTAAGGAAGTCCACCAAAGTCGGATGGATGTTTCCACAGCCACTTGACTAGGGGGGTAGTTAAACCCATAGTGTTTGTGATAAAGGATTAAAGGGGGGTTGTGGCTCCACATCCGCACTGATCCCTTTAGGTTAGGCAATGAGAGTTTTTATGCTCTTGGGCATAAAACCTCTCATTGGGGGGGAGCTGTAATTATAACTGATATTGTTAGTTAATTATAATTATAATTGTTAGCGTCATTTTGTAACGTCTCTCGCGGTGAATGTTTCTCCGGTGCCCTTTTTATATGTGTTTACTATCGTTAATTAAATCTAAGTTTTAATGGCTCTTCGAAAATCTCGCTTTCATGAGAGTCACTGTTAATCCTTTATTGATTGTATTTGTAAATGTTCAGTGTCAGTTATAATTTAGGTACTGTAATGTGTCAAAATGGGGGCTTTTATTTTTTTATTAAATTTATTTAAATTTCTTTAGTATCATCATTGCAAGTCTCATGTGAAATAGCGTTGGATTCAAACAGTGAACGGTAACATAACTTTTTGGGCTGGGTGTTGTCGGAGAATGCAATACTTGGTTGTGAACCGAGTAATTGTCACGTACTGTGTGCGCATACACAAGTCCGGGCGCAGCTTCTACGCACAACAGTTGGAACCTACGCGACAAAAATGGCTAAGCAGAAAGATTTTCTTGCCATGTGCTTTGGAGATGGAGGAAATCAACTAAGAGGCTTCACCCACCTAAGCCTCTAATATCGTCACCACCCAACATCGCTGGTTAATTTGGCAAATGGACAGTCCATACTTCCGTGTATGGCGACAAAAAAGTCGCAGCCTGAAGGCAGTGCCTTCCCGTTCAGCAACAAGGTATAGTGAGGAGTCTTGTTCGTACTGTTAGCCCAGCCATCACTCTGGCCGGAGGTATTAGACTCGACTTATAAAAAACCGAGTCTATTTTTAATAAAATGTCATAAATTTCGTCAAATGTGATCGAAGCGTAAATTCGGAGTTAATAAGACAAGAAACATGAACAAAATTTAACGATATTTAGTGAAAGTGCGTGAACACTCGTGACGCAACGGTGTTGGACCACGTAAGTTTTGAATACGCAACAATTTTTTTTATAAATGGGCATAGACTAAAAAGAAAATAAATGAGATCTCGAATAATTTTGTATGTGAGTTGTGTGTGTATATAAATAAAAAATAAAGGTATTGGTTCTTTTAGAATGATAGATGTTAGATACTTAAAAAGTTTTGATGTATTTCATATGTTAAAGATAATAATGTGAAAGGGTTAATATTTTTTTTGATATTTCATGAACAGAAAGAAGTTTGAATATAAATGTCACTTTAATAGTAAATAAAATGTTATCTACTATATTATATAATTTGTTAAACAAGTTATTTACAAACAGCTCATTTCATTTGCTGCACTGATCAGTTCGTTGTACGAACGGGGTTAATCCACCACTAGAGATCCGGCCAACACATATAAGAATTAAAGGTAGGTGGAAGTGTATAATTAATTCATTCATTATCAAATAGAATAATATAGTTACAATTCACATGCCAAGTTCTTTACTCACCTTGCTCAGACAGCATCATTGTGAGACAGAGGCTCTTTGTCATCATTGGTAATAAAAGATGCCTCTGACACTCTACATTTAAACTAGCTTCTTTCCCTCCCAATTATTTTTTTTGTTTTTCCATAAGACAAACATATTGAAATTAGCAAAATATGTATGCAAAAGAACCTCTTAGTAAATATTCAAAACGTCATGTTTCAGAAGGTAAAATAATTGTAAATTAAATTTCTAATTTTAAATAATAATAATAATAATAATAAATAAGATAAAACTGCTTTTATTTTTTTAAATTGATAAAATAAAGTACAATACAGCCAAATTAATAACACAGGTCTGTTATTACTTATGAACCCTTATTATATAGTATTAATAACTATGGAAATGGAGAACTCTTATTGCTTATAATGTCAACAAAATATTAAAATATGACCCTTTAATTGTTTTCATAATCATTGTCTTTAAAACAACATATCTTATAATAAGCAGAACTTCTTAATTTCTACACTTCATACTGAATTCCAATTTGTGGCTGTATGATCTATAATTAATGCAGACATATTCCTTGTCCATACCAACATTCATGGGACAGTTAGTATAGTAACTGTCTTTTCTAAGTGCAGTATCACAGCTAGTTAAATCAAGATGTGATATGTGATCACCACTTGCAATAGCCCAAAGTTAAACCAATCTAGGATGAGCAAGACATATTCTTGCAGTGGCGTTATTCTTCATCAGTATGCCGCATTCTTTACCACAGTCTTCTGTACAATGTTTTGGGTGTACACATATTAATTTCAAAATAAATTATAATAAACAATCTGGCTGTGAAAAATATTTAAAAGAAATATTAGTGTTATCACCACAATTATCAACATACTGTGGATGCACATTATTGTCACAAGCTACAGCTGTAATCCAGCTTAGTGTGCAGCAAAAGATCACACGCAGCTTTGCAGTCCTTTGCTGAAGGTGATGAAAAATAAGTGAGAGTGATGGAGAGGCAGTGTGGTGAGGATGCTGTCACTCACTACTGACCTATGTGCTATTCCATTGTCACAAAAGCTGTATCGTAAGAACTTTTGAGGTTATTGCCTGATGCGTACTGTGATGTTTTAACAGATAAATAATTTTTTATTGTTAATTTTTTGTTTTTATTTGTTATTATTAGCTTTATTTTGTATTTATTATTCATATTTTGTTAGTAGTAACAAAAGTAATTATTTTCCTCAAGTAGAAATTTGTAACAATTTGCAATAAATTTCTAATAAATACAAAGTTGCAATTTGTATTTCCCAAGCATGTTAGCCATGAATTAAATGACCATGTGATGAAAAGAATAAGGAACACACTGTAGATACATGTATGTGTAAGCATAAAGATATTGGTGGCATCTAGTTACTAACTCAGGCCAACTGGACAAGCCTACCTTCAATATTGTTTGTCTTGAGTGTACCTGAGTATTGGATTAACCCAATATTAGGCAAAACCTAGAACATAAATAAAACTGAGTAATCAAGTAAATTTTATCAGTTGAGGGACATTAACTTCCGATTATGCTTACATATGCTGGAAATATAACTTTTCTCTAGAGTCATAGGGAATTGTGAAAACTTCCCTATTTATAAAAAAGTAATGTGAACATTGCATTGTTACATACACTCTACAACATAGAGCCCTTGTTTCTTGGTGTCATGCATGATATTGTGTTTATTTCCTTACGTTGACTTAATTTTTTTATCTTGTCAAATTTTTACTTTATAGTGTTAGAACCTCTTTCCTTAATTCGTTTATGTCCTATCTTTCTGTATAAAGCTGTCTACATTCTTGGTTCCTTCAAATTCAAATCAAAGCCATTCCTACTAGTATGTGATAACCAAATCCCAACATGTGCAATTTTTCATTGTTTAATTTAATTATTTTTTCTCCTGACAATTAGACATTAATTTGATATCTTGCTAAATTCTGAAAAATCTTATTTCTTATTTTCTGACTATTAACATTTCATTAGCAATAATCATGTTTTTACATATTTACAAAACTCCTCACCTCATTTATTCCTCTTTTATTCTTACTTCATACCGTAACTCTCCAATTATAGTTTGTCTTACACATCCAATCCCTTAACTAATATTTGCATTTGACTCTATGCCCATCATGTGTCTAAAACAAATTAAATATATTCTGCCCCTTCTTGTTTACCTAAGTAACTCTACAGTCATTGATCCAATGCTACCTTGCTTCACTTTTTGACATGATAATGTCTTTTAGCTGGACATCGTTTGAAACTTTCTGTAACATTTTATTTACCGTCACGCTGTGTGACGTCATCATTGTTTCCACACTTTTGATTCCCTAAAAAAGCCTAAAAACATTATCATGCTTCGATGTTTCAGTTTCGTCGAAATTCTACTTTCTTTTTGTAAAATATATAGGTGTACTCATTTCATTACTGTTTTGAAGAGTGTCCCAAACTTTGTCATGCTTGTAGCTTATTCCTGTAACAGTTCTTACTGTTTGTATACAGTCTCTTTCCTTTTAGGATCTGATAGGCCGAAGCATATTATCTATGGAATATTTAATGCCTGAAGAGCCCATTACATTGGCCACAAAGCTTGTAATATCCTAATGATCTTTAATGAAGTCGGTTACACCCTATAGCATTGGCTCATTAGTAGTTGAGTTAATGGCTTATCAGTTTTGAAGGAAAATTTATACTTCAAGGTCAAAACGGTGCCCTGATTCTATGCTTCTCTTATGCTCTCTGTTGGCCATGGCCATTGGCACTTGTTATTACAGTATACAACAATACTCATGAATAGGCTACACCAGGGCCGGATTTAAGATGTGGGTGGCCCGGGGCCCATTTTGGTGGGAGGCCCATTGTTTCAAGGTGTTGAAATATGTAATGCAAAAACACGAAATGAAACGAACCCAAGTTTATTTACAAAATTTATTTACGCAGAGAAATTGAGTTAAAATTATTCAATTTTTTTATTGAAAAGTATAGTATAACATAACCTACAAATAACACATAAATATATTACAAATCAGCGAATGAATAACATTATAACCATTACAATCCAGGCACTTTCCTTGATTTTCGTGCTGCAAAATCGCTGATGATGTCACTAAAGTCCAATTCACACAGTATATCTGACTCGATGCTCATGATAGCCAAATTTACAAGTCGTTCCTGCTTCATGGATGTCCTTAATCGGTTTTCAATTAATTTGATTTTTGAGAAGGAGCGCTCGCCACTGCAGTTTGTTACCATCAAAATTAGATATATCCTTAGAGCTATCTCAATGTTTGGGAAAGTGTCCTGCACACCCTTTTTCATGATAAGCTTGTACATGAAAAGTTCAGTGCTGATATCTTTTGGCTCCTCGTCTGTGAATATATTGGCAAATGTTACAAACTGACACAGTTCATCGATAAATCTAATGTCCAAGTCATCTGAATAAGACCTGACGAGTTGCTCTGCTGCGGCCTTAAGCTCGTCTGAAGACAGTTCTTTCAGATGGCTAAAAAAGCTAAATTGGCTTGATATATCTTTATATGCTTGAAGACGTTGGACAAGAGAAGCGATAAACTGATCAATAACAGGCAAGAAAGTTTCTGTTCTGTATTTTTCAGTAGGGCTGAGTTGTACTTCTTCCGTATGGCCATAATCCAATGGATTAAGATGCACATTTCGGCGCTTGTGTCGAGTTTTCGTCTGAGTCTGAACATACTCTGTTGAACCAGACAGCTCTTCGCTTTGCTTCTCATAAGTTTTGAAGGAGTCACACTTTGATGCGACATAGTTATTTAAGCTGGTCAGTGACGCCACAGCAGTATTTAGATCGAGTTTTGCATGTTGTAGATTTTTACTAGTAGCATCTTTTCTTTGCAGGATATCATTCCAGAAGGTGGTGTAAATACCAATTTCAAGCTGATTAATCTGTGTTAACAGTCCTTCTGCTTCACACTGTACACAGCCTTTTTCTTAAAAGTCATCAGCAATCTGTTTAAGTATATCCTTAATCTGCTGATAGTCATGCTTAAGTGCCTTAGTTGCGTCAGCTCTGCAGGACCAACGCATTGTTGTGACATGTTTGAGAGTCAATGCTGAGTCATTATTTTTCAAAGCCTCAGTCAGAAGCTGATGCCGATGCGTTGAAACTGTGAAGAAGACGAACAACTTTTCAAGGAAGTCAAAAAAATGTACAGCACTCGAGCAGCTTTCTACAGCATTTTTAGCAACCAGATTTAGAGAATGTGCCGTACAAGGAATCCAGGATGAAAGATTGTTCTTCTCTCTCACTTTGGCTTGTAGACCATTGTACTTTCCACTCATTGCAGATGCATTGTCATAACTTTGACCGCGGCAGTTTCCCAGGTCTAGGTCATGTCTCTTCAAAAATTCCACCAAGGCATTGAACATGTCTTGAGCGCCATGGCCTTTGTTTGCCATGAATGTTACAAAGCGTTCCACGGGGCCATCTTTCTCCATATACCTCAATACAAGGGTTAGTTGGTCAATGTGGGCTGCATCGGGTGTGGAGTCCAAAGACATGGAGTAGTATTTTGATTTCTTAACTCGAGAAATAATTTCTCCAAGGACTTGTTCACCCATTACACTGATAAGTTCTTCCATTATTGTAGATGACAGGTAGTTTGTGTGACCCTTGCCGCGATTGGCTTGAGTTTCGATATGCTGTGCAAGAAAGTCGTCGTACTGGGCGATAAGTTCAAGAATACCCAGAAAGTTTCCATTTCTAGGTGATCCAACCAATTCGTTATCTCCTCTAAATGCTAAGCCACGCTCAGCAATAAACTGAATAACATTTACTACTCGTTTCAACACTGATCTCCAATAATGCTCCAGACGCTCGACCTGTTGTGTCAGCTCCGTATCAATTTGCTCAATCGCTTTTAACCTCCTATTGAAAGCAATCGTAGCCTTCAGATGTTCCGTTGACTGCTCATGACTTTGTATACGTTCTTGTGAATTTTCCAATCACAGAATCCATTAGACGAAAGCTGAGAAGACTCAGGTGCTGTAATTAAGCACATCAATCTGCACGTGAAGCAGTAAACACGTCCATTAGAGGGAGAGAAGCATAACCAATTCCTCGTTATGACTTCTTCATTATGATTTTGACGACGGAAAAGCCCAAGTGTGCACATTCTTGGAATATTGCGGTCCTTTCTAAGTTGCTGAACGGAGTTGAACAAACTTTCGTCACAGTGCTGGATTGTTGATACACCCCTTTTCAGCCAGTAATCCCGCATCTGTTCCGAAATAATGGATGGCCAAAGTCCAATGTCACTGCCCCCTGGTGGGCCCTCAACTTCATCTTCTACATAAGATGAGCCACTATCAGCCTACTTTTCTATGTGTTCTTCAATTGGACCCGTTACTACTTCTGCCTTTTCTTTGCCAGGATCAATAACCATTTCCACTGAAGCATTGTCAGGTTGATCAGGTTCTGCAAAGTCATCACTCCTTTCCGACACTTGTCTTGATTGAACAGTGAAGAACTGGTCCAATTTTCTTATCTTTGCCATCTCTTCTGCTGATTTCATTGTTGCTTCTTTTGCCTTACGTCTTTTAGAAGCCCCAGACTCCCAAATTCTTGTGCGATGTCTGTGTATATCTCCTTCACAATTGTCCATGCTGGTAATCTAAAAATAACAAAATGACCTTGTCAACCCTTTAAGTCCTGAAGGGGGATTAAAGATTAAAATATTTATATTGTTACAACACAAATAAGCCACCCCAGTACCAGGGATAAAAAAGATAATTCTAAATGTAAAAATACTTCATATCAAATAAAATGTTTAAAAATAAATAAAATATAAATATTATGACACGACGTATGACGATATTACCCAACCCAAGTGATTGACCAAACAACAGAAAACAAAAGAAGGGAACCACGAAAAATACACAGAGAAAAAGGTGATTGACCAAACAAATAGGAACTAACAAAAGAAGGTAAGAAACCAGAACCAAAGAAGACAAAGGAAGTGGATGAATTCCTACAACTAAATAGAAATTAAACCAGATGAGAAGAGGAGAACCGAACCAAGATGAAGACAATTAAAGTTGAGGAAGATGAAGGAGAAGAAGAAGAAGGAAGAGGAAACAAAGTGAAACCAAGGAGTAACTAACACCATATATAAAAGGGAGGAATGGTATACTCAAAGATAGAATACTGTAAATAAACCGCAAATAATTATCCACTAATGAAAACAAATATTATTGTTATAAATGGAATAATTTATGTACCTGAAACGTAGTGAAGAAAAGTACACTAACCCAATTATTAAAGTTAGATTTAATGAAATGTAAATAACCAAATGTCATTAATAATAAATATTATGTTATAAGGAAATAGTGAGAAATAATAGAGAAATAAGTATAGGGATTACCCACTAAGTAACACTTAATATAAACAGTGAAAAAAGTGCAATAGTGAAAGTGTTAATACCCCAAAACAGTGAGTGTATCAGTGATAAACCTCAGTTAGTTAAAGGTGAAAGTGATACGTGGAAAAAGATATTATCAGTAATAAAAATGTATTAATAGATAAGAAAACACTTAATAAATCATTGATAAACCAATCAATGATGTAAGTGAGCTTATGAACAATCATATAATTAAGAATAATTAAAAATAGTATTTAAAATAGAGATAAGTAAAGGATGTAGTATTATTCAGGGAGAAAGCCCAGGTAAAAACAGTTTGTATTAACATGGAATGGAGGAAGATAGTAGTATTGAAATAAGATGTTGCATTAAAATTAAGTATACAATTAATAAAACACCCCATGTTAGAAGGGAAAGAAATTTAATGAGTTTGAAAGAAGTGATGATGTTTCTCACTCAAAGTAATAGCAAAAGAATGAAATAAATGTTAAACCAACAGTAACTAATAACTTATAAATAATTGTTTGTTTTAATGTTATGACTAGGATATGGCTGAAAGAGACTTGCAGTCCATAAGCCTAATTGTTATATTTTAAATAAGTATAATGAAAACTATATTTATTTGTAATCAGAACACAAACAGAATCAAAACACAACACAAACAACTATAATAACAAGGTGAAGCCCATCAGGCTGAATTAAAATGTAATTTAAAAGAAATAAGTAAAATACCATCATGGCTACTTTTGGCTATGAAAATGCATAACTGTCAGACACACACAAATGTCAATTGTAACAAATTCACAAGGAAATTTACTAATCTAAGACAAGTAAATAGCCAGTAATTATATATAAATTATTTTAAAAGAGAAATGTTATTATAAAAGTTTAATTTAAAAGAGATATGTAATTTATCAAATGTCAAATTAGACTAAAGTTAATGTATAATGGAATATGACCTTACGAGGTATCATTTTAAACTTTGAAAGGAAATAACGACAATAGTGATATTATTTATGACCCCAAAGGAACGATAGAGGAATAAAATCATTCAGAAAATACATAATAAATTTGAATAAAAAATTCAAATCTCATAACAATGCTTTTGAAAGAGGCCTTAACCAATCAAAGGGTTTCTGTTACCATAGAAACGGGCCGTTGAATACTAATTTTCCGTTAAATTTATTAGACTTGAAAAAAGGACACGTGGGTAAGCGGTACGCAAGATTGTGATGACTAAAATTTTACATTAAAAAGTTCAAAAGACGTTCAGAAATCGACAACAAGGACCAATGACGAGTAAATGCAGAGCTTCTAAGATTAAACGATGTCCTGGAACCAAATAAAAGAAATTAAATAGCAGAAAGTCCCAAGACGAGATAGAAGAAGATGCCCGAAGGCTAAACCAGCCCAAAATTGCAGAATTTCCATCACCCAGACGACGACATATCACCACTGTTTGAACTGATAAGTATCAGCTAAATTCCTTTATCCCAGAAACCAAATTACTTTAAATATTTCTCAAGTCAATCAAAATTTCTCACTATTAAACAAAATTAATTTTCTTTCAAAGGTTTAATGCATAATCAACTTACGTAAAACATTTGTTAATTAAAATATAACCTCGCATTAGTGTGCGAACTTTGTAACAAATAATACGACACTACCGAACAATTTGTAAAAACACTTTATACTATTTAAGTACGTATAAGGTATGGTAGTGTACTTTTTTAATGTAACCAACTTTTATGTTTTATTTTATAACCCAAAGAACCCCAGATTTTGAACAGATTAATATATTGTATGTAAACAGAGGCCATGACAGCATCAAAATAATTTGTTTCAAAACCAATTTCGCCAACTTTGAGATGTGTGTCTCATGTTCTAAGCCGGAGCAATTTGTTATTAAATCATTTATAATCCTTTGTCATATTAATTAATGACTGAATTTGTATTAAAATTACAGTACAGAGTATTACCATCGTTTTATTTCGTAGGACGTTGTAGAATATATGTGTTTTAGCAATTTTTATGAAGTAACCAACTAGCACTCTTCACGAGTGGACAATATGACAACCTGTACAGCGGCAGGAATCATTTGAACGCTTCAGCCGTCAACGCTGGCAACACTTATTAACTTGTAATTTAACAAATTTAATTGTTTTAATATAAACAATTTGGCGCCACCCGGGATTCGCAACCCCTATGAATAAACAGGTAGGTTGTACTGGTAATTTACACCACGCTATGGACTTCAGTAGTGACAACCATTATTGTAACGACCGGTGTGAGGCGAACACACCACATTAACACTTATACACATAAAAACCAAGTGTAAACACATTTTAACTGGTACGACTAGAGTTTCTCGTTACAGATTGACGAACCCAACGTGGGGCTTTAAAAAAGAAGGACGCCTCGATTTTCTCGTTACAATATACAGGGTGTCCCATAAGTAAGTAGCCAAACTTCAGAAAATGGTTTTAAGGGTCAAAATAGAGAGAAAACCAAGAAAAACTTTTTTTTTCCAGGAAACGCTTAGCTTTCCAGATATCCGCCATTTTGTTTTCTTAATTAAATAATTTATAAATTTATTTGTAAATAACAAACTACAAATACCTTGTACAAACAAATTAAATGTACAGTGTTTTAATATTAGCAATATAGGCCTAGTTGGTTAGCAAAACATATTAAACTAAGTATATTTATCAATATTAACTTAAATCTACAAAAAATAATTAAAATACAATTATAAGCAAAAAACTTATTTAACTGTTTATTTAATTGTCCTGACCAACTATAGGCAGGGCAATGATGAAACTGCATCATATAAATATTGAGAGTTCCCTCCAAATCTTTTGAGGTTAGGTTTACACTGAAAAGACATCACTTCTAATCATTCTAATTAGAATAAAACAGTTTTTCACTTACCAAGATGTATCATATGACAAAGTCCAGGAAAATGACTCTTGATAAACATTAAACGGGAAAATCAAAATTAACTTTTAAACAAGTAAACTACACATAACTGAGATCGTACTTGTCACTCAATAACTCATAACATCACTACTCTCTAGAAGACTAGTTCTGTTCTGACATTGTGATTGTGCTGCCACCTATGAGCAAGTTAGAAAATGAAACCTACATGCTAGGACAATGATCATATTCCTGGTCACCAGTAATAATAAATCATTTTTATTATTTTAACATAATGCAATTTGTGTTTTTCAAGTAAAAACATACTAAACATTTAATTGTGAATAATTATAACTGGTGTAAATTAGTAAATTATCAGCCACTGTAACTAAATTTAATGTGCATTACTATGTTGTTGGAAGAACAGGCCAGTACAATAACTTTTTATGATTTTAAATAATTTTAACTAATTTAAAATATAAAGTTTGATTATTACACTTCTTATCAAGCTAGAGAAGTAAGATAGAATGTATGGAAATTTTTGTTAAATGTTCCCTATCATTATAAACAGTTCACAGCAAAGAGACATGTATTTTTCCTGTTTTGTGATATTTACCCCTATATTGGTGGGAGGCCCCCTCTTGGTGGGTGGCCCAGGGCCCCCCCTTAATCCGGGGCTGGGCTACACCACTTGTGCTGATGTTTGCTTTCAATTTCAGAGAGAATCCTTTACATCCAAGGAATGTGTATCAGTTATAATGGTAGTATGAATTAAGTGATGTCTGTGTGAAGAATATTAGTTGCCAAGATAAACGTTTATAAAGTAATACTAGTTTTAAAAAAGCAATATGTGCATAACTAACTTATTTTTGAAATTAATATGAGGAAGGCAATATCAAAGAGGGAAAGTTGAAGGAACAAAGAAGGAAGTGAAAGTTCATAAGCCACTACTGGGTGTACTTTAAGTGAAAAAAAAGAAGTGAAAATATAAGTTGAGCTATTTTTAAGTTGACAGATAACATTAAATAATATGACAGAAATATATTGGAAGGAGCATAAAAACTGTATAGCAGCTTTGTGTAAGTGGTAACTGTAATCAGTTTCAGACTTGAGAATATTAATATAAGAACACTGGCACACTTGAAGAACCTGACATTAGTTTTAATATTTAATGCTAATGCATAGACATTTTCATATTCATGGAGCTTTTTATTCATGTTTGAAGACTGCATACGTTTTAAAGGTGTACTGAGCTGATTGTTTATCAGAATGTATAAAACTATTGTCACTGCCAATCTGCTATACTAAATATCAGTTTACACCACATAATCTTACTGGTTTGGTTATGGTTACTGATCAGGCAAAGATGAATTAGCTAGGAAAAGCCCATACTTGTTGCAGAGTCAAAATGATCATGGTACAACATAATAGTCATGGTTTACAGCTTTCCTACATGCCATTAACACACTTTACAGCTCTCCTTAGTATACTGACATCCTTTGAGTGATGTAGACTGTGGGTCAGTAAGTCACTCCTAAAATAGTTCATATATTCAGAAGGTGATGAAGATAAAAATGGTGATGGTTTAAGCCTTATCTTTTATTAATAAATTCTTAACTTTCCCAAACACACACACATATAAGAAAAATAAAAAATCGTAAGTTCTCATGTGACTAGTTTTATACTACAGTACACCCTCTGTAATCCTGCACTACATAGTCCGGCCCCTCCAGTAGTCTGGCGTTTTCAGGCGGGTGTTGGTAAGCGTGGAGGGGGAAACAAGTCGCTGACCATAGTCATCAGTTGCATCATTAGTCCCTTGCTTTGTATAGTGCCGTTTATTTGCAGTTTTTTTTTCTTGGAGTAATTATTTGGTGTATTTACATAATATAAAATCGTGAGTGCAAAATGTTGTCACAGTGCAAAAGAAAACATAAAACATTAACACTACTTCAGAAAAATGAGATTAATGGCAACATGCTGAATGCATGAGACTGCTGATTAAATTATAAACATAAAACAAATTTGAATAATTTTAAGAAAAATAAAAGATAATTTACTATATTTTTAATCAGGTGCAAGTTTTCTCATGTTGTACCATTATGTACAATACACGGTCCTTTTTGTCACTTAAATGCATTTTTTTTTTTAATAACCTTCCATTAATCTGGCACTTCCACTAATCAGGCACTACCCTGGTCTGATATCTGCTGGATTAGTGAGAGTGCACTGTAATTGGTATACCAAAACAATTGACACCCATGGGGCACTGATTAGAAGACTAATATGGCATAAGCACAAAACACCTAACATACAGGGTTAAAATTAATAGAATTATACCTAGATCAGTATGGGCAAGATGGAATTCAGCTGTAGGGCACAGATAGTAATTCATGTTTGAAACCTTATGGTGATTTCAAACTGAGGTACTCAGAACAATAACCAATGTGCCTCAGTATATAACACACCATGTCATTATATCCAAAAGATTTGAATATTTTGTTAGTAACGGGACAATCTTATCATCGTATCAAATATAATGAGACACTATGTGACCAATCCAAATGAGTTGACTACAGACTTCAGGGTAGTACTAATGAAGTGTGCTATTTTAATAGATGTCATCAAATAGACTTGTCTGGATTTAAACATATAAGTTCAATTAATCATTCCAAAACATATATACACAAGGTAACAAAGAATGTCTGTCAGAACAGCCTTTACAAATCACTAATAATTTGTCATAACACATGGCTTATACAATAATCCATGCAAAGTGACAATCAAATAAAATAAAAAATAATTTACCTGATGCCCACTACTATTGTTTAAAACTAGTTATAATGACATATATTATCGTACAGTTATAGTTTTGTATGAGTTACATTGTAGAACAAGTAAAATTATGTGGTCCAGTTATTCTTACCATTGTAATCTATGTGTAAATGTTACCCATATTCATTACAACAACACTCCTGCACCCAAATCGCTTACTCACCTGATTTAACCTTTTTGATTATTTTCTGTTCCAAAAATCAAAAGCAAACTCCAGGGTTCCTATTTTAAAAGAGTGGAGAATATCCGAAAGATTGTAATGAACAAGCTAAACGAATTGACAATTGAAGACTTTCAGTACTCTTTTAAGCAATGGGAATATTTCCTAAGCATATGGTTTCCGAAGGAAACTACTTTGAAGACAACAAAAGTGCTTTCTTGATAATGGATCTGGAATTAATTTTATATAGTATCATCATTTTTTTTAGACAAATGTTATATTTTTATGGATGAGAGTGCACACAAATCCAGAATACGTTGATAGAATATGTCTGGACTTATACACATAAAAAGCAAAAACTGGTACAAGCTACAAGGTAAAAAAATTTACATTTTTACCAATAAAAAATTTAGTGTTCTGAGTCAGTAGCATTATACTTATAAATAGTTAATCAACAGACACATCATGGACAACAAAATCCAAGAACAAATTACCCATCCTCTCAAACATGTAACAAAATCATTAATTTGATGGCTCAAAAAATGAGAAGATCAATCTGTGAAGAACTAAAGTAATCTGAATATTCCTCTCTTATCATTGACTCAACCCCAGACATATTACATGTGGACCAACTAGCCCTAGCAGTGAGACATGTTCTAAACAATGGTTTGCCATGTGAACATATCCTTACATCCACTACCATACATATCCTATTCCATCTACTGGACACAAAGCAGAACAAATGTTTATAGCAGTAACAAACAAGCTGAAAAAGTTATATATAAATACAGTGACTTCAGAGGGCAGTCCTATGACAAATATGGCAGGAATATATAATGGTTTGCAGGCCAAAATCTTGAAGTTTAGCTCCATTCATACGGTGTGCGGCTTACTCCTCGTATCAAGTTGGGACTTCTGGTCCTGAGTCTTGCACAGAAGTATGCAACTTTTTCATGCTGCTGCAAGAGGTCTATGTATTTTTCACAAACTACCAAAAGATGGGAGTGCTTAATGATGGAAATGTTTACAAAGAAGACCATAAAGAAAGTATGCCGCACACATTGGTCACCAAGAGACAATGCTTGCCAAATTTTAAGAGCCCATTGGGAAGAAATTGAAATACTTTGACCTATATACAAAATGAAGTTACTGAAAAAGCAACCACTAGGTGCGAAGCTCAAGAAATTCTTCAACAACTGGAACAATTTAAAACAGCATTTATGGTGTTTTTGGAGCACTGTGCTATACAGGATTCACAAAACAAGTAAAGCTCTTCAAAGCAAATCTGTAGATGTGTTGATGGTGTGAGATTTATATGGTTCACTTGAAGAATGAATGAGCAGAGAAATAACTTTGAATACTTTGAGTCACTGGCAATGAATTTAACAAAAAATGCTGAGTGTGGAAGGACAGTAAAAGACAACCTAAAAGTAAAACAAATGAATGGACAAAAAAACAAATACACAACATACAGACAAAACACGACAGAAAAATAAAAAACCTGACACCAATCAAAACAGATATAATTCCCTCGCACAAATTCTACCCACGTACAGTAAACCTCACGAACGTCAAACTCACAAAAAACGAACAAACACTCCTTGATAAAGGCCTAAAACATAACAACCAAACACTAACAAAGCTCATAATTGACACAGAAACAAATATACAAAACACAGCACCAGAACATCAAGACACATTAAGACATAATATAAACAACACAATAGGAGTACATAAGATACCAGACAACAACAACCACAACTCAGAAAAACACACAGCCATCAAACTGAGGGAAAAGGCACACAAACACAACATCACATTTGTAAAAGCTGACAAAGGCAACACGACTGTAATTATCCCCACAGACAACCTACACAAAAAAGTACAAGAATTCATAGAACAGAACAACATCACAGAACTAAAACACGACCCCACCGACAGATACCAAAACTCAGTAAAACAAATAGTCAACAAAGCCAAACACATTATGACACATAAACAAAAGCCCTACATGAAACAAATCCGACCATCAGCACCTACACTCCAAGCGCTTCCCAAAATCCATAAAGAAGACATTCCGATCCGCCCCATTATCAACTACCGTAATGCCCCTGCACACAAACTGGCAAAATATCTAGACAAAATTATTAGACAACACACACAAATAGACAACAACATTGCAGTAAAAAACAACACTGACCTAGTAACAAAAATAAAAGACATACACATCCCCCATAACGCCACGTTAGCCTCCTTTGACATTACAAACCTGTACACAAACATCCCCATCTCTGAAACAATCACCATCCTACAAAACAAACTCAAACAGAACAACACACCAGACGAACTTATCAATGAAATAACAGAAACTCTGAACATTATCACAAAACAAAACTACTTTACTTATAACAATAAATACTACACACAGAACGATGGCCTACCCATGGGCTCCCCCATATCCAGCATTCTAGCAGAAGTCTTCGTCCAACAGTTAGAAAAAACAAAAATACTCACAAACAATGACAGACACTCACATAAAATACTATATTGGCACAGATACGTTGATGACATTCTAATACTATACAGGGGAAACAAAAGACAATGTGAACAGTTACTAACGCACATAAACAAAATACATAAAAACATAACCTTCACTGCCGAATACGAACACAACAATACCATAAACTTCTTAGACCTCTCCATCACAAAACTAGAACACAGGCACAAATTCAGTATATACAGAAAACCAACTACAACTGACACACTAATACACAACACCTCCAATCACCCAATACAACACAAACTAGCTGCTTTTAGAACCATGATACATAGACTTAACAACATCCCCTTAGATGAAATAGACTACAAAGACGAACTAAACACGATAAAATATCTAGCAGAATCTAACGGTTATGACAGAACAATAGTCAGTAAACTCCTACACAAAACACAAAACAAACAACAGACAAAGACAGAAAACAACAAATTCATAACACTAACATACATCAACAAACAAACAGAAAAAATTGCCCACAAATTCAAAAAAGCAGGATACAGAATCGCTTACAAAACTACTAACAAAACAGAACACACACTATCAAAACGCATGCCCAAAGCACTAAACAAATTCGATCTACCCGGTGTATATAAACTAAATTGTTCAAATTGCAGTAAATTCTACATAGGCCAGACAGGACGTAGCTTCAAACAGAGATACATTGAACACACAAGAGCACTCCACACCACTACAGAATCTACCTTCGCAAACCACCTCATTGAAGCAAACCACACATATAAAAACATCGACAATAACATGAACATACTACACGTACACACAAAAGGCCGAAAACTAGACACTCTAGAACAATTAGAAATATACAAACACACAAAAACAAATAAAAACGACATCCTAAATGAACAGACACAATTCAAATCGCACGCATTATTCGAACACATCTCACCACACACACACAGCTTCAATCTTTCAAAACACTATCTCGTCGCCAACAACAAGACGAGCAGCGCTACTAACGACAGCCTCTGATGAAGCCTTCTATAGGTGAAAGCCGGTTTAGGCTGTAAGGTAAAACTTTACGTTTTTACTTATAAAAAACTTAGTGTTCCGAGTCGTCAATATTATAGTGATATTTAGTTAAGTAACGGACACGTCATGGACAACGAAATCCAAGAATTTAAAAGTAAAATTTGGCCTGATGAAGACTGAAATGGAGTACATCATACTGGAAGTGGAAGAGATGGCTTTATAATAAACACTTTTGTATTTATCATAGATACTTTCATTAGTGAATTCAAGAAAAGGCGAGTTTCCTATAACAATTTTCAAGAATGATTCTATTTCTTAACAAACTTATTTGATAGCCTCGCAGATACTGATGAAAACCTACAAATAAGGGTACTAATCTTAAACTCGTGTATACAAATGATCTCGAATTGGATTTCATTGAAAAACATATTCATTTTCAAAGACATTGCATTGATGGAATGGAAAATCCATCAGAGAAATCTTGCAAAGAATTTCCAAACTTTTAAGATTTAATTCCTTAGAAGATGTTTATCCAAATTTGGACATTGCACTAAGAATAAGTTTGTTTATACCTGCCACGAATTGTGCTGGGGAACGTCGTTTTTCCTACCTAAGAAGAGTTAAATCTACCTGAGATCTCGCACTTCTGAGGATAGGTTGAACTCTCTTACAAAATTTTATATTTAGTCAAACACAACACAATAAATGTCATATGAAAAAGTCATAAATGAATTTGCCATTACAAGATTTCATAGGAAAGTTATTTGAATGTACAAGTTTAAACTGTAATTGATTTGTTTACTAGGAGTGTCACTGACACAAATGGGCGGTATTTGATATTCGTAATAATTTATTTATCAATATTTGTACAATCAACCATCTTTGATCCTATTTCTTTTATGAATTTGCTAACTGCTATAATTTTTTATTGTTCGACTAAGCTTTTCGTCATTACTGACATCTTCAGGTCTTAAACAACCTGTTTGTTGTTTAAGACCTGAAGATGTCAGTAATGACGAAAAGCTTAGTCGAACAATAAAAAATTATAGCAGTTAGCAAATTCATAAAAGAAATAGTAAGGATGGCTGCTAATTTAAACAATACGAAGAATAAAACATCTTTGATCCGTTAGATAAATAGATTCGTAATAATTTATTTATCAATATTCTTACAACCAACAAAATATATACACTTTTATGATACACACTTTTTATTGAATACACTACATTATAGTACAATATACATTAATTGTCATTAGACATATTCCACAACCTTTGCAACTCATCTCTATGATCAACCATTGATGGACTTCTATTAATTTTTAGCAGTCTATCAAAATTAAATGCCGGTTTTAATAATAATCTTTCTAATGTTTTCGCTCTTGAAAGAGCAACATATGTTAATCCAACCTGAAATTCATTGTCTCCTAAATTAACAATTGCCTTATCTAATGATATCCCTTGCAATCTGTGTATACTAACAGCATATGCTAACATTAACTGAAATTCTTGGATTTCATTGTCCATGACGTGTCCGTTACTTAACTAAATATCACTATAATATTGACGACTCGGAACACTAAGTTTTTTATAAGTAAAAACGTAAAGTTTTACCTTACAGCCTAAACCGGCTTTCACCTATAGAAGGCTTCATCAGAGGCTGTCGTTAGTAGCGCTGCTCGTCTTGTTGTTGGCAACGAGATAGTGTTTCGAAAGATTGAAGCTGTGTGTGTGTGGTGAGATGTGTTCGAATAATGCGTGCGATTTGAATTGTGTCTGTTCGTTTAGGATGTCGTTTTTATTTGTTTTTGTGTGTTTGTATATTTCTAATTGTTCTAGAGTGTCTAGTTTTCGGCCTTTTGTGTGTACGTGTAGTATGTTCATGTTATTGTCGATGTTTTTATATGTGTGGTTTGCTTCAATGAGGTGGTTTGCGAAGGTAGATTCTGTAGTGGTGTGGAGTGCTTTTGTGTGTTCAATGTATCTCTGTTTGAAGCTACGTCCTGTCTGGCCTATGTAGAATTTACTGCAATTTGAACAATTTAGTTTATATACACCGGGTAGATCGAACTTGTTTTGTGCTTTGGGCATGCGTTTTGATAGTGTGTGTTCTGTTTTGTTAGTAGTTTTGTAAGCGATTCTGTATCCTGCTTTTTTGAATTTGTGGGCAATTTTTTCTGTTTGTTTGTTGATGTATGTTAGTGTTATGAATTTGTTGTTTTCTGTCTTTGTCTGTTGTTTGTTTTGTGTTTTGTGTAGGAGTTTACTGACTATTGTTCTGTCATAACCGTTAGATTCTGCTAGATATTTTATCGTGTTTAGTTCGTCTTTGTAGTCTATTTCATCTAAGGGGATGTTGTTAAGTCTATGTATCATGGTTCTAAAAGCAGCTAGTTTGTGTTGTATTGGGTGATTGGAGGTGATGTGTATTAGTGTGTCAGTTGTAGTTGGTTTTCTGTATATACTGAATTTGTGCCTGTGTTCTAGTTTTGTGATGGAGAGGTCTAAGAAGTTTATGGTATTGTTGTGTTCGTATTCGGCAGTGAAGGTTATGTTTTTATGTATTTTGTTTATGTGCGTTAGTAACTGTTCACATTGTCTTTTGTTTCCCCTGTATAGTATTAGAATGTCATCAACGTATCTGTGCTAATATAGTATTTTATGTGAGTGTCTGTCATTGTTTGTGAGTATTTTTGTTTTTTCTAAGTGTTGGAGGAAGACTTCTGCTAGAATGCTGGATATGGGGGAGCCCATGGGTAGGCCATCGTTCTGTGTGTAGTATTTATTGTTATAAGTAAAGTAGTTTTGTTTTGTGATAATGTTCAGAGTTTCTGTTATTTCATTGATAAGTTCGTATGGTGTGTTGTTCTGTTTGAGTTTGTTTTTTAGGATGGTGATTGTTTCAGAGATGGGGATGTTTGTGTACAGGTTTTTAATGTCAAAGGAGGCTAATGTGGCGTTATGGGGGATGTGTATGTCTTTTATTTTTGTTACTAGGTCAGTGTTGTTTTTTACTGCAATGTTGTTGTCTATTTGTGTGTGTTGTCTAATAATTTTGTCTAGATATTTTGCCAGTTTGTGTGCAGGGGCATTACGGAAGTTGATAATGGGCCGGATCGGAATGTCTTCTTTATGGATTTTGGGAAGCGCTTGGAGTGTAGGTGCTGATGGTCGGATTTGTTTCATGTAGGGCTTTTGTTTATGTGTCATAATGTGTTTGGCTTTGTTGACTATTTGTTTTACTGAGTTTTGGTATCTGTCGGTGGGGTCGTGTTTTAGTTCTGTGATGTTGTTCTGTTCTATGAAGTCTTGTACTTTTTTGTGTAGGTTGTCTGTGGGGATAATTACAGTCGTGTTGCCTTTATCAGCTTTTACAAATGTGATGTTGTGTTTGTGTGCCTTTTCCCTCAATTTGATGGCTGTGTGTATTTCTGAGTTGTGGTTGTTGTTGTCTGGTGTCTTATGTACTCCTATTGTGTTTTTTATATTATGTCTTAATGTGTCTTGATGTTCGGGTGCTGTGTTTTGTATATTTGTTTCTGTGTCAATTATGAGCTTTGTTAGTGTTTGGTTGTTATGTTTGTAATGTATGTTATGTTTTAGGCCTTCATCAAGGAGTGTTTGTTCGTTTTTTGTGAGTGTGATGTTCGTGAGGTTTACTGTACATGGGTAGAATTTGTGCGAGGGAACTATACCCAATCTCTGTTTTGATTGGTGTCAGGTTTTTTATTTTTCTGTCGTGTTTTGTCTGTATGATATGTATTTGTTTTTTTGTCCATTCATTTGTGTGATGTATTAGTTCAGTCATGTAATTGTGTCCGTATGTGTTGGCGATATGTAGGTGTAGTGTTAATGCTTTGCGATTAAGGGCGTCTTTTTTCTTATATAGTTGTTTAATTGATTCTTTTATGTATGTTCTTTGTGCGATGTTTTGTGTTATTCGGGCGGCCTGGTTGTTATGTTTAATTTTGATTTGGGCATATTTAGGTGTTAGTGAATTGTTTAAACATGTACAGTAAACCTCACGAACGTCACACTCACAAAAAACGAACAAACACTCCTTGATAAAGGCCTAAAACATAACATACATTACAAACATAACAACCAAACACTAACAAAGCTCATAATTGACACAGAAACAAATATACAAAACACAGCACCAGAACATCAAGACACATTAAGACATAATATAAACAACACAATAGGAGTACATAAGACACCAGACAACAACAACCACAACTCAGAAATACACACAGCCATCAAACTGAGGGAAAAGGCACACAAACACAACATCACATTTGTAAAAGCTGATAAAGGCAACACGACTGTAATTATCCCCACAGACAACCTACACAAAAAAGTACAAGACTTCATAGAACAGAACAACATCACAGAACTAAAACACGACCCCACCGACAGATACCAAAACTCAGTAAAACAAATAGTCAACAAAGCCAAACACATTATGACACATAAACAAAAGCCCTACATGAAACAAATCCGACCATCAGCAACTACACTCCAAGCGCTTCCCAAAATCCATAAAGAAGACATTCCGATCTGCCCCATTATCAACTACCGTAATGCCCCTGCACACAAACTGGCAAAATATCTAGACAAAATTATTAGACAACACACACAAATAGACAACAACATTGCAGTAAAAAACAACACTGACCTAGTAACAAAAATAAAAGACATACACATCCCCCATAACACCACATTAGCCTCCTTTGACATTAAAAACCTGTACACAAACATCCCCATCTCTGAAACAATCACCATCCTAAAAAACAAACTCAAACAGAACAACACACCATACGAACTTATCAATGAAATAACAGAAACTCTGAACATTATCACAAAACAAAACTACTTTACTTATAACAATAAATACTACACACAGAACGATGGCCTACCCATGGGCTCCCCCATATCCAGCATTCTAGCAGAAGTCTTCCTCCAACAGTTAGAAAAAATAAAAATACTCACAAACAATGACAGACACTCACATAAAATACTATATTGGCACAGATACGTTGATGACATTCTAATGCTATACAGGGGAAACAAAAGACAATGTGAACAGTTACTAACGCACATAAACAAAATACATAAAAACATAACCTTCACTGCCAAATACGAACACAACAATACCATAAACTTCTTAGACCTCTCCATCACAAAACTAGAACACAGGCACAAATTCAGTATATACAGAAAACCAACTACAACTGACACACTAATACACAACACCTCCAATCACCCAATACAACACAAACTAGCTGCTTTTAGAACCATGATACATAGACTTAACAACATCCCCTTAGATGAAATAGACTACAAAGACGAACTAAACACGATAAAATATCTAGCAGAATCTAACGGTTATGACAGAACAATAGTCAGTAAACTCCTACACAAAACACAAAACAAACAACAGACAAAGACAGAAAACAACAAATTCATAACACTAACATACATCAACAAACAAACAGAAAAAATTGCCCACAAATTCAAAAAAGCAGGATACAGAATCGCTTACAAAACTACTAACAAAACAGAACACACACTATCAAAACGCATGCCCAAAGCACTAAACAAATTCGATCTACCCGGTGTATATAAACTAAATTGTTCAAATTGCAGTAAATTCTACATAGGCCAGACAGGACGTAGCTTCAAACAGAGATACATTGAACACACAAGAGCACTCCACACCACTACAGAATCTACCTTCGCAAACCACCTCATTGAAGCAAACCACACATATAAAAACATCGACAATAACATGAACATACTACACGTACACACAAAAGGCCGAAAACTAGACACTCTAGAACAATTAGAAATATACAAACACACAAAAACAAATAAAAACGACATCCTAAATGAACAGACACAATTCAAATCGCACGCATTATTCGAACACATCTCACCACACACACACAGCTTCAATCTTTCAAAACACTATCTCGTCGCCAACAACAAGACGAGCAGCGCTACTAACGACAGCCTCTGATGAAGCCTTCTATAGGTGAAAGCCGGTTTAGGCTGTAAGGTAAAACTTTACGTTTTTACTTATAAAAAACTTAGTGTTCCGAGTCGTCAATATTATAGTGATATTTAACTGAAATTGTTTGCAAGTACGTACAAGAAATTTCATTTTTCTTGAAAGATGCCACTACTGGTACAATGGGTATTGAATTCTCGTACTGAACTGGTCCTGTATATTTTTCAAAAGATACGAGTATACATATTGACATGAGATCAGCTGCCGGGTCATAAATAATATCAGTTACTGTCCCAATTGAACCGTTGGCTAGTCTTTTTGTGACCTAAAGATTTCTTCTAAGGATAACTCGAGCACCTTTACATAAACGTAATTGGGCAAATAATCCCTGAGCATCGTCAGATTTTCCTAGAGAGCTTCTGGGCAATTATGGATTGCATTGATTAGAGCCATGGGTTGTTTATTGCTTTCTAGTTTTTCATAATTAAAGCGTTCGATTTCATCATTTTTTGACATTATACAGACAGTATCTTTGAAATTGTCCCCGATATTGTTTACATAAAATCTTTTAGATAGGAGCTGATAATCTTGTTCAGTGACTGTTCCATTTGCGACTCTATTTAAAGTCTCTCTGAAATTTTGTTTATCATCACCTTGCTGTCTTATAATCTCCATTAAAAAGAAAACTTTTTTGAACTGTTTATATAAAAGATTCGATTGAATGGTCTGAACATTATTACCAATATTGTAAAGACTCCTGTCACAAACCGGTGGAAGTTGGGACCAATCACCGACTAAACACACACAAAGGCCACCAAAAAGAACAGCTGAAGGACGCTGCTTTGCTTGTTTGAGTCGCATATTCACTTTGAAAAACAAATTCAAACCCAACATACTGGCTTCATCAATAATAATGAACCTCACATCTTTTAATTCTTCTTCAAAAGCAATTTTGGATTCACCTTATAAATCTTTGAAAGTTCCTCCCCTTCTCTTTGAAGCATTTATTCTTAGAGCTGAATGAATAGTTTGACCAGCAATATTGTTAACTGCCACACCAGTAGGAGCCATTAAAAGAGTTGCATTGCAGCCAAAATATGAATTAATTCTCCTAACCATTTCATTAATTACACAGCTTTTACCAGTTCCACCTTTTCCCTGAATAATTGCAAGTCTTTGATTGCCATCATCATAGTCATTTAGCTGATATTCTAAGAAAGATAATATCTTATTTTGTTGGTCATTGAAAATAACGTATGATTCATGAGAATCATACTGATTCCCAAATGTTTCTCGATTCCTTTCGATGAAAGAAGTTTTATTCTTTATACCTGGATATTTGTAATATGCTACTTACAGTAATTATGAAGTAAATCGATATCACGATTACCTAGACCAATATGAGTTGGTAGTGCATTAGGCATTACTGCTGCTACAGCCATCCAGTCTCTATCATCAAAAATATCAAACTCGTTATTATTATCCTGATAAATTTCAATTTCTTCTGTAATTAAAGACATGTGTAATTGTTCATGAAGCTGTCCAAAATTTTGTCGAGTATAAGCCATGAACCATGTTTCATCTGTACTTTTCAAGTCTTCTTCATTACGCTAATGCTTATGTAAAATCAACTTTCGTTTACAATATAATTCAGTTCTTGGATTTCGTTGTCCATGACGTGTCCATTACTTAACTAAATACAACTACTATTAACACTATATATTGTGTTCCGAGTCGTTAATATAATAGTTGTATTTATATAATTCAGTATTGACTGCATTGTTATTGTTGTTTACTTTAGGGAAAACTTGTACAATTCTTTCTTTTCTGTTTGTGCTAATTGAATTATTTCTTCCCTTAGAAAATTTTTTAGCAAAATCGGATAATGTTATTTCTTCCATGTCTAGTGGTCTACTACTATAAAACTGAATGAATGAATTGCTGTCATTTTCACTATTGGTTCCAATAATTGCAACATAGTCTTCTATTGTTATGACAAGTATTCTAAAAGTTCTGGTACATTGATAAAATGGAATTCCATGGAGTAAATGACATATTTTGCAAGCCCCGATGTATGTTTCTTTGATCACTCTTATCATCAAACTTGTATATGCTTGACGAGATTCTTCATCTGGGGCTCTCGATTCAACGATTTCTTGAAACATTTCCGTCAAATTTTTCAAAGCAGGTTCTGACTTTGAAGCATATTTGGATACATATTCAACCACCTGGTATAAGGAGGTGATTATACTAAAATCAGTATTTGCTCTACACGTTTATGCGATGACAGGATTATACTGATTCAGGAGATTATCACTACAACCCAACCCTTGAGTTGTGCCAGATCAGGCCACCAAAGATCAGCTGCACTTAAAGTAAAAAACCCCGTAGGAAGATTATCACACTACTCAATCATTGATTCAAGTTCACCCTTTCATTGAATCCAGTAGATTTTGATCCTCTTATTTTTCCACACCAATAATATAAACTTCTTATTATTTGAGGATTACTCGACAGCGTGTTTCTCAGTTGCTGTATTGTTCCATTGAAATGAGACTTTCTAGCAAATATTGTCCCTCGTTGAATAGCTTGACAACGCTGAAGAGTGTTCAATGCAAAAAATCTGAACCTAGGATCTTGTGCAAAAGTCGGTCTTTATATTGCATCAAAAATTGAAAATATTCAAGCGCTGTAAGTTTCATACTACTTGCTCGAGTATTATCGTTTAATTCAGCAGATCCATAAGGGAGTAAATCGGGAAATGCCATGTTAACATATCCTTCACACGAGAATTCATTTATGATATCAGTATCTTGTGGCCATGGAATTACATTATTCACTGCAGATTGGAGTCGATCAACTTCTGTGATTCTAATATTCTCCGGGATCATACTTTCATAAATTTCTTCAGAAAAGTTCTCTTCATCTGTATTCACCTCAGGTAAATCAACAGTGGATATCATTCCATAAATACTATCATTTAATGGAAGTTGAGATATTTGTTCCATATCAATGATGATATCACTATAGAATGGATTATTCATTTTCAAAAAATTGAGTGCTTCTAAAAGTTTGTCACATCTCACATGAAAATCCCGATGTCCATTAACACTTTCCTTTCTTACAACTATAGTGCTCAGTGAAGCGGATGTAGGGGGCAAGGAACTAACAATCTCCGTTATATTTTGACCAATATTTATAATATTTCCCTTATAAGCATATTTACTGGGAAAGCCTCTCGATTTCACCCTATACACATGCATCACTGGTTGTACTCTTGCTATCAAGAGTTGTTCTACATAAGTGAGATCCATCAGTTCTACAGGTAGGCCTACATCTTTAGGATGTACTGTAGGATTAACTGAAGTAAACTTATTTGGGTTTCGCTTACCTGCGGACACATACCAAAAAATGTTTGCTGCAACAACACTCGAGAACAATTTACACATTCATAGAATTCTAGAGATCGTAAATTGTCTTCAAATTCATTCTGAAGATTCGTATACCCTGTGTTGTTTTGATCATATAACACATGATTCATGTTATGTTCTGCAGGGCCTTCAACAGTTGCTGCAGCAACATTTTGTCGCTGTCTCATCCGTCTTTGATTTGTAGTTAAACGACCAATATTTGGAACTCTTCTCTGTCGAGGCATACTATAAATAATACATATATATAAATTGATGAATAAGAATGTATAGAATATTCATTGCAATATGTAATGGAAAGTTGCAGTTGCATCAGCGACTACATAGATTCTCATCTAAAAATTGATACTTGTTCAACATTTAAGTCCAATCCGTACATCTGGCTACATCATAGAACAATGCTCTACTACTGTTTGAATTAAACACATGTCAGTCATGAATACAAAGTGTATACAGCAAAATCTTATCTTATCGAGCGACAGCCAGCGCGGGCGGCGGGAGCTGCACACGCACACGCACCGGCATTTGTGTACAGCAAAATCTTATCTTATCGGGTGACAGCCAGCTGGGCCATGATATCTCTGTCTCACTTCCTCTCACATGTTTAAGCTAAGATTTAAAAAAAAGTTGTAATATCTTTTGAACCAAATAACTTAGAGAAATAAATATTACATGTGTGAACTCTACAATACAGTCCGGATACGTATGCAAAATTTTATAACATTCGATTGAGTAGTTTCAGAGGAGTTCGTGGCCTAATTTGTGCACCAAGTCATGGATAGAGGGCTATGCCTGATTTCGCTATGCTCATCAGGCTCCGCCCAACTATATGGTATACCATTATTCTTTATCACTAAGAATTAGTATATAGAAAAATGTAGATTATTCAACTTGGATTTGTCATTTATTGTTCCTGCTAATTATTATTATTTGATACTGAAATAAATCAATCTTGTATTAATTTGCTATGTTAATTTTAAAAACCAAGAACCAATTAATTTTATATGGCCATCGTGAATCTGCAGCTATGAGGGGAGAAGCAGATTTAGGCAGCCAAACCCTAAATCTGCCCCTGCACAAACTCTTGGTCCTTGTTTTCTTGTATATCAATAGGTCCTTTGTATGTTGAATCTATAATGACAGATGTGGATGGATGATAACTTTCCACTAAACATAAGTCTATAGTCTGACTACTTAAGTTAAGTGTGTCTTTTCCAGTATTTAATATAGATATTCAGTCAATTATGTCTGAATTCAGAGATTCAGAACTTATCTGTGTACTAAATGATGAAACTATATCAAGATTTTCATCTGTAGAAGACAGACAAGTTTTGGTATTGTCACAGGAAAAATTTGACATTTCACTATCACTATCGACTTGAATTGGGAATATTCAGGAACGACATTTTAAAAAATCTTGTATCTTAGGTACTTTTTTAGAAAATTCTCCTCTTCAAGCTGTTTTTTGGCACATGAAGGGGGGGGGGGTAATTGACCTCAGCCTACAGGCGGCCAAACCCTACACATTCCCCTGCTTATTCTATAATGGGTCCTGTGCACTCAAAGAAGTTAAGAATATGTAATGTCAAATGATGGTGTCAGATTCAGGAACTGATTTTTTATCAGCTAATTTACCACTATATCAGCTAATAATGATGATGACCATCACATTAAAACATTACAGTATTGGTGTTGGAACGATATTTTTCTCTTTTCTATACATGTTTTATACTGTCAGCTATGTTTTGTTTTATACTATAAGACAACAGTTCTGCCATTGCTGTGGACTTCACAGACCTTAAGTGAAAACAAAAACATAGTTACTTAAAGTTTCAAACAACCAGTTGTTACTACTTATCTTGTTGTATAATAGACAACCCCCAACCCATTTTATATATAAATATTGCATAATATATTAAGTGGTATTGTGACTGGTATTCTTAAAACTGTTTGTCATTAGAATAATATGTATAGGTTAAGTGAGTAGGTTATGTTACTTATGTGTATTGTAACATCACAAAATGTTGCATAATAATAATGAACACCAGAAGGGTGAATAATACTAAAAGAACTATAAATGAGTAACCAGGAAGAATGTAACAGTAAAAATAATAAACCAATAAAGAATGAAAGGAGAGAAGGAATTCAAGTAAACAGTGATAAATCCACTACATGTACTAAATGACACTACAACATAAGTAAACTGAATGACAAAGATGAAATGACAAGACAGGTTTCCCACATAAACTGTCAAGTGAGCTCAATAAAAACCTTTGATAAACAGAATCAAATAGAATAAGCAAAATAACAACTGACTTGAATAGTACTGTACTATATATTATAAATAAAAACAGCACATTAGCTGATCCAAGTCAAAGCAATGATTTAAAAGAGACAAATATAGAGAACTATGCTAGGAATAATCACAAACTGTAAAAGATAATGTGAAAGCCAAATATGTATTATCATAAATTAA
The DNA here is from genome assembly GCA_034769895.1 of Magicicada septendecula. Taxonomy (NCBI): domain Eukaryota; kingdom Metazoa; phylum Arthropoda; class Insecta; order Hemiptera; family Cicadidae; genus Magicicada; species Magicicada septendecula. Next base: position 252,948,910 of record CM068369.1, read on the forward strand.
GAATAACTAAAAATATAAGCACTGTATGTGTTTAGGTAACTTCATAAGTAAATAAAATGTGTACAGAAATATAATAATATTCAGGGAACAAAACATTGTAACATGATGATAACAGACCCTGAATGACCAATTTAAATCAAGAAAATAAGAATTAGATAGAAACCCTACTAAGCATAATGAAGTAGAATCATGACAATGATGAAAAGAATGTGTGATGTGATGTCACCACCACATGTGTGATGTTATAAAATAAGAGATGAGAAGGACATGTTAAAATAAAAATAGTAAAATATGGAAGTTTATGTTAGTAAATCAACAAATGTAAACAGATAATTAATATTGTTCAGCTGAATGTAGCATTTATATATAATAAGGTATTCTTTTTAATCAATTAATCATGTTCAAATTAGAAATTAAGAATAATTAAACAAATATTAGAAAAAAGTTAATAGTCGGATTTGCAACATTTAGCAGACGACGAATGTAAACAATGCACTATAAGTTTAAAATAAAGAAATATTAATGAAAACTGTGACCAAACTGGAATCAAGCCATGTCAAAATAAAGATAAATAAATAAGCTGTACAATGATAGTAATAGAACCCGAATTGAAATTGTAATAACTGAGATATAAACGTTAGCATCATAAATTTGGTGAATCTCGAATAAATACAAGGAATAATAACACAAACGACACCGACGATCAAAATACTGTAATGCCTATAAATAGAATTACGTCATCATGACATAATTTCAGACCAATCACGGACGTCTTTAGAAACACTCCTAGAGCGCCAAGCGGCTTTCTGAAAAATGTATATAAACGATTGTCATTGTAAACAGAGAAGCATTTTGTCTAAATTCACTCAACCAGCAACAACAAATCCAGGCCAACTAATCATCCAAAATTAAATAAATCAACGAGAAGGAAGAAGTATAATTCAATCAGTGCATCAACAATAGTAGTGAAACTTTTACAAGAAGTGCGTGTGAAAGAACAAGGTTAAGTATCAAACATAACCAAAGCAGTAGCTTATTCAAGAAGAAAATAAACCCGTTCATGTGCAAAATCAAGTGAAGTGTAAACACGATCATTGAATCAGATCGTTAGAAGTGTTAATAAATTAATCATTGCGATTAATCACCAGGGAGTACAGTGCTAATACTTACTTTGTTTACATTTTAGCAAATAACAATATAGAATAATACACATGTGTACTGACGCAAGAAACAATAATACTATAAGTAACCAACACTGTTTTAAAGTTATTTAGAGGAATTAACATATTCCGATATAAGATTTCATGTGTTAACGTTCTTATAACTAATCTAAAATTTATTCAGAATAATCGAACTTTTCGTTTATTAACTTTCAATAACTAAATGTGTCTAACCTAACAATATGATATGACATAATAGCATTGTGAAATAAGCCTGTGGCGTTCTATTCTGTAAATTAAAAGAAGTCACCCTTGAGACAAATAACAATTATAAATAATCTATCGATTATAACTAGAGTTTTCATGGTAACTGAACTGAGCTAGATAAAAGTAAAAAAACCAGATGATCTGTGATCTGTTTGTTATTTTCAAATGAATGTATTTAATTGAATTTATTATAGAACGAGTAATAAATAACTGAATTGTAAAGTAACAACAATTGTCAACAATTATTTCAACAAATAATTAATCAGTATTACTAATTATTGAGTTGCATTTTTATAGTAAACAAATAAACAGAAATTTAATGCATGAACTTGATCTAACCATTTAATCAATTATTGATTTATAAAATATCAGAATTAACTATTAATTTATTCAGAAGAATTCTTTTTATGGGACATTTCTCTCGAAAGCCCATATGGCGCCCAAGTAAAATTTATAAGTGTTTACAAAGAGCTTTCAAAGCATTAATATACTGTTTGATCAAAAGCTTGACAGTTTATTAACCACCAACTGAACTTCCAGTACAACATCACAGGTACGTGAAGGTTTAATTTATATAAAATAACTTTGTCAAGACTACAGACTGACACACACAGACGACACTATTCAATAGGAGAGTGAACTAATGTCAAGAGATCTACGCAACTGTTTACATTCAACAACGGATCTACAACCAAATAATTACTCAAATATAAATAAACAAAAACATCAAAATCGAATTAAACAATTAAACAAATAAATAACAAATAGTAGAAGAAATCATTTAATGAACAACAAGTTAAATTCAACAACAAGTAAAAGTTTTAAAAGAGAAGAGTTGAGTTTGTATTAAATTGACGCCAGCGACGAGTGGCTTATAAATAGTAGAATTACTACAAACATAGAACCTATTAAAACTTTTAGTTATAAAGTGACGCAACAACGTGTGGCTTTAAAAGAGGCATACGGCGAAACTATTAGTTATAAAGTGGCGCCCAACGTGGGGCTTTAAATATAGACAGAAGAATATTTCAATTAAATTATCCTAATTTAGCCCAGCAATTACAGTAGAGCGACCATGCCTCACACACACAAACACGATACCAGATACCAGGCCAAACAAGGAGAAAGTGGACAGACAAACACCGAAGCAAACATGGAGGTACAGGAAGAACAACCAACAACTGAAATGGAAGTTACAACAGATAATACCCAAGAAAACCAACCAGAAGTAAACCAAACTGAGAGACCCGTAGCAACCGAAGAAACGAAGTTGGACAACTTGATGAGAATGATGATGGAAAAATTCGGAGAAATGAAAGAAACTACCGAAACGTTAAAAGCAGATTTAAAGGAAGAATTGGGAAAAAAGATAGACCACACTAATAAATCCATGGAAACTTTAAAGGAGGATTTAATTAAAAATACAGAACATAACAATAAAAACATGGAAACCTTGAAAGTTATTTACCTCTCTTTGTATACGGTTTAATCGTTCAATTTTTTTGCGCGTGACATCAGCTGTTCTGCACTTTCTAACCGACTGAAAGGTTATGTTGTCCAGCGTCTTTCATACGTTCTTATGTCAGAGTTAATTTTCTTCCTCTTCTCTGCTATTAACCTCTTTCCTGTAACAAAGCTGCTATCTACCAGAAATAATACACAATCAATTACCTAAAAGAAAGGTATTTATTTATTGAATTTAGTTTAATTTTCTGGAAATTATTGTCTCCAAATCATGAGTTTTACAATCGATTATTTTTCGAAATCACAACATTTATCGATATAAGTTTTTTTTATATAACACAACAGATGTCTTAAATTATAGTTATTAGAAAAAAATAATTAATTATATATCTCAGGGTTATTTGAGGGTTCTTTGAACTATAAGAAAGTCAGAAATGCTTATTTATTAGTATCATACTTTACATTAATTAATATTTGTTTACTTAAAATCTGATTCAACAAGTTCGTTTTTTAAACGCCAGAGTGCAGACTATGTATTCCCACAGAAGAAAAGAAAGAAAGATGGCTGCCGATTTCTGATGAATCTACGTTTATACTTTTTGGTTAAATAAATAAAGTTTATAGTGTTCCCACTATGTTTTCTTATAAATTGAAAGATGTGGTACTGTTTCTGGTGTTCATTACTTGTTGGTGATGTGTAATTTTTTAGTTTATTATAGGAGGCGATCTCACCCAAGAAAGTTACAGTTCTGAATTACTAGGCCATGAGATGGTTAGAAGAATTTTCTGTTTTCATTGATTTTCTGGCATTAATCATTGTGGTTCCATGGATGTCTCAGATGTAGTGGCTGGTGCTGACTCATTTCATTAATTTAGTATGGTGGTTTTTCCGAATTGTAGTTATTAAATTTTTAAAATGTACTGGACATTATTTTTTTTCATCTACTCACTTGGAATACCATTTAACAATTGATTTAATTTCTTGTTGATTAGTTACTCTTAGTAACCAAGAAATTGATGAATTTTTATTGGCTAACCTAGGTACAGTTTTAGTAAATAGCCTAGTATTAATTATTATTATTTCTTCCCTTCTTTTAGGAAAAATACTCCTTTATTCTTTTTAACTATAATTAAATTTAATTTATATAAGATTTTTCTTCACATCTTTACATAAGCTTAGCTACTTGTATTTTATAATTTAATGATTTTTTAACTTGGTTTATTTCTGACTTATACATCTGTAAATGTATTATTACTCTGGGCACTATTTTCCTTTTCTACCATCTATTTATTTTATATTAATTAGCCATTATTAATTTCTTATATAACCCTGGATTCCTTAAACCTAAACAAAATAATATTTTAATTACATTGATATTGCCTTTGTGGCCTAACAACACAAAACTACAACTTATTATTAAACTTATAGTTTATTACTATAATACTGCATCTTCACTTATTTGTGATTGATGTCCTTTTCAGTTTTTAACATTTACACATATCATACTATGTTACACTTTGTACACACCGCACTTTTATGATAACACTTAGTACATTGTTTTTAATTGCTACAGTGTTTTATGGTACAAATGTTTTCATAGCATGATACTTAATCCCTCATTTCTGAATTTTGGAATGGGTACCTACTGACTTTTTATTCTTATTATTATATTAATACTTCTTTATTTCTTATCATTACTGAGCACAGGTTATGTAATGTTACATAAAGCTCCCCCACTAAAACAGATTTATTTTTATTTCATTATTAAAATTAATTGTTGGATTTCTAATTATTCATCTTCTTTTATCTTTCTTCATAATATATTTTCATTTCTGTTTGGTTATATACACCTTTTATTTTGTTATTAGCAATTGACTTGATTTCATAATGTAATATATTTTACTAATCCTCTCTCCTGGAGGAAAATTCACTAATGATATTATTTCTCTTGGTGGTGGTTTTTTCAAACTTTACTTGATAAGGACTGGTCACAATAATCAATAAAACTTGTTCTAACACTCATATTTCTATATACTTCTATAAATGTCCTTGCTCAATTGAGCTTCTGTCTGCTATCTTCCTTCATACTTCTGGAATCTTATATTATATCTTCTCAGCTGTTTTATTATCCCTTAAATATTTAATTTCCCTAACATTCCCTAACACGTAAGCTGGGGCAGTCCAGAGAGGCACTTGTGGCTACATATACTCTGCTGGCCATACTACACTTTTTGAGATCAGAGGAACATCATCTCTGCTCAAAATATAATACTGCTGGAATTCATCTACAGTCATTAAATAATAATTATACCAGAATAGTCTATTTTTCGACTAATAAAAAACACCTTTCGGATTATTCACACTGTTGCTGTTTACTTTTGATTATATATTTCTTTTTTCTTCTTGATTCCTTCTTAATTTCAGTAGCTATTTTTAGATAACATTATTGACAGGCATTATTTGTAAATCCTTTTGACTTTCCTTCTTGTGACAGATGTTCTGCGTATCATTTCTTCCTTTATCATTTTCAACTCCAAGAAATTCTAAATTGTAGCTGTATTAATTATTATCATTCTTTAACTACATTGTAATTATAGTCATTAAATTATCCATTGTCCTTCTTATTTTACTGTCTTGTATGAGCACATTACCATTAATTGTTTTGATATATTTTTCTTCTCGTTGTTCACATTACAATATTATTTTTTCTATTATTCCATTCTAAATCATGTTATTTTATTGATAAATTATGTAAGTCGTTCTTACATTCGCTTGGCGTTTTGTCATTTATCTTAAATCATATCGTTTCTACATATATTAGGTAAGTTGTCCTTACATTCTTTTTGAATTTTGTTGATTATCTTAATTAATATTATTTATTTGGTTCCTTCTTTCCAATGGGTTGCTTGGTCGGTATACAGAAAAAAACAGTCCCCTTTTTTTCTGGTTGATTATTACTTTGTTCAACCATGGTCCATAAACTAAGTTACTCCTCTTCCTCTGATTACTGGGGTGTTCCCATTTTTCTCAGATCTTCTTCCACATCCTGCTGCCATCTTCTTCGAGGCCTGCCTCTTCTACTTTTGCCCAGTATCTTTCCACTTAATATAGTTTTGGGCATCCTCGTAACATTCATACGGGATACGTGCCCCAGCCATCTAATTCTAGCTGATTTTATGTGCCTCACCAGGTCTTGTCCACCAATCAACTCATTTATTTCACCGTTATTTCGGATCCTATACATATTCCCTTCCTTCACCAGTCCAAATATCTGTCTCAAAATTCTTCTTTCAAAAATTCTTAGAGCGCTTATATCCTTATTTACGAGAGTCCATGTCTCGGATGCATAAGTAAAGTTTGATGCTAAGTTTAATGAAATAAATACCAGAGTCAATGGTATAAAGAGTGAGATCATAAACAAATTAAATGAACGGTTAATGACATTTAAGGAACAAGTGGTAGAGTCAGTGGAGGAACAGATTACAAGTAAAGTAACTCATAAAATTAATAACAAGGTAAGTGGTAATTACAGTAGTGATTCTAATAATGAGTTAACAAGTGATAACAATGATATAATTAAAAATGGTGATGTAATTGTGGTATCAGAGAGTGATACATTGAATAATGATAGTGACGATGAGAGTTTAGTAGGAGTAGAAATTAGTGATGAGGTAGTAGTTGTTAATGAGATTGAGAGAGAGCGTGAAGAGAAGTTAGATGAGTATGGAGGGCAGAGGGCAAATTTTCCCTGTGGTATAAGTGGATAAGACTCCACATGTGTTTTATGAGGATGAAGATTCCTCCAGAGGTTATGTGGGAGACATGGTGTCTCCAAATGGTCCTTTAAGTTTTTGTGGTGATGTACCTGGTAAAGCCAGGAAGTATTTTAGTGATTTTGTGTTGCCCTTTGCATGGAATGAGATAGTTCAAGGGGGTTGTGAGAGATATTGTGATGAGAGAGAGAGAAAGAGAGAGACAGAGATTTTTGAGATTAATAGAGGTTATGAAATGTTAGTGCAGAGTTTAGATATTGAGAGAGGTGAGAAAATTGACTTACCTTGTGAAATAAAGATAGATGATTTTGATGATACCGCTGTAGATGATAAACACTTACCTTGTACGGTTATGGATATAGTAGAAGAATATGATAACATAAATTACCTTATGTTGACAAAAAATACTGACGGAGACTGGACAAAAAATACCAAAGCAGACGGGTTTTATGAATTAATGGGAGACAAATATGTGGTTAATTACTATGTTAATATAATTAACGAAAGTGGTCATTACAGTAATAATTATAATGTAATGTATGTAGATAAAAATGAATTGTGTTATGAATACATCAGGTTAATATATGATGATGGGGGTTAAATAAAAAATCAGTGAATGGACATTTTAAATATTTTAGTTTATGGTGATGACCTGGCTAGATTATGAAATGAGGTGTGGTAAATAGAAGAATAATGACAAAAAAATTGTAAATAAATTTATAGTGAAATTAATTGTGTTTGTGTTGCTATGTATTCTATGTAAACAATGTGTGTATGTAGTAGAGATTGATTTAATAATAATAACAATAATTTCTTAGACTAAATAAATAATGAGAGTTGGTAATAAATGAATTGTAATTGTTTTGGAGTAAGGTTATTAAAATAACTTGTGTTTTAAATAATTGATTGAATTAATTGATTAATTTAAAATGTTGTATAAAGAGATTTTGATAGTGAATAATGATTTAGTGTAAAATGTATTTAGTTGTGGAATCATATGATTGTTATAATGTTTCAGAAGGTACATATGGTTGTACGTGATATTGGTGGTTATGAATTGTTTATAATTTTGTGTCAATAACACGAATCATGTGTTTTGAGTGATGTGCTGTAAGTATGAAGTTTATAATGCAGTTTAAATAAAATAAAATGTTTTAATGTTTGAATAATAAATTTTAAATGTTTCAAAAGTTTAAATTAAATGATGAAATTAGTTTGAGATAGATGTGAATTTTCTGGAATAATTTTCAATGTGGGCAAGAGGGTATGAATGGAATTGCCGGTTAGGGAACACATATCCTAGTTACAAAGAGGGTATAAGGTATTTTATTTTAAGAGTGGAAGGATTTAAGTGGAATTAGTGTTGAAGGGGGTTATTATGGAGAGATTGGAGTCACCCTATGCGAATCTGTTAATGGTGGTTAGAAGGAAGAAGGGGGTAAGGTTATATTTAAATACCCATTTTAATAAATTGAATTATTATGAATAACTGAGAATCGCCCAAACCAATTGATGATGAAAACATTTAATAGAAGTTCATAATTGAAGTGTAGTAATAAAATGTAACAAGATAGAGAATTAATAGAATTTGAACCAAACCTAAAATTGAAATGTTTGTAAATTTTATTCAGAAGCAAAGTAGATGTTTATTGTAAGGGACGTAGAGAGAATAAAACCTTTTTCTTAAATGGTCAATTAAATTGTAATTAAAGATTCAATCGTTAGTTGGTGATGGCCTATGTAAGTAGGAATAGATTAGTTCAGATGCATAAGTAAATATTTTGTTGTACTCACTATTTTAAGTTAATGAAGGAGTGTAAGAAAAGTTAAGAAAGAAATGTATGATGATAGAGCACATGAGCGAGACTATGAACCTCATATAATGAAAATTGTAAATTTTAAATGTAATTATATCACATATATATTGTTAGTAACCCCCGTGTGTCCGCTACTGTTCAAGTCCCGCGATGTAAACCAATTTGTAAGTAAACCGATACGTACGGTCTAAATTCCCACTGTTGTATTTGTCAATTGTGTTGTATTAATTTAATTGTATAAATTCTCGGAAATATTTGGAGTTGTGGAGTATATGGATGTACTCAATTAATGTTAACTTAACTATTTAATAATTATCAGTGTTAGTGTGCCTAGAACTTAAATAACTTAAGATTTATTCTACAATTTCATCCAACCCTATTATGCCTTGAAGAGAGTTCTGTCTGATTTTATATTTTTACGCTCCCTCTTTGGTGTCAGATAATTCCGCTATAAGCGCTGTAGTATCGGCTCAACGAAACTTGTAGGTTATTCGATGTTTATATTAACTATTTATTCTCTACTTATTCAGTTACTTTTGTTCCAGTTCACTAAACCATACTCCAAATAACAAGGTGTAACAAATATATAAAGGTTCTTTATTTGTGTATTCAATTCACATTAACTCGGATATATTCTAATTAATATATGTTGGGACTATAGATTCAGGTATCGATTGTTGACTATTTAATCCTTTGTTTATATTTGGTTATATATTATATTTGATTCGTATTTTATTTATTTCAGGGTGTGAAGGTTCTTGTAACTGTGGGGAAGACTAAAAATACATACTAAGAATGCAAGATTTACAAAAATTATGTGTTGTGTATTTAGTATGATTAATATAATATAACTTTACCAGTCTCTAACGAAGCAAATCACGTTGGCAGTTGATCGCTAAATTCGTTGTTCTGGTCAATTATGAAGCACAGTTTTCTTTCTTCAGTTTAATAAAAGTAATTCTTGTCCTGTCCACTTCGGAATACAGCTTCTGAATTGTTTTACGGCCCGATTGATGTTTCTTCTACACCGCCAGGATCCAAATAGGTTCTTCCTTCGGTTGAAGCAGTTAGTGTTGTTCCATGTATTTGCCAGGTTATAATTTCTGGTGTTGTGACAATTATGAGTTGTGTTATTGTTAACTCTTTATATTTGATTAACTTTTCATCAATTCCCTTCGGACATGGGACAGTCCAAGTTTCTTCTTGTAGAATTTGGTTATTTGTTCTCGATTATTATTTCATAATATATCGTTATTTTATTAATCTGTGTTAGTGATAGATGTAAGTATTATCATTAGAATTTTATCTTCTTTATAATCGTATCTCTTGATTTCAAATATTACGATTCAATATATTCTTCTTGGGTTTTTTAAATCATCACGTTCCGTTTTTACCAAAAGCAATTCTTGTTATTTTTAAAATCAACAACATTCTTCTTAAATTTTTCCCTAGCAACCTATATTAATTTCCGCTTCCACATGTTTGGACTATATAGTGTTTCTTTCATATATTTTTTTGTCTATTCTTTGTCAATTTGCTGTCCTATCGGAATGTAAATTTACCGATAGCTGGTTTATCATTTTATACACATCTTCTACTGGTTTTTTGATATAATTCCGTTTTTTTTTCTTTTTTATTATATTTAATCCACCTTCGATATTATTTTTTACCAATCGATATTATGGCATTATGGTATTATTATAATTTGTATAAATTTTATTAAATATTATTATTAACTTAATGTTTTTTCTTCTTTCTAGCTCTTCATAGTGTATTTATTAATTATTATTAATTGATGTATCTAACCTTTAAGTTATAAGTGTTTATTTAGTATTTTTGGCTGTTAGGCCTTTTATTGTAAATTGATCTACCTGTGGTTATGTCTGTTAGGCATCTATAGTCCCTTTTATATAAATTCGTACATACAATCAAAACTTAATTATTAACATTTGTATAAACAATTATTTTTCTACATCTAATAACAAATTTATCTTGATCTCTCGATCACTTATAACAAAATTCGAACTTATGAACATTGGTTAACTGCCTCACGCTTCATTCTATGACAGTCATTGAATAACACTATTTGTTTCATTATTTTTCATGAACTCAACACATATTTGATATAACATCACATAAACTTTATCATAACATTTTTGTCATAATATACTACTTTTTTAATACAAAATTCTTATCTGTTATTATCATGAATTAAGTCATTGTTTCATTTTTCTGTTTTGTTTTTTATTAAACATATATCATTAGCTATTATTTATTTTACAGGTTCGTTTATTCTATTCAACACTACCTTGCATTCTTATTTATTTTGTCTATGACTATAATTGTCATAATTGGGTCTCTGTTCTATTATGGGATTATGTATCAATTTATTTATCAATCTGTGAATCTTCTTTTATGTAGCATAAATGCTATCATTTTTGTTGCGCTATATATGCTTCCCCTCCTAAAAAAGTTTAGTTTACCTGAATGAAGTTTAGGTCAAATAAACTTGCCTTTTTCGCATGCCTTTTCTTAATTTCATTGTTAATGGTTGACGATGGTCTTCTCAATGTAACTTCATTAGACTAGTACTAGTACCTTTTTTTATTTAATAACATTTCATCATTTTATTTAACATTCTTGATTCTTGATATATTTTTTTTTTCTGTACACATTATTTGTTGGTAACTGGCTACACTATTCACTGATACATTAGTTTTACATCTCTCCTATTTATAATTACTATAAATACTGCTTTTTTCATTATTCTTCTGTCAACTCGCTTCTTTCTGTTTTCTTCGTCCTATTCCTTTGGAAACTGAATTTATTTTTGCAACTATTCTAATATTCCTTAAATATTTAATTTCCCTAACAATCCCTAACACATGCGTTGGTACAGTTCAGAGAGGCACTGTTTGGCTTCATACTCTGCTGCCCACACTACACCTTAATATAGTACTGCTGGAATTCATCTACAGTCAGCTATAAAATATAATAATAATCTCCTAATAATCTCTTTAATCATTTAATAATAAATATTTGGGAAAAGATTTTTTCTTTGTTGCATTTATATTTTTTCATTACTATTCTTCATATTTCGTAGTTCCATTTTAATTCCTTAAACATTCGTTAATATTGACTTTGACAGTTATCAATTGTAATCATTTTTCTTTTCATTTTTGTTGAGATTGTAATGTTAAGTATCTTCTTCGTTTGTTTTTTTCCTCTGATCTCAATATTTTTTAATCAGTTGTTGTGTTTTGATCATTATAATTGTATTTCTTACTAAATATATTCCGTATACTTAATTATTCTTCCTCTTATCGTATTTCACTATTTTGGCTGTTTATTTTTTAATGAATTATGTTCATAAATACTCTTTCCTTCTTGTCTTCTTTAACATTATATTAGTTACATTCAATCGTTTACTGAGATTGTTCCATCATGTGGCAATGTAGTATGTATTTTAGGTCATATGATTCTTTTTTCTTCTTTATTTTGGATAAGTAGGTTTGAGGTAATAACTTTTATCTTGGGGTTCATTCTTCATTATTCACACTATTTCTTTATAAACATTTAATAATAATTCTCATTTTATTGTGTAATCTTGGGGTTTGTTATTCATTATACACATTATTTCTTTATACACATAATAATAATAATTATCGTTTTCTTCTGTAATCTTGGGGTTTGTTATTCATTATACACATTATTTCTTTATACACATAATAATAATAATTATCATTTTCTTCTGTAATCTTGGGGTTTGTTATTCATTATACACATTATTTCTTTGTAAACATTTAACAATAATTCTTGTTTTCTTCAAAATCGATAATACGTTGTTCTTATTGTATTTCAAAATTTAGTGGTAGTATTCAACTCAAATTATTTTTAAATTCCAAGTATTTTTCTTCAAGATTGATAATAAGTTGTCCTTACTTCATTTTAGAATTTATTCATTATATTTCTTTATGGACTCTTGGTTGTATGTTCCCTTAATCCTTTTCGTGGTAGGGTTCATTATTTCATACGTATTGTTATTATTATTTTTTGTTATCACATAGGGCCCAGTATATAATAATAATAATTTTTTAGTTATTCCTTCTAGAGTACTTGGTAGCTCCCTGTTTCTTATTAATATTTTCTCACCCACTTGGTACTTAATTGGTTTTGGGTTATTCTTTTCATATTTTCTTCTCTTCATTTCCGTCTTTTCCATAACTCGGTTATAAAATTTAATTGTTTCAAATTGATATTCTGGATTAATTGGAAAGTTTATAATATCTTGGATTTCTCTAGGTGGAAGCCTTTCAAACATAACAGTATATGGGGTATTTTCAATAGACTGGTGGTAAGATATATTTAAAAATTCTTCGGTTACTGACAAGTATTCGTACCACCTTCTCTGTTGGTCATGACAGTAAGTTCGTAGTATTCTGCCAACTTCCCTCAATACACGTTCTGCCGGATTACTGCTGGGGTGATAAACTGAAGTCTTATATGTTCTGATGTTGTGTTTTAACAGATTATTTCTCCATTTATAGCCCTTAAACTGCGTACCATGATCAGTGATAATAGATGACGGTTTGCCAATCTCTGTTATGTACCGTCCGATGACTATTTCTAGAATTTTCTTGGTAGTGGCTCTGCTAATAGCATAAAGTTTAGTGTATTTGGAAAAATGGTCAAAAATAATTATTATGAATTTGTATCTGTGATTTCCTCCACTGCGTGGGAAGGGCCCACATATATCTAGAAATACCTTCTCCAGCTTATATTTGGATGTTATTGGGATCATGACTCCCTCCTTCTTCTCATTATTATGTTTAACCATCTGGCAGATGTGACATGTTTGTATAGATTTTTGTACCTTTCTGGTCAAATTTTTTATGTACATTTGTTCTTCTATGGCTTTGACGATTTTCATGGCTCCCATGTGTCCATATCGTTCATGGTAATCCAATATTAATTTGTTTTCCACAGCTGTGGGAATTACTAGTTTCCAGTTTATTTGTTTAGGAGTAACCTTAATAAATAATCGGTCATCATGTATACAGTAATATTTAGTAATAACTTCATCAGCATTTTGTATCTTCTGGCGTATGTTTATTAATTTGGGATCCGATTTTTGGTGTTGACTAATTTCATTGACAATCATCTCCAGATCCTTCCGACTCTTAATGACATGGTACACCTTCACGATCTCTTCCTTTTCTCCTTCAAATGATTGATCTTGTATGTTTATTCAGGACAAGATATCGGCTGCTATATTCTTTCTTCCAGGTATATATTCCCAATCAATGCAATACTCTTGCAAGGCAAGGACCCATCTAGTTAGCCGGCCGTGACTAAGTTTACATCTTTTTAGAAAGGAAATCGATTTATGGTCACTTCTTACGGTCACTGGGTATCCGAGTATATAGGTTCTAAATGTATTGCATGCGTACACTACGCTTAGCAGCTCTTTCTCGGTAACGTTGTAATTGCGTTCGCAGCTGTTAAGCACTCTGCTGGCGAAGCTGATTACCATATGATGTCCTTCTTTGTCTTCTTGATATAGGGTAGCCCCTAAGCTAACATTGCTTGCATCACAATTTAAATAAAAGCGTTTGTTAAAATCAGGGTGGTACAACATAACTGTTTCTAAAAATTTCTTCTTGATCAATTGCAGAATTTTATCTTGTTCTGGTCCCCATGCCCACTTGTCTTTAGATGATAATTGTTTCTGAAACTTGGCAGTCACTTCTGAATAGTTATCTTGGAATTTACGGTAATAGTTGCAAATTCCAAGAAAAGATTGTAGCTGTTTTCTATTTTTTGGAGTAGGGAACATTTGGATTGCTTCTACTTTTTCTGTTGAAGGTGTGATACCCTCCTCAGACAAATTGAAACCTAAAAACTTTACTTGATTGGCAATAAATTTAGATTTATTTAGCTTAAGTGTTATGTTGTTCTCAGATAATTTTCTTAGTACCTGTTCCACCCGCTCGCAAATTTCATCCCAATGTGAAGAAGTTATAAGTAAATCATCTACATAGACCGTAGTGAACTGCAGTGTTTCTTGTCCCAATACCTTGTCCATACATTTCACAAATATTGCAACCGAATTAATTAGTCCGAAAGGTAGCCTTTTAAATTGATAGTTCCTTCCGTCAAAAAGGAACGCCATGTATTTTCTACTGTCTGGGTGTAGTTCGACCTGCCAGTACCCACATACCGTATCCCAAGTGCTAATGTATTTAATACCGTGGAATTTCTTTAAAATTTCTTCTATTTCGCCTGGTGAAGTCCTATCATTGACGATCATTTTATTTATTTCCCTAGCGTCCAGGCAAATTCTCACCTTTCCGTTCTTTTTCGGGACTGCCACTATTGGACTGGTATATGGTGATTGACTATATTCTATTATGTCATCTTGCATCATACGGTTAATCTCGTTCCGGACCTCGTTTTTTATAGAGTAAGCAATTGGGTATGACTTTCTGCGAAAGTTCACCAGTTCTTTAAAATTTATTATACACTGATATCCTTTTACTTTACCTGGAGCATTGGAGAACACATGTCTGTATTTATTATATATTTGAATTAAATTTTCGGCCTGTACCTTACTTATTTGTTTATAAGTTTTTTCCCTTTGGAATTCTCGAATCTCTTCCAACTTACTCTGCCATAGGTTAGGATCATCGTCTTCATATTGAATGATCTCTGGTAATTTATTCTTCTTACAGAAATAGCTTTTTATGGCTCCACATTTGGTGTTAACTGGACCGGTTTGATTAGTGTTGATTAACTCGGCTGTCCATAATCCTCCTTCGGATGTTAAAGATATCGTACCTTTATGCAAGTCAATTATCGCGGAATGCTGGCGCAACACATCGCATCCAATCAATACATTAAATGGTAGTCCCGTTGCGACCAAGAATCCTATTGGTAGGGTCATATTGTCATTGGTAAGATCGAGTGATACTTGTTTTTTGACTGTTTTATTTTGTCTCCCAGTGGCTCCGATAATTATCACATTATTGACAGGTAAAGTCGGTATGGGTAAATGGACTTCTCGCTGGATTCTTTCAAGTTCAATATTGTCTATCAATGATATGTTAGATCCAGTGTCTATCATAATGGTAGATTTTACCCCATTTAAATTTGCTGATATATATATGATTTCGTTATTACTATTACTGTTTACATGTTTCTGATCCTCTTCTAACAAATCTTCCCTGATATTTTTTAAATAGTGGTTATTAATTATGGTTATTTTATGATTACACTTAATTTTATTTATTAATCGTTGTTCCCCAAGATTACGGTTCAGTGACGGGTATTCATTAATTTTCACTGCCTCTATTAGTTTAAATGAGGGCTTACTCCCTCTTCTCTATTTTCATTCTGATTACTGTGTTGGTTTTGTACTGTTTCCGTGTGATCCTCCGTATTATGTTCTGCTATCCTATAATTTCCATCATGTGGGTAGTTGTCTTCATGCCGAGATTGGTCATAATGGTTGTCATATTGGTGACTCCTTGGGTAGTATCGTCGCTGATTACCTTGAGGTCTGGAGTAAATATAATTGACGTTATGTCTATAATTATTGGGTCGTCTGTCTCCATCTCCTCTATTATTGCGACTATCACGATAATTGTAATTGTTATTGCCGCGATAATTATAGTTTCTGGAATTATTATTCGTGTTTTCATTTTGTGTTCTATTAGTATTAACGTTATGCGCAGGTCGATTGCGATCGTTATTATGAAAATTGGCTGGTGGCGTGTTATTATCATACTTCTGATATTTATGATTTAGCATTCTATTTCTTTGGTATTGGTTCTCGTGCTCATAATTCTCCAAGAATTTGGCCATGGCTGGAATCGTTTTGATTTGACTACACATACGCGCATTTTTTATCCCTTCCTCGTAATGATAGGATAGTTGTATTACCAAACATTCTTCGGGAATTCGGGGTTCTAAGTTCCGCGCCATACATACTTTTCCTAAAAAGTATGAAGTAAGGGACTGGCCTACATTTGTTTCGTATCGACCGTTACTCAAATTATTCCTAATCATGTTCTGGGTCGATTCCGACCAATACTTCTCCTTAAATTGTTTTTTGAACTCAGTCATGTCCAGTATATCCGGGCGCACCGCTGTCCACCAATTATCATAAGTATCTTTAAATGTTTCATCAATCATGCTTCGTATAATACTCCAGCGACTCTCTCTATTTCTTATGATCACTTCTTCCAATCTCTTTAAAAATTCCATAGGATTGCGCTTATAATTACGAAAATTAATCGATTCTCTGTTCTCATGGTTATTTGTATGACTATTTTGGCATGTCCTATCCCGCCATGAATCTACTTCCTCCTGTAATTGTAATTCACGCCTACTAATCTCTTCTATTTTATTTTTATTGGTATTGATTTGACCTTCCATATTATTTAAATTGCCATAGACCCTTTCGAGTCGTTCGCCCATGTCTGTCTGTATTTGCTTAATACCTTCCTTATTCTCTTCCCGTACCTGATGTACTTCGTTTTTAATTTGCTCACATTTTTCGACAGTTTCCTGTTGGATTTCTTCGACCAACGTTTTATTCTCAATTTTTGTGTCATTAATTTTATTCTGTAATTCCTCACGAACCTGTACTATTGTTTCGTTAGTTTTTTCTAACTCTTCATTTGTTTTGGCTATTTCTAATTTTCTTTCCTCATTATTTTGGTCCACCTTCTGGTTAATTGTCACATGAAGATTTTCAATTTTTTCATTAATTTGCTTTAAATTTTCTTCATGTATTTGTAAGATGTCTTCCTTCATTTGTTTTAAACCCTCATCATTCCTATCTAACCTTTCATGAATTTGGTTTAATCTTTTGTTCATTTGTTTTGAGGTTTCTCTAATTTCCTCATTTGTTTTGTCGAATTTCTCATCCTGTTTCCTAAATTGTTCCTTTGAGTCTTCCTTAATTTCCTCCTTTGTTTTATCTAATTTTTCCTCCAGTCTCTTTGAGTTTTCATTAATACTACTCATTAACTCCATTAATTTTTCCCAATTTAGTCCTTCTCTGGTTCCTGCTTTATTTATTTGGTCCCCTTGGGCAACTTCTTCGATTACTTCCCTTTCCTTGTCTGCCATTATTTCAGTTTCCGTTATTTCGTCTGCCTGTTGTTCCATTTCACTATCTGTTATTAGTTCTATTTCCTGTTCTTGTTCATCTATTTCCTTCTCCGTTTCTCCTGCCCTAATCCTTGATCTACCTCTGGTATGCATGTTTACTCTCCCACAGTTGCCTCCTCTGGTTAAGTAATGTTATTGTTATTATAGTTACTTAACTCAAGCCCTACACAAGTTGAGCGCCAATTTGTTAGTAACCCCGGTGTGTCCGCTACTGTTCAAGTCCCGCGATGTAAACCAATTTGTAAGTAAACCGATACGTACGGTCTAAATTCCCACTGTTGTATTTGTCAATTGTGTTGTATTAATTTAATTGTATAAATTCTCGGAAATATTTGGAGTTGTGGAATATATGGATGTACTCAATTAATGTTAACTTAACTATTTAATAATTATCAGTGTTAGTGTGCCTAGAACTTAAATAACTTAAGATTTATTCTACAATTTCATCCAACCCTATTATGCCTTGAAGAGAGTTCTGTCTGATTTTATATTTTTACGCTCCCTCTTTGGTGTCAGATAATTCCGCTATAAGCGCTGTAGTATCGGCTCAACGAAACTTGTAGGTTATTCGATGTTTATATTAACTATTTATTCTCTACTTATTCAGTTACTTTTGTTCCAGTTCACTAAACCATACTCCAAATAACAAGGTGTAACAAATATATAAAGGTTCTTTATTTGTGTATTCAATTCACATTAACTCGGATATATTCTAATTAATATATGTTGGGACTATAGATTCAGGTATCGATTGTTGACTATTTAATCCTTTGTTTATATTTGGTTATATATTATATTTGATTCGTATTTTATTTATTTCAGGGTGTGAAGGTTCTTGTAACTGTGGGGAAGACTAAAAATACATACTAAGAATGCAAGATTTACAAAAATTATGTGTTGTGTATTTAGTATGATTAATATAATATAACTTTACCAGTCTCTAACGAAGCAAATCACGTTGGCAGTTGATCGCTAAATTCGTTGTTCTGGTCAATTATGAAGCACAGTTTTCTTTCTTCAGTTTAATAAAAGTAATTCTTGTCCTGTCCACTTCGGAATACAGCTTCTGAATTGTTTTACGGCCCGATTGATGTTTCTTCTACACCGCCAGGATCCAAATAGGTTCTTCCTTCAGTTGAAGCAGTTAGTGTTGTTCCGTGTATTTGCCAGGTTATAATTTCTGGTGTTGTGACAATTATGAGTTGTGTTATTGTTAACTCTTTATATTTGATTTACTTTTCATCAATTCCCTTCGGACATGGGACAGTCCAAGTTTCTTCTTGTAGAATTTGGTTATTTGTTCTCGATTATTATTTCATAATATATCGTTATTTTATTAATCTGTGTTAGTGATAGATGTAAGTATTATCATTAGAATTTTATCTTCTTTATAATCGTATCTCTTGATTTCAAATATTACGATTCAATATATTCTTCTTGGGTTTTTTAAATCATCACGTTCCGTTTTTACCAAAAGCAATTCTTGTTATTTTTAAAATCAACAACATTCTTCTTAAATTTTTCCCTAGCAACCTATATTAATTTCCGCTTCCACATGTTTGGACTATATAGTGTTTCTTTCATATATTTTTTTGTCTATTCTTTGTCAATTTGCTGTCCTATCGGAATGTAAATTTACCGATAGCTGGTTTATCATTTTATACACATCTTCTACTGGTTTTTTGATATAATTCCGTTTTTTTTCTTTTTTATTATATTTAATCCACCTTCGATATTATTTTTTACCAATCGATATTATGGCATTATGGTATTATTATAATTTGTATAAATTTTATTAAATATTATTATTAACTTAATATTTTTTCTTCTTTCTAGCTCTTCATAGTGTATTTATTAATTATTATTAATTGATGTATCTAACCTTTAAGTTATAAGTGTTTATTTAGTATTTTTGGCTGTTAGGCCTTTTATTGTAAATTGATCTACCTGTGGTTATGTCTGTTAGGCATCTATAGTCCCTTTTATATAAATTCGTACATACAATCAAAACTTAATTATTAACATTTGTATAAACAATTATTTTTCTACATCTAATAACAAATTTATCTTGATCTCTCGATCACATATAACAAAATTCGAACTTATGAACATTGGTTAACTGCCTCACACTTCATTCTATGACAGTCATTGAATAACACTATTTGTTTCATTATTTTTCATGAACTCAACACATATTTGATATAACATCACATAAACTTTATCATAACATTTTTGTCATAATATACTACTTTTTTAATACAAAATTCTTATCTGTTATTATCATGAATTAAGTCATTGTTTCATTTTTCTGTTTTGTTTTTTATTAAACATATATCATTAGCTATTATTTATTTTACAGGTTCGTTTATTCTATTCAACACTACCTTGCATTCTTATTTATTTTGTCTATGACTATAATTGTCATAATTGGGTCTCTGTTCTATTATGGGATTATGTATCAATTTATTTATCAATCTGTGAATCTTCTTTTATGTAGCATAAATGCTATCATTTTTGTTGCGCATATATATATATTACTTTAATATTTATACTAAATTTACCTCAAGATGTTTTTTTCTATTTGGAACATGTTTCGAGAGTTCCTGTTCTCTCATCTTCAGCCTTCGCCATCTTGTTTCTGGTGAAGTTTTTGTGTGTTGGCTGCTGGATGTTATTAAGGTTGTTTGTTGGTCTTTGGTGTTTTAAAGTTGTATTATTGTGTGTGGTTGTGGTATATGTTTTTGTATTTTGTGTATTTTCGATGTTGAGTGCTTTGAATATTGTGTCGTGTTTTGTATTGATTTGTATTTGTTCTGGTATTTGTTTGTTTTGTGTTTTATGTTTGTATATCTGTAAATTTTCCCAAATGTTCATTATGGTGCCTTTGTGTGGTATATGTTTTATTAGTGATACATTCGTTATGTTTGGGAATTCGTGTCCTGTGTTTATTGCATGTGTGGCTAAATTGGATTTATATATTTCTGGTTTTTTGTATGCGTTTAGGTGTTCAAAATATACAGAAAAATATCTTAAACAAACAATAAAACTAATAAAAACAACTAAAAAATTTTCAACAATAAAAACAGACATATATATAAACAATAATCCAGAACCACCTAAAATGAATAGCCTAATAAAAATACACAAATTAAACAACCCAATACGTCCATTAATCAATTTCAAAAAAGCTCCTACATACAAAATAGCAAAAATAATAGCACAAAAACTAAAAAGTAACCATCTAATAAATAACCATCATAACATAAAAAATACATACGAATTAATAGACAAACTAAAAATAATAAATATAAATGAAAATACATTTTTCACATCATATGACATAACAAACATGTACACCAATATCCCAGTAGAAGAAACAATTGACATAATAATAAACAAACTTAAAGAACAAAATGAAAACAAACAATATATAACCGAAATAAAAAATAGTCTCCAACTAATACTAAAACAAAATTACTTTGAATTTAATAGCAAAATTTATCAACAGAAAGAAGGTTTAGCAATGGGATCACCATTATCAAGCATAATAGCAGAAATATTCCTACAACACATAGACACCAAAATACAAAATATCATAAAAACACATGACCCAAATGGCATATGGATAAGATATGTAGATGATGGACTATATGTATCAAATAACAAAAACACAAATGCAGAGAACATATTGAAACAAATCAATAACATACATCCCAAAATACAATTCACAGAAGAAAATGAAAAACATAACAAAATCAACTATTTAGACATAACCATCACAAGATACAACAAACACATACAATATGCAATATATAGAAAACCAACTTCCACTAACATCATTATACCTAACCATTCCGACCACCCACCACAACATAAAATGGCAGCATTTTATTCGTTATTTAACAGAATGTACAAAATACCCTAAACAAACAAGAAACTGACAAAGAAAGAAATATAATATACCAAATTGGTTATGAAAATGGATACAATAAAAATACTATGATCAAAATAGAAAATAAAATCAAATACAAAATAAAAACTGAACAATTAAGAATTAATCAAAATGAACAACACATAAATAATAACAACAACAACAAATGGGCCTCATTCACATACATAAATAACAAAATGACAAAACTAACAAAACTATTTAAAAACACAGATATAAAAATAGCATACAAAACTAATAAAAATAAATTACAAATTCTAAATAGCTCAAACAACAAAGATAATACAACAACTAATGGTATATACAAAATTGAATGCCAAGATTGCAATAAATGTTACATAGGACAAACAAAAAAACAGCTGAAAAAACGTTATTTTGAACACCTAAACGCATACAAAAAACCAGAAATATATAAATCCAATTTAGCCACACATGCAATAAACACAGGACACGAATTCCCAAACATAACCAATGTATCACTAATAAAACATATACCACACAAAGGCACCATAATGAACATTTGGGAAAATTTATAGATATACAAACATAAAACACAAAACAAACTAATACCAGAACAAATACAAATCAATACAAAACATGACACAATATTCAAAGCACTCAACATCGAAAATACACAAAATACAAAAACATATACCACAACCACACACAATAATACAATCGATAATGATACAATCGGACCCAACTGCAGAGTTCGTCAAAGTTTTGAATAATAAAATTAACCTATGTACACGGCTGTTTGATAACGCCACACGCCGTGCACTAAAACCCATTAACGCAGAAGCACCACAATTTGTTGGCCTACCTAAAATCCATAAGACCAATATACCGATTAGGCCATTGATAAATTTCACAACTGCGCCGAGCTACAATGTCAGCAAAAAACTTGCAGTGAAAATAAAAAACAGTATAAAGATAAGTAATAACCATAGTATAAGAAATAACATTGACCTTGTTAACAAATTGAAGAGCATTAAATTACGACCTAATTATAAAATAGCATCTTTTGATATTGTTGACTTGTATACGAATGTCCCTGTTCAAGAAACTCTCACTATCCTTAAAGAAAATCTTATTAACGCCAAAATATGTAATTCTGAAGAAATCAATGATTTAATCAATTTACTGGAAGTTATACTTGACCAAAATTATTTTACATTTAACAATAATTATTACATCCAAAAAAAGGGCCTAGCCATGGGGTCACCTTTATCTGGTTTATTGGCTGACATATACTTAAACCACTATGAGAATACATATTTGCTCAATGGCATAAATAAACTTTCCAAGAACATAATATCATATACACGCTATGTTGATGATACGTTTATAATTTTTAATGGCACAATACGACAAATAGAAAATATGAAATTATACATGAATAGTGTCAATAGAAACATACAGTTCACACTCGAGACAGAGATAAATAATAAACTTAACTTCCTTGACCTGACAATTACAAGACTAGATGAAAAGTTCCAATACCAAATATACCGAAAACCGACAACCACGGATCTCACGATAAATGCTGAATCACATCATCCCTTTTCTCAAAAAATGGCAGCTTATCATAGTTTAATACATAGGTTACTTTCCATACCATTAGATGACAAAGATTTTCACGAAGAACTGAACACGATCAAACACATAGCTAAGGCCAATGGTTATAAAAGATCAATCGTGGATAATTTGGTCAAGAAACACAGAAAAAAGAAAAACAACATAGAATTACAAGAAAATAATAAAAATAAAATTAGATATATAGCATCGGAATATGGTAACACCCTACCCAAAATTTTAAACAAAGTATTCGGTGGGATAAATATTAAAATGGCTTACCGAACTAATAATAACATTAATAAGATACTCGTACCTAAACATTCAAAATCAATTGAAGACAGGACGGGCGTTTATAAGATAATATGCAATGACTGCGACAGCTTTTACATTGGCCAAACTGGTAGACCTTTTAAAAGACGATTCAAAGAACATTTACCTAGAAAAGAATTTAGTAAAACAGTGTCAAATTACGCGCGCCATCTGATGGACAGCAACCATAGTTATACTGATTTCACAATGAACTTTCAACCCCTCCACATATGCAAAAAAGGTAATTATATGAATGCTATTGAAGAATACGAAATATATAAAGCTTACAAAAATAAAAAAACAGAAGAAGTCATCCTTAACGATCAGCTGTATTTCCAGTCCAATCTATTATACGACACAGCGATAAGAATACAGAACAAGGTCCATAGTGCACGACATATAACAACATGAACACTGCAGTCGACTATAGCATGTCATGGTGCGCACCATCGATATCGTGTGTGTCTATAATTTGGGCATTTTATGTTTTTATGTTTGTATTACATTTATTGTTGTGTGTTAGAATTGTGTGTGCAGTGTTTTTAATATTTTAACCATTGACGACCTTTAACAAGGGATATCCTGATGATGGGGCATATGCCCTGAAACGCGTCGATTGAAATATAGAGAAAAGGCCACCAGACGGACAAGAAAAAGGTAAACTATTTTACCAATAATACAACTTTAAAAGACCAAAGACCAACAAACAACCTTAATAACATCCAGCAGCCAACACACAAATACTTCACCAGAAACAAGATGGCGAAGGCTGAAGATGAGAGAACAGGAACTCTCGAAACATGTTCCAAATAGAAAAAACATCTTGAGGTAAATTTAGTATAAATATTAAAGTATTATATACATCAAGAAACGGAATGTAGCAGAAAGTGGTTGAATATATATATATATATTACTTGTGATTTCCCAATTTTCGGGCGGTCACGGCCTCACCAAACCCTGACCGTGGAATTGGCTTAGCTTTGACAGCTATGGTTGGGGCTCATTGCGTCACGTTCTGCCTAAACTGGCCATAGCTGTTATCGTGAGAGGTGAATTTAGAAATTAACCGGGGGGTAAATCAGGGGAATCACCAGAACTATTGAACAGCGGCTATCACCTTGTTCGAGTAGGAACAGCAAAGAAGGTGATAGACCCGTTTTAAGGTTATAACTATATAAAATCAGATATTATGATATCTGGCAGTTTAAAATGTAAGGCCGAAGCAAGGACAGGAGATGCCAAAATTCCTCCCTAACTTCAGTCCTTGTGGAAGCAACTGGATGCTACAGTCCAGGGGGGTCATAGTGTGTGTGGTAAGGAGGTTACTCGGGGGAGTAACGAATTAAAACCTTAAACTGACGTAAGCTGAATGAGCTGATAAGCCAATTAAATGATTTTATTTTGAGTCAAGAGATACTATGCTAAAGGCAGATGATTACAGTAGTTAATTTGTTCGAAAGTAATTGATTTAAATATGTTTTGCTCTATATGATATTTTATAAATGACTTTACTGATGGAAATGATTAATTCTAGGATAGAAGGTGTTTATTATGTTTTATGATGTTATACAATGTTAGAGTGTAAGAATTATAAACATGTGTGATGCATTCTACATTGTATAATTTTTTGGAGTGTATCTAGGGTAAGGTCATCCACCTGACCATGAGACATCAGCTGATGACTGGTGTTAGATATGTAGTATGTTCCTTATAATTGATTTGTAGATTCTTTGTTATTCAATTTAACTTAATGATTGAATAATAATTTTTATTGACAAAATAATTCTTTTTGGAAATTAAATTTTGTTGGAAAAAAAAATATTTTTGTTTTTTGCTGTAAAGGATTCTATTTTAATTCTTTATGTTCACTGTAGGTAGAGAAGGTGTCAGCTGATGTAAGATGTTTATGTTAGGGTATATTTGTGTTTGAATAAGTGGATAGGGACAAGTTGTTTATTTTACTTTATGTAACAGGATTGTTAACAGGTATATTAAGAGAAGTAGTAAAGAAAAAATAAATCCATAAAGACTTTGAGTTTTGAAAATTATGTTTAAAATAATTGAACCAAATGATGTAAAGTAACCTCCAAGCAGATTTTTGATAGGGTACGTAGATTTATTTAACTGTTTGAATCAAATTTGAATTTTATATTATATTAATTAAGGTGCAGATAGTGTGTGATTTAGTATCATAATTAATACAACATTATAATCAAACATAATAGAATTAACATAATAATATTTTATTTTTTTAGTAATGAATATGTGTATGCACCCAGTACTTGCTAAAGGCAACCCAGTATGTGTGTAAGGGGAGACATATCGGTTGAGGATCTGGTATGGTATAAGACTAGTTGTTGATTTATTGGGAATGTTACAAGGCTAGGGGTACTTTGGTGAGTACCTGTCCGATTTTATGGTGTTGGGATCTCGAATAGAGAAGTCCAGTAATTGTCGTTCAGGTGCAGCCATAGTCGCCAAGATAGGGGGGTAGTTTACCCATGACATAATATGAATTAAAGGGAGGTTGTTGGCGCCATATCCTCACCGATCCTCTTAGGGTTTAGCAATGAGAGTTTTTCTGTTTCAGCAGAAAACCTCTCATTGGGGGGGGGGGGTATTGTAACGGGGCAAAAAGGGGTAAAACCAATTTTAAGTATTTGTGATTTGAATATTCTCATTTTTATTTCGCCCAAGTGTAGCGTCGAGGCTGGTGTGAATTGGCATTGGAATGCAGACTTTCAACGAGAGTGCGTACGCGCCTCCATGCGCGCACACCCTCGGCCAATGTTCCCATGGTTTGGGCACGTATTAATACATTCTTTCGCGCCGTGTGCGTAGAGAACAGGGTCAGTCGACTACAAAACTCCCGTCTGGCCAGACGAACACAAAGGCTCGCGAGCCGAAAATTTATTAAAAATATAATGTGAGTTCAATTTAACAGTAATTTAACATGGACTAACTGTGAGATATTAATTCATCATCAGTGATAACAAAATTAAATCGTCAGTGATAACTTGATTCAAACAAACCTGCGAACAAAGAAAAGTACGGAGTGCAACACGTGATCGGCAAGGACACCCAAACCAAGTAACCGTATAAAATATTAACTTTTTCAGTCATGAATTATAACGTAAAGAGATCTCTAAAGTATGGGGAATAATTTAAATATTGTGTGAGTGAGTGTATGAGCAATACTGGGTTGTCTTAAACAAAATAGAGATACAATAGTTTAAGTTTTTTGTCTTCAAAATGTGTTTTCCTAGAAAGGAGGTAATAAACAATATTTTGTATTTTCAAAAATAAAGTAAAAGGAGCAATAAAAACGAATACCAAATATTTTGAAAGAAAGAATATAAAAGAAATGTGGCATTTGTCTAATAAAATAAAATGTAGTCTATACCGATTAGTGAAAGTAGTAAATTTTGTTTTCTTAAATGTAAATTATAATATTGTAGAGAGTTAATAAAGTAAAGAATTTGATGAACTGTTAAGAGTTACAAACATAGAATAATTAATTTTTAAAACTGAATATCAATAAAATGGATTAATAGCGTAACCACGCGTTAAGTCAATTATTACGCCAAATTAACATCACCTATCCCGTATAGAAAATTTCGCCAAACGAACGTGGTAAGTAACTGAAAATGTTTTAAGGTCTCCATATCTGTCCTTTAAAGATATTGGTGGCGACCTATGAGTAATTTGGAGTCTTCTGTTTGGTAAGTCAGTGTAAAGTGTAATCAGGGCGAGTGCGTAAAAAATCGCATGAGGTAAGTAGAAGTCACGTGGTGGAAATTGGTAAAGTAATAGAACGTAACAAATGGTATATTCCGTATTGAAGTTATTTTGCCATGTTTTTGGTGAAAATCCGGCTGTTCTATAAAAGTGAATAATATAAAAAGCTTAATCGCCGAATTAATTAATTAATTATAGTAGCGTAGCGTACGGTATTAACATTACGTCATTTTACTGAATCCCCATGCGCTCTGGTGACGGTGCGGTGTGATTAGGGTTTTCAATGCGGGTTTAAGTCAGTTCGGACCTGGCAGCAGTGGCGTCGACAGAGTTTTTCCCGGGCAGCGTTGAGGTTCTGTATTATTTTGAAAATCCTATCTTCCATGGATAAATAAACGCTAAGTGGTCTCCGGTGAGTGTGTTATATATATATTTGTATTCATTTTATCATAAAGAATCTTACATTTAACTTAAAATTAATGTGGATGCGAGTCGATAATGTTTAAAAGTTGTCATGTGGCGGACAGGTTAATGGCTGATTATTAAAGTTGTTTTAAATATTAATACCGCCTAAAATAGGGTATTTATAGTTTATATATATATATATATCTCATTTCAATTGTACACAAAGGGGCGTAAGGAAATTATTTTGTAATTTTTGTGGTACTGGCGTACTTTACGAAACTGTCTGTGAGCATATTGGGCTATATGCCACATACCTGTTCGAGTTTGTCAATTATATTGAAATTGTATATTAAGATGCATAATTAGTTTGAAGAACAGTTGTGAATAATAATATATTTTATATTAAATTATATTTGAATTGTAGATTATGAAGCATTGAGGCCTTGAGGGTGTTAAAGTAATTAGTAATTAGTAGTAAAAGAAAAACTTAAAGTGAAAAATGTTAAACGGGTTATGATGAGCAAAGTGAGTTTTTTCTATGCTGTGGGATGTGGGTGTTGTGAATTATGGGACACCGAAGTAATTATCATTATGAATGTTTAGGGTTCCTGACTTAGTCGAAAATTCTGATCTACTCCATGTGTGGTTAAACCATCTGCCACAATGCCATAAACTCATCTACTCTCTATCTTGGCCGCCACGGGAGGAACGACTGGACGCCACTCCACAGTACCCACGAGACATGTTCGGGACTATACTCAGGTGACATTTATGCCTTAAATATACTCTAGGCTGTGGCAGCAAATACCATGTGTTGTGACATTATTCTTAGTATAACTCTAGTTCGATTCTCATTTGTGCTCACGTCCAGCCGGACATAATGGTTACAAACTTTATCTGTTTTACTTTCTGAATGTAATTACGCCCCAGAATAAGTGTAGACCCGGCCGGGGCCATGTGTCCGGCGATCTTTAATGTTATACTTTTTCTAACGGTAAAAGTTGTGGGGAATCTGAATTTTAGTTATTTATGTGGGTGCTGTTCATATATGCTGGGGGACTTAACCGGCTGGTTGGGTCCCTATTACAATTGGGTGTTTTATTGATATATATATATATTTTAATAATTTAAAAAGAGGTTGGTTTTTTTTTAATGGGTTTTAAGGGTTTATGTTGTTCTTTAACCAGAGGCCGTCACCTGTTGGTGCAGTTGTCTGCAGGAACCTGACAGGTTATTTTCTGTTGAATCTGGTTCGGGCACATGTCTGCGGCTGGGTCAATTCATTCTCTGTGAATTCTTTTATGTATTTTTATAAAGCTTGAACTATAGATTTTACAATTTTATAAAATTATTTTGGCTCTTTAATAATTCTTTAATAACTAAATTCATCATTTTTTTTTGTTTACTGCCATAGTTAGTTCAGGATCTGTTGAGTTTTTTTTACATATATTTATAATATTAGCTTCACACTATTTCATTTTATAATTGTAAAGTTATAAAATCCGCCTCAGTTTATATTTTATTTTCTGGTGGTTATGTTCCACTTGGGTTTTCTTTAAAATTTTTTGTATTCTTATAAAAGCTTAAAAGAAAGTGAGAACTTACAATTTTATAAACCCATACAGACATGTTAACCTTGTGATGGTACTTTACTATCTGGGGACAAACCCAATTTTTTTAAATTATGAATTGTAACTTGAGAGTTTGTACAGGCTGCTATGCCAATTTAAATTGGCAAATTCTAGTCCTTATAATTAAATTAGTTTGGAATTCTGTTATACTCTTAGGAGTCAAGGGATTTTGGGTTTTTTCATGAAAATTTATATAAGGCGTTGCCGGCCACTTAAACTGATTACAGTAGCCTTGGGTCATGTTGACTATTCCAGATGTTCTCCACTTTCATGTCTGGGTATGATAGAAATATACAGGCCATCTGCCAGGTTGAACATGTGTCTGTGATATGTGTATATATTTATATGTGTATTTATGTGAATTATGTATTCTTTATGTCAGTTTGTTATAATCAGGGAATGTTTATACAACTATGTGATTATAGATATTAAGGAATTTTTAATTGTGATATTAGATATTGTATTATGAGGGTAATTTTAAATTGCAAATTTGGGGAATTTTCATACTAAAGAATTGTGCATGATGATATATTAAACGTGAATTGTGATAGTACCTTTTTAAAAGAAAAATTGCAATTAATATGTATAAATACAAAAGGGTTTCCTGATATAATAAAGTTGTTATCGTTTGTTAATAGCGAGTTTTAAGTCCTGTCTCACTGGACCCAGCGCATTTTATGCTTCTCCTAGGCCTTCTGCCTAGTTTTAAATAACTCATAGCCTCTCCTTAAAAAAAGAAAAAAAAGAAAAAAAAGGGGGTTACAATATGACTGATATTGTCTGACACACTTCAATCGTCGACATATTTAATTGAGATCTAAACTTAATTAACTCCCTTTGTTCATTAATTGGAAGGTTAAATACATTAATTAATCCACCCTTCATCATCTCAAATTCTTCTCTTGTATTTATTATTTTCTTTCTACATATTTTTCTTATTTTCTTGGGCTTCTTTTCAAGGTATTTATTATCCTCTTTGCTGTTGTTATTTTTATTCTCAGATAATATTACACCTTGGTATTCTCTAATTTCTATTTCCTTCCTGCTCTCTTCTGTTTTCGGACTTACTTTAATACCTTCAGAAGTACTCTCTAGTGTTTCATTCAAATTCTTGAAACCACTGTCCATTGTTTCCTCTAACTTTCTGAAACTTTCATCCATTTGTTTATTTGTCTCCTCCTTGTATTCATCTACTCTTTGGCTAAGTGTGTTACTGATCATTTCAATCTTCTCATGAATTTGCTTTATATTTTTATTATTTTCTTCAAATTTTGTGTTCATATATTCCCTTTGTCCGTCAATAGTTTCTCTCAATTCATGGTTTGTCTTATATCTCCATGAATGGTCTCAATTTTTTCGTTTAGTTGTTTTACTAAACTTTCCTGAATACTGTCTATTTTCTCATTGGTTTGCTTGTTATTTTCCTCCTGTTTCCTAAAATTTTCATCTATTTTATCAAATTTCTCGCTCAAGGTTTTATTTTGTTTCCTTGAGTTTTCCTCCTGTTTCCTCAAATTTTCATTATTTTCTTCTTTCATCTGTCTTATTAAGTTTTCATTGTTTTGTCTGCTTTGTTCAGCCATTAATTTCATTATTTCTTGCCAATTTGGTTCTTCTCTGGCTACCGCTTTGTCACCCGCCTGTTGCTCCTTTTCCGTGTCCATAACTACTTCGGTTTCTTCTTTATCGCCTGTCGGTTGTTCCATTTCACTGTCCGTGACTACTTCTATTTCTTGTTCCTGTCCATCTTCTTCCTTCTCCGTGTCTTCTGCCCTCTTCTTTGACTTGCCTCTGGTATTATGCATTTCTTGGCTTCTTACAGTTGCCAACAAAAATTAGGTTTTTCGTTATTATTATTTACTTATATATTTCAAAATTCTTTCCTAATTTGAGCCCTCTAAGTTGAGCGCCATTTTGTAACGTCTTCTACGAAATTACGTCTATCTATCTGTTATGTTTAATACGTTTGTATCCTGCTAGTGTTATTTATTTTTAATCGAGAGTGTGTGATTATGAAAATATTGACCACAGTTTTCTTTATTAGGTATTATATCGGTGCTGTTGTTTGAAAATGGGTAGGAGAGAGAGAGAGAGAGAGAGAGAGAGAGAGAGAGAGAGAGAGGAGAGAGCGAGAGAATTCCTCTCTTTGTATACGGTTTAATCGTTCAATTTTTTCGCGCATGACATCAGCTGTTCTGCACTTTCTAACTGACTGAAAGGTTATGTTGTCCGGCGTCTTTCATACGTTCTTATGTCGGAGTTAATTTTCTTCCTCTTCTCTGCTATTAACCTCTTTCCTGTGACAGAGCTGCTATCTACCAGAAATAATACACAATCAGTTACCTAAAAGAAAGGTATTTATTTATTGAATTTAGTTTAATTTTCTGGAAATTATTGTCTCCAAATCATGAGTTTTACAATCGATTATTTTTCGAATCACAACATTTTTCGATATAAGTTCTTTTTATATAACACAACAGATGTCTTAAATTACAGTTATTTGAAAAAATTAATTAATTATATATTTCAGGGTTATTTGAGGGTTCTTTGAACTATAAGAAAGTCAGAAATGCTTATTTATTAGTATCATACTTTACATTAATTAATATTTGTTTACTTAAAATCTGATTCAACAAGTTTGTTTTTTAAACGCCAGAGCGCAGACTACGTATTCCCACAGAAGAAAAGAAAGAAAGATGGCTGCCGATTTCTGATGAATTACTTTTCTGACGTTTATACTTTTTGGATAAATAAATAAAGTTTATAATGTTCCCACTATGTTTTCTTATAAATTGAAAGATGTGGTAGTGTTTCTAGTGTTCATTACTTGTTGGTGATGTGTAATTTTTTAGTTTATTATAGGAGGCGATCTCACCCAAGAAAGTTACAGTTCTGAATTACTAGACCATGAGATGGTTAGAAGAATTTTCTGTTTTCATTGATTTTCTGGCATTAATCATTGTGGTTCCATGGATGTCTCAGTTGTAGTGGCTGGTGCTGACTCGTTTCATTAATTTAGTATGGTGGTTTTTCCGAATTGTAGTTATTAAATTTTTAAAATTTACTGGGCATTATTTTTTGTCATCTACTCACTTGGAATACCATTTAACAATTGATTTAATTTCTTGTTGATTAGTTACTCTTAGTAACCAAGAAATTGATGATTTTTTATTGGCTAACCTAGGTACAGTTTTAGTAAATAGGCTAGTATTAATTATTATTATTTCTTCCCTTCTTTTAGAAAAAATACTCCTTTATTCTTTTTAACTATAATTAAATTTAATTTATATAAAGTTTTTCTTCACATCTTTTGTAATGTACCAAAATAGCAGTTACATAAAATAAATGTCTAATACGTCAAATAGAAGAATAACATGAAAATATTTCATCAAGCATAGAAGAAGGAACAGGAGAATACAAATAAAATGTGTATCTACGAATGAATAATATTGAACCAACCCAACGAAGAAGAAAGAAGAGTAATAAGAATATCATCGAGTATAACAAAGAGAGAGAAAATACCATGAGCCAATATAATACGTTAGCATCCATGCCCAATAGATCAAAATAGTGAGGGGATATGCCGAAAATAATTATCAAAGTAAGAAGGAGACGAATCAAATGCAATCACCATAGTGAAAAAACAAACTAATTTGTTATGAGTGTGAAATAAATATAGGACAATGACTACCATAATAATGAATGAAAATATGGAAGAATATGACAATATTCAGGGAACATGAATTATTACAAATAATGTGTAACCAAGGAAAGCACCAACAGTGACAAATAACTAACCAGAAGAAGAAAAAGAAGAAGAAGAGGAAAAGAAATGTACCATGAAAAATGAAGATTATGTATGAACAGTACAAGACATCAACATTCACAAGATATGGAAGGAATTAAAATCAATGTAGTGACCAGAATAAGTGTAATGATTATTGGAATACCAATAATAAAGAAACCAAGTGTTGAGCATCAATAAGTGATCACAAACAATGACGGTGAATACTAATATAAGTGTAACAACATGTGATATAATAACATTTTACCCCAAGTAAACAGCACAAACAATACCAGTGAAAATGTTTATAACGGAGAGAAGTGATTAACCTTTTGTAAGTGAAAGAATCAATGATTAACAAGTGAAATGCACAGACAATTAGTGTAACAAGTTTAATCCAAGATTGTAAAACCACAGAGATAATCAATAAGACCACCAAAAATATGATACAGAAAAGTGAATTAATTGTTCATAGGGATTAATAATAAAAGCTTTGTAATCCTTAATATGAAATGTGCCTGAATGTCATAGCAACACAGGACAAAATTTAGATGAATGTCAAGACAAATAGTAGCAAATAAACTAATTTGTTGAGTATAAACAAGTCAATGTACCAAAGCCTAGGTACAATCCACCAGAATATGTAACATAATTAGACTAAGAAAACCAGTATTATTGTTTCAACAAATAGTGTAAAAATGTGTACAAAATGTGTAAAACTTAATAATAAACCATTGTAGTAGAATGCCATAATGAGATGGCAATAGTTGAGATGAATACTGTAAAGAACTATGAAGCACATTGTTGTCAGACAAATGACACATAACCTCACATGAGTTGAACCTACAACATAAAATTATATACATTAATTAAACCAAGTAGTTATCCATAATTGTTTCAAACAGAGACTAAATAAGAATAAAAATGCAAAACAATGAATACCATTTGAACTGAAGGACACAACAAATGAATCAGATTAAATACAATAACATTAAACTAAATAGACAGAACCCCAATGTGACAAGAGAGTTAGTCAAAAAACATTATCAAAACTTATAAAGAGAATGTAAAAAATGTTACCAGTAGTTAGAGAAATGTTCAATACTGCTATGAGAACATCTCACAAATATTATACTAGTAACTTAATAATTGAAATTTAATAAACTAACTAACTGCAATCATAGAACCAGGTGTAAATAACCACCATACAATAACTTAGAGAGATTTCAAATAACAAAAAGTTAGTGAATACATTGAACTAACCATGTACAACAATTGTACACAATTTTAATTATTAACAATATATCCCATGTGTACTAAAATAACTAAATAAGTGACAAGATGGCGAGATGAGAGCATAATGTGTTTTGAATCATACTATATGTGTATACAAAATAACATTTTACCAAAATAAAGTATGACAAACGTATATAGATATACCTATTAGTGTTATGATACAAAAAATATGTAGTAGAATAAGGGATAATAGCAATATAAGTAAATGTAAACAATCGGACATAGTTGGTATATACGCCATTAACAAATTGTGTTTAAACTATAAATATAGCAATATTATGTATTAACGTGAAGGAGAAATGGACTCAAAATGTTTAGTAATAAGTATTAAGATGTAATTACAATGAAATATAGTGAAAAAGACTTATTTGTGTTAAGAACCACTATATGAGTTTTGAAGAAGATCAAGTGAATTATTAATGGACGGAATTATTGCTTGTTTGGACTTAAAATAAAGCCGCAAGTGTCCACGATTTAATGCCACTATCCAAATGACGATATGACAAAAAATAAGAAAATTATAGCCATTATAAAATTTTCGATCATTTTCGAATGTCCAGGTATACGTCAGAGATAATCTCAAACCCAGACTTAGTGACGCTAAAAATTAGAATTTTTATTTAACCAAAGCGTTTGGGGTAGAGAGTATGACTTTCTAAACCAATCAAATGGCTTAATTTCACCAGACGAAAAGAGACGCTTTAGCGAGATTGTTTAATCGTTTTTCAACACTCAAGGCGACAGGAACGTGTCACAGTCAGCAAGACATATTTTAAAATGTGCGCGTCACCCCCAGTAACATGGTCAAACATTAACCTATACTGAACACCCCATTATCGAGTGACAGTGAAATAAGTGAATAGTGAATAGACATGACCAGTGTATAATAAGGGTCATGTCCAGTGAAAATAAACAGGGAGTATGATATTTTAACAATTTAAAAAAAATACTAAATGGAATAATTCTCGTTGATTAAATGAAAGTTATTGTTTGACTGCACTAGTCAAGTTAACGCTTGAGTGCCTAAACAGATAATGATGAATAATTATCAGAGTTTGATGAACAAAGTTATAGCCCATTGTGACGGCGATAATTAATTAAAAGATGTATTTTATATTTAAAGAATAATTGATAACGGCGGAATTAAATTTAAATACCGCTCACTAGTACTTGTAAATATAGTCGCTTAATTGACTATGAATTTTGACTTGATGAATAATAATTTTCTTTTGTGAATACTATCATTACTGATAATTCTACATCATATTAATAGTAAATAAAGCGTTTGTAAAAATAATATTAAGAATCTTATATAACATTACTTATTATAAGTAACCACTTACTCTCATCTAGGCAAACTAACCTAGAACCAAAACGTATATTTTGTCACAGAGAAACACTTCTGTCCTCAAATGATTTTTATAAAATGAAATCGATAATAAGAGTTTTTTAAATTTTTTTCTCTTTCCAGTACATAGTAGTAATAACTAATAAATTAATAATAATATTTTAATAGTGCAACGTTCAAAGCACGTGTTGACAAATTTAGCTTCACTAGACCTCAGAATACCATACGATAGTACGATAGTATTGACTATCGTATTGAGATTAATAATTTTAAATTTTTGTTCTTTTT
This sequence comes from Magicicada septendecula, assembly GCA_034769895.1. Taxonomy (NCBI): domain Eukaryota; kingdom Metazoa; phylum Arthropoda; class Insecta; order Hemiptera; family Cicadidae; genus Magicicada; species Magicicada septendecula. The sequence continues at coordinate 252,984,895 of CM068369.1, forward strand.
CATCATAGTAGATAAGTAAACATTGTTATTTATTAACACATCTTTATATCTTGTATCATGTATCTTAAAAGAATTCACGAAAATTGGTAATACAATTAACCAAAATGAACATAACCTAGTTCACCATATTATCGTACATTGTAACAGTGTTACCAGCCTTGAGCTGCAGAAATCTCAATATTTGTTTAATTTGTTGTTGTTTATAAAGATATCAATATTAATTGTTTTAAAAGATTTTTGCTAAATTTCACTACTGTCAATAAAATCCTCAGTTTATTACCAGTGGATACAGAGTCTTCATTTCTATAAAATAGAAGCAAATAGTTTATTTTTTAGAAACAATTATTTCACAAGGTGGCGGCAATATTTAAATTATTGATATTATATTATTCAACTTACAATTGAATATCTGAATTATTTTATTTTATGTGCATTTTTTTGATATTCAAACGGAATATCTGTATGTTGTAAATGTATTTACAGTGAGAAGAAGTCGCCCATCGAGAAGAGTGAAGATATTCACGGATGGTAAGTGGGGAGGTGAATACAGTGAATTATTAGTGAGTTTAATACTCTTTTAAACATGAACTTTAACTTCCAATCACCCATTGCTAAATAATTATACTAAATATTAAACACACCTTATGACGACGTGAGAGTCTACAACAACAACAAAAACATTTCAATTCTAATAATCAATCTATAATTAAACAGATAATAACGTTGTTTTATTACATCAGTACAAGTGATAATAACGTTGTTTTATTACAACGTCTGAGCGCGAATTAGGACGACGATACCTAATAATTGAATTAAATAAATAAACAATTTTTCAACCTAATTCGACGGCAAGTACATTACATAGATAAAAAGATGTATAGAAGGTCAACGTCAAAGAAACGAGCGGCAGAGGCCGAAAGAGAGGCTAGAATGGAGGAGAAAGAAGCGACGTCGGCAGAGGACGTAGAAGAAATGCTACTGGCAATAGAAGATAGACAACCTGAACCGGCGGAGGATGATCAACAACCAGAAGGTGAACCAGAGAGCACACAAAAGGAAACCCAACCCGAGAAACCGACGCAACCAGGAGACACAAATATCATGCAGGAAATGTACAGTCTATTGAAGGAATTAAAGGAGGACAGCCGATCCACAAAGCAGAGTATAGAATCATTAAAGGAGGACAGCCGATCCACAAAGCAGAGTATAGAATCTTTGAAGGAGGACAGCCGATCGCTATCAAAGAAAATGGATGAAAACAGTCAATCCACAAACCAGAAAATAGAATCTTTGAGGGAAGATTTGAATAATAAGATAGATGAAACAAAGAAGAAGACGGAAGAGTTATTGGAGCAAAAATATGGAAATAATGAAAGAAAATCTATCTGCAGAATTAGGAATCAAAATCGATGAAACAAACAAAAAGATAGATGAAATGAACGAGAAAATCAATAAAGAAATTGAGTCAATGAAGAGTGATAGCGAGAAGATATGGCAACAGATGGCCGACAACAGCTGCAGAACTGAAGAAATTGCAAGAAATACAATAGAAGTAATTGATAAGAAATTGGAAGGAAACATAGAAGCGACGGAGGAGAGGATTGCAGTGATGGCAACAGAAATCCAGGAAGAGATGTCCGACATACGGAGAGAAGGTGAGATTAATAAACAGAAAATTGTACAAACTGAAACAGATCTCAACAACCGCATCGACAGTCTCGAAGAAACCCGCAACAAACAGATAGAAGTAATAGAATGTAGACAGACGGAAATGGTAGTCGCACACACCACAATAGGGGAAAGGTGTGAAGAGATCTCAACAACAGTGAACGCGGTCAAACATCAAGTGAACAACGACCGAGAACAGTTAACTGAGCGGCAACAGAGAGAGTTCAGCGACCTCAGGGACGAAATGAACCGCCTGAGAGCATTTCCAAATGTACTAGCCGGGTTACCACACCTGGATGGACGGGAACATTTCTGCGCATATATTAAAAATCCGCTCGAGTTCCTGGAGAGGGTGGATGAAGTACTTAACAGAAATAGAGAGAACCGATGGTCAGTAATCAAAGGGATGTTGGACGAGTATTTCCAAAACGTGTTCGACAATTGGTGGACAGTAACCAGACATGAGGTAGACAGTTATGCAGCATTTAAAGTGGCCTTTAAACTAAAATATTGGTCCAAGTCCATCCAGAACATCATAAGAGATGACATCACGAATGGCAGATATGATCCCAACGGCAGACAGTCAATGACGACCTACTTCCTAGGGAAAATCTGTTTAGCAAGAAATTTGGAACCAGCCATACCGGAGGAGTGCCTGGTGACGAAACTGGCCTACCATTTTAACCAAGGGGTGTCCCAGGGAAGACTCAACGCTCAAATCAAGACGATACAAGGGATGTGCGCACTCTTAGAAAACCATGAGAGGGAGTGTTATTATCAAAGGAACCGCCAGGGACCAGGACAGCCATATGATCGGAGTGGACCAGGTAACAATAATCCGAACAACAATACTGACAGAAATAACTATAGAGAGAATTTTAATAACCCTCCACGATTCACTAATCACCAGAGTCCTAGACAGAATAACGGTGGTGACAACAACAACCATACAGACCGGGGAAATCTAAACAACCCTAGGCCGAATGGTTATCAAGGAAACAACAATTATCGGCAAAATAATAATTACTACTGACCTCCTAATAACCAGTCTCAGAATAACCAATATAGACAAAATAATGGTAATAACCAGTTCAGAAGAGTACACTACACTAATGCCAGTAGAGGTGGAGGCAGAAGACCATACTACCAGGGTCGCCAAAGTTTCCACAATAATAATAACAGTCGACGTAACAGCGACGGAGATGACCAAGAATCAGGTTATCGATCCAACAGGAGTCGCAGTAATGAAGATAATCGGCCAATAACAAGAAATACAGAAGTCTACCATAACGGGAATGGGCCAGGGTCCCAAGAACCAAATGCATCAACTTCATCGGACAGGCACCCAGACAATGGTGACCTGCCTTTAAATGGGCACCGGCAGTGAAAAACACGACGTCACCCTCACTGAACCGGTCTATTGGGTCTAACGTATTGGAAAATACCATGGAATCAATTGAAATTCGCCAAAACCACTACCTGAAAAATATTCGACAAGATCTCATGGAAGAGAAAGAAAATAGCATCAGCGACACCGTCAACAACGAAATAGCCTACATATCAGTCAATGTCAACGGAATCAAAGCAACAGCCATGATAGACACAGGGGCAAATGTATCCTTAATCGATAAAATGGAACTAAATCGAATACAGTTAGGAAATAAAACAATCATACCAACATTGCCAATAAATAACATTATCCTAATTGGAGCAACGGGTCGGCAGAACAAAACTATCCGACACCAGGTACAATTAGAAGTGTCAAGCAACGGTGAAACAATCCCGATGATTTTCTTAGTAGCGAGTGGGCTATCCTTTACCCTGTTAATCGGATGTGATATACTGAGGAAATATGCAGCCATCATAGATATGGACAAAGCCAAAGTATCATTAAAATCATGTGAAATTGAATGGACAGCAGCTTTGATTGAAAATAGGAAGGCACCTCCTGAACACATAATATACTACATACGGGAAGGCCATAACCAGAGAGAGAAAATGTCCATCAACGGAGAGGTTCGCCATAGCCAAGAAGACACATTATGGATGGAGAAAATAGCTGAGATTAAGAAATTCCAAACAAATAACGTTGATAATGTATTAACTGATGAACAAATAGAAAGACTAATTCAAATTTATAATCGTTATAGGCATGTATTTTCAGATACGCCAGGTAAAGTGAAAAATTTTCAGTGCGAGATAAAGTTCAGAGAGCAGGCTGAATTCAAAAGAAAATCATACCCTATCGCATTTTCACTGAAGGAAGCAGTTCGCTTAGAGATACAGCGATTGATAGAAAACGACATAATCGAAATAAGCAACTCCCTGTACACCAATCCTATTGTAGCTGTACCAAAGAAAAATGGTGCAGTAAGGATTTGTTTAGACGCCAGGGAGATAAACAAAGCCATAATTAATGACAGGACATCGCCTGGAGAAATCGACAAAATTCTAAAGAAATTTCATGGCATACGATACATCAGTATATGGGACACAGTGTGTGGGTATTGGCAGGTGGAGTTACACCCCAACAACAGAAAGTATACGGCCTTTATTTTTGAATGGCGTAACTACCAATTTAAAAGGTTACCCTTCGGCCTGGTAAATTCTGTAGCAGTTTTCGTGAAATGTATGGACGAAATCTTAGGCCAGAATACACTACAATTTACTACAGTGTATGTAGATGATTTACTAATTACCTCCGATAACTGGGAGGAACACTGCAACAGGGTGGCACAAGTATTATGCAAATTATATGAAAATAACATAACACTAAAGCTGGAGAAATCCAAACTCATAGCAAATGAAGTGCAATTCTTGGGCTTTAACTTGTCTGAAACTGGCATAACCCCAGCACAAGAAAAGATGGAGGCGATACAGTGTTTCCCAGTACCAAAGAACAAGAAACAATTGCAATCGTTTCTTGGTATTTGCAATTATTATAGAAAATTCCAACATAACTATTCAGAATTGACAGCTAAGTTTTCCCAACAATTGTCATCAAAGGAGAAATGGAGATGGGGACCGGAACAGGACACAACATTTGAATTGATAAAAGATGGATTTCTTAAAACCGTAATGTTGCATCATCCAAACTTTAACAAGAATTTTTACATGAATTCTGATGCAAGTGATGTAAGCCTTGGATCAATATTGTATCAAGAAGACCAGGAAGGCAACCATCAAGTGATCAGTTTTGCTAGCAGGACACTCAACAAGTGTGAGCGCAACTATCACACTACTGAAAAGGAACTTCTTAGTATAGTGTTCGCTTGCGAAAAATTCAGAACGTATATTTTGGGATACCCAATCACAGTACGCACGGATCACAAATCGATATCTTTCTTGAAAAACTGTAGATTAAAACATGGCAGACTGACGAGATGGACACTAACGCTCCAAGAGTACGACATACATTGGGAATACGTCCCTGGTAAAAACAACATAGCTGCAGACGTGTTGTCCAGAGTAAACATATTGGCCGAAATATTTGAGGGAGAGAAAGAGACCATCGCCAAGGTTTACCATCTTTTAAAAAGCAGATCCGAATTGGCAGACATATTAACTAATACACAAATTCATCAGCGAAAAGATCCTAAAATTTGCCAGATAATACAAAGATTGACAGAACACGATGAAGGAGTTGTGCAATATTACTGTATCCACAACAATATATTATTCACTAAAACCAAACAATCTAGTGCTCAATGGAAAGTTGTAATACCAAAGATTATCGAAAAAGAAATTGCAGTTGACTACCATGTGCGATATAGACATATGGGAGCAGTAAAAGTAGTCAAAGCATCACATGAGCATGTCTTCTTCAAAGATATGAACCGTAGAGTAAGAAGATATATACAACATTGTCATTTGTGTCAATTAGTTAAATGCAGCAATGAGAGGAGAGAAGGGGTAATGATACCCATTACATCTGCAAGAAAATTAGAGAAGGTGTTTGTGGATATTTGTGGACCATTTCCACGAAGTGGCGGCAGACACCAATACAAATATATAGTGATAATCTTCGATCACTACACAAAATTCACTAAACTCTACGCCATAAACAGGGCAACAACCAACAAGATTTTGGACGTTATCACATCAAAGTACATCCCAGAGATAGGAAAACCCCAGTCAATAATAACGGATCACGGAACGCAATTTCGAGGCCGAAAATGGCGAGATACTTTAATAAACCGAGGTGTGAAAACATATAAAACATCAGTATATCACCCTAACAGCAACCCTGCTGAGAGAGTTTTGAGAGAAGTAGGCAGAATTTTAAGGACATACTGCCACGCCCGACAGCGAAGATGGGAAGAATATTTATCCCCAGCTGAAGATTTCATTAACTTAGCTTGTCACCAGTCGACTAATGAAACGCCCTATACTGCTATGTTTCAGCAAAGACCACCCCGAGAAATTACAGAAATAATCAATTTTCCACCAGAAAGTGAATTTGAATTTGAACAAGACAAAATTCTTTAACAATGCAGTCGAACGAGCTGAGAAACTCAGGCTCAAGTATAAAAAATCACAACCTAAGATCATAACATACGAAGTGGGAGACAAGTGCTCTTAAAAAATCGAGAACTCCCAAGTGCTATAGAAGGAATTGCTAAAAAATTGTTACTGCTATACACAGGCCCATATACTGTTACCAGGAATAACATGAACAACACATACGAAATACAAAACCCTGTGACAAAGAAAATAAAAGGCAACTACAACCAGACTTCCATGAAACGATATATTGAGAATTAAATAATGCAAAAAGAGTGAAATATTACGATGGAGACTATTTATTATTGATACTAAGTACGAAGTGAAAATATAACTATAAGAATAAATGTTGACTATATTTTAATTTTATGATATAAAAGTGTGATCCGCAGAAATAATGTAAAGGATGAAGAAAATTGTAATTACCCGTACTAAATAAAAAAGAGGATTATATACGAGACCGACACATGACAACCTGGCACAAATATAACCATATACATAATTTCCAAGAGCCAAGTCAACCAGTAATTCAACATCTAACCCGTACTACCAGTGCAAAAAGAGGATTATATACGAGGCCGACACACACCATCTTTGGCATAAAATATATGAAGCATATAATAATAATTTCCTAGAGCCTAGTCAACCAGTAAAACACCATCTTACCTGTACTAATAAGGAGGAGAACTATACGAGAAAGACAAACAACATCCATGGCAAGTAAACTAATTTCCAAGAGCCGAGTCAACTAGTAGAATAACAGCTGACCCGTACTAATAAAGAGGAGATAATATACAAGATGATATGCAGAACGAGCAACATAAGAAGTTGGAGAAATGGAATCAAGTAAATATTATTGATATAAATCATAGATGATACATAAACACGAGGCAAGACACTAGAAGAGAGCCTATACCAAATGAAATATAACACAAAGACGTGAATCATGAAAATGACGTGGATTATGAAATGACGTTTAATGTAATACCAAGAGAAAAGCTTAATTGATGACGAAGAAGAATGAAAAATAATATATTAACGAAGAAGATCATGTGAATGTACCAGTGATGAAATGTAAACAAACTATCCCTGTAAAATGTGAAGAATTTAGTTAAGTTGAATCAAGATGAAGAGAATATAATAATGTATAAACCGCAGATGCGTGAGATGATCCCAAGGATATTTATTATTTGTCGAAAGAACGACCACTTTATATTTTGAATTGATTTGAGATGAATGACTGATGAGATATTCCAGCAATCATTTATATTATTGACAGAGATGATGTTCCTCTGTATTTATTGATGTTAGTATGGCCAGCAGAGATGTATGCCAAAGTGAGCCACTCTGAACTGCCCCAGCTAAAATTATGTTAGGGAATTAGGGAATTAAATAAACAAGGGAGATAATTATATAGAAAGGAAATAATTATGATTCAAATAGAAGAAAATGAAGGGATATAAGAAAAGCATAAGAGTCAACTTGGAAATGTACAACAATTGATGAATTCTTCAATAAAAATAAATATACGAATTCAGAATTAATCAATTCTTATAGGAAGGCAAATGTAACATACCAAAATAGCAGTTACATAAAATAAATGTCTAATACGTCAAATAGAAGAATAACATGAAAATATTTCATCAAGCATAGAAGAAGGAACAGGAGAATACAAATAAAATGTGTATCTACGAATGAATAATATTGAACCAACCCAACGAAGAAGAAAGAAGAGTAATAAGAATATCATCGAGTATAACAAAGAGAGAGAAAATACCATGAGCCAATATAATACGTTAGCATACGTTAGCCAATATAAACAGATTCGAGCACGGAGTTCCATATTTTGTGTTCACATTTGTTAAGACCACGATTCTGACCACCTGATATTACGTAAACGTGTTTGTTCTACCTAAATATCTTCACACAATAAAGGCTACGTCTCAGTCATTACGAATAATGTTTATACAAATGTTATATTTTAATATATGAAACAGGAAGAATCATACATATTAGAGTTTGCTTACTTCGATCCCTCTCTCTCTATCTCTCACACATACAAATTTAGTATACAGAATTGTTCTCTAACTACAGCTGCAATCGTTCAGTTTCTAAACGTAAAAATTATTCACATTAAAACATTATCAAGTGCATTCTCTAACTACAGCTGCAATCGTCCAGTTTCGTCAGCGTACACACACACACACACACATACACACAAGTAAAAAAATTCATTTTACATTGATTAAATATATATCGCAAACAATATTATAAAATAAATACAATATTTAATTTTGACATTGTAAGATTTTATCACCACTCATGATTATTATCGTATGCATATGTGTACAGAACAAACATAAATATAGTTTACAGACCAATGTAATGCAATATTTTTAAAAATTCATTTTGCATTGATTAAATATATATATCACAAAGAATGTTATAAAATAAATACAATAGTAATATTAATTTTTGACATTGTAAGATTTTAATAAAAAAGATAACGATTCATTAACAACAAAATGGACTGCACACATACATTATTCCTGTTCCAGGAGCGACTTGACTGCAGTGATCTGCAATCGTTCAGTTTCTAAAAGTAAAAATTATTCACATTAAAACATTATCAAGTGCATTCTCTAACTACAGCTGCAATCGTCCAGTTTCGTCAGCGTACACACACACACACACACACACACACAAGTAAAAAAATTCATTTTACATTGATTAAATATATGTATCGCAAACAATATTATAAAATAAATACAATATTTAATTTTGACATTGTAAGATTTTATCACCACTCATGATTATTATCGTATGCATATGTGTACAGAACAAACATAAATTAGTTTACAGACCAATGTAATGCAATATTTTAAAAATTCATTTTGCATTGATTAAATATATATATATCACAAACAATGTTATAAAATAAATACAATATTAATAATAATTTTTGATATTGTAAGATTTTAATAAAAACAGATAACGATTCACTAACAACAAAATGGACTGCACTCATACATTATTCCTGTTCCAGGAGCGACTTGACTGCAGTGATCTGCAATCGTTCAGTTTCTAAACGTAAAAATTATTCACATTAAAACATTATCAAGTGCATTCTCTAACTACAGCTGCAATCGTCCAGTTTCGTCAGCGTACACACACACACACACACACACACACACACACACACAAGTAAAAAAATTCATTTTACATTGATTAAATATATATATCGTAAACAATATTATAAAATAAATACAATATTTAATTTTGACATTGTAAGATTTTATCACCACTCATGATTATTATCGTATGCATATGTGTACAGAACAAACATAAATATAGTTTTCAGACCAATGTAATGCAATATTTTTAAAAATTAATTTTGCATTGATTAAATATATATATATATATCATAAACAATGTTATAAAATAAATACAATATTAATAATAATAATTGACATTGTAAGATTTTAATAAAAACAGATAACGATTCACTAACAACAAAATGGACTGCACTCATACATTATTCTTGTTCCAGGAGCGACTTGACTGCAGTGATCAGACCTACAGAAAAAGTACACTTTATCGTAATTACTTTGTAGTATAAACATTATACTTACATTGTCTATATATGACTCCGTTTTCCTCTTTTACACCCTGTAAATATATAATATACCGCCTTCCTTATTTGTTCGGGGGTTAGGATCGACTCGAGATCACATGAAAATGTTTTTTGTTGTGTAAACAAATAACAAATTCAAGTAATATGAGGCTAAGTTACGGTGGCTCTGAAAAGAACCGATTAATAATTAGACCTAACGTTTGTGTGTTGTTTTTATCATTTTAGCTGTGTCACCACAAACTGGCACTGCGGCATTACTCGAGCATGTAAAGCGTTAGGACAATCGTCCACCGTCCAGTCTTCAAATCTAACTTGACACGAACTACATCGTACAGTATCGCCATCCTCCTCGTACACAAACCCAGCGCGTGCCAGTGTTTGTGGACTCTGGTTGACATTCGGATACTTTAAATGGTAATCTTTACGTACACCCACTCTCTGTATTTTAAAATACGTGCGTAGACGTCGTAAATATTCTTCATGATTGTACTTCATTGTACAGCTGTAAATGAAGAGTAATTTGCATGACTTCCCTTACACATTTATATGTAACTAGAAGTGGTGTAAGATCCCCACCACCTGCCTTTTTCTTCTTCTTCAAGTGCAAGGTGAAGAACAAACGATACATGATTACAACACCAGCTTAACTCAAGGGTCATTGTACACACGCAGTGGAAAGCTTTCAGAAATTTGCGATACTGAAAGTATTTTCATACATTAGTCATTGTATGCCTTCCCATTGTCCGTCTGTAAATATTTCATTCGGTTAGTATCATTTGTATGTCAAGAAAACATAATAGAAGAAATAAAAACTGCATAGTATGTTTCTTTGATTGCGGACGAAACATCAGACATCTCGTCTGTATTTCAGTTAGTTATAGTTTTCCGCTATGTTTTAGCTAATGGTCAACCAGTTGAAAGATTTTGGAAATTTGATAACCCTGAAGGCACAACGCAGAATCTATTGGTCTAAGCGTACATATCTCGTCTGTATTTCAGTTAGTTATAGTTTTCCGCTATGTTTTAGCTAATGGTCAACCAGTTGAAAGATTTTGGAAATTTAATAACCCTGAAGGCACAACGCAGAATCTATTGGTCTAAGCGTACATTTATTATGTAAATCATCTCTTTTTCAGTCATCTACGTGTGTGCATTTGAATTATTTGCGCATGCGCATAACAGCTTTTTTAGTACAGTTGCACACACATCGACACTTGCACTATATATATAACCTGTGAACTTCGCAACAGCGTCTTACTTATCACTCGAATCTATATAACGTTCTGTTTCTGTTTCAGATAATAATAATAGTTTGAATATAAAAAGACTGTGTATGAATACAAAGAAATATCAAACACAACAGATCAATTATTTGAGTGAACGTGATTGTGTATGTGAATTAGTTGAAGCAATACGAGGTAGAGGGAGAATGGGGGTGATTGTTGACATAAGCCTATACATAATTTTAAAATATTCTTATTTAAAATACTGTATAATTGTCTACGATTGACAAATAAGAGAAAAACGCGTACACGTTTGAAAGTTGATGTAAGACATATACCCGAGGGGGTCATCGTCTGTGTTGGAATGTTTTTATTTTCATACATTAGTCAAATTAGGAAAACAAACGAACCGGTAAACATTATGAATTTCCATATGATTACAACAACAGCTTAACTCGAGAAGTCATCGTCTGTTCTAGAATGCTTTCTCAACGATTATATCTTAAGAAATTAGCGATACAAAAGTATTTCGTACATAGCTAAAATTATGAATCTTGTCACATATCAAATTGTTTCTTTACGTTTGTATTTTGTCTAAACCATGTTAACTTCACACACACACACACACACACACACACACACACACACACACACACACACACACACACACACACACACACACACACACACACACACACACACACACACACACACACACACACACAATCAGTCAATGACTGCTACGTGCTGTCACCTTTTTATATATTAGATCTTTCTTATGAGGTATTGAAAACTATTGTCCAACCTTGTTTGTTAGATTGTGAAAATTAAGTTTATTTTCGCACACACACACACACACACACACACAACGCAACGTAACCCCCCACACACACACACACATGCAACGCCCATACACACATTGGGTTGAAAGCAATCCTGTACACGTTAGGTTCAATGCAAATCTAATTAGGTTTGTTACACGTTGTGTCCAGTTTCCAGGCGGTCTCGGATAGACTTGAAGGTGGATGCGACTTTTTTGAGATCGTAGCCAGACAGAAGTCGCGGACGAACTGTGCGTCATCGGATATGACGGACTGGGCTGTTTGCCTGGAAACTGAGGCCTCGTAAGAGCGACCAGGTTTTACGGCAGATCGGGAAGCCACAGGGCCAGGGGGAGACGGTTTGGAATGAGCGACAGGAAAAGTACGCTGTTGCACTTCGTCGGACTTGTACCGGGAAGCAGGACTTTTCTTGGGCTGTGGGCAGGCAGGAGCTCGGGGCCGAGCATCCGGTGTGGTTATCCCTTTAGTGTTGTTTTCAATTTTGCCTGCTCGCGGAAATCGCGGAGGTGGTAGTGGTGGCGAGGCTACCTCTGGTTCAGAGGCGGGAGTTGGTGGTTCCGCGGAGTTGGAGGGTTGATTCTCCGGCTCCATAACCGAGATGTCGGCTACAGGGCTTGTCTCTGCTACGGAAGGCGACGCGGTACGTTTTTGTGCCTTTGTAGGGACTGGAGGTGGAGCCGGAGAGGGCGCGCGCCGTGCCGGTTGTGCCTTTGGTTTCGGCCTAGCCTGTTTTTTAGGCTGCCTCAACCATGGCAACTTCTTAGAAATTTTTCTTTTGCTCTCCAACTACAACGATACTATTGCAAACCACATTAAAAACGCAATTGATTCGAGCACAGCTGCTCTTAAAATAAGAACGTCCTCAGAGCTCAAGAACAAAAAAGCTGGAAGAGGTAGTCAAATTAATTTTTTTAGTAAAACAATAGTAACAAAAATAGTAAAAATTATTAAGGAGATAATAACAACTGGCATTGTTCATGAAGTCAAAGAAGCTGTTTGTTTTTCGGTCATGATGGATACAACGATGGATGTATCTGGCTACGATCAATGTGCGATTGTTTTGAGATATGTGTTTGAGAAAGAAGTAAAAGAGAAATTAATAGGAGTTAAAAGTGTGCAATCGACTACAGGTGAAAGCCTTCTTAAAACTTTACTTTCTATCTTTCAGATTAACGAACTAAAAGTTGAAAACTGTATTGCTAATGCTTTTGATGGAGCATCGAATATGAATGGAGAGTACAATGGAGTCTCAGCAAAACTCAAAGATCTGGTGCCTAATCACATTCACACTTGGTGCTATGCACATGTTTTAAATCTTGTAATATCTGATGTGGCTCAATGTTTGCCTGAAGCAATATCATTTTTTGGGCTTTTACAAGAAACTCAAGTTTTTATCAAAGAATCGTGCAAGAGATTAAATGTTTAAAAAAACAAAATCCAAAGATTTGTCTGACTGCAATTGGAAATACTAGGTGGAGGTCAAAAAGTGATGGTGCAACCAAAATCTATGGCTCTTCAGCTTATTGGTTTTCAGATACAGAAGAGACAAGACCACCAAACGTAATTTATCCTGACTTAGTTGTAGCCCTGAGTGTGATAAGTAACTCTTAGGAATTTAATTCGAAGACCAGATATGAAGCTAATGCCCTTCTCTCTAAATTTCTTTCTTTTGAAACAGTTTTGGTTTCTATGACATTTTTAAAAATCTTTAGTTCAACACCTTTGTCAAATTACTTACAAACAACAAACTTAGATTTCGCACAAGCTTGGTCATTTGTGGCAACTGTCCAGAAAACTTTGAAAAAAAAAATAGAAATGAGTTTGATAAAGTGGTCAAAGCTGCCAATAAGTTTGTATCATTCATGACCTTAGCTATCGAAGAGAAAATCAATAAAGATCCCTCCCTAGACGCAGAAAAGCTATGCGTACAGATGAAACTTCCTCAGAAAAGGATCCGACCCGTGAAGAAAGTACATGGTGAGTCAGTAGAAGATGCTTTTATCAATTCAAGTGTAGAGGAAAAGTTTAAGATTAAAGTATTTTATAAATTAATGGATAAAATAAATCAGAGCATGAATATGAGGTTTTCTGATCAAAAAGACTTGTGTCTAGACCTTGCGTGTTTCGATCCACGAAGATTTCCCCTGCTCAAGAAAGATGGAATACCTAATAATGCACTTGACAAAATTTGTTCGTTAATTGGTGATATTGACAATGCAAAGCTGAAAGAAGAGTTAATTTCTCTAATTAATGTTTGGCCTGAAATAAAATCAAAATTTCATGAACAGTATGAAATGCAATTACAGTCATCGAATAATAAAAGTGAAGCTTCCAACACTGAGGTCTCTGAAGATGAAGTAAAAGGCCCCTGTAATTTGAGAGAAAAATGCAATGTGTGTATTAAGTGTGTCTACACAATTATATTTGACTATAACATGTATTCAGTCTTATACACTCAACTTTATAAAGTTTATAAATATTTATTAACGATCCCTCTAACACAAGTCAGCTGTGAACGGGCGTTTTCTAACCTCAAGCTTATCAAAACCAGATTAAGATCAACACTGTCTCAATCAAATCTTGAATCTTTTCTTATGATGCAGATTGAAAGAGAAAAAGTTACAGCAATCGATAATGACTTGATTGTAAGGGAACTCTGTCAACAAAGCTCAGAAATGAAGAGACTCTTAGAGTTTTAGAGCTTAATTACTAGTCTGTAATTTCTAGTCTGTTTACAATAAAAAGTATTATGTAACATTATATTCATAGATAGATGCTATGAATAAAGTGTAGAATTAAGCTACATAAATTACAATGTTTTACCAAGATAGTTCTATTATGAATTTTTCACACCCGTCGTTTTACGCTTTTAATTATTTATTTACCAAAGAATGTTGATTCATATTTATCAAATCCTAAACTACATGCAGAAATATAATAAAAAATATAAAATGAACATTTATATATATATATATTATAAAGACCTTTTGTCTATCTATCTATTTTCTGTATATAATGATAGAACAAATCTTACTTACCCGTGACTTTTTACTTTACCTGGGTGCCAGAAAAAATCCCAGATACAAATGACACAGATTCAGCTTAGCTGAGAGCACAGAGAGACACTATCTCAGGATTCGTTCAGTGAGTGGAATATTTAAGGGGAATCGTTACAAATAACTCTTAAATAATGTTGAAATTTGTTTAATTAATGACTTTGTTATTGAATTAATTTCTTTAAAAGTTAATTTAATTACTTATTGCTAACATAAATCTTATTGGTTAATGAGTGTGCCTGAAAAGTGAAGATTAAAACGTCCAAACGACCAATTGCTCTTATCTGGTTGATTTAGGGATTTATATATCACCCAAACCAGTCCTAAAAAACGGGTCTGCAATAATTTGCACGTTCAATACTACACCTCACTCTCCATTCAACACGCCTATATTACTTTATATCTAATCTTAATAATTAAATACAAAATTTGAATTTATATAGTGTCTTTTAAAAATGTTTATTGATTTAAATATTTATTTTGTTATTTTATGTTCATTGATCAATGAATACATTTATTATCTGATTGATGCATCGACCGTAGATAGTAATCAGTAGAGATACTCCTTTTGATGGTTTGGCTCAAAAGAAATGATGTTGACCAATAATGTTGACTGATGATCCTGGACAATTACAGATGCTGTAGCTACTCTGGTACACAGGTCACTTCACTGTTAATTAATTATTTATTTAATTAATTAATTAGTTATTATGCAGCGAGATTATTTATTGAACTTTACTAGTTCCTCTACTACTGCGGACCACTTCGCGAACTGTTTATTTAAATAAATACTTTGCGTTGTTTGTGCAATTGAGATCGTATTTAACACACGTCTTGCTTATTTAATGCCCGAACGAAGAGTGATCAATTCCCTCATTCTGTTAGCGTCTACCCTTAATACAGGGTTGTGATTGGTTGTTCCAACTAAATCATGTGTTTTCCATTTGAAACAATATCGAACAGGTCGGTCAAACTCTCCTTAACAAGTTTGAGATGGTAGAGAATTTCTGGCTAATTTCATACTTCCGCTGTTTGCAAATCGTTTGATTACAGGTATTTGCAAACATGTTTTCAAAGATCTGACCACAGAATATTATTGCTTTGGTCTTTCTCTGTATGTGTGTGCGAACACCTAATTCGTACCTAGCCTAATTCTCTAGTTATATATCTTGGCGTTCTTCTTCTGTATAACTTCTTTAAATGTTAATTATATTAGTTGATATTTTGGCTACTTATAGAGCTTTAATTGCTGAACACTATGCGGGTTTCAGAATTGCCGCATATTTATTAGTTTTGAAGATATTGCAGTTTTAATAAATAAAATTAATTGAATAAAATTTCATGTCTGTGCACGCGTCAATAGTAGCAGTGGCGAGGTTAGACAGAGATGGCTGTGATTATTCCCTCTCTCTCTTGCTTACGCCGCTAGACTAGCACAGTTTGACACTTTCATATAACGATCTGATAGGTCGACTGTATGAATCGTTATAATATATACGGGCCATTTGACTTGCACCCTCCGAAAATTCTAGGTCCCGCCCTTTGGAGGACCCAGTCCGCCCCTGTGTTTATTTCTCCCCAGTCAAATAGGCTGTACCTTGCTATGCCCCAGGCCCGGACTGGCCCGCCGGCCCACGGGCCGGTGCGCCTTTTCAAATAAAACCCGACATGCGCCCTCAGCCACCTCTGAAAATGCTGTCATGCTTTTAAATGAGAATATGTTTTTGGTAATCGGATCAAATTTCCCGAGATATTAAAAAAAAACCTTTTTTTTAAATATATTTAAAAAATGAATTGCTTAACTGTGTTAAGCTAGGCAGCCACCAGATGTGGAGTGAAGCGTAGCGGAGCAGAGTTGAGCTGAGTCACTTAGGGGGCGGCAACCGAAAGCGGAGTGTGGTTGAGTTGCGTTTATAACCTCGGCGATGTCAGACGTGCTCAATTTCAAACAGATGGAATATTCATTACTTATTTCAACCCCTCTTTCTATTTTTTTATGCTTTATAAAAAATCTCTAAAAAATTTTTTTTTTTTTTTTTTGAAAGAGGGGCCACTAGTTATTTAAAACTAGGCAGAAGGCCTAGAGAAGCAAAAAATGCGCTGGGTCCAGTGAGACAGGACTTGCAATTAAAACTCGCTTTTACCCAATTATAACAGTCTTTAATATTTCCAATATAAAAAATTTTTTAAGCCAAATTCTTTTAACCCAATATAAACTTGGTATAATTTAAAAATTACATTTTAAGCAAAATTCTCCAATCCACTCTTTGACATTATAACATTAATATTCAATTATAACATGTACAACATTATATACATTAATGTACAACATACAATGTATCATTCTTCAAAACAAATTTTGTAGCATCCACTTCCCCAAAATAGCATAACAATGTAATGTAAAACTCTTTTTGCAATCTTTAAACGTTCTTAAAATATACATATATAAAACATCACATAAATTCAACATCATATAAATTATTCAGATACCCCCTTTATAATCCAACATTTAGTATCAAGAATACATAATTGACATGCACATAAAATACGAATACAATTAATCTACATACATCAATACACATAGAAAAATATATATATGTATATATACCACACACACACATGTTCACCTGGCAGACAGCCTATATATTTTCATCATACCGCACGGGAATGTGGAAAACCCCTGTATCTATCATCAAGACCCCCCCAAACTACCGTACTCAGATCAAGTGCCCAGCAAGCCTTAAAAACTTCTCATTTAAGAAAAACAAAATCCATTAACTCGTTAGAGTATAACTGAGTTAAAACAAAACGAAATAATTACAAGGATTCGAAATGGCCAAATTCAAATTGGCAAGACAGCCAGAACAACTCTTAAGTTACAATGCATAATAAAAAAAATTTGGTTTTGTTCCCCAAATAGTAAGGTGCCATCACAAGGTCAACATGGCTGTACGGTTTTATAAAACGGTAGTGTAATTATATATCAAAAACTCAACAATTCAAGCACTGGCTATGGCAGTAAAAAAAAAAATGAAATTTACTTATTACAGAATTATTAAACAGCTAAAAATAATTTTATAAAATGTAAAATCTATGGACTGAACCTAATAAAACATATATAAGGCATTCACAGAGACTGACTTGACCTCAGGCAGGGCTATGCGCCCGAACCAGATTCAACAAAAATTAACATGTTGGGTACCTGCGGACTACTGCACCAACAGGTGACGGCCACAGGTTAAAGCACCACCAACCCTTAAATTATTATAAAAAACAAATGCCCATATATATAAAAAAATCAATAAAATCCCCCAACAAAAGTACCCCAGCACACATGCATAAATGATCAGCACCAATATGAATCAATAACATTCAAATTCCACACGCTTTTACTGTTTAAAAGAGGTATAACATCAAAATTGGCGGACACATGGCTCCGTCTGGGTTTACACTTATTCTGGGGGCGTAAGCATTCGTAAAGTAACTGATAAAGTTTATAACCCTAATGTCCCGCTGGACTTGTGCACAATCGAAAATCTAACTGGAGCCATTCCGTGAATAATGTCACACGGTATTAATTGCAGAGGCCAAAAATATTTTTAAAGAATAAATATCACCTGCTTATAGTCCGGCACCGATCTCGTGGGTATTGCGGCGTGTCGTCCATCTCCTCCTCCCGGCAGCTAAGATGGAAAGTAGTTATGTTTATGACATTGGTGGCAGATGTTCGGCCACCTCCTGGAGTGAATTAGATTGTCGTCTTAGTCAGGAACCCTGGACATTCATATTGGTAATTACCAGTGGCGAAGCTAGTAGTTAATGAATGGGTAGGCAAAAATCTTATCTTAAATTTTTTTTTAAGGAATCACTAAAAGGGTGGTGGTTCAAATCGGACGCTGAGGTAGAGTTTGCTGTAAGCGAATGGTTCCACAAATAGCCGTAAGAATTTTACTAGCAGGGAATCTACAGGTTGGTGCTAAATAAGTGGAACTCATGTCTTAATGTTAATGGAGATTTCTTTTAAAATCGTTGAATAAGAAATGCTTTACAGCTCTATACGTGTTTCTATTGAACAATCCTTGTATTAGTCATACACAATAATACAACTGATTGAACTTCAAATTTTTAAACTTGATTAGTTTCTATATATTGTAACGTCTTGCGGGTAATCGGATAGTATCGTTTGATCTTATCGTTACTCTTGCGATCGTCACTGTAATTATTTCTTTCTTTTATTTGCCCCACATTGGGCGCCATCTTGTAACGTCTCGTGGGTAATCGGATAGTATCGTTTGGTCTTATTGTTACTCTTGCGATCGTCACTGTAATTATTTCTTTCTTTTATTTGCCCCACGTTGTTAGCGTCATCTTGTAACGTCTCGCGGGTAATCGGATAGTATCGTTTGATCTTATCGTCACTATCGCTATTCGAAAGCTCGCTTTAATGAGAGTCACAGAATTCGTTATAATTTATGTTTAAAGTTTCCAAAAAAAGAAATCGAGAGTGTGTGATTATGCTGATTTTTCCCTTAGATTTGATTTGGGAGAATTCAATGAAGTTGTTTGACCGTAGTTAGGAGAGAGAGTGCAAAAAGAATTATCCTCTTGGTATACAATTAATTAATTTAAATGTCTCCGCTCATGAGACCAGCTGATTGTGACGTTTACAAACACATTGGAGGTTAAATTAACACCAATGGTATGTAATATTTTCTGGTTGTCCGTTCTCTTCTCTGTCTCCTGACAATCTGTAAACAACTACCCTCTACTGAAAATAATACACATTTTTATTCAAATAACAAAGTATTCATTGTATTTATTTAGTAAACTTTTTTTTATCTTCTCCCAAAACAGAAAGGTATAATCGATTCTCACTGACAACACAACATCAGTTCGATCTTATTTTTAAAACATAGAATGTATAACAAATATTTTTTATTCTTTATAAAAAAAAATAAAGAAATAATTTAATAATTTCCTAGGGTTATTTTTAAGTTCTTTGTACTATGAGACGGTCAGTAATGAATATTATTAAATACCAAGCTTTACATTAATTAATTTATAATTTATAGTATGTAGTTCCGAGGTTATCCGCCAGAGTACAGATTATGTTTCTTCACTACAACCACGAAATTATTTAATGGCGGCTAGCAATTCACAGAGATCCGTTATGCTGATTTTTTGGTTAACACAAATAATAAAGTTTGTTTTCACCTCTTTTCCTGAAGTGTTTAAAGATATGGTGCTGTTTCTAATGTTATGAAGTTATAGTTAAGATGTAATTTAGTTAAATTTACTTGGACACAATCTCACCAAAATATCGACGTGCTGTAGACTAGGCCTGGATCTAGTAGTTGGATTTTTCAAAGTTTCATCAAATTAAGGGCATGAATGGTTATACTTGAAGGAGTTCTAATATAAGGTGGACATCACTCATCAATTTTATTAAATTTCGCACTAATTATTCCAAAAAGTATTCATTAATTTCTCAAATTTTAATAGGCATTACACTTTTCAAAACGTTCACTTCCCAATCGTTTTAACAATTCATTTCAAATCTTGTTAGTTGGTTACTCGTAGTAACCAAGATTTTTTTATGGTTTTTTTATTGGTGAATCTATATACTTTTTAGTATATAGGCTATTATTAATTATTATAAATTTATTTCTTCTTTTTAGAAAAATAATCCTTTTTAAATTTTGTTCATAATCCAATTTAATTTATTTAAGGTTTTTCTTTGTATTTTTCCTTAAGCTTGTACATTGGTCTTTTATATTTTAATTCCCTTCAATTGGATTTATTTATTATTTATTATTTACTTAAAGTATCCTTACTCTAAACTATTTTCCTATGCCATCTTGCTCACATAGTATTATTTTATATTATTATTATTTTATATCTAACCCTGGGTTATCTTATATTTAAACACAATTATTATATTAAACATAAAAATTATACCTAGGTACAAGACCTTTATGGCCTTCACAATAAAAATTACACAAAATACAAAAAAATACAAAATTTGTCAGCAGCAATATAGTCCACTGCTACAATTGATTGTTTTTTCATCTACAGTATAAATCTGTGAGATGCTCTTTTTTAAAAGTTTACACTCTCACTATGTACACTATATCTCACTTTGTACACTATATTTCACGTTGTTATTGTTTACAGAATTTTGTAGTACAAAGTTTTTTATAGCTAGATACCTAACACCCATTTCTGACTTTTAGAGTGGGGTGATTGTGTTATCATATTTGGGCCTGGGTTATGTAACGTTACAATATATATTTAATGTTACAAATAATTCAAATAACAATCTTGATCATCTATTAGTTCAGCGGAATAACAGGGACACTCTTAATAACCGCATAAAATAAACACACTTATAAACAACACAGCGCGCTTTAAGTTGAATGTTTGGACCACAGAAGTGAGGCATGCCTCAACGCTCTATGTGTACAGCACGAGACAATCCCCCCTCTCTTCACTTCCCTATCACTCCGGCACATTGCTTACATACGATGTATACAAAAAACGCTGAGGCAAGTACAGGTTGCCTCATTCGCTTTAAACGAGCTACGCCGAGTCTCACCTGTCACCATCTAGCCGTCGCTCAGTAAAGCACGTTTAGGCCTAATAAATTCTACAGTCGCGGTAACAATGTATAATCTTTACGTTATGTAGTTCATACGTATTTATAATTTTTATTCTACAGAATTTTTTAGGGTAGGCATTGCCTCAATTGCCTCCATGTAACTTCGCCACTGGTAATTACTCGAGTGTTCCATAATTCACAATACCCATTTCCCCCAGCATAAACTCACACAGCATATCATGCCCAGTTTTAACCTTTTTCAAATTTAAGTATACTTTGGAACTACCATGACACCCCCCAAGACCTCAATACATGATAGTCTACCTTCTGAATGGAATTTAGTATAAAATAAATAGTTATTCACAAACTGTTCGTCAACTAATTAACCATCTTACTACCATTTCAATATGAGTTAACAAACTTCAACAGGTTCGTAAAGTACGCCCGTTCCAACAAATATTACAAAATAATTTTCTTACGCCCCTTTTGATATAATTAGAATAAAGTACAGACATATAAAATTATAAAATACTGTATTTCAGCCAGTGCTAACACTCAAAGACGTGAATAATCAGTAAGCAACCTGTGTCTACCACGTGGTGATTTTAAACATATATCCACCCGCATCGCCGTTAATTTTAAGTTAAATATAATTCCTTTTATCAAACAACAAGTAAAAATACATTCAACACACTTACCGGAGAGTCACATAGCGTTTATCTATCCATAGGAATAGTCATTTTACACAGATAGAGAATCTCAATGCTGCCGGGAAGAAGTCTCTAAACGCCCGCTGCCAGATGTGAACTGAATTCACTTGCGACGGAACAACGCTATGCCGCCCCGACCCCAGAGCGCGCGCAGATCAGTACAGCGAACATATTGCCAACATTGTACGTACCGTTACTCTAATTAATTAACGAATTCAGTGCTTGAGCCGTTCATATCGTTCATTTAAATAACCGAGCCGGGTTTTCGCCAAAACACGGCACACCCCCACTCCAAAAGGGCAACATGGTTGCCCAACTAGAACTCAGGGGTACCCTGCAGTGTACCCCTTATAGTCTATTAAATCTCGAGTTGCTATCGGTGTTCTCACCAGTCATGGTTCTCAGGAGAACAGAGAAATCTCACACCACTGCGACCATCCCCATGCGAGCCCTCTCCGCCATGCCGACCCCACGGGACCGCCCCAACACGTCACCCTCTCTGGTGACCACCACCTACCTCCACCGGTGCCACTCACATACACGTCCTAAGACCAAACAAGGTATCCCCAACCTTGGTATGTGAGTGACCGTACTACACCTCTCGTCCACCTCTTGGACCGACCAGCCATATGTAGCGAAACAAGGCATCACCATCCTTGCCATATGGCTGGCCCACATCCCTCCCTAGGGCGGACGGCCCCGCCTAGCCAGACAGAGAAGACCGCATAGAGGGCACGCGCACATCAATTCCAACTCTTACTTAACATTTCGATTACACTGTAACTAGCAAGGGGTTTTACTACTCTGTCAACTGTCGATACACCATATATATATATATATATATATATATATATATATATAAAACCCAGTCTCAACCCCAAAAGAAACACCGTGAAAACAGCCGGGGAATGCGGCATGGCTCGGACCCTACAATAATCAACAAACAAATCAACCACTACGAACAACGAAACAACACCACATAACGTCTCCACCTTAACTTCTCCAAACGGGGACACTGGCGATCTCCAAGAGACCACAATCTAAAGGTGCACTCTCGGCAAGTCTCTTAACTCCTTATCGATATTATTTTTATTTTTTTTAATTTTTTATTTTCTAAATTTTTTTTTATTTTATTTTGTTTTTCTAACGGGAGGGGTAGGAAAATCAGGAAGATGAAACGGGGCAAGGATCATTGAAGGTCAAGAGCGAGGACTAAGGGTAAGGACATGGTTCCCTCCGAAAAGGAGAATGACTGGAGAAAACCAAGTCTCGCGTGGGCAGGGGCGCAACCCTGAAGTAGACGAACACCACTGGAACTGTGGGGAACATCTACCCGCTACCCGTTAACCGCTTCTTCTCACCTTTCTATGACGGACTTTAGGTACTCTTTCCTTCTGGACACCACTCTCTGAGAAACTATCTCGTGTTGAGCTGTACTGATTAGTTTCTTCTGAATCAGGATCACGGCAACTCACGTCACTACTTTCACTCCTCTTTGGATTATCCTCATCATCTAACTCCTCTGCTTCTGCCTTGCCTGCTTCTCTTTCTTCCACCCCTTCCTTTTCTTCCTCTATTCCTTCTTCCTTCTCTTCTACAATTTCCCCTTCTTCATCCCCATAATCCAAATCAACCTCATGACACTGCACCTCCTCACCACCTTCCAGTTGCTCGTCTGACCCATCTTCAACAGCATCTTCACCCAGCTCCTCACCAATTTCTTCACCGCCCTCGTCTCCAGCTCCTTCACAAACGTCTTCTCCAATCTCATTTTCATCAACACATTCATCATCAACATCATCGCCATCACGTCCACTACCACCATCAGAACACTGCACATCCTCGACACCCTCTAATTGCTCACCTGGTCCACCTGAAACATCTTTCCATTCCTCGGAATCCTCCGCACTACATACAGAAGGCGTATACACATCTTCACACACTGCATCATTCTCACTCGCACACTCCACAACGCTGCCACCAAATTCCTCCTCGACTTCTACCTCATCTCCTTCCACCACACTTGCGGCATGGACATCCCCGTGTCCATCCGCAACCTCAGAAACTTTTGCAGCATGGACATCCCCATGTCCATCCGCAAACTCAGACTCTTCAGTCTCCCTAACACCTACAACTATACTTCCCTGTGCAGCATCTGCAGACCGCTCTTCTGCCTCTTCCTTCGATTTCTCTCCTTGACCACATTCAGCAACTATAGCGTCATCAACATTCCCCACCCTGGAATCCAGCTGTCCAGGTCTATGTGCAATGTCTAAATTAAATTCTACTGGCGATGGTAAAGCTACACCATCAAGTGACTTCTCATCCCCCGGCATAGGCGATGATGATATTACAGGATCTGGATCCCTCACGAACCGAGATGGAGATACCGGAACAAATTCCACGGCATCTGGATTCAACTGTGACGTCCTCTGTGAGTCCTCTAATTCAGTATCAACAGACGTGTTCTTGTTGTCTTGTATCGATCCACAGAAGTTATTCCGCTTTTCTTCTTCCGCTTCACCTTCTTCATCCACTACTCTATTAGGCACTGGTAATTCCTCTGGAACCTTTAAGGTTTCCTTTCTCTCCAAATACGAATAACTTGCTACAGGATCCCTACTTGCCGATGTTTGTTCCTTAATATAACTTCTTCTTTCCCTGTTAATTTCACACTTCTTTGTTTTCTCTGCTGTAACTGTTGTTACCGTCTTTCCACTTGCCACCCCCTTGTAGCCTCCATTGCTTCCGGAATACTCAGTGTTTCTTACCGTTTCTTGTGTTCTCCACCAACCACCATATTCGTAATTTTTAGCTCTTTCTAATGGACTCCTTGAGTATGGGTCACCTCTGGCAGCTCTTCCCCGGGACTCGTCATTCGCCTGGACAGTACTAGAAACCAGACACAACCGGTCCAGATCCGTGAAACTACGTGGACGGTCTGCGAATATCAAACGAGATCTCTCTTGGGGATGCAGACCTTCCAGAATTGCTTGTATAAACTCGCTCTCGGGCAACCCCAACCTTAATACCCGAGCAGCTTTCCATATATCGTGCACGAAGTCCCGCAACGCCTCTCCGTTGGCCTGTAGACGATAGAATAAATCAAACTTAAGCTGGGCACGTCGTCGATGGGGTATGAAGAAATCCAACACTTCCCCATGGAAAGCGTCGACACTGCCGCCCCGACGCAGAGTGTTGGTGACCAGCCCTGCCAATGAACCCTGGCAATACGGGTATATAAGGGACAACACCTCCCCATCGGACACCCCCGGGAAATCTGCCAACTGCAGGACCAGGTCCAAAAAGACCAGCAACTTGTCCTCATCTACTCCATTTAACACCGAAAGTTTCTGGAGAACCCCTGAAATGGGGTGGGGCAATCTCTGATAGTATACCGCCGCTAGAATTGCACAATATACAACACACAACAATAGAACATAAATCCCAATGGAACACCTAACACAAACCTAACTTACAAAACATAGTCACAAAGAATCAGGAAAAAACTCGAGTACTGACTCTTCCTTCGAGCGACCCCCGGGTTCCCTAGCGCTGCAAAAACCCGACCCACTCCAGAACCAACTCTCCATCAGCCACCACACTCAAGAGGAGAAACAACGTCAGACACTAACATAGACCTACAATCCACACCACCGAACACCTACCACAACATATAACATTTCAACAAAGACATTTATTACAACTTCAGATACTAAATCTTGTCGGTGACGGTACCGACTTCCGGTCGGGCCATACCGCATCCAGCTAACCTCACGCGCTATTATTTCATAACTATTTATAAGGCAACCTATTCCCCCGGCAATCCCCCCATGATTTCCGGTAAGCTCCAGTCTCAACAAAAATCCCAACTAAAAATGCATGCCACGTGGTGGCATCAGGTTTACAATTCCAAATCGAATAACAATTATTCATTCACAATATATATACATAAAATATTAAACCTGCCATTGCATCTACAACTATATTCATTTTCAAATGTTTTTGAAGTTTGACGTTTTTCAAACTATTTCCGAGTTTGCAAGCCCCGTCACACCCAAGGACCCAAGGTTCGACTCTAGAATCAACCACGCTCTGCTACCATTTGTAACCCCTCTTTCTATTTTTTTATGCTTTATAAAAAATTTCTAAAAAAATTTTTTTTTTTTTTTAAGAGGGGCCACTAGTTATTTAAAACTAGGCGGAAGGCCTAGAGAAGCAACAAATGCGCTGGGTCCAGTGAGACGGGACTTGCAATTAAAACTCGCTTTTACCCAATTATAAAAGTCTTTATTATTTCCAATTTAAAATGTTTTAAGCCAAATTCTTTTAACCCAATATAAACTTGGTATAATTTAAACATTACATTTTAAGCAAAATTCTCCAATCCACTCTTTGACATTATAACATTAATATTCAATTATAACATGTATAACATTATATACATTAATATACAACATACAATGTATCATTCTTCAAAAAAATTTTTGTAACATCCACTTCCCCAAAATAGCATAACAATGTAATGTAAAACTCTTTTTGCAATCTTTAAACGTTCTTAATATATACGTATATAAAACATCACATAAATTCAACATCATATAAATTATTCAAATACCCCCTTTATAATCCAACATTTAGTATCAAGAATACATAATTGACATGCACATAAAATACGAATACAATATTAATCTATATACATCAATACACAGAAAATATATATATATATATATATATATATACCACACACACACATGTTCACCTGGCAGACAGCCTATATATTTTCATCATACCGCACGGGAATGTGGAAAACCCCTGTATCTGTCATCAAGACCCCCCCCCCAAACTACCGTAATCAGATCAAGTGCCCAGCAAGCCTTAAAAACTTCTCATTTAAGAAAAACAAAATACATTAACTCGTTAGAGTATAACTGAGTTAAAACAAAACGAAATAATTACAAGGATTCGAAATGCCCAAATTCAAATTGGCAAGACAGCCAGAACAACTCTTAAGTTACAATGCATAATAAAAAAAATTTGGTTTTGTTCCCCAAATAGTAAGGTGCCATCACAAGGTCAACATGGCTGTACGGTTTTATAAAACGGTAGTGTAATTATATATCAAAAACTCAACAATTCAAGCACTGGCTATGGCAGTAAAAAAAAAAATGAAATTTACTTATTACAGAATTATTAAACAGCTAAAAATAATTTTATAAAATGTAAAATCTATGGACTGAACCTAATAAAACATATATAAGGCATTCACAGAGACTGACTTGACCTTAGGCAGGGCCATGCGCCCGAACCAGATTCAACAAAAATTAACATGTCGGGTACCTGCGGACCACTGCACCAACAGGTGACGGCCACAGGTTAAAGCACCACCAAACCCTTAAATTATTATAAAAAAACAAATGCCCAAATATATATATATACATATATATGAAATCAATAAAATCCCCCAACAAAAGTACCCCAGCACACATGCATAAATGATCAGCACCAATATGAATCCATAACATTCAAATTCCACACGCTTTTACTGTTTAAAAGAGGTATAACATCAAAATTGGCGGACACATGGCTCCGTCTGGGTTTACACTTATTCTGGGGGCGTAAGCATTCGTAAAGTAACTGATAAAGTTTGTAACCCTAATGTCCCGCTGGACTTGTGCACAATCGAAAATCTAACTGGAGCCATTCCGAGAATAATGTCACACGGTATTAATTGCAGAGGCCAAAAATATTTTTAAAGCATAAATATCACCTGCTTATAGTCCGGCACCGATCTCGTGGGTATTGCGGCGTGTCATCCATCTCCTCCTCCCGGCAGCTAAGACGGAAAGTAGTTATGTTTATGGCATTGGTGGCAGATGTTCGGCCACCTCCTGGAGCGAATCAGATTGTCGTCTTAGTCAGGAACCCTGGACATTCATATTGGTAATTACTCGAATGTTCCATAATTCACAATACCCATTTCCCCCAGCATAAACTCACACAGCATATCATGCCCAGTTTTAACCTTTTTCAAATTTAAGTATACTTTGGAACTACCATGACACCCCCCAAGACCTCAATACATGATAGTCTACCTTCTGAATGGAATTTAGTATAAAATAAATAGTTATTCACAAACTGTTCGTCAACTAATTAACCATCTTACTACCATTTCAATATGAGTTAACGAACTTCAACAGGTTCGTAAAGTACCCCCGTTCCAACAAATATTACAAAATAATTTTCTTACGCCCATTTTGATATAATTAGAATAAAGTACAGACATATAAAATTATAAAATACTTTATTTCAGCCAGTGTTAACACTCAAAGGCGTGAATAATCAATAAGCAACCTGTGTCTACCACGTGGTGACTTTAAACATATATCCACCTGCATCGCCGTTAATTTTAAGTTAAATATAATTCCTTTTATCAAACAATAAGTAAAAATACATTCAACACACTTACCGGAGAGTCACATAGCGTTTATCTATCCATAGGAATAGTCATTTTACACAGATAGAGAATCTCAACGCTGCCGGGAAGAAGTCTCTAAACGCCCGCTGCCAGATGTAAACTGAATTTTCACTTGCGACGGAACAACGCACTTGAGTCTGCAGACTGACAGCATGAAGCCACTCGGGCAACTTCGGCAACCTTCATTCTCATCTATGCCCGCCTATATTCTGTTGTCAGATGTGAGTTAGGTAAACGTTTGGTTAAAGTTTGTGTATTTATTTTAGCACAATAATTTTATTAAGTTCACGGCTTCAAATACGTAAACTCAAGAGTAAATTTTTCGTGTATTCAAGTGTCTGTGTGTATTCGTGTATAACCTACCTATACATGTCCTGTAAGCATTTCGATGTTTCATTTTAAGGTTTTGTCATTTTATTTTTAGTGTAACAGTTTTTATTAGGTACACGCGCTGTAAGTATTCTCTAAGATAAATAATAAACACAATTGAGAAGAAATTCATATATATGATTTCTTACATTTATAACCTTAATTGTATAAATACAACTATTTCACTAATGACTCGGAACACAAAACTTTGTGTTCGGAGTCATTAGTGAAATAGTTGTATTTAGTTAAGTAACGGACACATCATGGACAACGAAATCCTAGAACTTAATTGTATGTTTTGTTTCAGTGTTTATCACTCCAGAAACAAAAATAATTAATTAAATTGACTCCAGATAAATACGAAACCAACCTGCGAAGTTAGTGCACAGGTAAAAAGGAGTTTTACCACAATGATTACAGCAATATACAGTATATCAAAACCAACATTGTGAGTACAAAAAACCAAAACAACTGAACTTAAAAACCGGCAAAACAGTATAAAATAAGTTTTCTTAATAAACGTATATTTCATATAATAATGCGATGATGTAGTCAAAAGGTTTATATTTATCTGGGGAGCCAGTGAAATTGTGTTTGTTTCTGGAGGAAACAAAGGTTAAAACAAAAACTACAATTCAGGGTAATAAATGGAGTACAACGATATGGTTAAATTAATTCTATATTATGTTTTAATATTTAACTGTGACCACAATCAATATTCATTTTAATATTCAATTCATCCGCTATGCACACAGGAAAACCCCGATTTGGATAAAAATACGTGGATTTCATTATACACGTAAGTGTGGAGTGTGGGTTGACGAGAGAGTAGACAATAGCGGCGGACGAACAGTAACGAAGTTGCCCGAGTGGCTTCACGCTGTCAGTCTGCAGACTCAAGTGAACAACGCTACGCCGCCTCGACCCCAGAGTGCGCGCAGATCAGTACAGCGAACATATTGCCAACATTGTACGTACCGTTACTCTAATTAATTAACGAATTCAGTGCTTGAGCCGTTCATATCGTTCATTTAAATAACCGAGCCGGGTTTTCGCCAAAACACGGCACAAGTTCAGAATCTTTTGATTCAGACACTGAATTCAGTTATCATGTTTGGAGTGTGTTAGGTACTAAGTGCAAGAAAGAGTGGGAAATGACAACGAAATGACTGCGGTGAATTTCACACTCTTTTTGATGATTTGACCGCTGATCAATTTAAAAATTATTTCAGAATGTCACGCGACCAGTTTAACGAACTTCTGGATATTATTCATAATGATATAACAGCATGTGATACTAATTATCGGAAGGCGGTAGGACCAAAAGAGAAGTTAGCAATTTGTTTAAGGTAATGTTTATTTATATATTAATTACAACAATTAAAATTTACAGAAAACAATTATTAAGTTACAAAAATTGTTGAACAAGAATCATTGTCCTGAAGAATTAGATATATTGTCCGAAAAAACATTGTTTATATATAGGCCTACATTAATTACAATGCAACAATATAAATTTACAGAAATCAATGATTAAGTTACAAAAATAATGACTGAGTATGGAAGTGGGAAGGTGGTATGGTGGGGGAAGCGGAGTCAGCTTCCAACCGGACCTCGGCCATGGCAAAGCTGACCGGAGTTGACCCGAGCGACGTCGCTTCACTTCACTCCACTCAGCTCTGCTTTCAGTGGCCACCCTTTCATTGAACAACATTGTTTCGATTTTACAATCTCAGTCCACTCCGCTCCGCTTCTGGTGGCCGCCCGGCCTTAGTAGCAGTAGAGAAAGCGTATGCAATGCAAAATGATGTGTGCGAGTGCGAGTCTGGCAGGGAGGGCTGCGCCAAGGCCACACTATACTACTGGCTGGAGTCACCCCCTCCACTCCATGTCACAGAAGGCGCCGGACCGTTTCGTGCCACCAGCCCAATGCTTTTTTAGTCAGTATACACTTACACACCTGTTTCTATTCGTATACGAAGTTTTGCTGCAACTGATTTTCATTCCGTACATTTGTGATAATAATATTAAAACATGCCAACTTCATGCTGCGTACCAGGATGCAAAAGCAATTATAACACAGATAGTTCAGTGACTGTTTTTAGATTCCTGAAGGATCCTATGCAGTGTCAAAAATGGCTAAATTCCATTCACAGAGCAAACTTCACGCCCAGCAAATGATCTGTTGTTTGCATTCGTCACTTCGACGAATGTTATATCGTGCGAGAGGACTCGGTGACAAAACCCGATGGCACCGTCTTGACTGTAAAATGACAGCGTGTGAAATTAGCTGCAGATGCATGTCCAACAGTTTTTGAAAACCAGCCCGTATATTTGACGGGAAATCTACCTCCCCCTCGAAGGGACCCTGCAAGCAGGAGAGAGGAAATCCGGCAGCGAGAAGAGGACCGGAAGAGCCAAGTAAAGATATTAGACACTATAAATAGCTTAAGTGATATTAAAGAAAGATATAAACTTAAGTGTGATGACCATGCCATTAAACATTTTCATTTGCACGCCAGTGAAGACACTTTAAATTTTTTCTCTGTTTATCAAACCAAAAGAGGTAATGTTAAAGTATTGATAAGTCTACTTATAAGTAAGGATTTGTCTTTTAAGTATTATCAAGAGATGACATAATTATTAACGATGATCCAAAGATTTTAGAAATTAGTTATGGTAGAAAACGTCTATGTTTATGGTCACAGTTAAACGCTTTACTCGAATACTTATTTAATGAGAACAGGCAGATTAATATTAACTGTAGTACTAAAGACCACATCAGCTCTGTAAATAGTTCTCTCGGTAGTCTAATTGATGACTGTTTGGATAATCCTGAAGTAATTTTTACAGGAACAATTTAATTTACTATTCAAAAAGAAAGTCAGTTATTGTGTAAATACTTTAGTTTGATTCGCTACTTTACTTTTTGCTTTCCCAGGATCCTATAACTATATCAGGGTAGCTAAGCTTCTGACAATGCCACACCCAAAATATTTAAATAAATTTACTTTTAAATTAGGAGTTAATACTTCAGGTTTACAATCTGGCCACATGGACTACTTAAAGAAAAAAGTTAGTGTCCTTGAAGAAAATGAAAAGTTGTGCTGCCTACTCCTTGATGAAATTTATGTTAAGCCCGAAATCACTTATAAGGGTGGGAAGGTTGAGGGTCTAGTAGTTAATGACCAAAATGCACCAGAGCCTGCAAGTACAGTCCAAGTTTTTATGATTTCCTCAATTATGTCCAAATACAAAGATGTCATTGGGTTGTTCCCTATTAAAAATTTGTCTAATGATATGCTGTTCACCTTAACAAATCTAGTAATAAAACTACTTACTGAGATAGGGTTTAAAGTATTTTGTTTGATATCTGATAACAACAGGGTAAACAGAAATATATTTGAACGATTTTGTGGAGGCACTCTTCAAACAAAATTTGTAAACCCTTACTGTGAGTCACAGAATATTCATGTTATGTTCGATCTAGTTCACTTGTTTAAATTTATTAGAAATAACTGGTTAAATCAAGTAGATAACAGACAAACATTTGTGTTTCCAAATTTCGACAAAAATGACGTAAAAGAAATGGCTTGTGTATCAGATCTCAAAATCTTACATTTAAGTGAGGAAAATAACTGTGTTAAACTGGCTCCTGCACTGTCAAAAAAAGTGTTATACCCAACATCAATAGAGAGGCAAAATGTTCATTTGTGCTGTAGGTTATTCGACGAGAAAAATATTGCTGCTTTGAATAAAAATTCGTCGTTGACTAAAACAGAAACTAAGAGTAGTACAGCACATTTCATTCAGGTCATTTTAAAGTGGTGGAAGATTGTCAACGTAAAACATATGTACAAGGGAGTTAAATTTAATGACGAAAACTTTAAACCAATCCAGTCTGTAACAGATACTAATTTTGTTTTTTTGAAGTCTTTTAGTAAATGGTTAGTTAAATGGGATGAACTTGTTGTTCAAGGGGAGGAGTTGACAAAAGCTAAAAGGAGAGGAAAATTAACCAATGAAACACATGTAGCATTGCTACATACTGTTAACACTTTAATGGAGATTATTTCGTTTCTTTTAGGAGACATGAAATTGTCATATGTTTTACTTGGCAAATTTCAGACCGATCCATTGATTCAGAGGCCAGATTTAGCCAGTATAGACAGATGAGTGGTGCATGTTACCATGTATCAGTCAAGCAGGTTTTGGAATCAGAAAAAAAAACTAAAAACTTTGAGTTTGATTGATATTTACTCCTCTAGACACAGTAAAGTATGTATCAAAGATTTATTTATATGCACAGCAGACTGTGAAGAAAGCGATAGTAATGATATGCAGTAATCAAATTTTTGATGACCTGCAGGTAGACATAACTAATGTTACCTTATCAGAAAATGACACTTTAGGCCTTGTTTATGTTGGTGGTTACTTGGTACATAGTATTTTCAAAAATAACTCTTGCACTGGGTGTACAGATTTTTTTACTACAACAAATACCGAGTCTACTGTTGTACCACAAAAGGACAATTACTATTTTAATGTTATTAATAGAGGATCTTTAAAATACCCTTCAGATTATGTGATGGAAGTACTAAATTTAGCTTTCAAAGTGTTTACATTAATTGTATCTGACAGATACGAAACACAGTTTTTATTGTCCACTAATCAGAGAGTAGCGCTAAAATCCACTGTTTTAGGTTTTATTGACATCCATCATCTACAGAGAAATTGTAATATATGTAAAATTAATTTTAACAAACTTATCGATAAATGTTTATTTTCCTTTTGTAACATCTCATTAAACAATTATTCAAAATCTCGTAATGACAAATTCAATAAAAAAGGAAAGATGCTCAGAATGATGTCAAATCGGACAAAAAGAGAAAAATACACAAATTTTAGCCAAGTTCAGCGTTAACTTAGATAAATGTTAGACACAGAATTGTTAAGTTAGTCTAAATAACTTTATTGTAAGTAGATTTTAAATTACATGTAAATATGTTAGACGTAAGGCAAAACGAGATTGTAATGCACCATCTGATTAGTCCCGGTCCAAGTGGACCGAAACTGTTGAATAAAATAATGTTCCACAAGCGTGGACAGGAAGTGTTAGTTAATTGGGCCCGAGTGGGCTAAATGTATTCTTCTTGGTTTAAATATTCTGCTGGCTGGTCTTCCATAGTGATTGAGATAATGTGTAAATGAATTATTCTGAATTAAGAAATAACGAGAAATGGACTGTATACGAATAAGTTTAATATTTAAATAATCACATTACAGATGTAAATTTGAATGAGGCTGGCTAATACTGCATGTTGCAAGTTAATACGAATTTAGTTAAACATGAAGAGAGCCTAGTCGGCCATAACCGAGAATAAGAAGTTAATTATGGTGCTAGTTGGCCATAAGCGAGAATGTAAGGGCCTAAAGCCTACATTTAATGTCGACACTAATTGACAGAGAAGAGTTCGGCGAACCGAACGTCGAGAAGACTGAATGTGCACTGTGCAAAGTTGATGCGCGATATAAATCAGATTAGCCAACCTAGAAAATAAAATCATTGCGCTACCGTCCATAAGCTGCCCGTCAAAAATCAAAAAGATTTTTTAATACACATTTTAATAAATTATAATACATTTACAATTTGATTTAAAGAGTACGGTTGTTATTAACCATGATTAGCTTCAAGGCCAAGTTGAACCTTGAGTTGAGATTAGATAACGGCAGTCTGCCGCTAGTTTAGAGATAAGCATGCAGATAGGCAACTGTAGGCCAAGGTCGGCGAACAGCTGTTTCATATACGAATAAGTCTGGTTAACAATATTTCTGGCACAAGTGTGCAGTATGTAACATTACAGAACATGAAAGAAAATACATAATTATACAATGTTTAATACATGAACGAAGGTTCGTCATGAACAAAATTGTTGTTGAACATGTTGTAGTTGCATGTTCTATTGTATATTCAGCAGTGCGGCATGTAATGACCTAGACATGCTATTCCTGAAGTATCAGGAATTTACAATATGTAACAATATATGAGCAAGCTAGATGCTGAATGCAGCCCAGCTATGACATGTATGTCATAGTTTTAAATAAAGAATTGTGCATGCTTACTTACAAAATGAATAAAATATAAAATACAATATGAATAAATTAGACGTGACAGTTACATACGGCAGACGCTTACAATCGTTTTACATGGACACAATTTATGTGAAACAATACCAATAATTTGAATAATTACAAGATAAATGATTGCAATGTTAAATATCAATACAATAGTGAAATTACAGAGACAATTTAACAATTTAAGACATTCACAAAATAGTACATATTTATCAGCAACAATGTAAAGAAATGAATGCATGGTTACTTAACGGGCAAACATGCGAGTATTATGTAATAACATTTCATAAATAAGACCACCAAAAAACATGCAATATACCCCATAACATCAAATGAAAATGTGTAAGACATAGTATGCCCCATAAATTAACATACAATACAAATATTAAGATACCACAGAACTGTGATAATTAGAAGCGTGCCACGACGCAAAATTGACAAAAATGTTGTGACAATTCATCACAATTATGTTGACCAAATGGTCGTAATAAATGATAAGCCAATGGCTGAATAAGGTAGCATTGTGCTATAATCATAATGTCAAATCTCGTCTCGCGCTGGCAACAGACATAATTTATGTATTGGTCTCCGCAAAACACCCGTAGGCGTGCGAATGTCTACGACGCGAACCAAGTTATCTGGGCCGGGAAATGTGGCGATGATCACGCCAAATTTCCAGGCTAATGGAGGCAAGTTATCCTCTATAATCAAAGCTAAGTCACCAATGGAAACATTATCTTTGGCAAACTTCCACTTGTGACGCTGTTGCAGCTGGTGCAAATAATCGCGAGACCACGCCTTCCAAATGTCTCGGACAAACCTCTGAATCAGCTGCCAACGACCAAGACGAGAAACAGGAACGTGAGAAAGGTCAGGGTCAGGAATCGCAGTTAGGGGCGCGCAAATCAAAAAATGGCCAGGTGTAAGTGGCACCGGGTCGTTAACATCCGAGGAAATAGCAAATAAGGGTCGAGAGTTCAGACATGCCTCTATCTGAGACAAAACGGTCGTGAACTCTTCGAAGTTTAATATAGATTTGCCTACCACGCGCCGCAGATGAAATTTCAAACTCTTTATGCCGCTCTCCCAAAGGCCACCGAAGTGAGGTGAGGAGGGCGGAATAAATGACCATGATATCCCCTGAGAGGATGTGAATGACCTAATCGAGGTGATGGCACTCTTGTTGCGCCAAAAGTTGTAAATGTCATGTAGGATGGTGCGTGCCTTCCTGAAGTTCGTGCCGTTGTCGGAGTACAGCTGACTAGGTATACCCCGACGTGCCATAAAACGACGTAAAGCAGCTATAAATGCGCTTGCAGTAAGGTCGGACACCAATTCCAGGTGAATAGCCCTAGTTGCTAAGCAAACAAACAGAGATACATATGCCTTAGTAAAGGTTCTAGACTTCTGCCCGCCATGACGAATCATGAAGGGACCACCATAGTCAACCGCGCAAAATAGAAACGGCCTAGAAGGAGTGACTCTAGGGGATGGCAAAATGCCAAGTCTCTGGACCTGCTGTGTGGCACTAAACCTGATACACTTGAGACACTTACGAATAATGGAACGGATGACTAGCCGGGCATTGACAATCCACCAACGTTGACGCAGTGAATGATGCACGAGCTGAGCACCAGCGTGAAGTAAACGAATGTGTTCACGTTCGATGATAAGGCGTGTAATATGCGCCGAAAGGGGTAATACGATAGGATGTTTCGAATCGTAGGGTAATTGGGAATGCTGCAAACGTCCGCCCACGCGTATCACTCCAGAAGTGTCAAGAAACGGGTCGAGAGAAGCCAATTTGCTCCTAATGGAAACAGAAGATCCGTTACGAAGACAACTAATTTCGGTTGCGAAGTGGATCGACTGAGATTGTTTTATGAAGAAATTGAGAGACTGATGAATTTCTACAGGGGTCAGATCGACCGAAAGTTTGTCCGCACATGGGTGCCTAATATTTCTGATGAAACGAAAACAGTAAGCGTATACACGTGTAAGCCGGTGCAACGAGGAAAAGTCCAACGATAAGTCAACAGCCAGGGTAGACATTAGCGACTGGTTGTGTGCAGTTTTCTCTTCCGCGGTGACCTCCGAAGACGATGGAGTGGCCGGTACGAAGGATGGGACAGGATTAGAATCTGACGATTGAGACAGACAGCCAGGACCGTGCCACCAAAGCTAGCAATCGCGCAAAACGTCAGGGAAACACCCCCTAGATATAATATCAGCAGGATTGCGTCGCGAATCAATGTGATGCCAGGTATAAGCTTGCGTGCGACGCTGAATTTCAGCAACCCGATTAGCGACGTATGTCTTCCAACGCGTAGACTGCGCATGAATCCAGAAAAGAGCCACCATAGAATCAGAATACAAATGTACACCATCAATAAACGAATGAAGAGCAGGAATAACCTTGGATACAAGTCGCGATAATAACAAACAAGCGCAGAGCTCGATGCGAGGTAATGACACTTGGCGTAGGGGAGCCACGCGAGATTTGGAACACAGGAGACGACAGGAAGCAGTAGAATCCTGATAAATGACTCGAATATATATACAACAGCCGAACCCTTTCTCCGAGGCATCCGAAAACCCATGCAACTGAACCGTAACCGCCTCACGGTTGAAACGAATAGATCGCGGGACTGTTATTTTACCAATGAAACTCAATTTGTTACACAAAGAATGCCAATCCGAAAGTGACTGACCGGAAATCGGTTCATCCCAACCAAGCTTACAAAGCCAAAGTCGCTGCATAAAGTGTTTATACAAAAAGACAACTGGTCCGATTAAACCCAGCGGATCATATATTCCGGCGATAATTGAGAGAATCTTTCTCTTGGATATGCTATGATCGACCGGAGATAGTTTGACATCAAACAAAAATGAATCGGCAGTGTTGTTCCAAAGAATGCCCAGGGTACGCACGTTGTCCTGTTTATTTAGGGGTCGTGAAAAGTTGTGATGATTTGCGACCGCTGTGGGTTCATTTGATGCCCATTTGTGCAACGTGAAACCATATTGAGCAAGTAATGCACCTAGGTCAGATTTCAGCTTGGTTAGATCGGGGATAGTGTCCGAACCGGTAAGTAGATCGTCGACATAAAAATCGTTAGTTATGGCTAAAGCCGCTTGAGGAAAGGAAGTTTGATTGTCTCTAGCAATTTGTAGAAGGCACCGAGTGGCCAAAAAGGAGGCGCTAGCCGTGCCGTAGGTTACTGTTTGCAGCACGAAATGCTTAAGTGGTTCGAGGGGAGAGTCACGCCACAAAATGCGTTGATAGTGACAATCTCCTTCAGCTACGCGAATCTGACGATACATTTTCTCGATGTCGGCAATCAGGACATACTTATGTATGCGAAAACGCAACAGAATAGAGAAGAGATCCTGCTGAACATTGGGACCTACTAATAATATGTCATTTAACGAAAGACCATTAGTAGTCTTGGACGAACCATCAAAAACAACGCGCAGTTTTGTGGTCAAGCTAGAATGTTTAAACACCGCATGGTGAGGCAAGTAGTAAATATTTGACGCTCCTGAATTGATAGCGCCATGATCAATGAGTGTCATGTGCCCAAGATCCATATATTCCCTGATAAAGTCCGCGTAGTCGTGAGCGAGCTTGGGATCGCGCCTGAATCGACGCTCCAAACTTAAAAATCTTGATTCGGCACTTGTGTAAGATTCCCCCAAGTGGGGATTATCAGATTTGAATGGGAGCGACACTATAAATCTACCCTCGTGGTTGCGCTGAGTAGAGCGCACAAAATGCTCTTCGCAAGACGACTCGCCGTCAGGGGTATCGCCAGGGATTGTTTCTGCCTCCCAAAATCTCTCGAGAGATTGTAGAATTTGACTGTCCTTGTTCCTTGCCAGGAACGAAACCGCAGGACCCTGGGTGTGGCAGTGTTTGGGCAGATTGCCGGCCAGAATGTAACCCAGTTTTGTTTCCTGAATGATAGGGAAGTTGTGTCCGCGTGTGTATTTATTGGCTAATATTAAATCCAGATAAAATTGTGCCCCTAATAGTATGTCGATCTGTGAAGATATATTAAAATCTGGGTCGGCGAGAAAAATTTTATTTGGAATGTGAAACCGGTTGATGTCAAACGAGATTGAAGGTAGATTATGAGTTAAGTTAGATAGGACGGCACATTTGGCCTCAAAACTATGTCGCTGATAGCGAGAAATAATACGCATAGAAACAATGTCAGTAGCGCAACACGCTGTGTTGTTTATTCCTGTAATTGGAATATTAGATCGGGTTAGTTTAAGGTGCAACCTTTTCGCAAATGATTTCGTACAAAAATTGATCTGGGACCCGGCATCTAGGAGTGCCCGAGCTTTATGCCTATTGCCAGCCTGATCAACGACATATACAACTGCTGTGGATAGAAGAATATTGTTTTTACACTGTAATTTAAATGAACAATAATTGCTGCTGGCAGCTGGTGATTGTGGCACGTAATTAGCGTGCAGCAAGGTGTGATGACCCTTTGAACAAATTTTACAGACTCGTTTACTTTTACAATTTGTTATCAAATGACCTGCTCTAAGGCAGTTAATACAGCATTTATGATTTGCAACCAATTGCCCCCGCTCAGCGGCACTTAATGTACGAAAATTGTTACACATGTAAAGCGGGTGGTCAGATTTACAACACACGCACAAATGCCTTGCCGCTGCATGATAATTTTTAAAGGTATTGCTGCCAGCAGTATTTCTTAAGCTATATTTCTCAAATTTATTGTTTGGTTTTACGCTAGGTTTGTTGAATTGCTGTCCGGATTCAATTGGTATTGTATTTTCTAAAAGCTGTCGGCGCAAGTTTAAAAAATGCGTAAAGTCTTGAAAACTGGGCAAGTTGTCAGGGTCTATTGACTCCTTCCACAGTTTTAAAGTAATAGGGTCAAGTTTGGTGGAGAGCAACTGTATGGTAATAAACTCAAATGTATTTACGGACAGCTTCATTGCCGCCAGTGAATTAACGGAAGACGTTATTGCATTCGTAAACTCCGCCAAGCTTTGGACTGAGTCCTTTATTGTGGACTTAACCTGAAGTAGGTTTTGTACGTAATATTTGGCTAATATAAATGGATTATTATACCTCTCGGACAGCAAGTTCAACGCTATTACATAATTTTCTTGACAAATGGGTAATGATTTAATTAAGTCTAATGGTTCACACTTCACCGAGGAATGCAAATAATGCAGTTTCTGTACTGGTGTTAAGTCGGATCTTGAATGCACTAGATCATTGAAAATTGAATAGAAGTGTTGCCACTCAAGCATGTTGCCTGAGAAGCAGGGCAAACTTATCGGCTTTAAATGCATAGGCGTCGATAGTACAGGAGGCACTGTCTGAGTATCAAAAGTGTCAAGAAGTTGTAAAATGTTTGCCTCAGTTGAGTATATCATTTCCTCAACCTCGACTCGGTCTGCCTGAGCAGCGCTCGTATCCTTACTGATAAGTTCTATCTCAGACTGTACCTCGTCGTACTTCGAGGCCAAGCTCTTAAGACTTTCTAATCTTACAGTCAAAAAATGTTTTGTGCTTAAATGAATGTCAAACGAATTTACCGCGGACTGTATCCGCACTATCGCGGATTTCAATCCGCCTCTCTTTCTGGTCAGCACCTTGAGGCCTTCTTCAGACATTTTTTACGCACCTTTTTAGTGTTGCTGGTGGTACCTGGTTGTCGACGTCCCACAGCGTCGGCTCCTTGGTGACGATGGTGAACAGCTGGCAGAGATGACCACTTTGAAGCACTGCAGCCGGCAAGAACTTGTTATTGCGTTGTCCGAAGATGACGGACGAAATGGCGACGCAAATAACGCCACGGTCGCATTAGCTGACGTGCTAATTCGCCCGTGATGGCCAGAAACAGATGTAAAGATATTAAGTGGAAATCCAGGTCCGGAGTGACCAAAAAAATGATTAGTCCCGGTCCAAGTGGACCGAAACTGTTGAATAAAATAATGTTCCACAAGCGTGGACAGGAAGTGTTAGTTAATTGGGCCCGAGTGGGCTAAATGTATTCTTCTTGGTTTAAATATTCTGCTGGCTGGTCTTCCATAGTGATTGAGATAATGTGTAAATGAATTATTCTGAATTAAGAAATAACGAGAAATGGACTGTATACGAATAAGTTTAATATTTAAATAATCACATTACAGATGTAAATTTGAATGAGGCTGGCTAATACTGCATGTTGCAAGTTAATACGAATTTAGTTAAACATGAAGAGAGCCTAGTCGGCCATAACCGAGAATAAGAAGTTAATTATGGCGCTAGTTGGCCATAAGCGAGAATGTAAGGGCCTAAAGCCTACATTTAATGTCGACACTAATTGACAGAGAAGAGTTCGGCGAACCGAACGTCGAGAAGACTGAATGTGCACTGTGCAAAGTTCAACCACGCAAAAATTGATGCGCGATATAAATCAGATTAGCCAACCTAGAAAATAAAATCATTGCGCTACCGTCCACCATCTTCAAATGATCAAATATTGTTGTAAATAAATACTGAGCAGTTAGTAATCAGTTATTTCTTTAATTTTTCTGCTTACCCTACTTCTGGTACTACTTATCATACATGATATAAAATCTTGTACAATACGAAAGTTTGGCTGTTTATCTACATAAAGAAACTTGAAAAGTTATTTCCCCGATAAGCTGTCAATTACCTTGATTCACAGCTTTTTTACATCCTTCGTGTAAATTGCACTTTCTCAAATGCTAAATATAACTGTTGTTGTTCACAAAACTCCACATTTTTTCATACCAAGGTCTTTGTTATTTCATACAGATTACAACCATATAGGACATGTTCAGGTAAACCATTACAGGTGTGTGTAGGAAAGGTTATTTGAGCACGCGACACAGTAAACAGCATTAGCGGCTGTTTCGTTTCAGCGCCTAGTGTGACGTCACGTTTCCAGCACTCCGGCCAGTAGTATAGTGTGCGTTGTTTCTTATTGCAGTGATGGACAACTGACAACTAGCGCTTAAACAGACCACACGTGGTAAACAAATGAACTTGCTACCGGATGTTGCTATTTCTGTGTTACCCTAAAAATTAGTCTAGTCTAAGTTACGGTGGAATTCGTGTGCATGTGTGCATCAATTTGGAAAGGTATTTCTACGGATTTAAATTATATTATTAATTTTATACAGGTATCTCTTTTACATAACTTTTCAGCATTTTGTGAGTATTATTATTATTATATGTGTTTGTTTAGAAATAAAATAGAAATACTAAGTGGGTATCGGCTTTGGAACCACGTGTTCGTGTAGGTTAATGTTTTTTTTTGTTTATTTAA
Source organism: Magicicada septendecula (assembly GCA_034769895.1). NCBI lineage: Eukaryota > Metazoa > Arthropoda > Insecta > Hemiptera > Cicadidae > Magicicada > Magicicada septendecula. The sequence continues at coordinate 253,027,439 of CM068369.1, forward strand.
TTTACAATGGTTTTGAGTAAACTGTAAGTCTTTTATGTTAAACCTCCCCATTTTGTTTAAAGTAAAAGTTTCATGAATTTTAGGATGTAATTGTGCTGTCATGATTGAAACCACACGTTTTTGTTAAGGTTAAAATTCATTGTTCTAGATTAATCCTGTGACATTTCCAACAGTTTTCAGGTACTTAGTAAAGTTTAGAAGTATTTTACGTTTAAAAAAGATCAAAACGTAATGTAAAACAAAAGCTTCATGAAGTTTGGGGCGTGATCGGGTTTGAAACCACGTGTTCGTTTAAGTTATTTATTCTTTGTTCTACGTTTGTGCCATTTACAATGATTTTGAGTGAACGGTAAAAGTTTTCTATGTTAAAAAAACTCCAATTTAGTATAAAAGTTTCATGAATTTTGGGATGTATTTCATTTGTGCTATCGGGTTTGAAACCACTTGTTTTTGTTACGGTTAATTATTCATTGTTCTAGATTAATCCTGTGACATTTCCAAAAATTTTCAAGGACTGAGTAAAGTGTAGAAGTATGTTATGTTTAAAAGACTAAAAATTAATTTTAAAATAAAAGCTTCATGCATTTTGGGGCTGTGCCGGTGTTTGCATAACCCGGCAATCGAAGGTATAAAAATTTCGTTTTTCAATAATAATATCGAGTATTAACGTCGGAGCAGTGAGATTGGAATGGCACTGTTGAGACCGCGCGCGCCATCTCGCGTCGAATTTTGCTGTTTATTGCATTGTAACTGCACATATCAGTTCGACGTCGGCTCTCATAGAATCAACAGGCTCCCATAACTTGGACAGTTTAATTGGGCTAGTTTTCTTCTCAACCTGATGGCAAGCTAAATTTTCGAGACTTCCCGGGTTCTCGCTCCTAGACGGAGACTTGGTCTCAGCTGGTGTACTGACGCCTTCACCAGTCATGAACCATCCATAACTCACCTGTTCTGAGGAGGGAGCTTGCTGACCAACTGCAAGATGCAACTATACTCATGCAATTGAGGTGATATAAACTTTATTATTTTTTGTTGGCCTGGCCCGCCGTTCATCTGTGTTACAAATCGTTTTCCTTTTTTAAACCATGTGCTTACGCTGCTAGACAGTCCGATCAGGGGTGTGTCAACAGGACATTCATCATGAACATTATTTGAACTATTATAAAATTACTCCATAACTCTAACGTACTTTGATTGTAATTGTGTGCTGCACTGGGGGAGCGTGCCAGAGCTTTTTTACTCCTTTATATATATTTTTTTATGTACAAAGGCCTTAGAGTCATTATACTTTCAATCTAAATTTAAGTCATGTGTTTATTGGTTCTGTTCCGGCTGGTTCAGGACGGGGTTCATATATTATTCTTATTTTGGTTTAACATTTAAGGGCTGGGGGTTTCGTTTTTCAGGCTGTTTTCAGGGGTAAAATTCACATGGGTTTTTTTTGGCACAAGTTAGGCACACGTTGAAACAGTTTTATGCAGGCCGGATTCCTGTCTGACCGGGTCTGGCACATGCTGGCACACTTCCACAGCTGCCAGAATACAACATGCTGTTATTTTAAAATTATTTATACATAGATGTCTGACATTAAAAATTTTTTTTTTTTGGGCATATACTAATAATTTTGAAATTTTAAAATCATACTCATGCTACTGATTATTGTAACTTAGGTTCTGACTTGCTTGCTGGACCTGTCTGTTAAATTCAATCATTATCATTAAAGAACGAATTCCTGATACAGGGATACATCGATATTTGTAACACAAGAATTAACATTTTTGAAAATTATGCCAATTGTTTAAACTTAGGTGATAAGGGTTTTTACCACTTGTATGCAGTTCTGAGAAACTTAAAGATTTTCGTATACTTATAATGTGCAATTTTTTAGATGTTATAAATTCATATGGGCTGACAAGCCTCTATCTTCTTGCAGTTATTAGTCATTATCATCCTTTCAGTTTTTAAAATTTTTTTGTTGGGTTTCATTTTAATGGAGTAAAGGGGTTGTGGTTTTAAATGATTAAATTCCAACTGTGGCTGGAAGTTTAAATTTTATGATTGTAGTTTTTGGGGCTTTATTGAGTATACAGGCTGTCTGCCAGGTCGAACATGATTTAGTGTGATGATGTTATATGTATATGTTTCTCTATGTTTCAATATGTGATGTTAATGTTAAGTGTTATTTAGGGGGGGGAATTTATATAATTTAAGGAACCAAATTGATATATGTATATAGGGGATGAATTAATATGGGCTTATGGAAACTGAATTGTTAACATGTTGACACTACTTATTTATCATTTATATTGTTATTTATTGCTTATTGTTATACTTGTCACTCAGGGGAATCGTAATTTACACATGCATGTAATGAATTATGGGGCAAGAATAAAATGGTTATTGTTGATTAACAACCGAGTTTAATTGCAAGTCCCGTCATACTGGACCCAGCGCATTTTTGGCTTCTCTAGGCTCCTGCCTAGTTTTAAATAACTAGTGGCCTCTCTTTCAAAAAAAAAAAAAGGATTATTTTTTTTTTTATAAAGCATAAAAAGGAAAGAGGGGTTACAGGGCTTGATCTGCTTTGAAACCACGTGTTCGTTTAGTAACCTTAACATTATTCTTTGTTCTAAGTTTGTGCCATTTACAGTTATTTTGAATAAACTGTGAAATTATTTTATGTTTAAAATACTAAAATTTAGTTTAAAAAGTTTCATGAGTATTAAGGAGATGAAACATGAATACCCATTTTTTTCACATGGAGCCGCAATTTCTTTTGGTGTTTGTGAGTTTTCTTGACTTCTCAGATATTATGTAATGCAGGTCAAAAAAAGTGCTGTTGCATAATAAAAGTAAGTTAAAATCGAGTATTCTGAAGCCTAAGAAAGAGGAATATAAAACAAAAGCAAGGTTAAATTTCCATTGGCAGATGTAAATATATGTGTTTGTTTTAATAAAGTATTCTTCATTTGCAGTCACAATGGTGCGTCCAGGCCTCCTCATGATTGGTGACTCCCAGGTAAAATATGCACATCTGACTACTCAGTGCCAGAATGATTTTGAAGTCACAGTGTTTTCAGTGTCAGGAATGCGTGTTGAAGAAGTGTCTGCTTCAATGGTTGAAGCAACCAAGTTCTTTTATCACGTAGTAATCCATTTGGGCACAAATAATTTGATTTGTGGTAAGTTACATAGAATTTTGTAAATAAAATATTTCAGTTATTAGTGCTCTACTTTATACGATTATGGTGGATCAAAAAGATTTGTAAGATTGCTTTGGTGTTATGCACATTATTTTCCAATATTTTATCGATAGGTACTATACCCGTTTATTTTTATAATTCTTAAAAACTTTTTAACAGGTCAGCATCCAGATCAAATAATCCAACATTATGAATCTCTTATCCAAGAAATTCTAAAAGGCAACCAGCATGTGTATCTCCATTTGTCAAGTGTATTGTTTCGCAGTAAAAATAGGTATAGGCCATATTCAGATGCTGAAATGAACAGAATGAAGATAATAAATGAAAAGACAGAGAAGCTGAATCGCTGATACAAGGCTTGGCTACCAGGTAAACTTTATACGTGTAAGTTTCTTTTGATAATGCAGAGACTTGATGTGTTAATGGGGCATCCACATCATTGCTGTTACGAATTTTGTTCTCAAAATAAAATAAGTTTTAGAAATCATTTATTAAATTCCAAATTCTGATCATAAAAATCTGATAACTCTTATAAAATTACAGTTAATATTCGTACAGTAATACTTTTTGAATATTCTTGATAATATAGTTTTAAAAAGACTTCTGTTTATTGGCAAATAAATATTTTACTTCTTCCTTGCTGTACGCACTAATTAAATGATTCACTCGCGATGAAGACTCCTCTCATGCTTGTCTTTGCCGTACAAACAACGACCGTCGCGTTCCTCGACCAACACGCACTCAAATACTTCAAGACTTATTAAAGTATTTTGATAGTTTCTTTAATTCATAACGAGATTCTAAAATAAACGAACAGTTTTCTATACACTCCGATATATTACTTTACATGTTGGTTAATCAAGCTAATATACTTTAACACTTTAAAAACTTATTAAAAACGAAGTTAAAATATACTAAGAGCGTTTTTAACACATACTAAGAGAAAAAGAAGACTAAAAAAACTTCCTTAGCTGTACACGGGGTATTATTTATAGGGCTCACTATTTCTCTTTTCCCACCCGTTCTACTCAAATAATTCCGATAGGCTCATGACTGATTTCCTTGCCGGGAACTTTAAATTCGTCCATTCAGGAACCTTAAAAAACTCTCGCTCTAAAGTCACTCTTCTTCTCATTGGTGTTTAGTGTGGGGAACGCGTGAGTTTCGCCACGTGTCCGACTGCTACACCAAGCGACGCGACTTTCACCAAAGTTTCTCTTTTTTTTTATCGCCTGATCCATTGTTTTTCCCAAGGTTGTCGTTCGTCAAAATCTAACGGGACTCAACAGTTTTATGATTTTTCGCGAACAAAGCATTTCCTTCTTTATGACTTTAGAAAGCTGTTTATTGTAAAATGCGCTTTTATTCTGTTGCCGCCAGACTGTCGCCAACTTACAATATTTCTGTGAGACGTTATTTTGCCTCAATCTTTTTATCAACACATTTAATTTGCTTAATAATAACTAAAAACATACATTAAATGATTAATTACGTTAATTACATAATATAGGCTTACGTGATCTACATTCACGTTATATTTAGTCCCCCAAATTGATTTGATCATGATCGATATTCGAATTCATGTCAAATCAATTTGTACGCCTCTGAAAGTGCTCAGTTTATTATTGACAAAGCTTGTTTACGTCTGAGGTTGTTGCCTTTTCAGTACAATAATGTGTGCAACCCTCGGCTTTTGTGCACTTTCACTTCTTGTCTGGGGAGAGCTTGCCCCCTCCCTCTCAAACCAGTTTGTTTACAGCTGTTTACAATTCATTTTGTTGTTTACAACTGCTGGCCTTACGTACATCACATGGCTTATTATTATGTAACTTACTACACATTGGTTTAAGTTTATTTACAATGTTTGTTATCAGTGTTAAGGAAATTTTAATTTATCAAAGTTTTGAAATTTCTTTTCCCTTCTGACTGATCTTATTTACAATTTTACTGTTACTCGCGGTGGTACGGCTTCAACTGTCGCAAGTTGAAAATTCCACGAATCGATCCTGGTTTATCCACCTCCGCCATTTCGTAAGTTGCATTTCCTTTTATTCCTTTTACAACGTACGGTCCCTCAAACAGTTCACAGAATTTCGCTGTGACTCTATTCAAAGCATCTGAAATTGGATGAGTCTTTATTAAAACTAAGTCTCCTTCCTTGAATTTCACCTTATCGACGCCTTCATTGTTTTTCTTTGCTCGACGTTCACCCTTTCTTTTTAATCGTCAATATATTACCTCTCGGCAATCCTTAACGTCTTCCTTCATTAATTCTCGGTCCACGTACACCTCCCATGCTCTTCTTAGCCTTCGACCCCATTGTGCCTGAAATGGTGTCATTTCAATCGTGTCGTGGTGAGTCTCATTGATACATTTTTCAATTAATTTAATATATTTGGCCCATTTGGTTTGGTGTCCGTTACCCATCACTCTGAATATGTTACCTAATTGGCTGTTAACCCTTTCAGCAAGATTGGTACACGGGTTATGGATGGCAATGTACTTGGGCTTGATTTCAAGTGCATTTAACTGCGTCACCCAAGTTTTACTTGTAAACTGTGTGCCATTATCCGTCAATATAGCTTTCGGTTTTCCAATTTCTTGGATGTAATTTTTTAATTTATTAAGTGTAACAGCTGTAGTTGCTCATTTCATCGGGTATAATTTCACAAACTTGGTGAAATTATCGACGATCACCAGAATATACCTCACACCACTGGTAGACGATATCAAAGGACCGTAATAATCCGTGCTAATGAGTTCACATCTCTCCTTTGGCAGAACTGGTTTGGTCTGTCCCATGCACTTTTTGAAATGGTCTTTACATTTTTGACAGGTATCACATGTCTTAATTAACCTCTTAAGGTATTTGTAGAGATGATCGCCTGTAAAATGTTCCTTAAAGATTCCATAGCTTCTCCTCACACCGCAGTGTCCATACATTACGTGAATCTCCTTTAATAACGCTTGTCCAATTTCTTGTGTTACTACCAATTTCCACCTTCCGTTCTTCTTACGATATAATTTATTATTATATACTTGGTATATCTTACTGAGTTTGTCATTTTTATTGTTGTGTAACTGGTCGATGATATTATTTAGTTTAACGTTGTTCATTTGGTGTAATGTAATGTTTTTCAACTGATTTTTTAATGGTTTACCCAGTTTGATGTCAATTGCATAAATTTCAGTCTCCTCGTCTCCATCTGGTATTATATTTTCTAGTACATCTTGAGGGTTTCGACTAAGTACATCCGCTATGATATTGTCAGTACCTTTGCAATGGACTATCTCAAAATCATACTCCTGGATATCCAGTATCCATCGTGTAATTCGGGAACAGTTTAACTGACATTTTTGAATAAATGTTAGTGCCTTGTTATCCGTGATAATGGTCAATGGTCGACCTAACACGTAAGTTCTAAATTTTTTCAAGCAATGGAGTACGCTGAGCAGTTCTACTTCCGTAGTAAAATAATTTAATTCGGCACCTCTAAGCACACGACTGGTGAATGCAACGACCCCTATTTGCTCGTCTTCATCTATTTGATAAAGCTGACCCCCAATCGCATATTTACTCGCGTCAGTCTGCAGGTAAAATCTTTTATTTGGGTCAGGATGTCGTAGCATCACTGTGTCCTCGAGTAGTCTCTTGACCTCCTTAAAATTATTTTCTAACTCTTCTGTCCATTTAAACTTTATGCCTTTTTTTAGTAACTGTAGCAGTGGTCTTGTTTTTTCTGCATATTGGCTTGTGAATTTGTTGTAAAAATTAGTTAGGCCAAGAAATCCCTTTAGTTGTTTTGGATTCTTTTGTCTAGGAAAATCCATAATAGCGGCGATTTTTTCTGTGGAAGCGCTGATACCTTTTGTAGACAGCTCATATCCCAGGTAACTAATTCTGTCTCGAAAGAATTTGGATTTCTTTAAGTTCACTGTGAGGTTCTCTCTTTTGAGGTTGTCCAATAACATGCGTAAGTGTTCCAGGTGTTCTTCAATGTTTTCTGATACACATAAACAATCGTCCACATATAGTATTGTGCCGTTCTAAAATAGATCGGCGAGTATACAGTGCGTGTTCGGTATTTAGCGTCAAGAAATTGACGTTAAATGCTGTACGGTATTTACCGATAGCGGTTAAGATAAGTATTGTAACTGGTTTTACCATTTAGAGCGGCTTGATTAGTGCTGCACCCTAGCGTGAGCCACGGTTTACGCGGTCAGAACGGAAACGACGTTTTCTAGAAATCTTTGTCTCGCTCCGAACGTCGTCTTGTTTAGCTGTGTCTTTTTTTTCCTCCGGACAGAAAGAAGTTTTTTTTGTACCATCCTTCCACCTATGGCAGGCTAAACGATCACAGAACTGTGGTAAATTACGGCATTATTATTATATAATTATCTATTTAAAGTTTTACTAATGAAAATTGTTTAATAGGCCACATTAAGTTGATGCAGATAACCTTTTACGACACCTCGTGTTGAGTTGTGCAATACGTAATTTAAATGTAATTCTTTTGTAATATAGTAATTCTATATTAAATTCACATGTCTTAACTAAGGCACTAAAATTGAGAGTCATATAAATGCAAAAAGTATTTGTTTAAATCATACAGACATGGATGTAATCTGATAACCTTATTATGGCACCTCGTGGTGAAAGTGCAGTGCGTAATTCAGAGTAAGTTACATACAACCTTTACTAGTGATTATAGTAAAACTTTATCAATTTCAGAAAGCTTACTAAGGCACCAATTGAGAAGAATGTAATTGCCAAAAGGTATTAAATTAATAAGTATAGAAATGATTGTAGTCAAGTGACCTTTCAGACCACGTGGCAAAAATTCAGACTATGTGTAAATTTTATTAAAAGTGTAACAAGCCGAATAATTAGCTAATCAAAATTGAAATATGTTAACCCACATGGGTAAAGTTTATTAATATGAAATTTTACAGAACTAAATGTTTTCAAATAGGGCCTGTTGGCCATATAACCTTGCCAAGTGTGTCAAGTATCACATTTAAATAGCCCTAAAGCTGTGTTAAGATTATATGTGGGTTTTGGGTGTGTGTGAAGTTTCTGAGGGAATTTGTTTGTGAACTCTAGCTGATAATATGTTGTATGATCAGGGTTCCCCGATGAAGGCGAGGAACAGCTCCACCACCTGAACATGTAACACCTAGATTCTCTCTCTCTCTTCATCTGCCGGAGGAGAATGGCGAAGGCTAACACAAACACCCTATCATGAAAGCCAGATGATCATCACTTCACACCCATGGAAAAATTAAGGTGAACTCAATCCATGTTATATATATTCTTTACACATTGTGATGTAACTCAATAGAGCCAGTGGACATTCTACCACTCAACAACATGACTTTCAAGTTTTTAAACATTTTAATTGGGTCCCCGATTAACGGGACAGAATAATGCGTGAACTGGGAGGGGAATCTTTTGTAAATTTTATTAATTTGTTTGTATAATCTGTGAGCTCAGGGGCTGACATGCATCTGTGGCAGCTCACCATTCAAATGTGCAATTCCTTCTTATTTTCAGTATAAAGGTTTCATCACTGCTACTAATTCATTCAATCAACTTGTAATTTCTCTGTTTCAATTTAGTGTTCATTTTATGTATTAATTTCTCATTTTTAAATTCAGTTTGGATTATATAGGGATAGAAGTTTCTGTGGTAGTTAAGTTGAGTCGCAAGTTTAATCCTGAATAGGTGCATGTCCATGCAGTGTTAAACATGCTGTTGAGACAGGTTGAATTATCCACTGACTTGCCCATGAACATGTCGGTCTCTGGGCCAAAATTACTTTTAAAAGGGTTATAAGGTTCATGACACATTACTATTTTCAAAACTTAACAATATTTATCAATATAATAAATTCTTCTAATTAATTATAATCACTGGGGTGTTCACTGTATTCTAAATTTTATTTCTCCCAGTATAAGTGCCCAGTGTGGCAGCATTTTATAATAGTATTAGGCACTTGGCCAAATTTTTGAATTTATTATGTCCTGGGGACTACTGGTGTTGCATATATAATCAGATACACATGTAATGTGTCATGCACATATTAAGAATTAAAACCTGACATGAATTTTCATAAATTATTAATGATGTACCTCATGGGGGTAGAAAAGGGTGTCTTTTTTAGAAACGGGTAGAAAAAATAATAATTTTTTTTTACCAGTCTAAGTTAAAGCGGGGTTACAGTATGGTGAATCTTTTTACTTCTTCTGTCAAAACTTTATCCAATCCGCGGGTCAGACTTGCTAAACTCGTCTTTAGCCCGAATGGTGTTACAGTGTACCTGTAGCATTTGCCTCTGTAGAGGAAGTCAATGTAGTCCCGGGAATCTTCAGCAAGTGGGATCTGCCAGAAGCTGCTGGTGAGATCAATACTACTCAGACTTTCACTTTTCCGCAGCTCGCCAACACTTGATCAATTGGTATTGCTCCCTCATGATCTGGAACAGTGACCGCATTGATTCTTCTTGCTTCTAAACACAGTCGTACAGTCTGATCTTTCTTGACTACAGTCACCATTGGGTTTATATATGGACTGTTTGCTCTTTCTATTACACCGCATCTTTCCATCTTTTTAATCTCTCCTTCCACTGCATTTTTATGTTTTAGTGGAACTGACCACCCTTTTAAGCAATAAGGGGTTGTGTCAGTTACCTTTAACCTGTGTACATATTTGTTGATTCTACCTGGTTGCTCACGGAACACTTGTTGGTTAGAGTATAAAATGTTCTCCAATTCTTCCTTTGTTTTAGAATCGATACCGGTTGTTTCTTCCAGTTTCTCTTGAATCGTATTAGCAATCTTTTCTCCGTCTTCCTCGAGTTCTAATGCCATTATTTCCGCACTTACGGGTTCTTCACTGCTATTATGATTATTCTTGAAAGTAATTTTATTATCTGGAAGGTTAATCACACATCTACCTTCTTGCAATAAGTTAATTCCAATAATACACTCCCTGATTAAATTAGGGACAATTATAAACACAGCATCAGTCACATACTCTCCGATTCTTACTTCGAGCATGATCTGTTGGGTTATCTTATTCGATTTCTTCCCCACTGCTCCTTTAATAACTAAATTAGTAATTTTTAATATAGGTATATTGCCCATACGTTTTTTATTTTGCTGATACCACTCCGCAGACAACGCATTGATTTCGCTACCCGTATCAAGTAGTGATATTATTGGTATACCATTGAGTTGTATCTTCAATTCAGGACATTTAGTTTTATTGATTTCTTGATATTCCGACTCCTCTTCCATCAGAGTGTCCCTAATATCAATAAAAGTGGTACTGATTATCTTACAATTATCGCCTAATCCTACCTTATCTCTAAAATAATTCTTAACTAGTTTTTTGACTGGGCAACATTCTTTGTATGTATGTTTGAACTACTTGCTACCTGCGAGGTCCCTTGAGTGCCGCTTGTTGACGCTAATGTATTCATTTGGGATTCGTATACCCGTTTCTGCGGTGCTCTTTCTCTCTCGTTTGCCTCAGCTGTTTTCTCTCCTTGTCGCCACGGTGCCTTGTGACGTGGGGGGTTACTCCGCTCTGTCCTATTTTCCGGCCAGTGATTAGCATTATTTACTTTCCTTTCCTGCTTGGGCTGAAACTGCATATTACCCTCGCCGTTCGTTCCATTCTTCTTTTGTCGCAAGGCTGCGAATTCCATTAACAGGTTTTGAAAGTTTGTAATGTTATTCACACCCCTCGTAATGCAGGCAACAGCAATGTCGTGACTGTAGTGGTGTGCTAGTTTTCGAATTACAGTAGGTGTAAGTCTGACATCGGCGGTATTAATTGCCGGTTCTGTAAGATACACCTTTCCATATATTGCGTCATGCTTAACCCGCTCTGCGGGCGATATTTCCCAAATTCTAACTTATCATGGACGGACTCCTGGATCATTTGATTCCAGTATTTGGCTGTGAATGCGGTCTGAAATTGCTCAAAAGTGTTTACCTCATTACGTATCAGCTTCCACCATATGGCGGCTTCTCCGTCTAAGTGTCTTCCTAGCCAGCTCACCTCTTCACCTGGGTAGTATTCACAGTGTATTTCTTCTAGCTCCTTCACAAACTCCATCGGATACTCTCCTTCTCCATTGAAGTTCACATTTTTAGTGTGTTCAATTATCACTCCTTGCTGCTTAGGTATGCGTTCGATCTGGGCGATTTTATTGCGTACGTCTTCTTTGATTTTACTTATCTTCCCGCCGATTGTAGAACAGCTATTTTCGTAACATTCTTTCAGTTGTTCTATCTGTTCTTCATTTTTCTTCTTGTGCGTAATCATTTTATTAGTTATGGCTCTAATGTCATATGCAACACTAGCTTGGTGTTGTTGAAGCGACTCTTCACACTTCTCCCAATGTTCTTTCGCTTCTGATCGTACTATTTCCACCTCTTCTCTCACGACTTCTTTGACTTCTGTACGTAATTGTATTGCTGTTTCTCGGTTTTCGTTTCGGATTTCTTGTATTTGTTGTGCTATCTGTGTTTTGTGTTCCTGTAGTTGTTGTGTATATCTTTGTTCCATGTTGCGTTCCATGTCATGTATTCGTTTTTCTATACATGTAATGTTTTCTGTTATTTGCTGGTTATTTTCTGCTAACTGTCGTGTGAAAGTTAGTTTGAGTTGTTCTGTATTCTCTTCATTTTTATTAGTATTTTCATTTAATTTTTCTATCATGTTCTTTTCTAATTTTCGTGTGTTTTCTGTCAGTTTTTGTTCTATTCTGTTGATGTTTTCAGTCATTTGCTGATTATTTTCTATTAATAATCGTTTAGTATTTTCTGTCATTTGTTGTGTAAATTGCTGTAGTAGCCTACTGATATCTATGTTTGTAGCTGTTTGTTGGGTTTCAGTCTGTGATTGTGTCTGTTCTGTTTCGGACCGTATATCGTCGTTTTGTTGTCGTCCCCTCGCCTCTGACGAAACCTCCGGGCTTTCACTTTCCGTGGCCTCTTCCCATCCTTTCTCTCCCATTTGATTGTTAATATCAAATTCAATGTCCGACCCACCGTTATTTTCGTTACTGTCAGCCATTCTACTATTTGTACTACTAACCAATTTAAATTTCCTTACTTTACTGCGAGTTAACATTTTGTCACCGGACAAAAGGCTTGCCGCATGACAAATGGCGCCAATCGTACACTCTAGTATTTTTGGTGGCCCTAAAAAGGACCTGGTGGCGAGAAAGCTGAAGTTGGTCGTGCCGCGCTGAGATGCTCGGCGGCTGCGCCCGCTGTTTGTGGCGTACTGCAGTCCTCCTCTTCTTTCGGCACCGGTTGTAGAGTCGGCTGCCGGCCCAGCGAAATCCATCGCTGGCGCGGAACTGGAGGGCGAAGACGCAAGAATGCCGGTTCTATTCTTCGGCCGTTCCTTCCGGCTGGCTCCGCACCGATGTCGTCCGAGAGAGGAGAGGAGATGATATGCATCCGTTGGCGTGGCGATGAAGAGTGCGCAAAATTTTCTGTCGGCCCGGGTTTTATGCACTAACCGGGATCGCTGGTTGGCTCGCTCCGAGCACGTTGTTGGATTGGCTCGCTGTGTCCACCGCTGGTACCCGGAGAGCATATGTTCGCATACCACTGCCGTCACAATTTAATTTTTACCATTTACTTATTTTAGCACATATCTTATTCTAATTATCGTCTATCCCGTTTCATTCTGCCGAGCTCATTTACATTCAAGCTCCACAAAGTTGGGCGACAAATATTGTCAAGGTTCTTCCCCGACAAGGGTCTTGGGGAATAGTCAGCGGCAAAATGTAACTTCCGGCGCCGCGCGTGTACTATATTTCGGTGTCCGATGTGTACATCCAACTGTTTTCTTCACAAGTAACTAATGCCAGCTTATGGAGGTTATGTACGACAATGTAACTTAAATAAAATTTACTTTGTCAGTGTACATTAAAAGGGTGTATTTATTGGAAGTACAGAAATTAGTTTACATTTATCGCACATAATTACGGTACAGAGACAATTTTGGGAGGTTGTGGCTACGTTTAATTATTTAACTTAATCTTTTAGATTTTTAAAATTAATTAGACTTAACAGACATTTCCTTAGTTAGTGTACATTAAAGGCTGTATTTATTCAAAGTACCGGAATTAAAACGTACTTCCAATTTAGAACCTAGTACAATCTAATGTATAACCAAACAAGTACATTAAAATCCTTTTTTCAACATAATGCAATAAAAAGCAATGTGTAGTTTCTGTTAACATGCAAATGATTAAGTATTAATAATGGGTTACAGTGGAATTTAATGTTACTACGGTCTGAATTAATGCAAATAAAATTGGGAGAATCTCGTAAACATATTAAAGAATGCTTGTATATTACACATAAAATTATTACAGTACGGACTGTTAATGAATAGAAACAAATTTGACTCTATACTTTAGTATGTACCAATAAAATTTACCTTTTTTCAAATACCAATATCTGTTGTTTTTTTCATACCCTTAAAAAAAGGTCATTAACAACATACATTATGAGAAAACGTGATTACAAATAACCAGCCATTAGTTACTTGTGAAGAAAATAGATATAACATTTACAAACATCAAATCTTCAATTCTCTCCCTATTTGTTTTATAAAAACTGGAGTTTCTACTGCAGGTTTTAAGTCCACTAACTACTTAATTAAATATACATAATTGTTCCTGTATCTTGTTGGGTAACATATTATATTAATACATCTGCTTCCTACTCATATGTGCAAACAATGTTTTTAATGTACGGTCCTAAAATCTTTATCAACACTTTATATCTTTAAAATTTAGACAAAGTCTAATGAGCAACTTGGCCTAACCTGAATTTACATGACCTGGCTCAGAACAACTTTATTTTGGCAAATACAAAGATGAAGACTGGTTGCAATTTCTTCAGGGCTTACACCTGCTGCCAGGCCTAGTTCTATAACATGATAAGGAAGAAATAAATCAGCCCAAACCTGCAACCGCTGTGGGAAGGCTTTTACACCATTACCAATAAGATTAATGATGTCATCTAAGAATAACTCATTAGCTTTATTTATACATTTAATGCGTCTTAATTAGTACACTAACAGCACTGCTCTGTCTTATAGTAACAAAACACGTTACCGTACACTAACTCAAAAGAATTTCTTATTTTCAGTTTAAGAAAGTTGAAATTGTGTATTCATTTTCTTTTCCATTCACTATTTGTAAAACGTGCTTAAAATTAATATGTGTACGCTTACTATATTGAAATCCAATGTTCACTATCCAATAATTACAAATTTTGTGGAATTGTGAAATTAGTAACACTATGTACTAATGTGTGATTATCAGTTGAATTTCTGAATTCCTTTGATTCATTAATAAATCTTACTAATTTGTTACTTTATGTCTTTAATGATTTCTTATTAGTTTTTAATCTTTGTGTTTTCATTATTCATTTGTAAATTTTTGCATTTTGTTGTCCATGACATGTTCATTGATTAACTAATTATCATTAAAACACACAGAGGACTGATCCTCTTTTGCAAGATCACAAGTATGTTTCAAGTATGTTTTTAATTTTTTTAATTGTATGCAATGTGGACACTGACAGAGGAGTGTCAGTTTTTTTTATGTTTTTTTCAATAAATAACAATGAGAGGGGAGAGAGAGAGAGAGAGAGAGAGAGAGAGAGAGAGAGAGAGAGAGAGAGAGAGAGAGAGAGAGAGAGAGAGAGAGAAAGAGAGAGAGAGACCAAAAATAACACGTACAGAAATTACATCAGAACTTTTCCTGACAGTAAAAAAATAACTAAATAATGAATGATAAAGAACATTAACAAAATTAATGGAAATTATAGTTATTATTTGTTGTCTAATGAACAGGTACTAGTAAAGGCTTCACATACTTCACATCTTAAATTATAAACCTATTACAAACATATTTGGTATACTCAGCTTGAAACAAACGTTCAGACCAATAAAAATGGTTTAAATTTTGCCATGCTGCATTATTAGTACTGTTGAAACAGCAGTTTGATTATAATTGTTTTTAGAACAGACTTCTGGAATGATGTGTGCAAAATGATTAAAACATAACTCCTTACAGTGTGCCTTAATAAGTTGTTGATTATTCTAACTGATACACTGTCATCCCATTATCATATGACAGTTCTCAGAGCTTCAGTAATAGTCATCTTTGCTGTTAACATGGACACACGTCTCTTTTTTAAAAAGACTTTTCATTAGTAAAGTTACTTATATGTAGGCATATATTTGTACTCATAATATGCGGTTAAGAATTAAGAAAATTAAAGAACGATATTTACTTACTAACCATTGAGTGTAACATTATTTACAGTAATTAATAATGTCCCAATTTATAAAAGTCATGTTTGGCTAACTAGGCATAACCCAACCTGTGTTCCTGACATCCTAATTCTCTTTCTTCTAATAATATTACTTGACTTTATTGTGATATAACTGATCACAATTGTTCCTTATAACTCCCTACAACTTTTACAACAATACTAATGACAAAAATCAATAATAATTTCTTACAATTAACATACATAATTTGTCTAGGCATATTGGCCTATTATACTGTAGTTTGAACATTATTTTTTCATATTTTAACAATTCTTGTTTTTAAGACAAGACAACTATTCTAAATTGTTCTTGATCCTTGGCTTTCACTTTTGTTACACTAATAATGACAATTATTAGCAATAATTGTTTACAAATAGTAGAAATAAGTTATTCTGGTATAGGGCCTACTGGCCCATTGTAGTGGACACCTTAGTTTTTTTCGTACGTTTAAAATAATTACTTTTGCTATCAGACAATTACTTTACATTGTTCTTGATACCCTTATTCAACTTTCACTACAATAATAATGACATAACTTAACAATTATTTACTATGAATAACATACAAATGTTCTAGGCTCATTTGCCTATGATATTGACCCTTAATTTCATTCATACCTTGAAAATATATGTTTCTTCCTATTACATCATTATTCTAAAATATTCTTCACAATTTACTGAAGCTTTGACAACATAGTTTGTCCTTTAATATTGTTTTTCTTACTTATTCTAGTTGTTATTATCTTCAGTATCAGTATTATGAAGGTTTAGTCCATGTATCTTGTTTCATTATTTACTTTGTTTATACTTATTGGTTAATCATATCTTCCTTACTAGAATATTATTCTAATAATAACGATTCTAGTATTATTTATACAGTATAGTTTGTTTAATAAGTTTACATTAAAACTGTTCTTTTTACATACAATTGTTGACAAGTTTTAGTTTCTCATATTTCTTCTTCTTCATGTTATAATTCAAATTATAACCACTATTATCTAGCTATTATAAGCTTATTTACTACTTGATGAGTAGTTTTCACCTTCTGTTTACAATTCATGGATTTTACAATGCTTTTTTGTTCTTTCTGTTGTTTAAAACATTATAATGTTACATAACCTTACTTGTAGGCTTACATTTAGCTCTATTGTTGTTTTATTATTACATTTTTGTAATACGCTTTTTGATTTACATTATTCTATTCATAATCATAAATAAAATTTGATTTCATTATTTTAGTACTTAGAAAATAATTGTTGAAAAAATAATTTTCTTTATTGAGTATCCATTTTATTACTTACTGCAGTATTGATTATAGGTTTTATCTTTTTTAACAATTTTTAATGCAGTTTACTGGAGTAAAATCTTCTTATTGATAATGTTCTTATCAGTTTCATTACCCCATTATTCTTATCTCTTTTTATTATCTCAGACAATATTTATAGTATACAATTTAGTTAATGACTTAGTATTTTGTTCTTCATGTCTCATGGTCATGAAATGGTTTAAGTTGGGGCCTATTTTATGTAAGGGGAAAACATAACGTTACAATATTGTAATTGCTTTTATTTCTATAACTTTTTATAAGTATTACTTGTACAAACAAAACTGGCTTAGAAATGGGTCTACTTAGGAAATTATGGAATTCTGCTGAAATTTCGAATAGTTCTGGAGGGGAATTGATCCCCTGATGACCCCCCTCCGCAAGTTACTCCACTGATCCCACTCTACACAGTTCCAAGAAATCCTGTATTTAGAAGTTCAAAAGGAAGTGATACAGACTCTAAAGTTCTCATTGTAGCATTCACTACTGGGACAGTTCATGGTTTCGAGCTTCCCTTATGTGCCTGGTAAGTGAAGGAGAAGGGATCTATTTAACGTGCAAGTTGAAGAATATATTTAATTATTGTACTTAACTTGATATAAGTAATGATTACATTTCAGGATTATTATTTTCAGAAATAATGTATGTAAACCAGTTTTCCCCATATAAAGTTAATTAAAATTCTTTAATGCATAGCATTCCAGGCATTTACAGTAGTAGATTCGTATTACTAAATTTGAATTTACACAAATAATTCTCTTTGATTAACCAGAGTTACACACACAAACTAAATGCTGAGTGTCCTCCTAGTGTATAAATTCAGCTAAAACAGTATTCCAAAAACTTACCTTGTTACTAGAATATGTGACATGATGAACTTTTCATCATGTTTTCAACTTTGTGTTGGGAGTTAAGCATTTTAATAATTTATATTTATGCAGGCGTATAGCAAAATCTGATCATCATGGAAAAGGAATAAGGCATTTTGTAATAGCAATTAACTGATTAGTTCCTGCTGTATTACCGAGTCATATTACAAGACCAATTTTTTGTTTAATTGAAAAGATATATTTTAACTGTTTCTTTTGATGCAATCTGTAAATTCCATGACACACGTCCATAAAGGTTTGAAAATATGCTTACTCCAGTTTGATAGGAATAAATTCTCAAAAAACTAATACAAATTTGTTATGACTGATCACACCAGCTATCCTGTCTATTGGCAATGAGACTTTTACCCAAATTTATCATATAGTATTGTGCTAAGATGTTACACTACATTTGTATACTGTAATACAGTGTATTATTTGCAGACTGACAGGGTTATAAAAAATTCTGAAAGAATTGTTGCTTTTACAACACCATCCTTTATCAAGTGGCTACTCAAATCTGCCAGTTTTTCACAGATCCCCTAGTGATGCTCCAAACTTTTCAAGGATTCTCCTGGCCTTAAAAAACTGGACTGGCCTCATTGATTGACGTGACTAATGTTAAATTAACTTTGGGATACTTCCAAACATAATACAGTTTACAATAAACAAACAAAATATTATGCCTGTCTAATTTTTTCCAGAACTGTATACACAAAATTTGATCTGGATAGAACATTTATTAAACAATAATACTATTTGATGCAAATAATTAAAATATCGGTATGGAGAACCATACATGACTACCATGTTTTAAGATTTATATTTGAAATCATTTTAGAAATGAAATATTCTATAGAAACTACTTCTATCTTCAGCCTCAACCACAGAATTCTTGTTAAGCATTGCCTCAATTCAAGCAATTCTTGAAGGACTGAATCCCCAAGAGAGATCCCGGCTGGTCTTCGCAGATCCAGGACGTTGTTTCGCGGATCTGGACCGGTTGTGTCTGGTTTCTATTACTGTCCAAGCGAATGACGAGTCCCGGGGAAGAGCTGCAAAATTATGTCCAATACTCCAGTGGTTCATTAGAAAGAGCTAAGAATGATAAACATGGGAGTAGGAGGAGAACACAAGAGACTGGCAGAAAAACTGGATATTCCGGAAGTAATGGAGGCTACAAGGGGGTGGTAAGTGGAAAGACGGCGACAACAGCTACAGCACAGAAAACAAAGATATATGAAATTAACAGGGGAAGAAGAAGTTATTTTAGGGAACAAACATCGGCAGGTAGGGAGCCTGCAGCCAGGCTTTCGGAGAAAAAGGAAACTTTAAAGGTTCCAGTGGAATTACAAGTGCCTAGTGGAGTTGAGGATGAAGAAAGTGAAGAGAAAGAAGAAGAGGGGAATTATTTCGTGGGATTAATACAAGACGAAAAGAAAACATCTGTTGATACTGAATTACCGGACTCAAAGAGGACGTCATGGTTGAATCCAGAGGCCGCAGAATTTGTTCCGGTATCTCCATCTCGGTTCGTGAGGGATCCAGAGCCTGTAACATCATCATCGCCTACGCCGGGATATGAGAAGTCACTTGATGGTGTAGCTTTACCATCGCCAGTAGAAATTAATTTAGTCATTGCACATGCACCTGGACAGCTGGAGTCCAGGGTGGAAAAGGTTGAGGACGTTGTAGTTGCTGAGAGTGGTGAAGGAGTGGAATCGAGGGAAGAGGCAGAAGAGCGGTCTGCAGATGCTGCACAGGGAGGTATAGTTGTGGGTGTTAGGGAGACTGAAGAGTCTGAGTTTGCGGATGGACACGGGGATGTCCACGCTGCAAGTGTTTCTGAGGTTGCGGATGGACAAGGGGATGTCCTTGCCGCAAGTGTGGTGGAAGGAGATGAGGTAGAAGTTGAGGAGAAATTTGGTGGCAGCGTTGTGGAGTGTACGAGTGAGAATGATGTAGTGTGTGAAGATGTGCAGACGCCTTCTGTAAGTAGTGTTGAGGATTCCGAAGAACGAAAAGAAGTTTCAGGTGGACCAGGTGAGCAACTAGAGGAGGACGAGGATGTGCAGTGTTATGATGGTGGTAGTGGACGTGATGGCGATGATGTTGATGATGAACGTGTTGAGGAAAATGAGATTGGAGAAGAGGTTAGTGAAGAAGTTTGTGAAGTGGCTGGTGACGAGTGTGATGAAGAAATTGGTGAGGAGCTGAGGGAACATGTGGTTGAAGATGGATCAGAGGAGCAACTGGAAGATTTTGAGGAGCTGCAGTGTCATGAGGTTGATTTGGATTATGGGGACAGAAAAGGGGAAATTGTAGAAGAAGAGGAGTTAGATGATGAGGATAATCCAAAGCGGAGTAAAAGGAGCGATGTAAGTTGCCTTGATTCTGATTCAGAGGAAACCAGCCAGTACTGCTCAACACGAGATAATTTCTCAGAGAGTGGTGTCCGAAAGGAAGGGGTACCTAAAGTCCATCACAGAAAGATGAGAAGAAGCGGTTAACGGGTAGCGGGTAGACGTTCCCCACACTCCCAGTGGTGTTCATTTATTTCAGGGTTGCGTCCCTGCCCACGCGAGCCTTGGTTTCCTCCATTCATCCTTATTTCCGGAGGGAGCCATGTCCTCACCCTTACTCCTAGCTATTGACCGTTTAATGATCCTTGCCCTTTTCATCTTCCCAATTTTCCTACCCCTACCATTAAAAAAAAAGGGAGAAAGTTAGAGAGTTAGAGAATGTTCCCTCAGATTGTCGTGGTCTTGGAGATTGTAAGTTGTTTTGGTTCTGAAAGTTATGATGGAGAGAGATAGCGTGCTGTTGTTTCTGGTTAATGGTTGTAAATCTTGATTGTCGGTTAGTGTAGAGGTCGAGCCATGCCGCATTCCCTGGTTGTTTTGCCTGGTGTTTTTGTTAAGAAAGAGTTGGTAGCGATGTTCGCGGGCCCTCCTTGCGGTCTTCTCTGTCGGGCTATGCGGGGCCGTCCGCCCTAGTGTAGGGATGTGGACCAGCCATCTGGCAAGGATGGAGATGCCTTGTTGATGCATATGGCTGGTCGGTCCAAGAGGTGGACGAGAGGGAGTACGGTCACTCACATACCAAGGTGGGAGATACCTTGTTTGGTCTTAGGACGGGTATGTGAGTGGGACCGGTGGAAGTAGATGATGGTCACCACGGAGGGTGACGTGTTGGGGTGTTGCCCTTTTGGGGTGGGGGTGTTTTTTATGTTAACGAGGACGGACAGCGCCGAATTAATTAATTAAGTATTTGGCTTACTGGCGCTCGTCTTGTTATGCTATCCGCCGTGCCGATTCGCGCGCGCGCTCTGGGACTAGCGCTACGTAACATTTTTGCAGTCGTTGTATAAACCAGTCCGGTAACAGCATTCAACGTAGTAGGTCGTCCGTATTCGCCGGGCAGCTTCGAGTTGGATTTTTGTCTACTATATATAACTATGCCTAAGTAAAAGCTACGCGACTCTCCGGTAAGTGTGTCTAAGGTATATTACTTATTGTTTAATAAAACTAAATTGTAATTTTCTTAATATCAACGCCGATTCTGGGCGATATATGTATGAATTGAATTGCCACGTGGCGTGCATCAGGCTAATTTCTGATTATTCATGTTTCGAATGTTAACGCTGGCTAAGATACAGTATTTTACAGTTTTTGTGCCTGTTTATTTTATTAATTATATTAAAGGGGGCGTAAGAAAATTATTTTGTGATTTTGTTGAAACGAACGTGCCTCACGAACCTGTTAAAGTTTGCAAGCTCATGTCGAAATTATAGTAAGTGATTAATTGGTTGACGAACAGTTATGAATTACTATTTATTTGATTCAGTGTTTAATATATTTAATATAAATAATTTATTTAATTCAGAAGGTAGTTTCAATGTATAAGTGAATTTTCTGGAAGTTTTAAACTGGGCATGTCGTGATGTGTGAGTTCAGCTGGGTGAATGGGGTGTTGTGATTTATTGAACATGTGAGTAATTACCAATATAATTGTGCAAGGTTTCCGATTAAGTCGTCTATCTGACTCGCTCCAGCGGATGGCCGATCACCTGCCATCCATGAAGTTAATCCAGTAACTTTCCGTTTTGGCTGTCAGGACGAATGGACGGACACACGCTACAAGATCCTCAAGCCTTGTGCTGTAATACCAGGTGACATTTATGCTTTTTTTAAAAATGTTTGTGGCCGCTACACCTTAGATCGAGATATTTCTGGGATGCTCCAGTTAAAGAACTTTATTGTGCACAAGTCCAGCAGGACATTTGGGTTAAATATTGTCTGTTTCATTTTACAAATGCTTACGCCCCAGAGTAAATGTAAACCCAGCCAGGGTCATGCTTCACACGATTGAATGTTAGATTTCTGTTACTGTAAATGTGGGCGGCACTGACTTTTACTAAGTTGTATTAGCGCTAATTATGCATGCACGGGTGCCTCTGTACCTTGTAGGGGAATTTTTCTTGGTGGTTATATATATTCATTTATTTGGGTATTTGATTTTGTTATTAATTTAAAGGTTTGCGGAGGTGCTTTAACCTGTGGACGTCACCTGTTGGTGCCGTTATCCACAGGTCCATAACATGTCATAGTTTGTTGGATCTGGTCCGGGCGCATGGCCGTGCCTGAGGTCAAGGCGGTTTTTTATGAACACCTCAAGTATGTTTCATCAAATTAAATCCATTGATTCTGCTTTTAGGAAATTCATTTTAACGGTTTAAATAATTTTGTAATCACTAAACTTTTGCCGTAGCCAGTACATGAATTGTTAAGTTTTCTTTTTGATATTTCATAATAATACTTCACTGATAAATGTTAACGAAATGAAAATACAAATCAATACCAGTTCTAAGTTATTTTTGGGTGGTTACGTTCCACTGATTTTTGCTCAAAATTTTGTCTTTTTGTGAGAATATAAAAGAAGTGAGCATATGCATTTTATGAAACCCTGCAGCCATGTTGACCTCGTGATGGCACATTTATTATTATTTGGGGGCACAAAATTGATATTTCACGTTTATACTTGGTACTTAAGAGCCGTTCTGACTGTTTTACCAATTTGACTTTGGGCTTTCATATCCTTAGAATTTTTAGGTGTTTCAGCTCTGGTATTTTATGACTTGTTATTTGTTTTTGGGTTTGTTAATTGAGAAGCTTTAAAGCTGGCCGGGTACTTGATCTGATTAAGGTGGTTTGAGGGTGGTACGATGACAATATATATATGCTGTCAACCAGGTGGACATGTGTGTGTGGTATTTATATGTGTATATATATATGTTTCCTATGTGTATCTATGTCAATTATATGTTGTGTGTCATGCATTTACGAGATTATTAAATTGTTTATACATTCTGTTATATATTATAACAGGACCAAATATCATTTATTTGGAGTTATATGTTAAGTGTATACTATATTTATTTTTAAATAAATTTTAATAGTCGAAACTCCACTCATATGTAATACCGATCAATATAATGCATTGTAAAAGACGCACACGCGGCTGTTACATAATCAACTCGCTGTGGAAAGAAGACGACCACACCCAAACTTTCAATTATTAATATTTCGGAAACCAGTAAATTAAGGTGAAATCCTTTATAGCCAAAATGTTTGCCGAAATATTAATAATAAGGTATGCGAATTTTATGCAATATAATTAAATAATAACAGAGTCAATTAATTTAATGTGAGTAACTTCTGTAATAATTGAGCTACATTAATGAGCTTTTAATATGTTATAAATATAAGAATTTACAACAAATTGTATATTTTGGAATTAGCACAACTTGGTTTGCAACCAAGATAATTGCAATTTAAAACTGTCACAGGAAATCCGGAGCGATAATTCAGTTCCGCTGTGTTAAGAATATTAGTAATAATATAAATTCTCCGTCTGTGGGAAACTAATTTCGTTCTCACGGACTAAGGTAATTCAAATTTTGTGTAGTAGGGAGAGTGTGTCAGCCAATCAAATCATTCGAAGAAATCCCAACCAGCGCGGAGTTTTGGGGCTGACAAAACACTCTACTGCCAGTATTTGAGAAGAACAGACGTATTTCTTCGATCGTCTCAAAACCATAGTTTTGTGAAGACTCATCTGAAGACTCTACGTGGTCAACACGCATAATTACGAACATTATAACACAGATCAACTGTAACGATTCGTAATTATAGCATCCAGTCAAGATACTCTTCATTTCAACAAACAAGCTTATTGTGCACTACAAGCTGTGGTCATAAGCACGCAAGAGATCTACAAGACTATAAGACCTTACTTCAAGAATACGACAGAGAGGCCGTCTAAACCAGTGCGAATCAGCTGACGAGCAGAGCTACCACTCGAACGACACACACACACACGCTGACGTGGGACGTGCAATCGACGAGGGACGTAAAGCAGTTCTCGCAGAAAGACGCGGACGTAAAAACTTCAACAAATAACAGGAGAGGAGAGGTTGCTGATTTCCGAGCTCAACGCCGAAACCCAGGACGCTCAAGTAGATCACTATCTCTGGCCGATTGGACAAGGACAGCGAGGGACATCTGGAGCATCTCTATGATCCACTTCAAAATCAGGAAAGCAAAATCAAGTTATCTATTTTTCAAACGTTAAATTTTCTTTTTTTTTCAATTAAAATCATTGTAATTTAAATCATTCAGGTGCCACAAATCAAAGACTCTAGTAAATAAGAATAATTCATTTGTGATAATCTGTACAGCCAGTATAAGTAATTAGTAAGCTTTAGTTAAGGACTAATAGAGATAAAACAGAAAGCGCTATACAAATCTTAACAAACAATTAAATAATTTGCTCATACTGCAGTATACGAGAGTCAAGTCACTAGTAAATAAAGGGACGTGAACTAGACTGTCACGCCTAGTTTATTTTGGAATATATTCAATTAACTTTAGAGTTTTTAATTTCATCTGAATCTAATTATAAAGCAATTTAATTAAATTAAAGTAAATTAATTAAGTGAATTTTCAGTTAAAATTAACTCTTTTAAAATAACGAGTTGAACTTCTTAAAATTATCAACCATTTAAAAAACATTATTCAAGATCTATTTATTGTTTACACTGTAAGGATATTTGATCATATAACCATTTTATTCTTGTGTATTATTGGAGTAATAAACACCGTTTTATTACCCCATATTGTATTTTTTTATTGCTGTACTACGGGGCCTACAACCTCACAAAATTCTTCACTTTTAAAGTAAGTTATTTAGTGTGCTGTTATCATATATTTGAGATTACATACTTGTGAAATCAAATCCACAATCCACACGCTCTAGTCGGAAGAAAACCGCAAGATCGGACAGCAGGTAGGTGCTCATACATTTACACAATACAACAACAACGCATATAAGTAGAGTTACAATATATATATATATATATATATATATATATTGTAGCGTGACAGATGTATGCATAATATTGAATGGCAATTGATCATTAGAATAATGAAGTTATAACATTTAAATTTGGAAGAAAGCATTAAGTTTAATATAAAAAGATTAATTCATAGCAACTGTGGAAAGAAATCATTATTATAAAGAAAATACAAGTTCAAATAAAAGGAGTTACTAGTGATGAGTCATCCAAGACCAGTCTCATTACCAAAGGTTTTCAAGGTATAACCCAGGAAGGTAAAAAAGTAAATAACCAAGCAGTACAGAATATGACCAAACCCATAACGAGGGAGAATAAATAGAATAGAAACCCTAAAATAAGCCAAGATCAACCAATACAGGTGGTGTATTTCTGAAATAAAGAAGAAGATGGAGAAGATCCCAAGAAACCTGATGGCATCAAGAAGAAGATGGAGAAGATACCAGTCCCAGAAGGCAGGAGAAAAGAAGACTGATGAAAGAAGAAGAAGGCAGCATCCTGAAGAAGATGTCATGCTCTTATAAAAGACACCCAAATCCCTATATCCCCAAAATAAATATTTAAAAATAAAAGTATAACGAAATAAAAACCACATGTATATAAATTTAAGAGAGAGAAGTGTATAAAGTAAAAGTTGCCTGTGAACTAAGATGAAACAATAATATAGTACCCATGGAACAAATCTCCATTGAAAAAACGCTAACCAATTTATTATGTTTAATAAGACTATACGACCATTTAGCATTAACATAATATATAAGTGCAAAGTGAACCAGTGATAGTTTTGGGTATTATAAAAAATGAACCTTGTGTTTCATTCTTGGCAATCACAAACATTGAATGCAATGAAATATGCAATTTTCAATGACTTGAAATGTGTACTGTGACAATATGTTGTTCATAAGACATGAATCTGTTTAAAATAACATTTTGTTTTATATGAAAAAAGAAAAAACAGATTTCATAATACTTTTCGAACAATTAATACTATTTATTTATTAATGACAGGGTACAATTCCCCAAAGACAATGTGTAAAAGACGGTATAAAAACTGTAGAATCCTACTTATAATAATAGTTAGAAATAAGAATATAAATATAAGGTTTTTATGTATATAATATAAGAATGTTTAAAAATGTTTTAGATATAAGGCCATTTGTTTGGGTCTGATACAACTAACATCAGAACTATAAAAATAGTTACTACTTGTAAATAGTAGAGAGTAATTAAGATGTTAGTTAGTAAAAAACCTTTTTTGTAAGCCATATTTCCATGTTTAGAAATAAGGATTTTGTTGTAAGTTGTCTGACTTGAAGACAACCATTTATTTAAAAAAAAAAAAATTCTTTATTTGGTTTAACTGTTATTTGTATTGTAACCAATACTAATTGTTATTGTGTAATTTGAAAACATGTTTAATTTATAATACTATATGTAAAAGTCAGAGAGGGTATCACACATCATATATTGTTTGTAAAGTTTTTGTAAGGAAAAAATGTTAAAAAATCTAGGCCAGAGAATGGAAACTAAACTTCATCAAAACAGAGAAATTGCTCAATTAAATGCAAATAAACAAAAGGGGTTTAGACAAAATAAACTTGAGATCATGCCATATAATTGCACATACCATTTAGAGAGAATGCACAAACCATTTAGAATATGATTTATTTTAATAAATTATATTCAGAATTATGAATAAAAATGAAAATGACTAAACTCAGAAATTTAGACATGGGAGTCATATATTTCAGAATAATGTTTCAGAATACAACTAATTCAATTAATTACCAGAAAATAAGGGAATATGAACCTTTTAATACAATATAGGATTATTAATATTAAATATAACTGATAAAATGGCTGAATTTATATAATGACAGGAAGTAAATTTTGATGTTTTGACTTTTCAGAGTATACCAAACTGAAAGTAAAATTACTATTTTTTGGACAGAAAACACTATAAAACGGCATTATTTAATCTGAAAATAAGCTGAATGAACTGAAAGATTAATTTAAATAACATCTAGTGAATAAAATTGATAAATAACCCAAGTTTAGGTATTTATATAGTGAAATATTAAAGTGTGCACAGGATATGAAAATATATTTGAACAATGTTAAGAATAATATTATATTGGCTAAGAGTTTAATTGAAACTGGAGGAAACAGTTAGTTAATTATTGGTATTTGAACGGTTAACATGACAAACGTTTGTAACGTGCCTAACCTAACTTATAATAGTCATATAAAGCGAGTGTATAGTACGTTATTGTGAAATCGCGAGTGCCTTGTAAAATACTTCTAGAACTCTCATATTATAACAGAAACAATCAAGAAACACTACATAACACTGAACAATACATTTCTACTCAGAAAAACACCACAAAACACCAGAAAACTGAATAATATATTAACCAATTTAGTGTCGGAATTGGGAAAAGTGTTTTGACTTATAATTACACGGATATACTAAATACAACCCAGAAACACTACACCAGTCACTACACAACATTTAACAAGAGATTCGCAGACATCAGAACAGGAATACTACAGGAAAATCTTTTATTTGGAACGTCGAATATACGAATGACATCTTACTAACTTCACGGCAGCCATTTGCAATATTGGTCGTCATCGCCTGCAACACCTCCTAGTTCAACCCAGCTGTTTGGTGAAAACAATTATTTTATTTTCAAATTATTATTCCATGTTTGTGTTTAGTAATAATTATTAATTTGATGTAATGTTATACTTTTTAAATATTGGCCCGATTTCTCTGACTTTGATAATAATTGGCTGTTTAAAGAACCCTGTATAATTTTTATATAATATACTTTGTAACTTTTTTGATATCCTGAGAGTCGATAATAATCGATAAGAGTCAAATTGCTATTAAAAAATAAAACATTAATATTCTTCAACACTAAATATTTCTTCATTTCATAAATATTACTAGTTATCATTAATATAATTATAATTAATAATCTATCAGGACTTTACCACCTATAAGTGAAGATAACCTAAAAAAAAAATAAAAAGGTAAACAAGTATCGATTGGTTTGAAGACAATCTTATGAGTGGTGATAGTTTATTTAAAATATACCAAAACTTTAATAAAAATTTTCAGAAGAGCATTACACTTTTTAAAACTTCACAGCCCTATATTAATTAATTGATTGTAATTAATTAATTAATAAAATTAAAAAAAAAAATTTTTAATTATTTTTTTTTATAAACATAATTTTTTTTTTAAATTTTCTTCAAAACAATAATTTTTGTTTTGAAACTTTCTGTGAAGCTGAACATATATTTCTTCATTAACATTACGCTACTCGACCAGTCTTGCTACCATTGGGACTCGACCAGCTGGGAAACTTAAGGAAGTGTTTCAGGCCAGTAAGACGTCGAGAGCCACACCAAATTGAGAACACACACATCAATTATCCTTTATATATTATTACAAATTGGCGCACAACTTTAGGGGCTTTAATTAGCGATTGGAAGGCCAATACATTCTGCCCAATCACTAGTTAGAGCTAGGCAATAGCTACAAAGCCAGAGAATTTCAAGGGAAAATGCAACGACGTGCAACATCTAAGAAACGGGCGGCGGAGGCCGAAAAAGAAATAGAAATCGATATGGACAACAAAGAGGCAACGCCAGTAGAGGTGGAAGAGGTATTACAATCGGTGTTGTCCAAACAAACTGAACAGCCGGAGATGCCTACTCAGACAGGGGAAATCAATGTCCGGAAGGAACGGTTAGAACAACCAGGGGAACCCTCACTAACCGAGAACACTGCGACAACCGGAGATGTGAAGTTCCAGGAAACATTGATGAGAATGATGATGGAGATGAAAAAGCAAATGGACGAAAATAATAAGAAATTGGATTCTACGAAGGAAGACTTGAGTAAGAAAATGGGGAGTGACAACCAGTCTTTAAAGGAAGATCTGGGAAATAAAATCGAAAGCACAAATAAGAAGATGGAAGAGAAGATGGAAGAAAACAGCAAGAAGATGGAAGAGAAGATGGAAGAAAATAGCAAGAAGATGGAAGAGAAGATGGAAGAATTGAAGAAGGATAATCAATCCACAAAAGAAGAGTTGACGGGGATGAACCAGAACATAGAAGATTTGAAGGAAGATAACAAGAAGATGGAAGAAGAGATGGGGAAGAAGTTAGAAGAATTGAAGGGAGACAACCAGTCGTTCAAAGAAGAATTCAAAGCGACTAAAGAAGAATTGATTAATAAAATTGAGAATACTAATCAGAAAATCGATGAAACCAGGAAGAAGATAGAGAAGAACAACCGACAATTGAAGGAAGAATTGAAAGAAGATAACAGGAAGTTGGAAGAAAAGATGGGGGAGAAATTGGAAGAATTGAGAGAGGACAATCAAATTCTGAGAGAAGAATTAAGAGAAGTCAATCAGGAGAATTTGGACAAACTGGACGAAAGGATGGAATTGTTGCAAGAAGAACTGAATAAAGAAATCAACGTTAACAAAAAAGCGATGAATAAGAAGATGGAAGAAGAAAATATAATGGTCAATCGACAGATTCGAGAGATTGATGGAAAGTGCAACCAGACCGAAAAGGAGGTGCATGAATTTAAAGAAGTGGTGAACATCAAGTTCACAAATATTGAAGAACATAGTCGTAGGAAGGTAGAAGAACAGAGGAAGGAAAATCAAGAAGAATTCGGAAAAGTACGCAACCAGGTCACAGAACGATGTAATGATATACAAGAGACCATGGCCAGTATCACCGGACAGGTGCGACAAAGCCGAGAGGAGATGGAAGCAATAAGGAACAGACCGACTCATTTCACCGGATTGCCTGTCAACGAAAGCCGAGAGTGGCTCAACTTCCGGCAATACAAACGCAAGCCGATGGAGTTCCTGGCTAGGGTAGAAGAATATTTGACCAAGCATAAAATTACTCAATGGAGCCATAGCAGGGAGATATTCGACGAGTCTTTCCGAGACATAACAGATAATTGGTGGATGGCCAACCGGAGTGAAATTTCCGACTACCAACAGTTCCGGAAAATGTTTAAGACAAAATACTGGTCTGAGACCACCCAGAACTTGATCCGTGACAATATTTGTAATGGAAGATACAGGTCACAATTAGGTAGCAGTATGACGGCATATTTCTTGGGGAAGGTGTGTATGGCAAAACACCTTGAGCCAGCAATCCCAGAAGAATGTTTAGTGAACAAGATATCGTATCACTATGATGAGGACATTATCAGGGCCCGGAGAGGTAGCCAGATCAAGACGATCCAGGGAATGACCGAGTTATTGGAGGGATACGAGAACGAAGAGTATTATCGGCAGAGCAGAAAGAGAAATGAGAGACCAGAAGCAAGGGCGACTACCTACCCCAATAACGGCAATAACCATACAAGTAAACGGAACCAGCCCAATAATTACGACGGCCCTAACAACCAGCCGCGTAATAACCAGTTTAACGGTAATTTTAACGGCGTAAGGAATAACAACCCCTACCCAAATAATAGAAACAATTTTTATCAACAAAATAATAATGTCCCATACAGTCAGAGAAATCCATATCCCAACAATAATGGTGACAGACCTTACCCACCTAACCGAAATTACTATAATAATAATTTTAGCAATAACAATAATAGCAATAGTAATAACCGAGTGTCGCGCCCTAGGGTAAATTTTATAAGAGCAGAAGATCGCGACCCAGGAGATATTATCAACCGAGGAGGAGCAGCTTCCACGGCGCCGACCGAAGATGGAGGAGTGCGGAACGAGACGGCCCAAGACACGAAGAGGGAAGACGAAGTACCAGCCTGGAAGATCTTGGCAGACAACCGAACAGGGCGTTAAACATCAACCAGGGTACAGAACGTCAGGAGACAAACCAGAGTTTCCCGAACGATGCCTCGGTCAATAATAACCTAAATACTGACCAAAATACTTTAAACGAGAGGAGGCAGTAATCAACAACGATGACCCGTTACTGCTTATACTTCCTGGGTTAGAAAAGGATAAATTGCGACAAGAAAACCAGCATAACAACATCACTATCATAAGTAACCATTATCTGAAAGACATACGAACTGAACTTTTGGAAGAGAACGAGAAGAGTCTCAGCAACAGTAATAATGAGATAATTTATATAACAGCGGAGGTGGAAGGAGTTCCCGCTAAAATAATGATAGACACAGGAGCTAATATTTCAATAATAAACTCCAATGAATTGGAGAGAATACAGTGTACATGTGGAAAAACTTTGCCAATGTTACCAGTCAACAACATTGTGTTGGTAGGTGCAGCTGGCCGCCAGAACAAAACCATTAGGAAGCAAGTTTCCTTAAGTGTCGTTAGCCGTGATATAGCTTTGGACATGGAATTTTTAATCGCCACCGGATTACCATTTGACATCTTAGTCGGTTGCGATATTCTTCGTAGATATTCGGCAGTAATCGATCTTAATATAAATAAAGTATCACTTTTCCCAGACGGAGTAACATGGACCGCAGATCTGGTAGGAGGCACAACTATACTTCCTAGCCCTATACATCAACAACTTCGGAAAATTAATATTATAAGAAACAGCCTTCTTTCTAAACCCATAATATACAATCATGGAGGAGAGGATTTATGGTCAGTTAAGATCCAAGAAATACGGAATTTCCAGTGCGGAAGCGATAACAAGAAAATACCAACGCACCTGGCTGATCGTCTAATTGCAATATATGAGAAATACAAGGCGGTGTTTTCTGATGAACCAGGGAAGGTAAAAAACTACCAGTGCCAACTTCGTTTTAAAGAAAACGTAGAGTTTAACCGGAGGTCATATCCAATCGCACAGTCGCTCAAAGAAGCCGTGAGAACAGAGATAAATAAGATGATAGAAAATGATATAATTGAGATTAGTCAATCACCTTACACTAGTCCAATTATTGCTGTTCCGAAGAAAGACGGACAAGTCCGGCTCTGTTTAGATGCGCGTGAGTTGAATAAGACAATTGTGAATGACAGAACCTCTCCCGGTGAAATAGAAGAAATCTTAAAGCGTTTTCATGGTACTAGATTTATTAGCACCTGGGATACGGTCTGTGGTTATTGGCAGGTAGAGCTGCATCCACAAAGCCGCCAGTATGTAGCGTTCATTTTCGAAGGGCGCAATTACCAGTTCAAGAGACTGCCCTTCGGACTTGTCAATTCTGTCGCCATATTTGTGGCATGCATGGACCAGATTTTGGGACCAGAAGCGCTCCAATTTACCACCGTCTATGTTGACGATTTACTAATTACATCCGGAACCTGGGAGGAGCACTGTTACAGAGTGGAATTTGTACTAAACAAACTAGCGCAGAACAACATAACACTGAAGTTGGAGAAATCCAAGTTCATAGCGCGCGAGGTACAATTTTTAGGCTTCAACCTAGACGACCGAGGTATTACCCCATCAGCAGAAAAAGTGGAGGCAATTCAGAGGTTCCCGCAACCAAGAAACAGGAAACAATTGCAATCTTTCCTCGGACTCTGTAACTATTACAGGAAGTTTCAGAGCCGATATTCCGAGTTGACCGCCAAGTTTCAACCACAGTTATCTGCCAAAAACAAATGGACTTGGGGTGAAGATCAAGATATTACTTTCCGCTTGATAAAAGAGAAGTTTCTGGAGAGTGTCATACTTCGTCACCCAGATTTTAAGAAACCGTTCTTTCTAAACTGTGACGCTAGCGACTTAAGCTTAGGAACGACATTATACCAGGAAGATGAGGAGGGACAACATCTGGTAATAAGCTTCGCTAGTCGCACACTGAACCAGTGCGAAAAGAACTACAGTGTGACAGAAAAGGAATTGTTGAGCGTGGTGTTCGCATGCAGCAAGTTCCGGACGTACATTCTCGGATATCAAGTCACGGTACGAACTGATCATAAATCCATCTCGTTCCTTCGTAGGTGCAAATTGAGTCACGGCCGATTGGCTAGGTGGGTACTCGCCCTACAAGAATATGACCTGAAATGGGAATACATTCCAGGAAAGAACGTGGTAGCGGATGTGTTGTCACGTATAAATCTGGAAGATCAGACTTTCGAGGGAGAGAAGGAGAGCTTAGTAAAAATTTATAACATATTCACGACCAGAGCCGATTTACAAGCTTTGTTAATAAATATCCGAATCCATCAGCAGTCTGATCCTAAGCTGAAAAACATTGTGAGTCGTTTGGAAGCCAATGATGAAACCATTTCTAAATATTACCACCTTAACAAGGGAATTTTATTCATAAAAACCGCTTTGGACGATGAGACATGGAAGGTGATAATCCCACACCAAATCGAAAAGGAGGTCATCATCGATTACCATGTCAGGTATGGTCACATGGGAGCGTTAAAAGTGATACAGGCTCTAGAAGAAAACTGTAAGATCAAGAATATCAACCGCAAGGTGAGAATGTACATCAAATCTTGTAAGATCTGCCAATGTGCCAAAATAAACAATGAAAAGACAGAGGGTATCATGATACCAATAACTTCCAACGCAAAACTGGAAAAAGTGTTTTTGGATATCTGCGGGCCATTTCCCCGTAGTGGTGGTCGACACAGATATAAATACTTGGTAATCATAATGGATCACTACACCAAGTATATAAAGCTATATCCGGTTAATCGGGCAACAACAGCAAAGGTTTTGGCAGTGATTATTGATTTGTATATCCCAGAGATCGGTAGACCATCTTCTATTATTACCGACCATGGTACACAGTTTAAGGGGAGGAGATGGCGAGACACTTTATTAGCACTTGGGGTCAAAACGTATAAGACATCAGTCTACCACCCAAGTAGCAATCCGGCTGAGAGAGTACTAAGAGAAGTGGGTAGGATATTGCACACGTACTGTCACAACCAACAGAAAAAGTGGCAAGAGTACCTAGCAGCGACAGAAACATTCCTAAATTATGCCCACCATCCAGCTATAGGAATTCCACCGTACTCAGCCATGTATGAGAAGCCGACTCCCCGAGACATTGAACAAATCATTGAATTTCCAACGAACAACAATAGGAAATTCAACCAGTTGAAGTTTTACAATAAGGTAGCAGAAGATCAGGAAAAACGGCAAGCCAAATACCAGAAGGCAATAGGGCGAATTGTAACATATAAAGAGGGTGAAAAAGTCCTCCTAAAAAATAGAGAGCTGCCTAGCACCTTAGAAGGCATAACCAAAAAACTACTATTACTATACACTGGCCCATATGTTGTGGTAAATGATAAGCATAACAATACATATGAGTTGAAGGAAATCGTTTCAGGAAAAATCAAAGGAGTGTACAATCAAGCTTCTATGAAGAAATATTATGAAGAATGAGTTGTGAGTTTTAGAATTTTGAATTAATTTTAAAAAAAATTCTAAAATAATGTAAGTACATCTTACAACCTAATATTTTGAAAAGAAAATTCTGGAGAATTATAAGAAGAAGGAATTTAGAATTTTGAATTTAATTTTAAAAAAATTCTAAAATAATGTAAGTACATCTTACAACCTAATATTTTGAGAAGAACATTTTGGAGAATTATAAGAAGAAGGAATTTAGAATTTTTATTTAAAAAATTCTAAAATATTGTAAGTACATCTTACAACCTAATATTTTGAGAAGAACATTTTGGAGAATTATAAGAAGAAGGAATTTAGAATTTTGAATTTAATTTTTGAAAAAATTCAAAAATATGTAAGAGCAACTTACTACAACCTAATAATTTTGGAACAAACTTTATGGAAGAAAGAAAAAGAAAGAATTTTGAATATAACTTATTCTAAAATATGTAAGTACATCTTACTACAACCTGATGATTTTAGAACGAACTTTATGGAAGAAAGAAAAAGAAAGACTTTTGAATTGAAATATAATTATAAAAATTTAAAATTGAGTAAGTACTTCTTACTACAACCTGATAATTTAGAACAAAACTTTATGGAAGAAAGAGAAAGAGAGAGAATTTCGTACTTATTATTTATAAAAATTTAAAATTGAGTAAGTACTTCTTACTACAACCTGATAATTTAGAACAAAACTTTATGGAAGAAAGAGAAAGAGAGAGAATTTTGAACTTAATTTTAAAAAATTTAAAATTAAGCAAGCACAGCTTACTACCACTGAATTATGAGAAAAACATTTTGGAAGAATTAAGAAGAAAGGAATTTTGAAGTTAATATACAAAAAATTTAAAAAAAAAGTAAGACCAACTTACTATAACTAAGTTTGTGAGAAAACTTTATGGTAAATAATTAAGAAGAATTTGATTTTGGAAAAATACCAAAACATTCAGAAATAATAGTAAAATCACAGTACTATAAACAATTCTGAATGAAACAATTCTGGGAATAAATGAATTAAACAGAATTTGAATGTTGATAGAACGTCAGAACTTTGAAACAAGATAAGATCAACATATTACAAGGATTTATGAGAAATATTTTTCAATTGAATAAAAAGAATAGTTTGAATTTTACATTAAAACTAACCAAGTTCCAAAAAATAATTGTGTGTCAATTATGATTGAATTGAGAAGAAAATAAAGTGATTAATTCAGAAAAGAGAATTAACGTTAATCCAGAATAAATGCTAGACATTCACAATAGCATTTGAAGGAGTAGAGAAGAATAACAAAAAAGAGTGTAATATGCAAGAGAAGAAAAAATTTGGAAGCAAAGAGACTAATTACCTATGAAACGATAATGAAAACAGTTAATTAAGAGCAAAGAAAAACAACTCATATCAAACATATGGAGAAGATGATTTTGAACCAATGATAATAATAAGACCTATATGAAATGCAAAGAGAAGAAATACCACATGAAATATAATATAAATGAATTAATGTTAATGAATGCGAAGGCGGATTAATAACTTTCTAAGAGAAAGGAAAGAACCAAAATGTTTAAATAAAATGATCAATATAACAACCTGTATATCTAATGTAAAGATACAATGTTAAAAAATTAAATATAATATATTAAGACCATTCAAATAATGAATACGAAAGACTATTTATAAAGACCATGCTAATACTATGAATAACCAGAAGGAAGTATAAAGAGAATTCAGATGAAGAAGAAAGAGAGTTATACTGTAAACAGTAACCAGAATTATTAAAAGAAAGGTTTTCAACCGTAATTAAATTAAATATATCAGACAAGTTAAGAGTTTTGAAAAAATATATATGTAATGAGTGTAATAATGATTATGAAGATTTATTAAGATAGAAAATGTGAGATAATCTGAGAGACTACGAAGTGGAGAATCCAAAGATATTTTTATTAGTCGAAAATGAGACTACTTTTTATTTATTTATTCGATGACTGACTGAAGATAATTCCAGCAGCATTATGTTTTTGAGCAGGGATGGATATGCCTCTGTACTCAATTTATAGAAGTGGTGTATGGCCAGCAGAGAAGTAGCGTACAGTGCCCCTCTGATCTGCCCCAGCCCACGTGATAGGGAATGTTAGGGAATTAATATCCCAAGGATGCAACACGAAGTTGATAAAGGAAGAAAATGTATTACAATAATAATATATCTCAGAAGACACTAACTATCCGAAAAGGATCAGTAGTAAAACAAATAATTATATATATAAAATTAATAAAACTCTAATATAAAAAAGTCGATATAAAGATGGAGAAGAAATTGAATTATAAGAAATGATGAAATTATCATAAGAAATTATTTCATCCATAAACATGTCTGAAATAATTACTTCTGGAGGAGAGCAATCTGTAGCGTGACAGATGTATGCATAATATTGAATGGCAATTGATCATTAGAATAATGAAGTTATAATATTTAAATTTGGAAGAAAGCATTAAGTTTAATATAAAAAGATTAATTCATAGCAACTGTGGAAAGAAATCATTATTATAAAGAAAATACAAGTTCAAATAAAAGGAGTTACTAGTGATGAGTCATCCAAGACCAGTCTCATAACCAAAGGTTTTCAAGGTATAACCCAGGAAGGTAAAAAAGTAAATAACCAAGCAGTACAGAATATGACCAAACCCATAACGAGGGAGAATAAATAGAATAGAAACCCTAAAATAAGCCAAGATCAACCAATACAGGTGGTGTATTTCTGAAATAAAGAAGAAGATGGAGAAGATCCCAAGAAACCTGATGGCATCAAGAAGAAGATGGAGAAGATACCAGTCCCAGAAGGCAGGAGAAAAGAAGACTGATGAAAGAAGAAGAAGGCAGCATCCTGAAGAAGATGTCATGCTCTTATAAAAGACACCCAAATCCCTATATCCCCAAAATAAATATTTAAAAATAAAAGTATAACGAAATAAAAACCACATGTATATAAATTTAAGAGAGAGAAGTGTATAAAGTAAAAGTTGCCTGTGAACTAAGATGAAACAATAATATAGTACCCATGGAACAAATCTCCATTGAAAAAACGCTAACCAATTTATTATGTTTAATAAGACTATACGACCATTTAGCATTAACATAATATATAAGTGCAAAGTGAACCAGTGATAGTTTTGGGTATTATAAAAAATGAACCTTGTGTTTCATTCTTGGCAATCACAAACATTGAATGCAATGAAATATGCAATTTTCAATGACTTGAAATGTGTACTGTGACAATATGTTGTTCATAAGACATGAATCTGTTTAAAATAACATTTTGTTTTATATGAAAAAAGAAAAAACAGATTTCATAATACTTTTCGAACAATTAATACTATTTATTTATTAATGACAGGGTACAATTCCCCAAAGACAATGTGTAAAAGACGGTATAAAAACTGTAGAATCCTACTTATAATAATAGTTAGAAATAAGAATATAAATATAAGGTTTTTATGTATATAATATAAGAATGTTTAAAAATGTTTTAGATATAAGGCCATTTGTTTGGGTTTGATACAACTAACATCAGAACTATAAAAATAGTTACTACTTGTAAATAGTAGAGAGTAATTAAGATGTTAGTTAGTAAAAAACCTTTTTTGTAAGCCATATTTCCATGTTTAGAAATAAGGATTTTGTTGTAAGATGTCTGACTTGAAGACAACCATTTATTAAAAAAAAAAAATATTCTTTATTTGGTTTAACTGTTATTTGTATTGTAACCAATACTAATTGTTATTGTGTAATTTGAAAACATGTTTAATTTATAATACTATATGTAAAAGTCAGAGAGGGTATCACACATCATATATTGTTTGTAAAGTTTTTGTAAGGAAAAAATGTTAAAAAATCTAGGCCAGAGAATGGAAACTAAACTTCATCAAAACAGAGAAATTGCTCAATTAAATGCAAATAAACAAAAGGGGTTTAGACAAAATAAACTTGAGATCATGCCATATAATTGCACATACCATTTAGAGAGAATGCACAAACCATTTAGAATATGATTTATTTTAATAAATTATATTCAGAATTATAAATAAAAATGAAAATGACTAAACTCAGAAATTTAGACATGGGAGTCATATATTTCAGAATAATGTTTCAGAATACAACTAATTCAATTAATTACCAGAAAATAAGGGAATATGAACCTTTTAATACAATATAGGATTATTAATATTAAATATAACTGATAAAATGGCTGAATTTATATAATGACAGGAAGTAAATTTTGATGTTTTGACTTTTCAGAGTATACCAAACTGAAAGTAAAATTACTATTTTTTGGACAGAAAACACTATAAAACGGCATTATTTAATCTGAAAATAAGCTGAATGAACTGAAAGATTAATTTAAATAACATCTAGTGAATAAAATTGATAAATAACCCAAGTTTAGGTATTTATGTAGTGAAATATTAAAGTGTGCACAGGATATGAAAATATATTTGAACAATGTTAAGAATAATATTATATTGGCTAAGAGTTTAATTGAAACTGGAGGAAACAGTTAGTTAATTATTGGTATTTGAACGGTTAACATGACAAACGTTTGTAACGTGCCTAACCTAACTTATAATAATCAGAATGATCACAGTTGCACACCACTATGTAAAAATTATCCCAATTAGCGCTTTCAAGCTTCACAGCCCATCGTCAGATTGGAATAGACACAAAATAAGTGGAAACAACCCCTTCACCCCTCTCCACCACCATGCTCACACACAACAAGCTATAATATAAATGACCCTTCCCACCCCCTAAACCCTGTCCCACCATCTGTGGAGTTACATATTTTTTCTAGCAAATTCCTTGTGTTTCAGTGTTGTGTGTGTGTGTGTGTGTGTGTGTGTGTGTGCATCCTTTTAAACTACCCACTTCCTCTCCACACACGTGGGTCAGTCAACACCCTTATTTTAAAACATCCAAATAGTACTATGCAAAATAATTATTAATATTATCTATCTGTCCTCTATCATTTACTTCTTAATCATGTTATAAAATATTTCTTCATTATCAAATTTAATTTTAATATTAATTAAATTGTCTAACCCTTTTTCTCTCTCTTTCAATATTTCTAACTCCTCTCTAAGCTTCCTTTCAACTGTGTTATTCACTACTTTTACAATTTCGTATTCTTCCAAAGGATTAACAAACTTATGGTTGTCTTCTATGAAATGTCTTGCATATAACGAATTGGTTGTTCTATTACCTTCTCCACGTTTGTGGTCAGACAACCTGCATACGAATTTCCGTCCTGTCTCTCCTAGGTACACCTTGTTGCAGTCTTTACATTTTAATTTATAAATTCCGCTTTTCTGTAATACTGGAATTTTTTCTATATTCTTATTCCTTATCTTATCAAATACCGTTTCACATTTTTTAATAGCTATATCTACTCCATATTTATTAAAACATTTTATAATTTTTCTAGTATGTGAACCTATGTATGTCAATGACCCTGCATAATTCTTTTGTTCTGGTTCTATTTTATCTTTTTGTATGTTAACCCTTTTCATAACTTTATCCACTATGTTGGTGTTATAATTATTATTCCTTACAATTCCCTTTATCGTTCTTAACTCCCTATCTTTTGACTCGGTCTCTTTTAAACACTTCTGAGCTCTGTAACAAAATGAATTGATTGCCGCCAGTTTATATCTATATGGGTGGTAAGACTCTCTTGGTATAATTATATCAGAATACGACTCTTTCCTAAATATCCCAAACTGTAGTTTCTCATTATCTTTAATTTCTATGTTTAAATCTAAGTAATTTATTTTCTTACCTCCTATCTCTTCTTTGAATTGTAAGTTTTTATCCTTACTATTTACCTCATTTATAAACTCATGCACTTCTTCTATGCTTCCTTCCCAAATTACTAATACATCATCAACGTATCTAGACCATAATTTTATATTGTTTTTATACTTAGTGGAAGTTATTAATTGCTTTTCAAAATCATTCATGTATATGTAACACCAACATAGTGGATAAAGTTATGAAAAGGGTTAACATACAAAAAGATAAAATAGAACCAGAACAAAAGAATTATGCAGGGTCATTGACATACATAGGTTCACATACTAGAAAAATTATAAAATGTTTTAATAAATATGGAGTAGATATAGCTATTAAAAAATGTGAAACGGTATTTGATAAGATAAGGAATAAGAATATAGAAAAAATTCCAGTATTACAGAAAAGCGGAATTTATAAATTAAAATGTAAAGACTGCAACAAGGTGTACCTAGGAGAGACAGGACGGAAATTCGTATGCAGGTTGTCTGACCACAAACGTGGAGAAGGTAATAGAACAACCAATTCGTTATATGCAAGACATTTCATAGAAGACAACCATAAGTTTGTTAATCCTTTGGAAGAATACGAAATTGTAAAAGTAGTGAATAACACAGTTGAAAGGAAGCTTAGAGAGGAGTTAGAAATATTGAAAGAGAGAGAAAAAGGGTTAGACAATTTAATTAATATTAAAATTAAATTTGATAATGAAGAAATATTTTATAACATGATTAAGAAGTAAATGATAGAGGACAGATAGATAATATTAAGAATTATTTTGCATAGTACTATTTGGATGTTTTAAAATAAGGGTGTTGACTGACCCACGTGTGTGGAGAGGAAGTGGGTAGTTTAAAAGGATGCACACACACACACACACACACACACACACACACACACAACACTGAAACACAAGGAATTTGCTAGAAAAAATATGTAACTCCACAGATGGTGGGACAGGGTTTAGGGGGTGGGGAAGGGTCATTTATATTATAGCTTGTTGTGTGTGAGCATGGTGGGGGAGAGGGGTGAAGGGGTTGTTTCCACTTATTTTGTGTCTATTCCAATCTGACGATGGGCTGTGAAGCTTGAAAGCGCTAATTGGGATAATTTTTACATAGTGGTGTGCAACTGTGATCATTCTGATTGTGATTTCAACCACTAACACAAATTTCTTCATTAAACGTCTGTTAAGATGTGCAATCGACTACAGGTAATGGACAACAACAATGAGGTAATAAACGACAACAATAAGGTAAGTAAAGTATTTAAATATCTTAAGTTAAAAGTTAAATTGAAGAGGGTTTTAAGTAAAATATGGTTTAATAAACAATGTCTGGATAATAATGTCATCCCAAAGTACGCTCAAGTTAAAATTAAAAATAAGAACAGTGTAGCCAAAAAAGTAAAAGAACAAAGCGAGAAGTTGTGGATAAAACTGGAAATAAGGTCACTCTACGGCTTAATCAATAGATATAATAGGGAATTATATGACAGACACATAGAATTGTTAAGAATATACTCGTATGTAGAGTTAGAAGAAATATTATATAATTTTGGTTTGGGGTACGTAGAAAAGAAATTGGAAAAGAAAAATAAAAAAATGGTAGATAAGTTAAATAAGTTAATAAAAAAGAACGAAGTAAAAAAGGAACACCTCTCTAAGAATAACTATGAAAAAAGAGTAATAAACCTTACAGAGGTAAATTTCAATACAGAAGAAAAAGAAATGTTAGCAAAAGGCTTAAAATACGCACCGCCACCAGAATTAAATCAAGAAAAAACGATTATTGAATGCGAAAGCATAATACAAAAACTAGGAAATGAAAATGATAAAAAAAGAATAAGGTGGGAAGTAGGGAATGTAGTAGATAAAATATTTAAGAGAAGTTTGTATAATTCAAAAAATGAACAAAAAATCAAATCAACTGTAACTAAACTAAAGAATAAAATAAAGAAGAATGATATTATAGTAACGAAGGCGGACAAAGGAAATACAATGGTACTACTGAGAAAGGACGAATACATAAAGAAAACGGAAGAATTTATAAGGGAAGGACCATACGAGGAAATAAAGTATGATTATACAAGTAAGTACCAGTCAAGGATAAAACAAATGATGAAACAGATAACATTTATAGAAGAAAATAAGAAAAAGTATTTATTGGAAAGCAATCCAACAGCACCAACTTTTAAAAGTCAGGTTAAGATACATAAAGAAAGAAAACCAATTAGACCGATTGTTTCTTTTATTAATGCACCTGTTTATAAATTATCAAAGGAAGTTAGCAGAGTACTGAAAGAGAAATATGAATTTGGGACAAAATACAACATAGAGAATAATGTAAAATTGATAGAAAAATTAGAAAATATTAGGATTAATGTAAATACAAAATTGATATCACTGGATGTTAAGGACATGTTTACCAATATCACAGTAAATAAAGTTATTAAGTTAATAAACGATAATAATATGGGAGAATACAGGTATAAAAAGCAGTTGATGAAAGTAATTAAAGAATGTGTAAATCAGAACTATTTTAGGTTTAATAACAAGTTTTATATACAGAAAAAAGGTTTGCCTATGGGGTCTTCATTATCCCCTATTCTTGCTGAAATATACATGAATGATTTTGAAAAGCAATTAATAACTTCCACTAAGTATAAAAACAATATAAAATTATGGTCTAGATACGTTGATGATGTATTAGTAATTTGGGAAGGAAGCATAGAAGAAGTGCATGAGTTTATAAATGAGGTAAATAGTAAGGATAAAAACTTACAATTCAAAGAAGAGATAGGAGGTAAGAAAATAAATTACTTAGATTTAAACATAGAAATTAAAGATAATGAGAAACTACAGTTTGGGATATTTAGGAAAGAGTCGTATTCTGATATAATTATACCAAGAGAGTCTTACCACCCATATAGATATAAATTGGCGGCAATCAATTCATTTTGTTACAGAGCTCAGAAGTGTTTAAAAGAGACCGAGTCAAAAGATAGGGAGTTAAGAACGATAAAGGGAATTGTAAGGAATAATAATTATAACACCAACATAGTGGATAAAGTTATGAAAAGGGTTAACATACAAAAAGATAAAATAGAACCAGAACAAAAGAATTATGCAGGGTCATTGACATACATAGGTTCACATACTAGAAAAATTATAAAATGTTTTAATAAATATGGAGTAGATATAGCTATTAAAAAATGTGAAACAGTATTTGATAAGATAAGGAATAAGAATATAGAAAAAATTCCAGTATTACAGAAAAGCGGAATTTATAAATTAAAATGTAAAGACTGCAACAAGGTGTACCTAGGAGAGACAGGACGGAAATTCGTATGCAGGTTGTCTGACCACAAACGTGGAGAAGGTAATAGAACAACCAATTCGTTATATGCAAGACATTTCATAGAAGACAACCATAAGTTTGTTAATCCTTTGGAAGAATACGAAATTGTAAAAGTAGTGAATAACACAGTTGAAAGGAAGCTTAGAGAGGAGTTAGAAATATTGAAAGAGAGAGAAAAAGGGTTAGACAATTTAATTAATATTAAAATTAAATTTGATAATGAAGAAATATTTTATAACATGATTAAGAAGTAAATGATAGAGGACAGATAGATAATATTAAGAATTATTTTGCATAGTACTATTTGGATGTTTTAAAATAAGGGTGTTGACTGACCCACGTGTGTGGAGAGGAAGTGGGTAGTTTAAAAGGATGCACACACACACACACACACACACACACACACACACACACACACACACACACACACACAACACTGAAACACAAGGAATTTGCTAGAAAAAATATGTAACTCCACAGATG
Source organism: Magicicada septendecula (assembly GCA_034769895.1). Taxonomy (NCBI): domain Eukaryota; kingdom Metazoa; phylum Arthropoda; class Insecta; order Hemiptera; family Cicadidae; genus Magicicada; species Magicicada septendecula. The sequence continues at coordinate 253,071,684 of CM068369.1, forward strand.
GTGGGACAGGGTTTAGGGGGTGGGGAAGGGTCATTTATATTATAGCTTGTTGTGTGTGAGCATGGTGGGGGAGAGGGGTGAAGGGGTTGTTTCCACTTATTTTGTGTCTATTCCAATCTGACGATGGGCTGTGAAGCTTGAAAGCGCTAATTGGGATAATTTTTACATAGTGGTGTGCAACTGTGATCATTCTGATTGTGATTTCAACCACTAACAAAAATTTCTTCATTAACTTATAATAGTCATATAAAGCGAGTGTATAGTACGTTATTGTGAAATCGCGAGTGCCTTGTAAAATACTTCTAGAACTCTCATATTATAACAGAAACAATCAAGAAACACTACATAACACTGAACAATACATTTCTACTCAGAAAAACACCACAAAACACCAGAAAACTGAATAATATATTAACCAATTTAGTGTCGGAATTGGGAAAAGTGTTTTGACTTATAATTACACGGATATACTAAATACAACCCAGAAACACTACACCAGTCACTACACAACATTTAACAAGAGATTCGCAGACATCAGAACAGGAATACTACAGGAAAATCTTTTATTTGGAACGTCGAATATACGAATGACATCTTACTAACTTCACGGCAGCCATTTGCAATATTGGTCGTCATCGCCTGCAACACCTCCTAGTTCAACCCAGCTGTTTGGTGAAAACAATTATTTTATTTTCAAATTATTATTCCATGTTTGTGTTTAGTAATAATTATTAATTTGATGTAACGTTATACTTTTTAAATATTGGCCCGATTTCTCTGACTTTGATAATAATTGGCTGTTTAAAGAACCCTGTATAATTTTTATATAATATACTTTGTAACTTTTTTGATATCCTGAGAGTCGATAATAATCGATAAGAGTCAAATTGCTATTAAAAAATAAAACATTAATATTCTTCAACACTAAATAGTTCTTCATTTCATAAATATTACTAGTTATCATTAATATAATTATAATTAATAATCTATCAGGACTTTACCACCTATAAGTGAAGATAACCTAAAAAAAAAATAAAAAGGTAAACAAGTATCGATTGGTTTGAAGACAATCTTATGAGTGGTGATAGTTTATTTAAAATATACCAAAACTTTAATAAAAATTTTCATAAGAGCATTACACTTTTTAAAACTTCACAGCCCTATATTAATTAATTGATTGTAATTAATTAATTAATAAAATTAAAAAAAAAATTTTTCATTATTTTTTTTTATAAACAAAATTTTTTTTAAAATTTTCTTCAAAACAATAATTTTTGTTTTGAAACTTTCTGTGAAGCTGAACATATATTTCTTCATTAACATTACGCTACTCGACCAGTCTTGCTACCATTGGGACTCGACCAGCTGGGAAACTTAAGGAAGTGTTTCAGGCCAGTAAGACGTCGAGAGCCACACCAAATTGAGAACACACACATCAATTATCCTTTATATATTATTACAATATATATATATATATATATATTCAATCACTTTCTGCTACAGTCTGTTTCTTGATGTATATAATACATTTAACATTTTTATAAATAAATTTAATTCAAGATATACCTTTTGGGTACAAGATAGTACCCGGAACATGTTCCTAATAAGGAAAAAAAGGTATATCTTGAAGTAAATTTATTTATAAATATTAAATGTAATATATATATATCATGTTCATGGTTATGTTGCTTACTGGGAGGGTCGATGCTATGCGCCGTTCTTAAATCATTTAGAGACACATATATACTGCTCAGTAATTTAACGTCAATTATTTGGAGATGCATATGTATAGTATTGCGTTATAATAACGATTTTGAGCTATTCTTATGAAGGTGAAAACACTTGTAATCATAACTTAATTGTATGAAGATGCAGATATGTACACATGCATACTATTGAATCCTATTAATGAATTTGATTTATTATTCTGATTATGTAAGATTAACTTTAATTATTTGAAGGCGCATATATATATATATATATATATACTGGCGAATTAATTGTACGAAGAAAAAAGATTCTAATAAACTTGTTATTGTTGTCTTAAAGCAGAGTTTCATTTGCAAGTCCCGTCTCACTGGACCCAGCGCACTTTTTCGCTTCTCTAGGCCTTCCGCCTAGTTTCAAAATAACTATGGCCCCTCTTAAAAAAAAAAAAAAAAAAAAGTAATTTTTGGGATTTTTTTCACGAGGCATAAAAAATTGAAAGAGGGGTTACAAATGGTAGCAGAGCGTGGTTCATTCAAGGGTCGAACCCTTGGGCCCTTTGGTGTGACGGGGCTTGCAGACTCGGGAATAGTTCCGGCAAATTGGAACTTTAAATATTTTGTTTAAATTAACATCTCTGCTTCTATCATATGGAGTATATTATGTGAATGAATAATTGTTAATTGATTTTGAATTGTAAACCTGGTGCCGCCACGTGGCATGCGTTTGTAGTTGGGTTTTTGTTGTTGAGACTGGACCTTACCGGAGATCACGTGGGGATGGGTTCCCTTATTTATAGTATGGAAGTAATAGCGCGTGCGGTTAGTTGGATGCGGTATGGCCCGACTGGAAGTCGGTACCGTCCGACTGAAATTGTGATAACGTCTTGGTTGAAATGTTATATGTTGTGGTAGGTGATCGGTGGTGTGGATTGAATGTGGGTGTTAGTGTCTGATGTCGTTTCTTCTTTTGAGTCTGGTGGCTGACGGAGAGTTGGTTCTGGAGCGGGTCAGGTTTTCGCATCGCTAGGGAACCCGGGGGTCCAATTGATGGAAGAGAGAGTACTCAAGTTTTTCCTTTTGTAAGTCATGATTTTGTGTTAGGTGTTTCGTGGGAATTTATGTTTGTTGTTGTGTGTTTTGAATTGTGCAATTCTGGCGGGGGTATGCTACCAGAAATTGCCCCACCCTCTTTCAGGAGTTCTCCAGAAACTTTCAGTGTTAGATGGAATAGATGAGGAGCAGCTGCTGGTTTTCTTAGACCTTGTCCTGCAGCTGGCAGATTTCCCGGGGGTGACCGATGGGGAGGTCTTGTCCCTTATAGACCAGTATTGCCGGGGTCCATTGGCAGGGCTGGTCACAAACACTCTGCGTCGGGGCGGTAGTGTTGACGCTTTCCATGGGGAAGTGTTGGACTTTTTCATACCCCGTCGACGACGTTCCCAGCTTAAGCTGGATTTATTCTATCGCCTACAGGCGAACGGAGAGGCATTGGGGGACTACGTGCACGATGTAAGGAAGGCTGTCCGGGTATTAACGTTAGGATTGCCCGAGAGGGAGGTAATACAAGCAATTCTTGAAGGACTGAATCCCCAAGAGAGATCCCGGCTGGTCTTCGCAAATCCTCCACGTTGTTTCGCGGATCTGGACCGATTGTGTCTGGTTTCTATTACTGTCCAAGCGAATGACGAGTCCCGGGGAAGAGCTGCAAAATTATGTCCAATACTCCAGTGGTTCATTAGAAAGAGCTAAGAATGATAAACATGGGAGTAGGAGGAGAACACAAGAGAGTGGCAGAAAAACTGGATATTCCGGAAGTAATGGAGGCTACAAGGGGGTGGTAAGTGGAAAGACGGCGACAACAGCTACAGCACAGAAAACAAAGATATATGAAATTAGCAGGGGAAGAAGAAGTTATTTTAGGGAACAAACATCGGCAGGTAGGGAGCCTGTAGCCAGGCGTTCGGTGAAAAATGAAACTTTAAAAATTCCAGTGGAATTACAAGTGCCTAATGGAGTTGCGGATGAAGAAAGTGAAGAGAAAGAAGAAGAGGGGAATTATTTCGTGGGATTAATACAAGACGACAAGAAAACATCTGTTGATACTGAATTCTGAATTACCGGACTCAAAGAGGACGTCATGGTTGCATCCAGAGGCCGCACAATTTGTTCCAGTATCTCCATCTCGGTTCGTGAGGGATCCAGAGCCTGTAACATCATCATCGCCTACGCCGGGATATGAGAAGTCACTTGATGGTGTAGCTTTACCATCGCCAGTAGAAATTAATTTAGTCATTGCACATGCACCTGGACAGCTGGAGTCCAGGGTGGAAAAGGTTGAGGACGTTGTAGTTGCTGAGAGTGGTGAAGGAGTGGAATCGAAGGAAGAGGCAGAAGAGCGGTCTGCAGATGCTGCACAGGGAAGTATAGTTGTGGGTGTTAGGGAGGCTGAAGTGTCTGAGTTTGCAGATGGACATGGGGATGTCCAGGCTGCAAGTGTTTCTGAGGTTGCGGATGGACAATTGGATGTCCTTGCCGCAAGTGTGGTGGAAGGAGATGAGGTAGAAGTTGAGGAGAAATTTGGTGGCAGCGTTGTGGAGTGTGCGAGTGAGAATGATGTAGTGTGTGAAGATGTGCAGACGCCTTCTGTAAGTAGTGTTGAGGATTCCGAAGAACGAAAAGAAGTTTCAGGTGGACCAGGTGAGCAACTAGAGGAGGACGAGGATGTGCAGTGTTATGATGGTGGTAGTGGACGTGATGGCGATGATGTTGATGATGAACGTGTTGAGGAAAATGAGATTGGAGAAGAGGTTAGTGAAGAAGTTTGTGAAGCGGCTGGTGACGAGTGTGATGAAGAAATTGGTGAGGAGCTGAGGGAACATGTGGTTGAAGATGGATCAGAGGAGCAACTGGAAGATGGTTAAGAGCTGCAGTGTCATGAGGTTGATTTGGATTATGGGGAGAGAAAAGGGGAAATTGTAGAAGAAGAGGAGTTAGATGATGAGGATAATCCAAAGGGGAGTGAAAGGAGCGATGTAAGTTGCCTTGATTCTGATTCAGAGGAAACCAGCCAGTACTGCTCAACACGAGATAATTTCTCAGAGAGTGGTGTCCGAAAGGAACGGGTACCTAAAGCCCATTACAGAAAGATGAGAAGAAGCGGTTAACGGGTAGCGGTAGGTGTTCCCCACACTCCCTGTGGTGTTCATTTATTTCAGTGTTGCGTCCCTGCCCACGCGAGCCTTGGTTTCCTCCATTCATCCTTATTTCCGGAGGGAGCCATGTCCTCACCCTTACTCCTAGCTATTGACCCTCTAATGATCCTTGTCCTTTTCATCTTCCCAATTTTCCTACCCCTACCATTAAAAAAAAAAAAAGAAGAAAGTTAGAGAGTTAGAGAATGTTCCCTCAGATTGTCGTGGTCTAGGAGATTGTAAGTTCCCCTGTTTTGGTTCTGAAAGTTATGATGGAGAGTGACAACGTGCTGTTGTTTCTGGTTAATGGTTGTAAATCTTGATTGAGGGTTAGTGTAGACGTCGAGCCATGCCGCATTCCCTGGTTGTTTTGCCTGGTGTTTTTGTTAAGAAAGGGTTGGTAGGATGTTCGCGGGCCCTCCTTGCGGTCTTCTCTGTCGGGCTATGCGGGGCCGTCCGCCCTATTGTAGGGATGTGGACCAGCCATATGGCAAGGATAGAGATGCCTTGTTGATGCATATGGCTGGTCGGTCCAAGAGGTGGACGAGAGGGAGTACGGTCACTCACATACCAAGGTGGAAGATACCTTGTTTGGTCTTAGGAGGGGTATGTGAGTGGGACCGGTGGAAGTAGTGGATGGTCACCGCGGAGGGTGACGTGTTGGGGCGGTCCCGTGGGCTTGGCTTGGCGGAGAGGGGCGCATGGGATGGCCGCAGTCTTCTGAGCCTCTGTTCTCCTGGGAGCGAGGTCTGCTCTGAACACCAATGAATTCCCGAGGTTTAAAAGAGACATTTGGGGTACACTGAAGGGTAATCCCCTGAGTTCAAGTGTGAGGCAACCAAGTTGCCCTTTTTCGGGTGGGGGTGTGCCGAGTTTTGAAAAAACTCGGCTGTTTTTTATGTTAACGAGGACGGACAGCGCCGAATTAATTTATTAAGTATTTGGCTTATCGGCGCTCGTCTTGTTATGTTATCCGCCGTGCCGATTCGCGCGCGCGCGCGCTCTGGGACTAGCGCTACGTAACATTTTTGCAGTCGTTGTATAAACCAGTCCGGTAACAGCATTCAACGTAGTAGGTCGTCCGTATTCGCCGGGCAGCTTCGAGTTGGATTTTTGTCTACTATATATAACTATGCCTAAGTAAAAGCTACGCGACTCTCCGGTAAGTGTGTCTAAAGTATATTACTTATTGTTTAATAAAACAAAATTGTATTTTACTTAATATCAACGCCGATTCTTGGCGATATATGTATGAATTGAATTGCCACGTGGCGTGCATCAGGCTAATTTCTGATTATTCATGTTTCGAATGTTAACGCTGGCTAAGATACAGTATTTTACAGTTTTTGTGCCTGTTTATTTTATTAATTATATTAAAAGGTGGCGTAAGAAAATTATTTTGTAATTTTTTGAAACGAACATGCCTCACGAACCTGTTAAAGTTTGCTAGCTCATGTCGAAATTATAGTAAGTGATTAAGTGGTTGACGAACAGTTATGAATTACTATTTATTTGATTCAATGTTTAATATATTTAATATAAAATAATTTATTTAATTCAGAAGGTAGTTTCTATGTATAAGTGAATTTTCTCGAAATTTTAAACTGGGCATGTCGTGATGTGTGAGTTCAGCTGGGTGAATGGGGTGTTGTGATTTATTGAACATGTGAGTAATTACCAATATAATTGTGCAGGGTTTCCGATTAAGTCGTCTATCTGACTCGCTCCAGCGGATGGCCGATCACCTGCCATCCATGAAGTTAATCCAGTAACTTTCCGTTTTGGCTGTCAGGACGAATGGACGGACACACGCTACAAGATCCTCAAGCCTTGTGCTGTAATACCAGGTGACATTTATGCTTTTTTTAAAAATGTTTGTGGCCGCTACACCTTAGATCGAGATATTTCTGGGATGCTCCAGTTAAAGAACTTTGTTGTCCACAATCCAGCGGGACATTTGGGTTAAATATTGTCTGTTTCATTTTACAAATGCTTACGCCCCAGAGTAAATGTAAACCCAGCCAGGGTCATGCATCACACGATTGGATGTTAGATTTCTGTTACTGTAAATGTGGGCGGCACTGACTTTTACTAAGTTGTATTAGCGTTAATTATGCATGCACGGGTGCCTCTGTACCTTGTAGGGGAATTTTTCTTGGTGGTTATATATATTCATTTATTTGGGTATTTGATTTTGTTATTAATTTAAAGGTTTGCGGAGGTGCTTTAACCTGTGGACGTCACCTGTTGGTGCCGTTATCCACAGGTCCATAACATGTCATAGTTTGTTGGATCTGGTCCGGGCGCATGGCCGTGCCTAAGGTCAAGTCGGTTCTTTATGAACACCTCAAGTATGTTTCATCAAATTAAATCCATTGATTCTGCGTTTAGGAAATTCATTTTAACGGTTTAAATAATTTTGTAATCACTAATCTTTTGCCGTTGCCAGTACATGAATTGTTAAGTTTTCTTTTTGATATTTCATAATAATACTTCACTGATAAATGTTAACGAAATGTAAAAAGAAATCAGTACCACTTCTAAGTTATTTTTGGGTGGTTACGTTCCACTGATTTTTGCTCAAAATTTTGTCTTTTTAAAGAATATAAAAGCAGTGAGCATATGCATTTTATGAAACCCTGCAGCCATGTTGACCTCGTGAAGGCACATTTATTATTATTTGGGGGCACAAAATTGATATTTCACGTTTATACTTGGTACTTAAGAGCCGTTCTGACTCTTTTGCCAATTTGACTTTGGGCTTTCATATACTTAGAATTTTTTTGGGTGTTTCAACTCTGGTATTTTATGACTTGTTATTTGTTTTTGGGTTTGTTAATTGAGAAGCTTTAAAGCTGGCCGGGTACTTGATCTGATTAAGGTGGTTTGAGGGTGGTACGATGACAATATATATATGCTGTCAACCAGGTGGACATGTGTGTGTGGTATTTATATGTATATATATATATATATATGTTTCCTATGTGTATCTATGTCAATTATATGTTGTGTGTCATGCATTTACGAGATTATTAAATTGTTTATACATTCTGTTATATATTATAACAGGACCAAATATCATTTATTTGGAGTTATATGTTAAGTGTATACTACATTTATGTTTAAATAAATTTTAATAGTCGAAACTCCACTCATATGTAATACCGATCAATATAATGCATTGTAAAAGACGCACACGCGGCTGTTACATAATCAACTCGCTGTGGAAAGAAGACGACCACACCCAAACTTTCAATTATTAATATTTCGGAAACCAGTAAATTAAGGCGAAATCCATTATAGCCAAAATGTTTGCCGAAATATTAATAAGACTAGAGATCTACAAGACTACAAGACCTTACTTCAAGAATACGACAGAGAGGCCGTCTAAACCAGTGCGGATCAGCTGACGAGCAGAGCTACCACTCGAACGACACACACACACACGCTGACGTGGGACGTGCAATCGACGAGGGACGTAAAGCAGTTCTCGCAGAAAGACGCGGACGTAAAAACTTCAACAAATAACAGGAGAGGAGAGGTTGCTGATTTCCGAGCTCAACGCCGAAACCCAGGACGCTCAAGTAGATCACTATCTCTGGCCGATTGGACAAGGACAGCGAGAGACATCTGGAGCATCTCTATGATCCACTTCAAAATCAGGAAAGCAAAATCAAGTTATCTATTTTTCAAACGTTAAATTTTCTTTTTTTTTCAATTAAAATCATTGTAATTTAAATCATTCAGGTGCCACAAATCAAAGACTCTAGTAAATAAGAATAATTCATTTGTGATAATCTGTATAGCCAGTATAAGTAATTAGTAAGCTTTAGTTAAGAACTAATAGAGATAAAACAGAAAGCGCTATACAAATCTTAACAAACAATTAAATAATTTGCTCATACTGCAGTATACGAGAGTCAAGTCACTAGTAAATAAAGGGACGTGAACTAGACTGTCACGCCTAGTTTATTTTGGAATATATTCAATTAACTTTAGAGTTTTTAATTTCATCTGAATCTAATTATAAAGCAATTAAATTAAATTAAAGTAAATTAATTAATTGAATTTTCAGTTAAAATTAACTCTTTCAAAATAACGAGTTCAACTTCTTAAAATTATCAACCATTTAAAAAACATTATTCAAGATCTATTTATTGTTTACACTGTAAGGATATTTGATCATATAACCATTTTATTCTTGTGTGTTATTGGAGTAATAAACACCGTTTTATTACCCCATATTGTATTTTTTTATTGCTGTACTACGGAGCCTACCAACCTCACAAAACTCTTCACTTTTAAAGTAAGTTATTTAGTGTGCTGTTGTCATATATTTGAGATTACATACTTGCGAAATCAAATCCAAAATCCACACGCCCTAGTCGGAAGAAAACCGCAAGATCGGACAGCAGGTAGGTGCTCATACATTTACACAATACAACAACAACGCATATAAGTAGAGTTACAATATATATATATATATATATATATATTCAATCACTTTCTGCTACAGTCCGTTTCTTGATGTATATAATACATTTAGTATTTATAAATAAATTTACTTCAAGATATACCTTTTGGGTACAAGATAGTACCCGAAACATGTTCCTAATAAGGGAAAAAAAGGTATATCTTGAAGTAAATTTATTTATAAATATTAAATGTAATATATATATATATATATATATATATATTGTAACGTACTGCTTTTTTGTTGATATAGGAGAGTTAATAGCGAAAACTTTGTATGTGGCTTATTGGGTGTTCGTCTTATTTAATTAAGCTCCCAAATGTTCCAAAAAGGTTATTTTTATTATAATTGTAGTAGCATTATTTCTTCAACTCTATGGTTTTATTCCAAAAATTATTATTATTAACAATACTTGTTATTCTCGTCACTCTTAGTAACCCATAGTATTTTTATTATACAGGCAGTTTGTAATTATTATAAATTTATATTTTATTTACCAAAAAATAATTCTTTTCCATTCCGGTTTCTTTACCAATTTGGTTTACATAATAAGTTTTTGTTCATTTTCTTATGACCTTGTATATAAGTATTTGATAATTTTATTATCTTTAAATAAATTTATATATATTATTTATTAGTCTCTCATAGTATTCCTACACTGCACTACTTCCTGTTGCCATTTCCCTCATAGTATTATTTTAATTTTTTATTATCCTTTGATATTTAAATTTTTATGTTTTTTTCTTTTTTAGAACTAACCATGGGTTATCCTATATTATAACACAAATATTTGAAAAAAAAAATATAACATTAACTTAGGTATAACAACTGGTTGTCCATACAATATAAATATTACAATAAATAAATAAAATACAGAATCAGTTAGTAGTATTATAGTCTACTCTCATAGTTTTATAATTCCCAAACCTACAGCACAATTCTGTAATAAGTTACCTTCACTTTTATTTTTTACCTCAATGGGTACACTATAACTCACTTTGCACCATATATCACTCGAATTGTTTATCATGTTTAGTGATATACTTTAATTTAGAGCTAGTTATATGTTACCCATTTCTGACCTTTATGTTATCATGAGTTAATTTATTGGGATCGGGTTATGTAACGTTACAATATATATATATATATATATATATATATATATATATATATTGTAACGTAACATAGTTGAGGTTCCCCAACGTTACATAAAAAAAAAAATTGAATGAAATATGGTCAAGGACCATACCCTGACTTAAGGTTGTTCAATAGTTCATGTGTTTGAGAAGTACCTCAAGTAAAAAGGGGTCAATGACTAATATTCAATGTAAAAGAGCCAGACCAATGAATGATTGGATGTAATGAAATGTTTGTTTTGTACTGTGACATGTTAAGGTCTACAGAGTATTTATATTGTATGTTGAATATGTTAAAAATGAAATGATGTTGTTTGATAATAATACTTAATCAATAATTATGTTTATATTTATATTAGATTTGTTTTTATACAGCCCAGTATAGTTACCAATGTTAGGCACTGTACTAAGTTGTCAGTATTGTATAAAATTGAAAAATACTGTTATTCTAATTAATGTTTATAAACTGGATCAGGAGTGTGACCAGTGTTTCAAGTCTAACAAGTAGTTCTGACAATTATGTCATAAATTAATAAAGGGTTCCAGAACCAGTTAATTAATATAAAAACAAATAACCACCAGTAAATTAAAATTCATGTAATTAACTATGTAACCAATAATTAATTGTACAGTAGGTCAGGTAAAAAAGAAAATTAAGTTAAAAAAACCAAATAATGTTATAATGGTTGTAAATGAATCTATAGGCCTAAATTCCATATTAGTGAAAGGAAATTAATACCTTTTTAGTTAACCCAGTCCAACGAAACTCTGGTAAAACATTTACTGTTTAGTAAGGAAGGTTAAGGGAGAATTTTATGTGATTCAATATTGATCCAAGCATGGAGTATTTTATTGGAAAGAAGTAGTAATATTCTATAATGCCGGCTCAAGGATATATAGAAAACGTGGTTGTTAAGGCAACTGAGATATAAGGAGTTGTTGATTTTGAATTAATTCGTTCTAATTGTTACAAGCTATTAGGTTGAGATGGACCGATATATTTAAAATATATGAATAAATATAAAGGAAATATATATCTAAATTGAAAAAGCATTTTTGTAAAACAATTATACTTGAATGTTAATGAATCATACAAATTAAATAACCCTCTGAATTATCAATGAATACAATAAAAGAGAATTGAAAGCGTCTCACCTCATTCACTAAATAATTCCGCTGAATTAATTTAGTATTAAACCATTTCATGCTATAAATCGAAGACCAGTAAAGAGTTAAAACCTGAATTAACGGGATTATTGGAAATACAGAAGACTCGGTTGGACGAAATAACCTTCATTGGCAGCAGAAGCTGAGATCCTAATTCCAATTCACTGGGACCAAGACTTGTGAAGACCGCAAAAGAAGAATAGAAGCCGGAAGATCTCCTGAGGATTTACCAGTACACACCACCATCAATTTTATTGAAAATCAGAGCAGTTCCACTGGAGGAAGACGAGATAACCCGCATTTTGGCCAGATACACTGTTGACAAACGTTCACCGCCAGCCGAAGTTTCGTCGGTTTGGTAAAAAACAACTTATTTTCATTCCACTGTATTTTAAGTAAATAATATTATTTTGTAAATTGAACAACCTTAATTATGCGTTTTACCTGGCCTTACTAATGGTTCAAAGAACTATACGAACCCTGGGATAAGAATTATTTATCATTATTTTCAAGTGTATATGTTTTTAGAGTTTGAATAATTAAGAATCGATATATGTTGGGATAATCGATTGGATCGTCTTATTGTTTGTCTGAGACAACGTAACTTGTTAAATATCAGAGAAAAATAAATAAAGTACATTTGTTGTATGAGATAACGTTTTAGTCATTGCAGAGAAAATACTATATGTAGTTGGTGTAATAATTTATTAACAGATTGATACAAACACTCCGAATAACTAACCTATAAGTACACTTATTTCTAGTAACAGCGCTCCAAGTTTGCAGCTGGTGGGATGGGAGATTGCTGAACTAACTGGTTTTTTAATACTAAATTTGAATAAAATTTTTATCGTTGAGGGACTAGGGTTGAAATAAATACCACTTACATTCAGTAAATACTCCATATATATTGCTCATATTAAACAACCACTGAGAACTAAATTAAGTCTATAGAATAATACCATTATAAATTCAGGAACATAATTCTAATTTTGTGGACTTAATAATCAATGTTCTGAGGGTTTCACCGGTCACAACCGAAAGGTATATTAGTTAATAACATATTAATTAAACCAGGTAACAGCATTTTAATTGTTACGAATCGCCACCTACAACGTATTACTTGGCGTTTGTTACACCGGAGTCTCTTATAACTAATTACACTCATAGACAAGATTTCTTTACAATTTGACGTCTCCAGCTGGTATCATACATTATAACATACGTCCTCACATAATTAACAAGTAGTTCGTTACTAAATTGATTTACAACAGTGAGCTTTTAAGGAGAGGTAACACGTTTTGTTTCAAATTGCCGCCTGCAACGTGGGGCATCATCGTCTTCTCTTAAAATAACGTACAACAAGTTTTGTTTCAATATATATATATATATATATATATATATAATGTTCATGGTTATGTTGCTTACTGGGAGGGTCGATGCAATGTGCCATTCTTAAATCATTTAGAGACACATATATACTGCTCAGTAATTTAACGTCAATTATTTGGAGATGCATATGTATAGTATTGCGTTATAATAACGATTTTGATCTATTCTTATGAAGGTGAAAACACTTGTAATCATAACTTAATTGTATGAAGATGCAGATATGTACACATGCATACTATTGAATCCTATTAATGAATTTGATTTATTATTCTGATTATGTAAGATTAACTTTAATTATTTGAAGGCGCATATATATATACTGGCGAATTAATTGTACGAAGAAAAAAGATTCTAATAAACTTGTTATTGTTGTCTTAAAGCAGAGTTTCATTTGCAAGTCCCGTCTCACTGGACCCAGCGCACTTTTTCGCTTCTCTAGGCCTTCCGCATAGTTCTAAATAACTATGGCCCCTCTTAAAAAAAAAAAAAAAAAAGTAATTTTTGAGATTTTTTTCACGAGGCATAAAAAATTGAAAGAGGGGTTACAAATGGTAGCAGAGCGTGGTTCATTCAAGGATCGAACCCTTGGGTCCTTTGGTGTGACGGGGCTTGCAGACTCGGGAATAGTTCCGGCAAATTGGAACTTTAAATATTTTGTTTAAATTAACATCTCTGCTTCTATCATATGGAGTATATTATGTGAATGAATAATTGTTAACTGATGTTGAATTGTAAACTTGGTGCCGCCACGTGGCATGCGTTTGTAGTTGGGTTTTTGTTGTTGAGACTGGACCTTACCGGAGATCACGTGGGGATGGGCTACCTTATTTATAGTATGGAAGTAATAGCGCGTGCGGTTAGTTGGATGCGGTTTGGCCCGACTGGAAGTTGGTACCGTCCGACTGAAATTGTGATAATGTCTTGGTTGAAATGTTATATGTTGTGGTAGGTGTTCGGTGGTGTGGATTGTATGTGGGTGTTAGTGTCTGATGTCGTTTCTTCTTTTGAGTCTGGTGGCTGACGGAGAGTTGGTTCTGGAGCGGGTCAGGTTTTCGCAGCGCTAGGGAACCCGGGGGTCCACTTGATGGAAGAGAGAGTACTCAAGTTTTTCCTTTTGTAAGTCATGTTTTTGTGTTAGGTGTTTCGTGGGAATTTATGTTTGTTGTTGTGTGTTTTGAATTGTGCAATTCTGGCGGGGGTATGCTACCAGAAATTGCCCCACCCTCTTTCAGGAGTTCTCCAGAAACTTTCAGTGTTAGATGGAATAGATGAGGAGCAGTTGCTGGTTTTCTTAGACCTTGTCCTGCAGTTGGCAGATTTCCCGGGGGTGACCGATGGGGAGGTCTTGTCCCTTATATACCAGTTTTGCCGGGGTCCATTGGCAGGGCTGGTCACAAACACTCTGCGTCGGGGCGGTAGTGTTGACGCTTCCATGGGGAAGTGTTGGACTTCTTCATACTCCGTCGACGACGTTCCCAGCTTAAGCTGGATTTATTCTATCGCCTACAGGCCAACGGAGAGGCATTGGGGGACTACGTGCACGATGTAAGGAAGGCTGTCCGGGTATTAGCGTTAGGATTGCCCGAGAGGGAGGTAATACAAGCAATTCTTGAAGGACTGAATCCCCAAGAGAGATCCCAGCTGGTTTTCGCAGATCCTCCACGTTGTTTCGCGGATCTGGACCGATTGTGTCTGGTTTCTATTACTGTCCAAGCGAATGACGAGTCCCGGGGAAGAGCTGCAAAATTATGTCCAATACTCCAGTGGTTCATTAGAAAGAGCTAAGAATGATAAACATGGGAGTAGGAGGAGAACACAAGAGACTGGCAGAAAAACTGGATATTCCGGAAGTAATGGAGGCTACAAGGGGGTGGTAAGTGGAAAGACGGCGACAACAGCTACAGCACAGAAAACAAAGATATATGAAATTAACAGGGGAAGAAGAAGTTATTTTAGGGAACAAACATCGGCAGGTAGGGAGCCTGTAGCCAGGCGTTCGGAGAAAAATGAAACTTTAAAGGTTCCAGTGGAATTACAAGTGCCTAATGGAGTTGCGGATAAAGAAAGTGAAGAGAAAGAAGAAGAGGGGAATTATTTCGTGGGATTAATACAAGACGACAAGAAAACATCTGTTGATACTGAATTACCGGACTCAAAGAGGACGTCATGGTTGAATCAAGAGGCCGCAGAATTTGTTCCGGTATCTCCATCTCGGTTCGTGAGGGATCCAGAGCCTGTAACATCATCATCGCCTACGTCGGGATATGAGAAGTCACTTGATGGTGTAGCTTTACCATCGCCAGTAGAAATTAATTTAGTCATTGCACATGCACCTGAACAGCTGGAGTCCAGGGTGGAAAAGGTTGAGGACGTTGTAGTTGCTGAGAGTGGTGAAGGAGTGGAATCGAAGGAAGAGGCAGAAGAGCGGTCTGCAGATGCTGCACAGGGAAGTATAGTTGTGGGTGTTAGGGAGACTGAAGAGTCTGAGTTTGCAGATGGACATGGGGATGTTCAGGCTGCAAGTGTTTCTGAGGTTGCGGATGGACAAGGGGATGTCCTTGCCGCAAGTGTGGTGGAAGGAGATGAGGTAGAAGTTGAGGAGAAATTTGGTGGCAGCGTTGTGGAGTGTGCGAGTGAGAATGATGTAGTGTGTGAAGATGTGCAGACGCCTTCTGTAAGTAGGGTTGAGGATTCCGAAGAACGAAAAGAAGTTTCAGGTGGACCAGGTGAGCAACTAGAGGAGGACGAGGATGTGCAGTGTTATGATGGTGGTAGTGGACGCGATGGCGATGATGTTGATGATGAACGTGTTGAGGAAAATGAGATTGGAGAAGAGGTTAGTGAAGAAGTTTGTGAAGCGGCTGGTGACTAGTGTGATGAGGAAATTGGTGAGGAGCTGAGGGAACATGTGGTTGAAGATGGATCAGAGGAGCAACTGGAGATGGTGTAGAGCTGCAGTGTCATGAGGTTGATTTGGATTATGGGGAGAGAAAAGGGGAAATTGTAGAAGAAGAGGAGTTAGATGATGAGGATAATCCAAAGCGGAGTGAAAGGAGCGATGTAAGTTGCCTTGATTCTGATTCAGAGGAAACCAGCCAGTACTGCTCAACACGAGATAATTTCTCAGAGAGTGGTGTCCGAAAGGAACGGGTACCTAAAGTCCATCACAGAAAGATGAGAAGAAGCGTTAACGGGTAGCGGGTAGATGTTCCCCACACTCCCAGTAGTGTTCATTTATTTCAGGGTTGCGTCCCTGCCCACGCGAGCCTTGGTTTCCTCCATTCATCCTTATTTCCGGAGGGAGCCATGTCCTCACTCTTACTCCTAGCTATTGACCCTTTAATGATCCTTGCCCTCTTCATCTTCCCAATTTTCCTACCCCTACCATTAAAAAAAAAAAGGAGAAACTTAGAGAGTTAGAGAATGTTCCCTCAGAATGTCGTGGTCTTGGAGATTGTAAGTTCCCCTGTTTTGGTTCTGAAAGTTAAGATGGAGAGTGACAACGTGCTGTTGTTTCTGGTTAATGGTTGTAAATCTTGATTGAGGGTTAGTGTAGACGTCGAGCCATGCCGCATTCCCCGGTTGTTTTGCCTGGTGTTTTTGTTAAGAAAGAGTTGGTAGTGATGTTCGCGGGCCCTCCTTGCGGTCTTCTCTGTCGGGCTATGCGGGGCCGTCCGCCCTATTGTAGGGATGTGGACCAGCCATATGGCAAGGATGGAGATGCATTGTTGATGCATATGGTTGGTCGGTCCAAGAGGTGGACTGGAGGGAGTACGGTCACTCACATACCAAGGTGGAAGATACCTTGTTTGGTCTTAGGAGGGGTATGTGAGTGGGACCGGTGGAAGTAGATGATGGTCACCGCGGAGGGTGACGTGTTGGGGCGGTCCCGTGGGCTTGGCTTGGCGGAGAGGGGCGCATGGGATGGCCGCAGTCTTCTAAGCCTCTGTTCTCCTGGGAGCGAGGTCTGCTCTGAACACCAATGAATGCCCGGTGTTTAAAAGAGACATTTGGGGTACACTGCAGGGTAATCCCCTGAGTTCAAGTGTGAGGCAACCAAGTTGCCCTTTTTCGGGTGGGGGTGTGCCGAGTTTTAATTAACGAGGACGGACAGCGCCGAATTAATAAATTAAGTATTTTGCTTACCGGCGCTCGTCTTGTTATGCTATCTGCCGTGCTGATTCGCGCGCGCGCTCTGGGACTAGCGAATACGTACGTTTATTTTATTAATTATATTAAAAGGGGCGTAAGAAAATTATTTTGTGATTTTGTTGAAACGAACGTGCCTCACGAACCTGTTAAAGCTTGCTAGCTCATGTCGAAATTATAGTAAGTGATTAAGTGGTTGACGAACAGTTATGAATTACTATTTATTTGATTCAATGTTTAATATATTTAATATAAATAATTTATTTAATTCAGAAGGTAGTTTCAATGTATAAGTGAATTTTCTGGAAGTTTTAAACTGGGCATGTCGTGATGTGTGAGTTCAGCTGGGTGAATGGGGTGTTGTGATTTATTGAACATGTGAGTAATTACCAATATAATTGTGCAAGGTTTCCGATTAAGTCGTCTATCTGACTCGCTCCAGCGGATGGCCGATCACCTGCCATCCATGAAGTTAATCCAGTAACTTTCCGTTTTGGCTGTCAGGACGAATGGACGGACACACGCTACAAGATCCTCAAGCCTTGTGCTGTAATACCAGGTGACATTTATGCTTTTTTAAAAAATGTTTGTGGCCGATACACTTTAGATCGAGATATTTCTGGGATGCTCCAGTTAAAGAACTTTGTTGTACACAAGTCCAGCAGGACATTTGGGATAATATTGTCTGTTTCATTTTACAAATGCTTACGCCCCAGAGTAAATGTAAACCCAGCCAGGGTCATGCATCACACGATTGGATGTTAGATTTCTGTTACTGTAAATGTGGGCGGCACTGACTTTTACTAAGTTGTATTAGCGTTAATTATGCATGCACGGGTGCCTGTGTACCTTGTAGGGGAATTTTTCTTGGTGGTTATATATATATTCATTTATTATGGTATTTGATTTTGTTATTAATTTAAAGGTTTGCGGAGGTGCTTTAACCTGTGGACGTCACCTGTTGGTGCCGTTATCCACAGGTCCATAACATGTCATAGTTTGTTGGATCTGGTCTGGGCGCATGGCCGTGCCTGAGGTCAAGTCGGTTCTTTATGAACACCTCAAGTATGTTACATCAAATTAAATCCATTGATTCTGCGGTTAGGAAATTCATTTTAACGGTTTAAATAATTTTGTAATCACTAAACTTTTGCCGTAGCCAGTACATGAATTGTTAAGTTTTGTTTTTAATATTTCATAATAATACTTCACTGATAAATGTTAACGAAATGTAAAAAGAAATCAGTACCACTTCTAAGTTATTTTTGGGTGGTTACGTTCCACTGATTTTTGCTCAAAATTTTGTCTTTTTGTAAGAATATAAAAGAAGTGAGCATATGCATTTTATGAAACCCTGCAGCCATGTTGACTTCGTGATGGTACATTTATTATTATTTGGGGGCACAAAATTGATATTTCACGTTTATACTTGGTACTTAAGAGCCGTTCTGACTCTTTTGCCAATTTGACTTTGGGCTTTCATATACTTAGAATTTTTTTGGGTGTTTCAACTCTGGTATTTTATGACTTGTTATTTGTTTTTGGGTTTGTTAATTGAGAAGCTTTAAAGCTGGCCGGGTACTTGATCTGATTAAGGTGGTTTGAGGGTGGTACGATGACAATATATATATGCTGTCAACCAGGTGGACATGTGTGTGTGGTTTTTATATGTATATATATATGTTTCCTATGTGTATCTATGTCAATTATATGTTGTGTGTCATACATTTACGAGATTATTAAATTGTTTATACATTCTGTTATATATTATAACTGGACCAAATATCATTTATTTGGAGTTATATGTTAAGTGTATACTATATTTATGTTAAAATAAATTTTAATAGTCCAAACTCCACTCATATGTAATACCGATTAATAAAATGCATTGCAAAAGACGCACACGCGGCTGTTACATAATCAACTCGCTGTGGAAAGAAGACGACCACACCCAAACTTTCAATTATTACTATTTCAGAAACGAGTAAATTAAGTCGAAATCCTTTATAGCCAAAAGGTTTGCCGAAATATTAATAATAAGGTGTGCGAATTTTACGCAATATAATTAAATAATAACAGAGTCAATAAAATTTAATGTGAATAACTTCTGTAATAATTGAGCTACATTAATGAGCTTTTAATATGTTATAAATATAAGAATTTACAACAAATTGTATATTTTGGAATTAGCACAACTTGGTTTGCAACCAAGATAATTGCAATTTAAAACTGTCACAGGAAATCCGGAGCGACAATTCAGTTCCGCTGTGTTAAGAATATTAGTAATAATATAAATTCTCCGTCTGTGGGAAACTAATTTCGTTCTCACGGACTAAGGTGATTCAAATTTTGTGTAGTAGGGAGAGTGTGTCAGCCAATCAAATCATTCGAAGAAATCCCAACCAGCGCGGAGTTTTGGGGCTGACAAAACACTCTACTGCCAGTATTTGAGAAGAACAGACGTATTTCTTCGATCGTCTCAAAACCATAGTTTTGTGAAGACTCATCTGAAGACTCTACGTGGTCAACACGAATAATTACGAACATTATAACACAGATCAACTATAACGATTCGTAATTATAGCATCCAGTCAAGATACTCTTCATTTCAACAAACAAGCTTATTGTGCACTACAAGCTGTGGTCATAAGCACGCAAGAGATCTACAAGACTACAAGACCTTACTTCAAGAATACGACAGAGAGGCCGTCTAAACCAGTGCGGATCAGCTGACGAGCAGAGCTACCACTCGAACGACACACACACACACGCTGACGTGGGACGTGCAATCGACGAGGGACGTAAAGCAGTTCTCGCAGAAAGACGCGGACGTAAAAACTTCAACAAATAACAGGAGAGGAGAGGTTGCTGATTTCCGAGCTCAACGCCGAAACCCAGGACGCTCAAGTAGATCACTATCTCTGGCCGATTGGACAAGGACAGCGAGGGACATCTGGAGCATCTCTATGATCCACTTCAAAATCAGGAAAGCAAAATCAAGTTATCTATTTTTCAAACGTTAAATTTTCTTTCTTTTTCAATTAAAATCATTGTAATTTAAATCATTCAGGTGCCACAAATCAAAGTCTCTAGTAAATAAGAATAATTCATTTGTGATAATCTGTATAGCCAGTATAAGTAATTAGTAAGCTTTAGTTAAGAACTAATAGAGATAAAACAGAAAGCGCTATACAAATCTTAACAAACAATTAAATAATTTGCTCATACTGCAGTATACGAGAGTCAAGTCACTAGTAAATAAAAGGACGTGAAATAGACTGTCACGCCTAGTTTACTTTGGAATATATTCAATTAACTTTAGAGTTTTTAATTTCATCTGAATCTAATTATAAAGCAATTTAATTAAATTAAAGTAAATTAATTAATTGAATTTTCAGTTAAAATTGACTCTTTCAAAATAACGAGTTCAACTTCTTAAAATTATCAACCATTTAAAAAACATTATTCAAGATCTATTTATTGTTTACACTGTAAGGATATTTGATCATATAACCATTTTATTCTTGTGTGTTATTGGAGTAATAAATACCGTTTTATTACCCCATATTGTATTTTTTTATTGCTGTACTACGGAGCCTACCAACCTCACAAAACTCTTCACTTTCAAAGTAACTTATTTAGTGTGCTGTTGTCATATATTTGAGAATAAATACTTGCGAAATCAAATCCAAAATCCACACGCCCTAGTCGGAAGAAAACCGCAAGATCGGACAGCAGGTAGGTGCTCATACATTTACACAATACAACAACAACGCATATAAGTAGAGTTACAATATATATATATATATATATTCAATCACTTTCTGCTACAGTCCGTTTCTTGATGTATATAATACATTTAGTATTTATAAATAAATTTACTTCAAGATATACCTTTTGGGTACAAGATAGTACCCGAAACATGTTCCTAATAAGGGAAAAAAAGGTATATCTTGAAGTAAATTTATTTATAAATATTAAATGTAATATATATATATATATATATATAATGTTCATGCTTATGTTGTTTACTGGGAGGGTCGATGCTATGCGCCGTTCTTAAATCATTTAGTGACACATATACCGGTATACTGCTCAGTAATTTAACGTCAATTATTTGGAGATGCATATGTATAGTATTGCGTTATAATAACGATTTTGAGCTATTCTTATGAAGGTGAAAACACTTGTAATCATAACTTAATTGTATGAAGATGCAGATATGTACACATGCATACTATTGAATCCTATTAATGAATTTGATTTATTATTCTGATTATGTAAGATTAACTTTAATTATTTGAAGGCGCATATATATACTGGGGAAATAATTGTACGAAGGAAAAAGATTCTAATAAACTTGTTATTGTTGTCTTAAAGCAGAGTTTCATTTGCAAGTCCCATCTCACTGGACCCAGCGCATTTTTTCGCTTCTCTAGGCCTTCCGCCTAGTTCTAAATATCTATGGCCCCTCTTAAAAAAAAAAAAAAAGGAATTTTTGAGATTTTTTTCACGAGGCATAAAAAATTGAAAGAGGGGTTACAAATGGTAGCAGAGCGTGGTTCATTCAAGGGTCGAACCCTTGGGTCCTTTGGTGTGACGGGGCTTGCAGACTCGGGAATAGTTCCGGCAAATTGGAACTTTAAATATTTTGTTTAAATTAACATCTCTGCTTCTATCATATGGAGTATATTATGTGAATGAATAATTGTTAATTGATTTTGAATTGTAAACCTGGTGCCGCCACGTGGCATGCGTTTGTAGTTGGGGTTTTGTTGTTGAGACTGGACCTTACCGGAGATCACGTGGGGATGGGCTCCCTTATTTATAGTATGGAAGTAATAGCGCGTGCGGTTAGTTGGATGCGGTATGGTCCGACTGGAAGTCGGTACCGTCCGACTGAAATTGTGATAATGTCTTGGTTGAAATGTTATATGTTGTGGTAGGTGTTCGGTGGTGTGGATTGTATGTGGGTGTGAGGGTCTGATGTCTGTTCTTCTTTTGAGTCTGGTGGCTGACGGAGAGTTGGTTCTGGAGCGGGTCAGGTTTTCGCAGCGCTAGGGAACCCGGGGGTCCACTTGATGGAAGAGAGAGTACTCAAGTTTTTCCTTTTGTAAGTCATGTTTTTGTGTTAGGTGTTTCGTGGGAATTTATGTTTGTTGTTGTGTGTTTTGAATTGTGCAATTCTGGCGGGGGTATGCTACCAGAAATTGCCCCACCCTCTTTCAGGAGTTCTCCAGAAACTTTCAGTGTTAGATGGAATAGATGAGGAGCAGTTGCTGGTTTTCTTAGACTTTGTCCTGCAGTAGTTGGCAGATTTCCCGGGGGTGACCGATGGGGAGGTCTTGTCCCTTATATACAAGTATTGCCGGGGTCCATTGGCAGGGCTGGTCACAAACACTCTGCGTCGGGGCGGTAGTGTTGACGCTTTCCATGGGGAAGTGTTGGACTTCTTCATACCCCGTCAACGACGTTCCCAGCTTGCTGGATTTATTCTATCGCCTACAGGCCAACGGAGAGGCATTGGGGGACTACGTGCACGATGTAAGGAAGGCTGTCCGGGTATTAGCGTTAGGATTGTCCGAGAGGGAGGTAATACAAGCAATTCTTGAAGGACTGAATCCCCAAGAGAGAGCCCGGCTGGTCTTCGCAGATCCTCCACGTTGTTTCGCGGATCTGGACCGATTGTGTCTGGTTTCTATTACTGTCCAAGCGAATGACGAGTCCCGGGGAAGAGCTGCAAAATTATGTCCAATACTCCAGTGGTTCATTAGAAAGAGCTAAGAATGATAAACATGGGAGTAGGAGGAGAACACAAGAGACTGGCAGAAAAACTGGATATTCCGGAAGTAATGGAGGCTACAAGGGGGTGGTAAGTGGAAAGACGGCGACAACAGCTACAGCACAGAAAACAAAGATATATGAAATTAACAGGGGAAGAAGAAGTTATTTTAGGGAACAAACATCGGCAGGTAGGGAGCCTGTAGCCAGGCGTTCGGAGAAAAATGATACTTTAAAGGTTCCAGTGGAATTACAAGTGCCTAATGGAGTTGCGGATAAAGAAAGTGAAGAGAAAGAAGAAGAGGGGAATTATTTCGTGGGATTAATACAAGACGACAAGAAAACATCTGTTGATACTGAATTACCGGATTCAAAGAGGACGTCATGGTTGAATCCAGAGGCCGCAGAATTTGTTCCGGTATCTCCATCTCGGTTCGTGAGGGATCCAGAGCCTGTAACATCATCATCGCCTACGCCGGGATATGAGAAGTCACTTGATGGTGTAGCTTTACCATCGCCAGTAGAAATTAATTTAGTCATTGCACATGCACCTGGACAGCTGGAGTCCAGGGTGGAAAAGGTTGAGGACGTTGTAGTTGCTGAGAGTGGTGAAGGAGTGGAATCGAAGGAAGAGGCAGAAGAGCGGTCTGCAGATGCTGCACAGGGAAGTATAGTTGTGGGTGTTAGGGAGACTGAAGAGTCTGAGTTTGCGGATGGACACGGGGATGTCCAGGCTGCAAGTGTTTCTGAGGTTGCGGATGGACAAGGGGATGTCCTTGCCGCAATTGTGGTGGTAGGAGATGAGGTAGAAGTTGAGGAGAAATTTGGTGGCAGCGTTGTGGAGTGTGCGAGTGAGAATGATGTAGTGTGTGAAGATGTGCAGACGCCTTCTGTAAGTAGTGTTGAGGATTCCGAAGAACGAAAGGAAGTTTCAGGTGGACCAGGTGAGCAACTAGAGGAGGACGAGGATGTGCAGTGTTATGATGGTGGTAGTGGACGTGATGGCGATGATGTTGATGATGAACGTGTTGAGGAAAATGAGATTGGAGAAGAGGTTAGTGAAGAAGTTTGTGAAGCGGCTGGTGACGAGTGTGATGAGGAAATTGGTGAGGAGCTGAGGGAACATGTGGTTGAAGATGGATCAGAGGAGCAACTGGAAGATGGTGAAGAGCTGCAGTGTCATGAGGTTGATTTGGATTATGGGGAGAGAAAAGGGGAAATTGTAGAAGAAGAGGAGTTAGATGATGAGGATAATCCAAAGCGGAGTGAAAGGAGCGATGTAAGTTGCCTTGATTCTGATTCAGAGGAAACCAGCCAGTACTGCTCAACACGAGATAATTTCTCAGAGAGTGGTGTCCGAAAGGAACGGGTACCTAAAGTCCATCACAAAAAGATGAGAAGAAGCGGTTAACGGGTAGCGGGTAAATGTTCCCCACACTCCCAGTGGTGTTAATTTATTTCAGGGTTGCGTCCCTGCCCACGCGAGCCTTGGTTTCCTCCATTCATCCTTATTTCCGGAGGGAGCCATGTCCTCACCCTTACTCCTAGCTATTGACCCTTTAATGATCCTTGCCCTTTTCATCTTCCCAATTTTCCTACCCCTACCATTACAAAAAAAAAAGGAGAAAGTTAGAGAGTTAGAGAATGTTCCCTCAGATTGTCGTGGTCTTGGAGATTGAAAGTTCCCCTGTTTTGGTTCTGAAAGTTATGATGGAGAGTGACAACGTGCTGTTGTTTCTGGTTAATGGTTGTAAATCTTGATTGAGGGTTAGTGTAGACGTCGAGCCATGCCGCATTCCCTGGTAGTTTTGCCAGGATATGGCAAGGATGGAGATGCCTTGTTGATGCATATGGCTGGTCGGTCCAAGAGGTGGACGAGAGGGAGTACGGTCACTCACATACCAAGGTGGGAGATAACTTGTTTGGTCTTAGGACGGGTATGTGAGTGGGACCGGTGGAAGTAGATGATGGTCACCGCGGAGGGTGACGTGTTGGGGCGGTCCCGTGGGCTTGGCTTGGCGGAGAGGGGCGCATGGGATGGCCGCAGTCTTCTAAGCCTCTGTTCTCCTGGGAGCGAGGTCTGCTCTGAACACCAATGGATGCCCGGGGTTTAAAAGAGACATTTGGGGTACACTGCAGGGTAATCCCCTGAGTTCAAGTGTGAGGCAACCAAGTTGCCCTTTTTCGGGTGGGGGTGTGCCGAGTTTTGAAAAAACTCGGCTGTTTTTTATGTTAACGAGGACGGACAGCGCCGAATTAATTAATTAAGTATTTGGCTTACCGGCGCTCGTCTTGTTATGCTATCTGCCGTGCCGATCCACGCGCGCGCTCTGGGACTAGCGACTACGTACGTTTATTTTATTAATTATATTAAAAGGGGGCGTAAGAAAATTATTTTGTGATTTTGTTGAAACGAACGTGCCTCACGAACCTGTTAAAGCTTGCTAGCTCATGTCGAAATTATAGTAAGTGATTAAGTGGTTGACGAACAGTTATGAATTACTATTTATTTGATTCAATGTTTAATATATTTAATATAAAATAATTTATTTAATTCAGAAGGTAGTTTCAATGTATAAGTGAATTTTCTCGAAATTTTAAACTGGGCATGTCGTGATGTGTGAGTTCAGCTGGGTGAATGGGGTGTTGTGATTTATTGAACATGTGAGTAATTACCAATATAATTGTGCAGGGTTTCCGATTAAGTCGTCTATCTGACTCGCTCCAGCGGATGGCTGATCACCTGCCATCCATGAAGTTAATCCAGTATCTTTCCGTTTTGGCTGTCAGGACGAATGGACGGACACACGCTACAAGATCCTCAAGCCTTGTGCTGTAATACCAGGTGACATTTATGCTTTTTTTAAAAATGTTTGTGGCCGATACACCTTAGATCGAGATATTTCTGGGATGCTCCATTTAAAGAACTTTGTTGTGCACAAGTCCAGCGGGACATTTGGGTTAAATATTGTCTGTTTCATTTTACAAATGCTTACGCCCCAGAGTAAATGTAAACTTAGCCAGGGTCATGCATCACACGATTGGATGTTAGATTTCTGTTACTGTAAATGTGGGCGGCACTGACTTTTACTAAGTTGTATTAGCGTTAATTATGCATGCACGGGTGCCTCTGTACCTTGTAGGGGAATTTTTCTTGGTGGTTATATATATTCATTTATTTGGGTATTTGATTTTGTTATTAATTTAAAGGTTTGCGGAGGTGCTTTAACCTGTGGACGTCACCTGTTGGTGCCGTTATCCACAGGTCCATAACATGTCATAGTTTGTTGGATCCGGTCCGGGCGCATGGCCGTGCCTGAGGTCAAGTCGGTTCTTTATGAACACCTCAAGTATGTTTCATCAAATTAAATCCATTGATTCTGCTTTTAGGAAATTCATTTTAACGGTTTAAATAATTTTGTAATCACTAAACTTTTGCCATAGCCAGTACATGAAATGTTAAGTTTTCTTTTTGATATTTCATAATAATACTTCACTGATAAATGTTAACGAAATGTAAAAAGAAATCAGTACCACTTCTAAGTTATTTTTGGGTGGTTACGTTCCACTGATTTTTGCTCAAAATTTTGTCTTTTTGTAAGAATATAAAAGAAGTGAGCATATGCATTTTATGAAACCCTGCAGCCATGTTGACCTCGTGATGGCACATTTATTATTATTTGGGGGCACAAAATTGATATTTCACGTTTATACTTGGTACTTAAGAGCCGTTCTGACTATTTTGACAATATGACTTTGGGCTTTCATATACTTAGAATTGTTTTGGGTGTTTCAACTCTGGTATTTTATGATTTGTTATTTGTTTTCGGGTTTGTTAATTGAGAAGCTTTAAAGCTGGCCGGGTACTTGATCTGATTAAGGTGGTTTGAGGGTGGTACGATGACAATATATATATGCTGTCAACCAGGCGGACGTGTGTGTGTGGTATTTATATGTATATATATATATATATGTTTCCTATGTGTATCTGTGTCAATTATATGTTGTGTGTCATGCATTTACGAGATTATTAAATTGTTTATACATTCTGTTATATATATATATATATACACTTAGCGCCGCATAATTTCTTCATTACACCCCAATTTTTACCCAGGGTATCTAAAACAAATTTGACGAACTTTTATATGTACATTTTTAGGTGATGAAGTTACCTTGACCAAGTTATGTTGTGTCAGCGTACGAAAAACTTATACAAAATTTTATACATCGTATTTTTGCGGTACGCTGAAGCATCAGAACTAGATCGAAATATACAAATGTATATAATGAAATATGGGTAGTTAGTCGGCCATATTGGCATTCGTAATAATTATTCTATAAAATTTTTAACATGTGTACAAAAACGGACACTACAGAGGGAAGTGTGTTTTTATTCTGTTTAGTTGGTATAACGAAATATTGCGACCGGCCATATTTATTCTGTTTAGTCAGCGCTGTGCGGTAATTTGTTTTCGTTTGTTAAGGTGTGTGGGACAGAATTTTGTTGTTCGTATGAAGTGTTTGCGATTGCAAGTCGAAGTAAAAACATGTTGGAGGTGCTAGGAATAATAATGAAAGGTAAGATGATCATTTATTTAGTGTATGTTGTCCGTTGTTTGTAGGAAATTAGCTGTGTTAGGTTATGTATGAATGTCTAGATTACTTTCGGTCTGTAATACTACCTGTTATAGACCCAACTATACATAATATCACTGTGTTCTGTCCAAAATTTAATAATGGAGCAAATTAGCATTCTAATTTAATTAATACAATATACCTAGGCTAACACCATGCGTTCTTATGGGAGTAAAAATTTAATTTTTTGTCTCCGTAAATAGGTTCGACCGCCGTTTAAAATTATTTTTCTCGTGTTTATATAACATAGAAGAATATAATAAAAATATATCAGCGCAATATCAGCATTGATGAGAATCTTCATAATTACCCAAGGGGTAATTAACTCATTTTTAAAAAAAAGTCCCTGTAAGGCACTGACTGCAATTTAATTAAATAATTTTTCTTTATTATAGATACTCCTGTAAGTCTGACAATTACTACTCTAGCCTACCGATATTTGTGTAATGTATCCAATTTGTAAGTCATTTTATTCGTAAAATGTCGTCCTACCTAACACAAGATGATAGGCCTTACCATAATATATTTAATTTGAACTCTGCTCGTATTTAACTAGTTACATATTTTATTTAATTCTTCAGTCCAGCTATATTACTCTAAATATACTTTCAAATTCAGCATTTTTCAGAGAAACGTAATTACTTGATAAGATATGACTTAACGGTAGAAAGTTAAGGTTAATTTTAAGACCTAATATAACAAAATTTATAATATAGGCCTATGTGTACTATATCCTCACTGAAGCAAACTGTTGTAATTGTTTGTACACATAGTTACTTTCATACCATTGAGTCCATTAAATTGTAATATATTTGTCATAAAAATTTTGTTTTAACACAGCTCTGCTTTAAAAATTAAGGGCTAACATTTGTCAGGTAAAAGAAAAATTGAAAAGAGAATTTGACCTGTGACTTCTTTAATTTTTGACTTAAACATGCATTTTAATCTCGATTAAATTTTTTAATAAAATTGTGCTGTTTTTAAATTTTATAATATTAACTTGCAGACAGAAAAGGTTTTGCTGGTGACTAAAGAAAGCATCGTTCTTTTATCTTATGTAAAATTTATTATTGCATGCAAGTCTGATTAAAGCTCACTAAACTAAAATTATCACTGCTTACAGCAGCAGGTTCTTAAACCCGATAATTGATGTAGGCCTACAGTGTTATTTTTATTTAATTTCTTATTATCTGTATTTATAATCTGTAACTTAATGTGTAGAATTGTATTTATATTGTTTAACCTCCTAAATGATACTCAACTAATATCACATGAAATTTTAAAAAATTAGTATCTTAATATTCTAAAATATTTTATGGGGTGTGTTATACGTACTTAATAGTAGATTTAAATGATACAGAGTATGGATGAATTATCCGTAATGTATTTGCTAGTTATAATACCGTTATAATCAGGATTATATTATTCAATGTTAATCATTTGAACAGTTTTTGTTTTTCGAGTTTGTATGATTATATTAGAAATCTTTTTCAGGAATCTTCAGTGCAGGGATGTAACCAAGCAATAGTGACTTGAGTTCATTTAAATTAAAATAGATTACTATAAAATAACTACTAGATTATGCTGTAAATTTAATTTTTTTTAGAAATTTACACAAAATCCATTAACTTTTTGTAAATTCATAGTGCTTACCTACAAATATTGTGCTAAAATTATTCTCTTAATTATTAGCTTAATATTCTTAATAATTAATTATTAACTTAGTGAAAAATTATGTATGAGTTTTGTAATGATCTTTCAGGTTTCTCCTGAACTTTCCAGAATTGACTGGGAAAAAATGACTATTATTGCACCATCAGTAGTATCGACATCAGATGATATTGATGTGGAAAACATATGAAGTGGAGAAGGTAATATAATCAAAGCAATTTAGCCTATAGATAATTTAAAATTTTTTTTTCTGTTTGTGAATTTTGTAACATTAGCATATTTGATTTAATGTTTGTTTCATATGTAGTGTTAGGTTTACCTAAATTATCTTTACTTGACAAACTAGACTTGTATAGGTACTTTAAATCAATTAAGAAAATCAGCTTTGAATGTAGCACAATTAATTCATACCATATTTCATTAATGTTTTGTTTTCAAAGCATTTTTTTGTTTGGGTGTTAGCCTATTTAATTTGTGTTATGGCAAAGTTAATTTTCTGCATCAGGAATGTCCTATTTCATTGAGCAAGCTTTATAGGAGATTTTGAAGTTTGTGATAAAATAGCCATTAATGATTGTTTTGTCTTGTTAATGACAACAATATAAAGTTATTAACAGTCCCATTTACATTTTAAATGAGAAAATTTAGTAACATAGTAGTTGCAATCATTTTTAATTAGTAGTATTATAGGGTGTAAATGCTTTCAAATCAGGGGCTTCCTTTGGAAAGTATAATCATATGATAATTTTAAGATAAGTATTGTTAGAAGCTCTAAATAAGTTTGTTTATATTATTTTTTATATAAAGAGTTTTGGAAGCTGCTGGAAAACAAAAGTTCTTAATAAAGTACATAATTAGTTTAATAACATTATTTCCCATAAAACTGCAATTATTTCATTTAGTAATTTGCACTTTTGTTGATACTGGCAATGATAATTATTTTTCTCTGTTAGCTAAAATTCTTTCTTTGTTACAGAGTCCATTGTTGTAGAAGCTCTTATATCGCCAGATGATTGTGCAAAATTTATAAGTTTGGAGGTAAATTTCTCCTTATAGAACTGCTGTATTCTTATATAGTTATCTCTCTCTGACCTCTATTTTGCACTATGAGGTGTACACTTATTTCCATTCTTATTTGGTATTCTTTTATCTCTTTCTACTATTATTTAGTTACAATAGTTTAATCATAGTAGTCTCTTTATAATTGGTTTAGTGTTTTTTGTACACTGGTCTGTCCCTTAGTGTATATCATTGACTAACATTACTTACACCTGGTGTCACATGACAGGTGTTCTTAATTACGATTATAATACATTATGTCCTTTCTTATAATATTCTTATACTATTACAATAGTGGCATTACACCTTACTTGTGGTATAGACATTAACCTTTTAACCTTTTACTTCAATTTGGTATTATAAAGTGGTTTTGTTCACGTTTTACTTAGTGAATCCCCTTTTGGTCGGTTTTGGTTCACTTTATTTACTTAAATTCTTATTTAAAATCCATTTTGGGTATCTTATATTGGTACCTGTAGAAAGCTTATCATTTCTTCTTGGTTTAAGGCACAAAACATTTTGGTTTAGGTAGGCTTTTCCTACTGATAGATGTGAATTTAGGTGAAATTTGTACCAACAATGTGTATGTTAGGTTGATACAAATTTACATTCTTTTAACCTTATTTTCTCAAGTTTGGTTTTATTAATAATGACTAATAACTCTTTAGTTATTGCCTTTTCTTATCTTACATGATTGTTTGACTATTTGAGTAATATTTGTTATTATTATGAGACAATTTTAATACTTCTTTATGTTACATGGGTGCTATGCATAACATGTTACTATGCTTTTATTCACAGCTTCTATTCAGTTAACAGTATAGTTACTTTCATTCTTTTATAACATATCTTGTCCTATACATTTATAATATTATCTGTTGTATATTGGTCATCTCAGTTAGTCAGTTCTTGTCCATCTCTTCAATCTGTAAGTTGTTCAGTCATTGCATATACGGGTAAGATGTTCTATAGTTGACTGGCTCTTGGAATCTATATTTTATGCCATGGTTGTTAGGTGTCTTTCTCTTAGTATGTTTCTTCCTTGTCTTCATTGGTTCCTTACTGACCGAAAACTATTGGGTTGTTGGTTCCTGTGGTACAATCATTGTTCGGTGCATCTTCTTTTTCTTATAATGTTATTTCACTTGTTAGTTACCATTAGTTTTATTAACTCTTATTGTTGTGAGTTTATCCTTGGTGATGAGTAGCTCATGTAGTTTCATGCTTGGCCTTTTAGAAGAAACACTTGGTTTTTCTCTTTCACTCAATTATTGACATGTGTTAATATTTTGGGTTACTGAAATATTTGGGCTCATATGTCTTGTTACAATATTAACTGGTTGTAGGCATATAAACTTATACACTGTTGTGAGAATTGTACAAAAGTACCTTTAAGCTAATTTCAAAACACAACATTTCAGAATTAATCACATTTTTTTCACTTTATAGGCTATGTCACACCAAAAGAAAATGTACAGGTCACTTTCAACAACAGTTGACAACAGCTGACTGAATATTATCCGATGACAAAATACTAAACAGATGGGAGATAGTCACACCAACCAACCATTTTGTATATAGTCTTTAAAATGAGATTTTTTTGCTTGTACACGGAAAACCTGGATCACTGTATTAAGATATATATTTTAGATATGTAGGTCAATTTATTAATTTTGAGCTATTAATTTAGCTAGTGCTAAGCTTTAAAACATAGTTATTTGTATGAAAGAAAAGTACAATTGTGTAGGCCAAGTAATAAATCCAACTATGATTCTGAAAAATTGTCACGGGTAGCAAAATAAAAATAATAATAATTCACCAATCTGAATGACATTTTACAGAATCGTGATAAACATAAAATTACTTTTGATAGTGATCCCATGCTCATCCCAAGTTGAAACTTTCAGAATATGTAGAGGAAAACAGTATCTTTCACATATATTTTTTTGAGAATTTTAAAAATACAGTTTTTCAAAATTCAGTAAATGCATTAATGATGTGTTTATACAAAATATATATTTTCAACTAATTATGTTTTATATCATATGAAAGCCCTTTAAAAGAGCTTTCAAATGAACTCGATGTCATTGTTCTAGCTTAATTAGAACACAAGTTGTGAACAAATCAATATTGTTGCGCAAGTCAAAAATTTTATTTTTTTTTCATTTTTGAGCACCCATTACTCAGTAACCTTTCGTCAGAAAAATGTGAAAAAATTGATTTTTGTTACTATTTATGAATACTACATGCATACTTAATTTCAAATAAATCTAAGAGGGTCAGGTTGTAGCACTTGTTGATTTGACACGGAATATCTCTCAAAATGTAACTTGAAGTTTTCATTTTGTTGTAAACATACCAGTCTAGTTTTTCTATTTATAGTTTATGCTATTTTTTTTTTTTAATAATTTGAACTAATTGAACCCCTAATCAATCCTACACTCCCTCGCAGAAAAACCTATATTTAGTTCATTTATATTGTCATCTGAGTTTAGTTATGTTTGATGTAATAAATAAAATGTTTATTTCATCAAAGGTGTTTTCACTTTTTGTAATTATGTTCTTGTAAATAAATATTCTATGTACTTTATTAATGTAATCTTATAGTTACTGATAAAGTAACAAAGCCCAAATGTCTGTGTGGTATTTTTGTTGTAATTATATTTGTCTGATATGTATTATTTTTGCAATGTTTTTATGTATCTTCTCTGAAGAAATAATTTGTTCATTATCCTTAATATTTATTAATTATTGATACCTTAGAATTGAAACTGTTTTGTATAAATTTTGTAATAAAAATCAATGTACTTGTAAGTCATTTTTTATCACTAACCTATTGAAAATAACACATTCCTTGTGCAATGCATGTAGGCCTACCAAATACCTACCAAAAATGTATATCCCCAATTTTTGACAGAATATTTGATTTTTGTTGCCATCAGAATTTTACTTTGATTTTACTTTCATGTTCCATAAGGAAATGGAAGTACGGTGATGGCAAAAAAATCATGTTAGAGATTTTTGCAGATTCTGATTGTACTACCCTCAAAACATGAAAAAAAGTAATTTTTCGAAAAGTGTCTGTGTGTCTGTCTAGATTTTTATGGCAAACGATAAGAGCCGCAAATTCAAACAGAATCAAATAATTTTTGCATACAGCCCTGAATTGTAGAGTATTCAAGACCTATTGTTTTTTGTGAAGATCGGTTAAGATAAAGGGGTAGTTTACCTGCAATATTTTATGTTGTAACAAGAGAAATTTTTTCATGACGAACGATAACTGCCGTAAATTCAAACAGAATTAGATATTTTTTTACATATGTGCCCGAGTTATAGAGGACTCAAGGCCTATTGATTTTGGTGAAGATCGGTTACGGGGAAAGGGTAGTTTACCTGAAACGTTTTTTTGTTGTAACGTAATAGTTTACCTGATAATTTTTTGTATATATGTACTACGTTATTGACAACAAAGAAGCAGTTTGTTTTTTAAAATTCCTTCCCAGCCTGTTTGGCCGTAGACCAATGTTTTCTGCAAAACCAGACGTTTCGGCAGTGCCATCGACTTCCATCATCAGTGAAAATCAAGTGCTATAACGTGAGGTGGTATACGTTAGTGCCCACAGTAAGTGGCTGAAGCAGTAAGTAGAAAGAAGTAGTTTCAATGGAAATATTTCATTTCGAAAATGATTTTAAATATAAATCTTAGAACATGGAAGTCGTGTATGATTCTCCATACCAATATTTTGTTCTTAAGTGTGCTATTAAGTATTATGAATCTTCTCCATGTCAAGGTATAGGATTACAGCCTGTTTTGCCTTCACTGAAGGCATCTCTTTTCCTTGCCCTACCTATATCTCGTCTTCCCTGAGGTCTGTATCTTATTACTTGTTTAGGTAGTCCCATGTTTTCCATTCTCTTGATATCCTGCCTCTATTTTATTTGTCCTTCCCTTATTCTGCCGGCTATAGAATATACATTTTACTTGGTTCTTATATTTTCATTTCATATTTGATATCTAAGGGTTTGTATTATGAATACTCGACACAATATTTTTCTTGTTAGATTCGAAGTTTTAAGTAATTTTCTCTTAAAAAGTGCGTATGAACATTTTAGCACGACGAGATTGTCTGTTTTATTATTATTCTTAACGTTTTGGTTTTTATTATTAATTTTTGGTTTATTGATTTATTCTACCCAATTCAATCTATTATTGAATCCGATATGAATAAATCGGTTTACTTACTCTTTGACGTCGTTTATTAATTTTGTTTAAATAGTTTAGAATGTTTTTTGTTCCATTTCGTGAGTTCGATTCTGAAGAAGTTGCATTGACTCTTCTATTATTAGCTGCGGTGAGTTGCTCTGTACTTTCCTGTATAGACACTAACATAAACACAACATGTACATGATACTTACTATTATACTAACATTAATAGTTAATAACATTTTATTATGGCCTATGCATACTGCATTGGTCATTGTCACTTCTGATAGTGTCCTTTTTCTTCATCTTGTGGTTTTATTACCTTAACTATAGTTTGTTAAGTGAGTTTACAATACTTTAGGAAGTTACCTTTTTATATGGGTTGTAATCCTATCAAATTATTCTCATTATTGCTTGAATATCTCTTATCATTGTTTTGATAGCACTGTTATTATTGTGCAGTAGTTCATTCTGCATTTATACTGAAAATTGCTTTGGTTTAAAGTAACCAAGATTACTTGCATCTAGCTGTCAACATGGTTTATTTATTATTATTATTATTATTAGTATTTGGGTGGCTATAATCCTTGAATTTACTTATTCGAATAGTATTCTGCCTCATTCAATGTTGTTGGTTTAGTTCCTACTTTTTTATGATAAGTTTACAAGATAATTTTGTTCATCATGCATCCATTCTATGGCAAGCATATAGTTATAATATACAACAATGGATTATTGTCGGTTTTGTGTTTCTGTATTACATTTGATTTATTTGACTTTATGTAGTACTGGTATATCTATTGGTTATTATTAGATTACATTTTGTTTATCTTTTACAGTCTTTACTATTGGTAATTAGTGGTTATTTCTAATATCAATTCCACTTTACAATTGGTCATTGGTGTTTTGGACATAGCCCTCTTTTCATGTCTACACATAATTTAGCTAAGAACTTATTATTATTCATTCTCTTTGTTACTTTTTATGTTCAATTATTCATTCTTATTGATTATTGTTTGTATTACATTGTCAAGGAAGGTATTCACTTAATAAGTTTTGGTCAGTGTCAATTTGTTTTACAGCTTAGGGGTTTAAATCATGTTGTTTATTCCATTTATTCTTTCTTCTTTTATAATAATTCTTTTATTGCCATATGTTAGTTCATTATAATTCATGTTATCTCCCTTTTTTGTGTTTGATCTGGATATTTTCTTCTTCTCTTCACCGATTCCTTCCTCCCTCTTAATAAGTTTCTTCATGGCGTTGTTTTCACTGGTTTCCTTCTCACGGTTAATAGGTTTCTTCTTGATTTTGTCTTTAATGGGTTTCCTTCTCACTGTTTGATCTATTGGGTAATTATGTATGTCGTCTCGTTGTTATTCTTGCTTTATCTTCTTTAGTTGCACATTTACTGGTAATTCCTTCTTCATTTTAATTCACTTGGTTTTGGCTTATGATACTTCCTTTTTTATCCATGATCGTATGCTTGACCTTGTAGGTATTCTTAATTGTAGTGGCTTTCAACTTATTTGTGGTATGCTGGTGTTGGTAGTGTTATATGTACCATTACAACATACAAAAATTTGACAGATATTTTTGTCACAAAAACTTTTATGATATATTGTGTATAAATACACATATAAAGGTATTTTGCCACAAAAAACGTTTATGATATATTGTGTATAAATACACATATAAAGGTATACAATACATTTGATTTGTTTAACAGTCGTTATAAGACAGTATTACCATATAGGGGAGAGCAGAGAGACATAAGTTGATACTTTGTACTTCTTCAAGTGTCCCTTAGTCGCAGCACGTCTGTAACTGTATAACGTTTTTGTTATAGCTTGTAGTACATGCTCCTCCAGTCTGATTATAGCAGTGTACAGTAAAATGAGTCTTTGTTCCCTTTTGTATTTTAGAACGATAAAACAACCTTTTTGTCACTAATTTGCTATGGGTGTTTACAGCTATGTACTTTGTTGGATCCATGGTAAGTGTACAATTGAATCATACTAATACAAAAGCAATGTGGCAACATGAGGGCAAGTTATGTTTCTCTATAACTTTTAAAAGAAAATTAATTCATAACCTAACAGATCTCAGAATTAATTATGTGTCAGTTACTTTTGATCCTATAATGAAGATTACGTGTTTATTAAATCCTAAAAAACTAAAATTTTTAAAATGATAATAGTAATAATGGCTCCTTTTTATGCCGCCTAGGAAATTTAGGAGATAGAATAGGTTGCCTAAAGTGAGTGTTCGACACACGCACTAAAGGTAGAGTGGCCAGCAGCACTACACTTCAGCCACTAATTTTAAAATTAAAGGTGTACCTTCAATTTCACCAGAAGGAAAGTGGTATGTTGGTACAATGTAAGTAAAACATTTTGTTCTGTTTTCTTTTTTTCATATTTGGTTCAAACGTACAAGTGAAAAACTTTCTGGGGCGATGTAGCTCACAAACCCTACAAAGACTCAGCGTTTTCCACAACTTGTATTTAGGAAAGAACAAAAAGAAAAATCATATTTCTGTGTTATGATCTGCACTATTCTGTTAGTTATTATGGTTTGTACCCTAAGAATATTCGTATGTTAGCCTCCGAATACGTGTTTGCAAATAATGTCGATTTTCTGGTGAACTGGGCCGGTAAAAGATTGTTTTACTGGCTTCATGCAGCGACATTCAAGGTTGTCTTTTAGAGAGGCTGAAGCAACAAGTTTTGCAATAGCATTTAGTTTTAATAAACATAACATAAAACTTTCTTCAATATTGGAATTCTGTGATAAGTCGCCTTCATTTTTATTGTCACAATATTTGGAATGTGAAGGAAACCAGGCAGCATAACAACAGTGCACTGTCCTAACAAAGTTGTCAGTTTGAAGGGAAATAAACAAGTCAGCAGAGTTACCCCTTTGGAAAAGGGTGAAACCAGTGGTATTTTCATAGATGGCAGCTGGAAACCACCACTTATCGTTATATCCACAGAGTGTTATGTAGATATCACTTTAATTATTTATGGACCAGCAGGTTGTATTGGAGTAGCACATCCATCAAGATAAATTACAGCCTCTCTTTTTTTTTACTATTTATGAAACAGTTTATACCTCATACCCGTTACAATCTGACTTCAGCCATTAGACAAGTGTTTATATGGCCTGTTTCGGTGCAGCCGCTGAGAGTTGGATGACAATAAACCCAGGTAAAACCATGACATACCTGGGCTAGCAAAAGATACTCTTTCAAAGGCAGCTACACCATCTAACTGACAGCAGGTTTTAGTTCAACTGGAATTTGGCCAGTAAATGAAAATATATTCAGTATCGAAGAGTTTCTGTGTTCACCTGTAATTGACAGAGAGATAGGAGACAAAAGTAATTATGAAGGAAGATTAACACCAACAAAAGATTGTCAAGAGACCACAGTAGCCGGACCTCCCACGTCGGGAATAAACGAGACATCTGCTAATACCTTATCACAATTGACACCAGAATAAATTCGCCCTTATCCGAAAGCGACTGCAAAAATAAAATAAAAATGCGCCAAGAAAAAAAAGTCAAGTATTCTCACTGACTCCTATTAAAAAAGCAATTCGTATTGAAGAGGAGGCATGACAAAAGAAAGAGCGATCAAAACGGAAACTAATCATGAACGGTAAAACGAAGGCGATTTGTGGACTGTATAGAAACGGTCAATCAAACTCTCCAAGACTTAAGAAATTGTAACAAATTAGTGGGTAGCGTAACATTTGTTATTTCAGAGGATTCTCGCTAGAGATTACCGGTAACTGCAAGAGGAACCCGCGCTGATATTGTCTCAGTGTGTTTAAAGTCCTCGGCGATGTGGAATGCTATTCAGACTAAATTTGCAAAGCAATATGAGAGCCCATTTAGGAGGAGGAGGAGATGGTGATTTTTCTACAAACTTACTGCACCTCGGTGACGGTAGTGTTCCTAATGACGATAGCTTCACAGAAATTGACGAAAAACTGGGACATAGTAAATAGTACAACTGTATTAATTGCTAAATTCTGTGCAAAACGTCAAGTGTTTACTTGATAAAAATTGCAAGTGGTTATTCCCAAAGAATCGAATCTGTGAAGGAAAATAATGATACAAGTTTGGAAAAATTTTCTGGGGATAATAAAAAGTCCGAAGAATCTATTAACACCGTATTTAATATTGAAAATATAGTGTACTATCTCCAAGAATTTTTGAATTCTTTAAATCAATCTTGCATTCCGCCACAACGGTTCATTCTAAAGGTTGGTACTCCAACAATGTTGTTGAAAATTTTACATCCTCCGAACATTTGCATAATACAAAATGCAGGTGACACGGGAATTTCTGTGTCAAGTAGGTAATAGCGTTATTATCGACTCAAAAGCCCTCTTCACACACACACACATTCGAATCAGTAGGCTACTGGTTGTTAGCATTACCTGTTTAAGCCTACCTGGTGTAATTACCAACTTATAAATTGTAACATTCTTTACTTTAGTATACACTTGAAGGAAATTAACAGTTTCGAATTACATCCGTTCCATTTACATAATTTTCATTAAACCTACTTAATATGTAGTAGTGGACGATAAGCTTTTCCAGGTTTTACTAGTACTTGACCTACAACGGTCTGATCTCCTACACTCAGTGCCCCTGTCTTTAATGATCACTGCTTTTTTTTACATAATAATTTTCCCATTCCTGCATAGAATTTACCCGCTCGTACAGAAGGCAACAGAATTTAGTGAATCCAAGCTGCAATCGAAGTAAAACTACGTTACTTTCACATCTCCGTAGGTATGCCACGAATATCCGTCATACTGAATTCTGCTCAATAAAAGTTTCATACTATCACATGACTCCGACATGTAAGCAGTAAGTTATAAACTGAAGGGATTGGTGAATTATTAAAAATGGAGTAAAATCAATAGGTTAAAATAAGTTCGTAGAAGTCTTGAGAGGAGGGAACGTTAGAAAACTGTTTATGTTATGAATGCTTAAGCCTACAAATCGTGATAGTTATTATTATTATTATATTATTACTATAAAACAACATTTGTATTATTTTAATACAGACAGGAGTGAATACAGCCTTCGAATGAATTAGTAGTACGAACGCGTCAGCCTGCTAACAGACATTAGATCTGTATATTTGTGTCGTCAAAACAGTAGTAATTTTTGTAAACATAGACTGTTGTGTCATTACGACATTAAGAATGTTGTTGGCGTGAATTTAATGCGACAGATTTTTTTTACCTCTGCCCATGTTTCTCTCTTTCAGTCCTCTCACTCACTCACTCACTCACTCACTCTCGCGCGCACGCACACGCACGCGCGCCAACTCGTACAGTTTCTTCTTTTTCTTGTCAACAATTTCAGTGTTACACACAATCCTTCACTGTCCTTTATCTGCCCCCTCGCACTTTGTTAATTTCTCCCATATAATATCTAATACTACTATATAATACGTAATAATAATAATAATAATCAAGGTGTATTTATATCATGTTTCGTCTTCGACGCGTGGGGTCATGCTCTTCTAGTACCATATGTTTAATTTCTCCATTTATCGATTTACGTATAGTAGTATTAAGAGCTAAGGGCACGTCTACTTTGAAATTCTGAGCGGGGGGAGGGAAATGAAAAATCAGCTGTTAACATGTAATCACTGCTGGTGTCGCGTCAATTTAAGGTGTTGGCAACATAAATGTCGCGTTTTAGTTTCGTTGGTAATTAAAGTGTTAATATTATTATCTCAGTCCAGCTTGTGCTATTATCAGCGTTTTCTTGGTCCTACTAAAAATAGAAAGTAATTGTAAGTACAAGTAAAAAAAGTACAGTCTAAAAATTAAATGTAGAATATTGAACATCGTATTGTTACGACGGTCTACTGATCGTCGTATGGTACAGTGGAAAACAAAATACAAGACACCAATTAAATCACTAATCACCAGCTTAAATTATCACAATTATACAGTTTGTAATCAACAAGATAGTCTCTTGCAACAACTCAATTAAAAATTGTTCACACGCAATAAAAATGTCAACTAATATAAAAGACAATTACTGTATTGTATTACAATTGTCCCGCACAATTATAAAACACTTCGCTACAATTACTTCGAACAGCACTCGATTCAATCGCAACTCAAACTGAACTGAGCGTCGCTGAGTACTTGTATTTATACCCGATAAGGTTCCAGAATATTCGCTAATAGGTGTCTACTACAAAACACTAGAACATAATTGATTGCGGCCTTGAACACAGCACGCGCGGATCGGTATGGTCTCGTTGCGGATTCATCACACGTGCCACGTAATTGTCCATCTCAAAGTAGCAGCAATGTGTACGCACATACACATTACAGCCGGATTCCACTGGAATAGCCGAGAAACACGTAGATTGTTCTGCAATGTCGTAACAGTATGTTAGGCCTATAACGTTTTCGTTCTGTTTACAACGTAAGGAAAAAAGGTCAGTTATTTCGCCGACTAGATCCCATGTATCGTTGATCTGTTTCTTCATTTCCCTGTTCCACCAATTTTGGGATTAATAGACATTAGGTTTGGAAAAAATTAAAACGATTTTGTTTTTTCCTTGCCATAATTAAATACATTTATTTTGTTTAGTATTAAAATCTGTTCGCAAGTAAACTAATACAAGCCACACCTCCCCAGACAGTTGGTCCTAATTACTGACGATAAAAATATAGATGGGAAAATTATTGCGTACAGTAATTGCGTAGCGTAAGCGGGTATTTACACAGTCCACATTGCGATAAGAGCTGGCAGCGCAAGGGTTCCAGTTTTGACTCCCCAATAGTAGAGGAAAGCAACAGGAAAATACCGAGAGACTCGAGTGCGCACTCATGTTATGCGGACATGTGTAGAACTGTTTTAATATTTGCAATTTTTATGTTTAACGACCTCACTTTGAGTGATTTTTTTATTCTGAAGACAAAACATGTTTCGAAACGCGTAAAGATATTCAATCGAACGCAACACGAAGTCACACGACGGAAGAAATAAGGTAAATATTATACAGAATTTTTATAATATTAATACAGAAATATTATATATATATTAATTGTAAATGCAAATGTTAGTGTTTAACACATTATTCAGGTTTGTAAGGAGCTAGGACAGGTTAATGTCGTGTAATTCCCCGTTTCAGAGGCAGTACTGTGCGAAACCAGAAACGGTGCGGCATCCTCTTCGCTCGCAACGTGTATAACTCTGTCCTCTTCTTCGGCACGCCCGCGGCGTATATAAGAAAAAGAGCACAGTAATAAACCAAAATTGAATAGCCTTTGTTACGACTATGCAAATTTACGATTGATTTATGGATCGTTGGGCTGAAAATAATAACTGCGACTTGACAAAACCCATAAACATTGCAGATGCAGACCAAGCGTAGGCACATACTACGTCCTGCTCGACGAATGGTTGACCATAAATAAACAAAGCACTTTGTACATCTTGTCAGTAAATATAATAATTTACTGTAAATCTGAAA
The DNA here is from genome assembly GCA_034769895.1 of Magicicada septendecula. Classification (NCBI taxonomy): domain Eukaryota; kingdom Metazoa; phylum Arthropoda; class Insecta; order Hemiptera; family Cicadidae; genus Magicicada; species Magicicada septendecula. The sequence continues at coordinate 253,113,780 of CM068369.1, forward strand.
AATGTAGCTTACTGGAAAACTGTAATAACAAAACTTTAATGCGGTTAGAATGTAAACAATGTCATCTCGTGGTCAGAGGCGTATTTACGGGAGGGATGAACTAGACCGGACCCCCCCAGATGGTTGAAAAAATTGACGAATGGTGTTAATATCTTAATGTTTAGGTTCTTCTATTATTTTTTCAGCTAGCAACTTTTTTACTTCCATGTTTCGTAAGGAATGGAAGTATGGTTATCGCGAAAAACATCGTGTTCGAGATAAGGGCAGATTCTGATTGTACTACCCTCAAAACATGAAGAAAAATCATTTTCTTTGTTCAAATTCCTTACCACGGCTATTGTTCTCAACATTGGGTGCAAGGTATAATTACTTTCTGTCTGTAGAACATCTATTCAGTCTTGTTTGTGATTCTCTTTAGCAAACAGTAGGTGTGAATATTGTGTTTACAATGGCACAGAATCCGAGAAGGAAGTTATGGAATTATTGATGAAGAGTAGTGACGAGGAAGACAACATTTTCTCAGACAAAGATATGGATGCTCCCGGGCCTTCTCATAATCGTTCAACACCACGTGCAGCTTCATCAGAAAATGAAACATCAGCAGGAGAAGATGATGCTGAAGAAGAAGAAGAAGAAGAGGTAAGAAATCTTCAGAAGCGAAAAAAAATTTACAATTGGTCGGCCAACAGTCCTGCGACAAAACGTCACTCTTTTGATAAAGCAGTTAGCGGATTACGAATTAGTTTCGAAGACACGGCAACTCACTTAGATTTTTTAAAATATTTTTCCCCTTAGAATTTATTTCTGTCATTTGCACAGAATTAAATAATTATTACACATTTGTTACCGCAAAATTGACATTAATATCCCGATTGTCCCGATGGAAAGATATAGAGCCTGCAGAATTTAATTTCTTCTTGGCGTGTTCACTGCTGATGCCAAGAGTAAACAAATTAGAAATAGACGAATATTGGGCAAAGGATTTGCTATTACTGACGCCGATATTTCCCCAAATTATGTCTAGGGATCGATTCAAACTAATTCTGCGACTTTTACATTTTTGTGACAATTCTACCCCTACTCAAGATAGCCTTGTAAAAATACGGCTTATTGTCGAACACACAAGAAAAAAATTTAGAGAGGCCTTAAATCCATTTGAAAATTTAGTAATTGACGAAAGTTTGTTGCTATTCAAGCGGGCGCACCTCAGATACGGCCTGTCCGCAAACCTCCGGTATAGAAATCCTTTTAGAATTTTGTCATCCCTCTCTCAGGTAGCAAAAGGCCTAGTGTCCGCAGATCTCCGGAAATAGCTTGTGTTCGCAAATCTCCGTGTCCGCATCTCTCCGGTATTCGTTTAGATAACCTCGGTATGATACTGTCGGGTTCGTTCGCCTCACTGCAGCTACATACACTTCTTCGTCTATATGTTCTTAAACTGTAGGGTATTGTGCGTCCTGTTAAAATAGAAACAGTGCTCCGTTTGAAAGGACAGGCAAGAAGATCAAATTCTTTGGAAGTATTTTTGGTCGTTAGAAATCTAATACCAAAGATTGTTTGTCGTAGACTAACAAAAATAGAGTGGGCATAAAGTGAATGGAAGAAGCAAAACGGTACAGAAGAGATACAGCGATACTCTCTAGAGTGTCTTTCCAGAACTCGTGTCACCCCGGTCTATAGTAATCACTGACTGTTCGAGAGGGATCAGGTAGTTTATAAATGGAAACTTCAGCCACTTTCTTGCACATAAAAATGTATAATAATAGTAGGCCAGAAAATCTTAGGAGTCCAAACACAAAACTTTGAATGCCTGGGATCATAGTCAAAGAGAGACATCCGGAAAAGAATACCGTACATATAAAGATCGGAGAATACTTCAAAGGATCGGTGTCACAACATTCAAGACCTACGTAAATAAAGATGAATTGTAAATATTTCACGAATCCAGCAAAGAATTACTTTTTAATATAATGAAGCCAATTAAAAAGAGTTATCTCTCCTATTTATCCTTAGCGATTACATAATAATTAAACATATAAAAGTATTAAAAAGTTAAAATAAAAATTAAATAAGAAACGTGAGATGACAGTCATATGTACATGTGCCTGTCCAAGGTAGTGTGGTGTGCGTGTTTGTTTAATCATTCCTTGTGTTCGTATAGACTACACATTCATACTTGAGTAATCTGTTTGTAGCAGTGTAACATTTCAACAAACACTTAAAGAGGCGCGCTTTGGGTGCAGTCGCAGAAGGACCTGCCGTGCTAACTTAATGAAAATAAAAGGAAATTAATAGTGAGGTAGTCATGTTTAATTAAAGGTAGTAGTGAGGTTTGTCCCTATTAGTGAGGTAGATGGGGAAAATTGACAGAGAAAGAGTGAGGGGGGAGAAGAGAGAGGGGGAGAGAGAATTACGAATTTTTAATTATTCTCATTCATACCGAATATCATTTGTAAGAATATAGTTATTCAGTTATTGGTATACAGTAGTACCGAACCAACATGTTTCAAGTTGACTCCCATCCGTTGGAAATTTATTCACCATTCTGATTAAAATCATAAAAATTTCTACAAGTACCAATAATATAAATAACAACCTGCAGAAGCAGAAGAGTTTATATCTACAGAAAAAGTGAGTTTGGAATAGATGAATACATATTATAACAAATAAAAAAGAATAATATATTGAAAACCTAGTCGACGAAAAATTACGTACCAGATGCTAGATGAAAACAACAATGAAGATAAGATCAGACAACTGTTGAAGAGAAGAGAGTAATTTTGTATCAATAAATTCCGTTCAACAGTACTTAAACAAAACATTATGGGCAAATATTTAATTAAGTTATAAATAATTTACAAAGGAAATATAATGTAGGCGGCATATATATTTACGTCTTGTTGAAATGTGACGGCTCTTGCAAAGTACCAAAAGGTATTTTAAGCCACAGTACAATAAACGAATAAACTTAAGGTTACACGATATATTCCATATTGCTAGGTTAACATGCAAACTGAAAATACACATGGGAATCAACATGACCTTAAAACAATACTCGCTTTTTATGAAAACCACGTAAGAAAGCCAACTAGATTTAACGCGGGCTGCTATACATATATCCCTTTTTTACGTTTTCCGTCCAGTGAAGTTTTTGAGATTCTACTGTATAATATAAACTAATATTGGCTGCCTAACGAATAACAAATCTTGTTTTCATTTGTTAACAAATTTTTCCTTTGTTTTAATTTAGCATTCAGAAATAACCGTATTTTACACTTTACATTGTCTGTTGCTGTTTTGTTAATAAACGTTTATAGTCTTTATATTAGATGTTATTTTGTTACAGGCTACACATTGTATAGACTATAGGCCTAGCCAGCGTTAACATTTGAAACATGAATAATCAGAAATTAGCCTGATGCACGCCACGTGGCAATTCAATTCATACATATATCGCCCAGAATCGGCGTTGATATTAAGTAAATTACAATTTAGTTTTATTAAACAATAAGTAATATACCTTAGACACACTTACCGGAGAGTCGCGTACCTTTTACTTAGGCATAGTTATATATAGTAGACAAAAATCCAACTCGAAGCTGCCCGGCGAATACGGACGACCTACTACGTTGAATGCTGTTACCGGACTGGTTTATACAACGACTGCAAAAATGTTACGTAGCGCTAGTCCCAGAGCGCGCGCGCGAATCGGCACGGCGGATAGCATAACAAGACGAGCGCCGGTAAGCCAAATACTTAATTAATTAATTCGGCGCTGTCCGTCCTCGTTAACATAAAAAACAGCCGAGTTTTTTCAAAACTCGGCACACCCCCACCCCAAAAGGGCAACTTGGTTGCCTCACACTTGAACTCAGGGGGGTACCCTGCAGTGTACCCCAAATGTCTCTTTTAAACTCCGGGCATTCATTGGTGTTCAGAGCAGACCTCGCTCCCAGGAGAACAGAGGCTCAGAAGACTGTGGCCATCCCCGTGCACCCCTCTCAGCCTAGCCAAGCCCACGGGACCGCCCCAACACGTCACCCTCCGCGGTGACCATCATCTACTTCCACCGGTCCCAGTCACATACCCCTCCTAAGACCAAACAAGGTATCTCCCACCTTGGTATGTGAGTGACCGTACTCCCTCTCGTCCACCTCTTGGACCGACCAGCCATATGCATCAACAAGGCATCTCCATCCTTGCCATATGGCTGGTCCACATCCCTACACTAGGGCGGACGGCCCCGCATAGCCCGACAGAAAAGACCGCAAGGAGGGCCCGCGAACATCACTACCAACTCTTACTTAACAAAAACACCAGGCAAAACAACCAGGGAATGCGGCATGGCTCGACCTCTACACTAACCCACAATCAAGATTTACAACCATTAACCAGAAACAACAGCACGCTATCTCTCTCCATCATAACTTTCAGAACCAAAACAGGGGAACTTACAATCTCCAAGACCACGACAATCTGAGGGAACATTCTCTAACTCTCTAACTTTCTCCCTTTTTTTTTTAATGGTAGGGGTAGGAAAATTGGGAAGATGAAAAGGGCAAGGATCATTAAAGGGTCAATAGCTAGGAGAAAGGGTGAGGACATGGCTCCCTCCGGAAATAAGGATGAATGGAGGAAACCAAGGCTCGCGTGGGCAGGGACGCAACCCTGAAATAAATTAACACCACTGGGAGTGTGGGGAACACCTACCCACTACCCGTTAACCGCTTCTTCTCATCTTTCTGTTATGGACTTTAGGTACCCGTTCCTTTCGGACACCACTCTCTGAGAAATTATCTCGTGTTGAGCAGTACTGGCTGGTTTCCTCTGAATCAGAATCAAGGCAACTTACATCGCTCCTTTCACTCCGCATTGGATTATCCTCATCATCTAACTCCTCTTCTTCTACAATTTCCCCTTTTCTGTCCCCATAATCCAAATCAACCTCATGACACTGCAGCTCCTCACCATCTTCCAGTTGCTCCTCTGATCCATCTTCAACCACATGTTCCCTCAGCTCCTCACCAATTTCTTCATCACACTCGTCACCAGCCGCTTCACAAACTTCTTCACTAACCTCTTCTCCAATCTCATTTTCCTCAACACGTTCATCATCAACATCATCGCCATCACGTCCACTACCACCATCATAACACTGCACATCCTCGTCCTCCTCTAGTTGCTCACCTGGTCCACCTGAAACTTCTTTTCGTTCTTCGGAATCCTCAACACTACTTACAGAAGGCGTCTGCACATCTTCACACACTACATCATTCTCACTCGTACACTCCACAACGCTGCCACCAAATTTCTCCTCTACTTCTACCTCATCTCCTTCCACCACACTTGCGGCAAGGACATCCCCTTGTCCATCCGCAACCTCAGAAACACTTGCAGCCTGGACATCCCCGTGTCCATCCGCAAACTCAGACTCTTCAGTCTCCCTAACACCCACAACTATACTTCCCTGTGCAGCATCTGCAGACCGCTCTTCTGCCTCTTCCTTCGATTCCACTCCTTCACCACTCTCAGCAACTACAACGTCCTCAACCTTTTCCACCCTGGACTCCAGCTGTCCAGGTGCATGTGCAATGACTAAATTAATTTTTACTGGCGATGGTAAAGCTACACCATCAAGTGACTTCTCATATCCCGGCGTAGGCGATGATGATGTTACAGGCTCTGGATCCCTCACGAACCGAGATGGAGATACCGGAACAAATTCTGCGGCCTCTGGATTCAACCATGACGTCCTCTTTGAGTCCGGTAATTCAGTATCAACAGATGTTTTCTTGTCGTCTTGTATTAATCCCACGAAATAATTCCCCTCTTCTTCTTTCTCTTCACTTTCTTCATCCGCAACTCCACTAGGCACTTGTAATTCCACTGGAACCTTTAAAGTTTCTTTTTTCTCCGAACGCCTGGCTACAGGCTCCCTACCTGCCGATGTTTGTTCCCTAAAATAACTTCTTCTTCCCCTGTTAATTTCATATATCTTTGTTTTCTGTGCTGTAGCTGTTGTCGCCGTCTTTCCACTTACCACCCCCTTGTAGCCTCCATTACTTCCGGAATATCCAGTTTTTCTGCCAGTCTCTTGTGTTCTCCTCCTACTCCCATGTTTAGGAATAGATGAGGAGCAGTTGCTGGTTTTCTTAGACCTTGTCCTGCAGTTGGCAGATTTCCCGGGGGTGACCGATGGGGAGGTCTTGTCCCTTATATACCCGTATTGCCGGGGTCTATTGGCAGGGCTGGTCACAAACACTCTGCGTCGGGGCGGCAGTGTTGACGCTTTCCATGGGAAAGTGTTGGACTTCTTCATACCCCGTCGACGACGTTCCCAGCTTAAGCTGGATTTATTCTATCGCCTACAGGCCAACGGAAAGGCATTGGGGGACTACGTGCACGATGTAAGGAAGGCTGTCCGGGTATTAACGTTAGGATTGCCCGAGAGGGAGGTAATACAAGCAATTCTTGAAGGACTGAATCCCCAAGAGAGATCCCGGCTGGTCTTCGCAGATCCTCCACGTTGTTTCGCGGATCTGGACCGGTTGTGTCTGGTCTCTATTACTGTCCAAGCGAAAGACGAGTCCCGGGGAAGAGCTGCTAAAGAGGAAAAATAAAGAAATTGTAGAAGAAGAGGAGTTAGATGATGAGGATAATCCAATGCGGAGTGAAAGGAGCGATGTAAGTTGCCTTGATTCTGATTCAGAGGAAACCAGCCAGTACTGCTCAACACGAGATAATTTCTCAGAGAGTGGTGTCCGAAAGGAACGGGTACCTAAAGTCCATAACAGAAAGATGAGAAGAAGCGGTTAACGGGTAGTGGGTAGGTGTTCCCCACACTCCCAGTGGTGTTAATTTATTTCAGGGTTGCGTCCCTGCCCACGCGAGCCTTGGTTTCCTCCATTCATCCTTATTTCTGGAGGGAGCCATGTCCTCACCCTTTCTCCTAGCTATTGACCCTTTAATGATCCTTGCCCTTTTCATCTTCCCAATTTTCCTACCCCTACCATTAAAAAAAAAAGGGAGAAAGTTAGAGAGTTAGAGAATGTTCCCTCAGATTGTCGTGGTCTTGGAGATTGTAAGTTCCCCTGTTTTGGTTCTGAAAGTTATGATGGAGAGAGATAGCGTGCTGTTGTTTCTGGTTAATGGTTGTAAATCTTGATTGTGGGTTAGTGTAGAGGTCGAGCCATGCCGCATTCCCTGGTTGTTTTGCCTGGTGTTTTTGTTAAGTAAGAGTTGGTAGTGATGTTCGCGGGCCCTCCTTGCGGTCTTTTCTGTCGGGCTATGCGGGGCCGTCCGCCCTAGTGTAGGGATGTGGACCAGCCATATGGCAAGGATGGAGATGCCTTGTTGATGCATATGGCTGGTCGGTCCAAGAGGTGGACGAGAGGGAGTACGGTCACTCACATACCAAGGTGGGAGATACCTTGTTTGGTCTTAGGAGGGGTATGTGACTGGGACCGGTGGAAGTAGATGATGGTCACCGCGGAGGGTGACGTGTTGGGGCGGTCCCGTGGGCTTGGCTAGGCTGAGAGGGGTGCACGGGGATGGCCACAGTCTTCTGAGCCTCTGTTCTCCTGGGAGCGAGGTCTGCTCTGAACACCAATGAATGCCCGGAGTTTAAAAGAGACATTTGGGGTACACTGCAGGGTACCCCCCTGAGTTCAAGTGTGAGGCAACCAAGTTGCCCTTTTGGGGTGGGGGTGTGCCGAGTTTTGAAAAAACTCGGCTGTTTTTTATGTTAACGAGGACGGACAGCGCCGAATTAATTAATTAAGTATTTGGCTTACCGGCGCTCGTCTTGTTATGCTATCCGCCGTGCCGATTCGCGCGCGCGCTCTGGGACTAGCGCTACGTAACATTTTTGCAGTCGTTGTATAAACCAGTCCGGTAACAGCATTCAACGTAGTAGGTCGTCCGTATTCGCCGGGCAGCTTCGAGTTGGATTTTTGTCTACTATATATAACTATGCCTAAGTAAAAGGTACGCGACTCTCCGGTAAGTGTGTCTAAGGTATATTACTTATTGTTTAATAAAACTAAATTGTAATTTACTTAATATCAACGCCGATTCTGGGCGATATATGTATGAATTGAATTGCCACGTGGCGTGCATCAGGCTAATTTCTGATTATTCATGTTTCAAATGTTAACGCTGGCTAAGATACAGTATTTTACAGTTTTTGTGCCTGTTTATTTTATTAATTATATTAAAAGGGGGCGTAAGAAAATTATTTTGTGATTTTGTTGAAACGAACGTGCCTCACGAACCTGTTAAAGTTTGCTAGCTCATGTCGAAATTATAGTAAGTGATTAAGTGTTTGACGAACAGTTATGAATTACTATTTATTTGATTCAATGTTTAATATATTTAATATAAAATAATTTATTTAATTCAGAAGGTAGTTTCAATGTATAAGTGAATTTTCTCGAAATTTTAAATTGGGCATGTCGTGATGTGTGAGTTCAGCTGGGTGAATGGGGTGTTGTGATTTATTGAACATGTGAGTAATTACCAATATAATTGTGCAGGGTTTCCGATTAAGTCGTCTATCTGACTCGCTCCAGCGGATGGCCGATCACCTGCCATCCATGAAGTTAATCCAGTAACTTTCCGTTTTGGCTGTCAGGACGAATCGACGGACACACGCTACAAGATCCTCAAGCCTTGTGCTGTAATACCAGGTGACATTTATGCTTTTTTTAAAAATGTTTGTGGCCGCTACACCTTAGATCGAGATATTTCTGGGATGCTCCAGTTAAAGAAATTTGTTGTGCACAAGTCCAGCAGGACATTTGGGTTAAATATTGTCTGTTTCATTTTACAAATGCTTACGCCCCAGAGTAAATGTAAACCCAGCCAGGGTCATGCATCACCCAATTGGATGTTAGATTTCTTTTACTGTAAATGTGGGCGGCACTGACTTTTACTAAGTTGTATTAGCGTTAATTATGCATGCACGGGTGCCTCTGTACCTTGTAGGGGAATTTTTCTTGGTGGTTATATATATTCATTTATTTGGGTATTTGATTTTGTTATTAATTTAAAGGTTTGGGGAGGTGCTTTTGTGACGATTTAATTCTAACTGTAAGTTTATAATAAATAAATAAAGTTATTATATTATATTATAATAATATAAAGTTTTTAGTAAATAAAAATTAAGTTTGCGAGCGATTAAGTATTTTTAAATCGCACTATAAAACCTAAACCCCCGTATTAACTCAGTAGGAGAATGAGAAGTGATTGAAAATCCGAAGAAACACTAATAAAAAGTCGAATTGTAAAAAAGTTATTATTATCATAATTAACCCTTTGCTAGTCATCATGCGGTGACCTGTTAATTCCGGACTCAACGTGTTTATCGAGTCGTCTGTAATTTAGGAAGATATAAAAATCATAATGTTTATAATTAGAAATTTGAAGACACAAATAGTAGTTAAAATAACTCACTTAAATTATATATGTATAATTAAGGTATGGTTTTTGGTAATAAGTATGTTAACTTAAATAAAAATAGGGACTATATTGTCGCGGAGTACTTGCCCCTCTCCTTTTGTTATGTACCAGTTGAATCGAGCAAAAGAGTCGCTATGTTGCCTTCACGCCGTACAGACGTAAGAGCGAGAGCTCTACCAAAATGTATTTGTTTTTTATTTAACTTAGAATATTAGCTACCACTGCTAAACGTGGAAAGCATTGTGTAATGTATCAATAACATAAATATGTGTTAAGAAGAAAATGTAAAATGTAACAACACAAAAAACTGAACTAGTGGTAAGCAAGATGACGTCTCCCCTCAAGAGGTAAATCCAATTACAACATCAGTCCTGAAGATGTGATCTGCAGAAAACTCATAAATACACGTATACGATGCATAAGACGCTGTCTAGGACCTCCGTGAATCTACACCTACTTTCACCAACGAAACTTCAATCTCCGCAGTGAACATCCGACCTAATTCTTGCCGAAGACACGACCCAGATGATGACGCCGACTACAAGAATTCCCAAGACAGACACCCCAGGACGAGGTTACTACGAGCAATTGTAAAGGTGACTCGATAGCCTTGCTATCGAGAGTTAATTATATTTGATACACAACTCACTTCTAAAAGAGACTTTTCAAAGACGATTGATTTTATTTAAAAATTAAAATGAGACAATCTAAGAGTTTACTGTAAAATTCAATTATCATATGTTGTAACGCCTTAAATGTAAAAGTAATTTATTATCACTTCAAGTAATAATGCCTTTCTTCAAATGGTAGAAGAAGTCTTGCAAGCTTCTAGATGAACTGAAAATAATTAGAAGTCTTTACTATAAATATAAATAAAGTAAACTCGGATCCGAGGTATAAGAATACATAATCAATTTGATTTCATAGTTTTATGAAAAGCATTTAAATATTTATTTTAATTAATGGTGTCATGGGATCTTTTAGTAACTGTTGTTAATAAAGAGAAGTCGTCTTGTTACACATGAAAATGAGTGCATAAATCAGTAAAATACCTTCCCTTGTTTCCTTATACTTATAGTGAGTAATTTGTTCAATTAATTTGACTTTAAATACAGTTCGTTACAACGTCGGCAGCCCATGTAATTGGCAGAGGTCAGTTAAGATGGGTTCCCTGGATTTGTAACGCGGAAATACGCAACAAAATTGCGCCACTCTGCTTCTCTGCTCAATTTATTAGTAAAGTAGATAACTCACGGCATTCAGTTATTGATCTATGCACTCAGAGAATGTAATTGATGTAACTTTAATTTTCAAAAAAAAATGAATTTGTTTTAAGATACGCAAATGATAGTCAGTATAAATTGAGATATCATTGTGTGAAGATAAATGCATGTACCTACTTGCATATATGAATTGTAATGCTTGGGCAACTGCTCAGTCTTTAACAGGTTTATATTATGACAATCCAAGACCTGTTGTTTCTTGAATAATGCAGGCTTATTCAATCTGCATAGTATATGTTAGTGTATGTCTGTCGTCACGGTAAAAAAAAAAAAAATTTTTGTTAATAATAATGCTCCTGTGTAAAGTAGACCCGGTTAATTACGTGGAAAGAATTTCGTAACTTGAAATTGTTACCAAAATAAATAATTAATTTAATTGGGGAAAGTACATGAATTAATAAAATCAAACTATTATAACCGTAATACAAGTGTAAGTTGAAGGCGTGCGTTGTTGAATGAGATTCACCCTAACGTCTGAGCTGGCTTCTCCGGCTATGACCTGTCAAGGAAGCAATCGGTGGCATTGTGTAGAGAACAATACGTGAGCGTAAACCCTCATTCTCACGGACACACTTACCCTACCTTTGTTTACTAAATAAAGAGGGTGGCCTACATTCCAGCAAACAGCTGATCGGCTATTTAACTTTGAAAAATATGTGTGTGTGGAATTTCTGTCTCTCCCTTAGAAGAGAAATTGTTCTTTTCTGAATTATGCAAATTATTTACTCAAGAATTTATCTTATATATGTGATTAATGTGTAGTGTTGTAGAATTAGTTTTAAGTACGTTTTAATGTGTTAGAACAAAGATAAAAATGGCCCAATTCAATCCGGATTTGTTATTAAAAGACGAGCTGTCTTACAAAGCTCTTTTGCGTGGACTACCCCATGCGAATGTAACAGTCGCGGAATTGCGTAGGTCAATACGCGAATGTGGATTTGATACACCCGCGCAATTAAACAACCTAAGCGAACTCGATTATGAGAGCGAGAGAGAAATTTGTAATGCCAAGTATAGTGAGCTTACCTTATTGTCTCAAACCCTCCAACACGAGAAATCTCCAGCGATAATTTTGCGGACTACCCAGAGAATAGAGCATTTAACCCGGCGAATGAAAAATTTGTTGATCTGGCCTAATCTTACGGAAATACCTCCTGAAGTACAAAACCTAGCTGACGAAGCTTTACGCCGCTTACCCACAATTATTAATGACTTAAGAAGAAGATCCGACTCATTCAGGATGGATGAAATAGAGAAGTCCTTAAAGAAATTACACATCTCCCCAGTACAATCACCTACTGCTGATCTACCTCCGCCTAACATTGATCGGAACTCACCCGCCGTATCGCAAATGCAAGCTAACCAAGAGCAAAATACTGATAGAGATTTAAATGCCCCTCCTCCTGAGCGTTTTCAGATTCGTCCCAGAACTCATGAATTGACCACCCCGAATGCATCATATCGTTCTCCTAAAGGAATGCCAACCTTGAACTATAACACGGACCTATACGGAAAAATGACTCATCCTGTGGAGAAAATCTTAACCGAAATCCCTTACACCGATGGATTAAATGTCTCCAAACTACTAAATTTCATTAACTACCTCCTGCAGATAAAAGATCTACAGCAGCTGAATGACTGGCAAATTTTGCAAGTTCTGTTACCGAAATGTAAACCCCCGTTAAAGAATCGTGTGCTAGAAGCTCTAACCTCTACATTTCCAGTAGAAGAGCTACATAGCTCGATAATAAAATACTTTATCCCAACCGGTATTTACGAAGAAATTAAAAGAAAGACCGTACTCCGAGTACAAGGAAATCAGGAGAGATTAACTCATTACATCTCCGATATCAGGGAGTCATCTCGACTACTACGTGTAGATTGGAATGAAACACAGATGGTCGACACCATTTTAATAGGACTGTCACCTGAGGAAAGATCTCGTTTATCTTTGATAAATAGACCAAACACAATTGCAGATCTAGAACAATGCAGTATCCATTCGTCAAATGTATGGTACTCCGATCAAAATAAACATGCAATGAAACCCGCAGAAACTAATAGAAATGAATTGCAAACCCTAGTGCCCGATGTAACAACCCCGCATGAAAGGCAAGTTTTCAGTAGACCTCACAATGTGCGCAAATCTGGTAAGTTACGTGCAACACCATATAAAGCGGAAACAAGGTACACTCCTCGCAATAAACCCATCTGTTATAATTGCGGCAAATATGGACACATAAGAAAAGACTGCAAGAGTAAGCCATTGGAACGGAAACACCCAGATCCAAAAAAACATGTAAGGCAGGGAGACCCGAAATCCTGTGTCTTCCGCAGCAACTCGAAATCTGGTGAACATAAAGAAACTTATAAAAAAAAAATATAAAATATTTGATAACCAACGTGGAAGGAAAAGAAGTTCGAAAGAAATAGATTCCTATGTGAGAGAATTTCGCGAAAAATGTAACGCAATAAATAAATGTAACTGGACTAAAAGCCTATTACCCTTAATACGAGTTGACTTAGGCGTTACCTCCACAATCGCATTAATTGATTCGGGATCTAGCAGAACTTTAATCAGCCAAGAATTAGCGGACAAATTAGCGAAACACCATCTAGTAAAACGGAGTCAACCGGTGAATATAAAGTGTGCTACCGCCAATAAACGAAATATAATCATAAAACTGAGCATTACCGTTAAGGTTAAAATCAAGAACCTAACCTGGATGTTTACAATGTTAGTATGTAAGGAATTAGGACCCGATTTAATATTAGGAGCAGACTTTATTAGTAAAACGGGAATGATTCTTGACATCTATGAGCAAAAATATTATTTCCAATTCGACCGTACACGGAAATATAGATTTGATAGTAATAATAAAAAAAAAAATTGTTCATCTACTGCACATGTAATACACCAAGAGTCAGATTTATCTCATCTAGAAAGTAGAGATAGAATGAGAATACTGAAATTAATAAAAGAATTTTCCTCAGTTCTTACACCTAAACTAGGACTCACTAAACTAATAGAATATAAAATTAATCTGAGCGATCAGAAAGTAATACGCCTACCTCCGTACAAGTTGTCGCCTCCCAAGATGGAAGTGATGAGAAACCATATCAACAAGTTGTTGGAGCAAGGAGTCATTGAACCCTCTACTTCCCCATATTCATCACCCTCCTTTTTAGTACCAAAAGGTCACGATAAACACAGACTAGTTGTGGACTACAGGCAATTAAACAAAAGAATAGAATTTGAATCTATCCCTCTTCCAGACATCCATAGTGCTTTCCATTACTTCACGAAAGCTATGGTCTTTACGGTAATGGATCTGAATCAAGCTTTTCACCAAATACCCCTTTCTGAAGAATCAAAACGTCTAACCGCGTTTGCAGTTCCTTTTAACTTGTACCAATTTACTAGAGTACCCTTTGGAATATCTCAAGGAAGTTCCGTATGTAGTAGACTATTAGAAAGGATATTTCACGATATTAAATTTAAATATGTGTATCATTATTTGGACGACATCGTTATATATAGCGAATCAATGGAACTACATCTTAAACACCTACGCGAAGTGTTATCTCGGTTACGAAGAGCAGGATTAAGAAGGTACCCAAAGAAGGTAAGTTTTGCCGTCCCACAGTTTTCATTCTTAGGTCACATCGTGAAAGCGAATGGAAAGTAAGCATTGACCCCGAACGAACCCGCGCTATTAGAGAATTTTCACCCCCACGAGATGCAAAAGGTATAGCCCGATTTTTGGGAATGGTAAATTATTTCCACAAATATATTCCCCATCTTGCCGAAATAGCAGCACCCCTAAATTCCTTACGAAAGAAGGGAACGAAGTTTGAATGGAGCTCACGACATCAAAACGCGTTTGAGCAACTTAAAGAAAGTATCATATCTCCCCCAGTTTTGCAACTAGCGGATTTCACGAAACCTTTCGTAGTGCAGACCGACAGTTCCAGTGTAGCGTTAGGTGCAGTGATATATCAAGAGATAGAAAACTGTAGACTACCTATTAGTTATGCATCGCTAACACTGAGCGACCAAGAAAGAAAGTATTCCGCATATGAATTGGAATGTTTAGCAATTGTTTTTGCATTCGAGAAGTTTAAACCCTTCCTAGAACATAAAGAATTCCTTTTGGAAAAATCAAGCGTTATCTTGGTTACTGAATCACCCTAAACAGTTAGGACGTATTGGAAGATGGATATTGAAGTTAAACTGCTACAAATTCAGAGTGCAGCATATAAAAGGTAAAACGTAGTCGCTGATACCCTGTCCCGTATGTTCCAGTCGCCCACTAAAACTCCCGGAAGCAAGGAGAATCCGGAAATAGCACTTGCTAACGCCGTAATTACTGAGTTCCCCCTTGCCTTTACAAACATTGTTCTGTATCAACAACAAGACCCCTTACTGAAGCCTATTATAGAACAACTTACGCAAGGTATTAAATCCGAGAAATACGTTTTGAGTAAAAATGTACTATGTCACAAGATAAGAAGCGGAAAGGAACTAAGAATAATAGCCCCTGATGTAATTAAGCCCATGCTGATGGAATACTTCCATTCATCTACCATAGGAGCCCATATGGGAATCAATAAGACAATACATCGTGTTCGAAAGGAATATCATTGGAACAATATGAACAGCGAAATAGCCAGTTTCGTAAAGAAATTTACATTATGTGCCCTCAGTAAACCAGCCAGAAATAATCAAGTAAGCCAACTGATTTCAGATATCCCTAAGACCCCTTTTTCTAAACTTTATCTAGACTTTTCAGGTCCATATCCACAATCCAAATCAGGTAATACAATGTTACTCATCTGTGTAGATTCGTTCACCAAATTTATTTGGATGTATCCCATGCGACGAGCATTAGCGCCGACGACTGTAAAAATATTACAGGAAAGATTATTTAAAGACTACGGTACACCTGTACGTATAGTATCAGATAATGGACCACAGTTTAAAGCGAAAGAATTTAGGAATATGTGTTTCAAGTTAGGAATAGACCATATAACCACTACGGAGTATCGACCGCAAGGCAATATTGCTGAAAGGTATCTACGAAACCTCAAATCTGCGTTAATCGCCTATCATGCGAACGATCATACGTCGTGGGACCAAAACCTATCCTGGATTCAATACGCCTTTAATTCAGCTTATCACGAAGGTCACAAGTCGACCCCGTTTGAGTTACTGTACAAATACCGACCAAACCACCCTTTGTCCACAAAATGGAATATACACGACCTGCTGCCTCCGCAAATAACGGATAAGCAGATAAAGCAAATATGGAATAAAGCCCGCTCTAATTTAAGAGCGAACTTAGAGAAATCCAGAAAATACCACGAGAAAGGTATTCATAACAATTCAATTAGGTACCAAGTAGGTGACTTAGTAATGTATAAGACTCACCTCACTAGTACTGCAATTGATAAGACCACCTGTAAACTATCATATCGATGGTGTGGCCCTTACCAAATCCAGAAGTACCTAACTCCAGTTACAGTAGCCCTGTACGAACCTGCGTCTCGAAAATATGTGCGGAGAACACATATTTCACAGCTAAAATTGTATAAGAAGAAGAGAAGGAATAGTATAACCCAAAATAGAAAAGGGAATACTAGGTAGTGAAGTATATTATACTTCTGAAACCGTGGAAAATGTTAAACGTAGAGTTTGGAAATGAGGCCTGATCAACCTGAGATCCAGTTCTGCGAAGAATAAGTAAATGAGTACTCAATGAAAACAAGACAGAATTCTAAATAGCAAAAGATTTAGAAAATTACTCTACAGAGAGAGAGTAAGACAACCAAAAAAGAAAAAACCGGTAGTAGATTTAAGTGATAGAGATAAGAAAGAGTTTTGTGTTTTAATATGTAGATATTAAGTGTGAATAGTATGTAAAAAAAAAAAGGTAGTTAATCAGAAAATATAAAAGTATATTGTGTTATGGAGAAGAAGCAAGTAGATATAACGCTAACCAATAACTATGTGAAAGAAATTACACACACTGACACCATACATACTCCAAGTCCCCAATTGTGCGTTAGACTCACAAAAAAACACCCGTAACGTGAAAGTTAAGCGGTGGAGTATGTGACGATTTAATTCTAACTGTAATCGTAAATAAATAAAAATTAATTTTGTGAGCGATTAAGTATTTTTAAATCGCACTATAAAACCTAAACCCCCGTATTAACTCAGTAGGAGAATGAGAAGTGATTGAAAATCCAAAGAAACACTAATAAAAAGTCGAATTGTAAAAAAGTTATTACTATCATAATTAACCCTTTGCTAGTCATCATGCGGTGACCTGTTAATTCCGGACTCAACGTGTTTATCGAGTCGTCTGTAATTTAGGAAGATATAAAAATCATAATGTTTATAATTAGAAATTTGAAGACACAAATAGTAGTTAAAATAACTCACTTAAATTATATATGTATAATTAAGGTATGGTTTTTGGTAATAAGTATGTTAACTTAAATAAAAATAGGGACTATATTGTCGCGGAGTACTTGCCCCTCTCCTTTTGTTATGTACCAGTTGAATCGAGCAAAAGAGTCGCTATGTTGCCTTCACGCCGTACAGACGTAAGAGCGAGAGCTCTACCAAAATGTATTTGTTTTTTATTTAACTTAGAATATTAGCTACCACTGCTAAACGTGGAAAGCATTGTGTAATGTATCAATAACATAAATATGTGTTAAGAAGAAAATGCAAAATGTAACAACACAAAAAACTGAACTAGTGGTAAGCAAGATGACGTCTCCCCTCAAGAGGTAAATCCAATTACAACATCAGTCCTGAAGATGTGATCTGCAGAAAACTCATAAATACACGTATACGATGCATAAGACGCTGTCTAGGACCTCCGTGAATCTACACCTACTTTCACCAACGAAACTTCAATCTCCGCAGTGAACATCCGACCTAATTCTTGCCGAAGACACGACCCAGATGATGACGCCGACTACAAGAATTCCCAAGACAGACACCCCAGGACGAGGTTACTACGAGCAATTGTAAAGGTGACTCGATAGCCTTGCTATCGAGAGTTAATTATATTTGATACACAACTCACTTCTAAAAGAGACTTTTCAAAGACGATTGATTTTATTTAAAAATTAAAATGAGACAATCTAAGAGTTTACTGTAAAATTCAATTATCATACGTTGTAACGCCTTAAATGTAAAAGTAATTTATTATCACTTCAAGTAATAATGCCTTTCTTCAAATGGTAGAAGAAGTATTGGAAGCTTCTAGATGAACTGAAAATAATTAGAAGTCTTTACTATAAATATACATAAAGTAAACTCGGATCCGAGGTATAAGAATACATAATCAATTTGAACCCATAGTTTTATGAAAAGCATTTAAATATTTTAGTTTAATTAATGATGTCATGGGATCTTTTAGTAACTGTTGTTAATAAAGAGAAGTCGTCTTGTTACACATGAAAATGAGTGCATAAATCAGTAAAATACCTTCCCTTGTTTCCTTATACTTATAGTGAGTAATTTGTTCAATTAATTTGACTTTAAATACAGTTCGTTACAACGTCGGCAGCCCATGTAATTGGCAGAGGTCAGTTAAGATGGGTTCCCTGGATTTGTAACGCGGAAATACGTTACACTTTAACCTGTGGATGTCACCTGTTGGTGCCGTTATCCACAGGTCCATAACATGTCATAGTTTGTTGGATCTGGTCCGGGCGTATGGCCGTGCCTGAGGTCAAGTCGGTTCTTTATGAACACCTCAAGTATGTTTCATCAAATTAAATCCATTGATTCTGCTTTTAGGAAATTCATTTTAACGGTTTAAATAATTTTGTAATCACTAAACGTTTGCCATAGTCAGTACATGAATTGTTAAGTTTTCTTTTTGATATTTTATAATAATACTTCACTGATAAATGTTAACGAAATGTAAAAACAAATCAATACCAGTTCTAAGTTATTTTTGGGTGGTTACGTTCCACTGATTTTTGCTCAAAATTTTGTCTTTTTGTAAGAATATAAAAGAAGTGAGCATATGCATTTTATGAAACCCTCCAGCCATGTTGACCTCGTGATGGCACATTTATTATTATTTGGGGGCACAAAATTGATATTTCACGTTTATACTTGGTACTTAAGAGCCGTTCTGACTGTTTTGACAATTTGACTTTGGGCTTTAATATACTTAGAATTTTTTTGGGTGTTTCAACTCTGGTATTTTATGACTTGTTATTTGTTTTTGGGTTTGTTAATTGAGAAGCTTTAAAGCTGGCCGGGTACTTGATCTGATTAAGGTGGTTTGAGGGTGGTACGATGACAATATATATATGCTGTCAACCAGGTGGACATGTGTGTGTGGTATTTATATGTATATATATATATGTTTCCTATGTGTATCTATGTCAATTATATGTTGTGTGTCATGCATTTATGAGATTATTAAATTGTTTATACATTCTGTTATATATTATAACAGGACCAAATATCATTTATTTGGAGTTATATGATAAGTGTATACTATATTTATGTTTAAATAAATTTTAATAGTCGAAACTCCACTCATATGTAATACCGATCAATATAATGCATTGTAAAAGACGCACACGCGGCTGTTACATAATCAACTCGCTGTGGAAAGAAGACGACCACACCCAAACTTTCAATTATTAATATTTCGGAAACCAGTAAATTAAGGCGAATCCATTATAGCCAAAATGTTTGCCGAAATATTAATAATAAGGTGTGCGAATTTTACGCAATATAATTAAATAATAACAGAGTTAATTAATTTAATGTGAATAAATTCTGTAATAATTGAGCTACAGTAATGAGCTTTTAATATGTTATAAATATAAGAATTTACAACAAATTGTATATTTTGGAATTAGCACAACTTGGTTTGCAACCAAGATAATTGCAATTTAAAACTGTCACAGGAAATCCGGAGCGACAATTCAGTTCCGCTGTGTTAAGAATATTAGTAATAATATAAATTCTCCGTCTGAGGGAAACTAATTTCGTTCTCACGGACTAAGGTGATTCAAATTTTGTGTAGTAGGGAGAGTGTGTCAGCCAATCAAATCATTCGAAGAAATCCCAACCAGCGCGGAGTTTTGGGGCTGACAAAACACTCTACTGCCAGTATTTGAGAAGAACAGACGTATTTCTTCGATCGTCTCAAAACCATAGTTTTGTGAAGACTCATCTGAAGACTCTACGTGGTCAACACGCATAATTACGAACATTATAACACAGATCAACTGTAACGATTCGTAATTATAGCATCCAGTCAAGATACTCTTCATTTCAACAAACAAGCTTATTGTGCACTACAAGCCATTGTCATAAGCACGCAAGAGATCTACAAGACTACAAGACCTTACTTCAAGAATACGACAGAGAGGCCGTCTAAACCAGTGCGAATCAGCTGACGAGCAGAGCTACCACTCGAACGACACACACACACGCTGACGTGGGACGTGCAATCGACGAGGGACGTAAAGCAGTTCTCGCAGAAAGACGCGGACGTAAAAACTTCAACAAATAACAGGAGAGGAGAGGTTGCTGATTTCCGAGCTCAACGCCGAAACCCAGGACGCTCAAGTAGATCACTATCTCTGGCCGATTGGACAAGGACAGCGAGGGACATCTGGAGCATCTCTATGATCCACTTCAAAATCAGGAAAGCAAAATCAAGTTATCTATTTTTCAAACGTTAAATTTTCTTTCTTTTTCAATTAAAATCATTGTAATTTAAATCATTCAGGTGCCACAAATCAAAGACTCTAGTAAATAAGAATAATTCATTTGTGATAATCTGTATAGCCAGTATAAGCAATTAGTAAGCGTTAGTTAAGAACTAATAGAGATAAAACAGAAAGCGCTATACAAATCTTAACAAACAATTAAATAATTTGCTCATACTGCAGTATACGAGAGTCAAGTCACTAGTAAATAAAGGGACGTGAACTAGACTGTCACGCCTAGTTTATTTTGGAATATATTCAATTAACTTTAGAGTTATTAATTTCATCTGAATCTAATTATAAAGCAATTAAATTAAATTAAAGTAAATTAATTAATTGAATTTTCAGTTAAAATTAACTCTTTCAAAATAACGAGTTCAACTTCTTAAAATTATCAACCATTTAAAAAACATTATTCAAGATCTATTTATTGTTTACACTGTAAGGATATTTGATCATATACCCATTTTATTCTTGTGTGTTATTGGAGTAATAAGCACCGTTTTATTACCCCATATTGTATTTTTTTATTGCTGTACTACGGAGCCTACCAACCTCACAAAACTCTTCATTTTTAAAGTAACTTATTTAGTTTGCTGTTGTCATATATTTGAGATTACATACTTGCGAAATCAAATCCAAAATCCACACGCCCTAGTCGGAAGAAAACCGCAAGATCGGACAGCAGGTAGGTGCTCATACATTTACACAATACAACAACAACGCATATAAGTGGAGTTACAATATATATATTATAACAAATAGAAAAAGTGGTGTAAAAGTGTTGTTCGTGTTGTATGCTGTCAGGCGTTACCTCCGCGCACTTTTTGTTACTTACTGTTGACTGGATCCTCTGCGGTGATGTAGTCCTGTAACACAACTTAATACTATGTTTTTTGTGGGCGCCACTTGGAATCGTTTGTTCCAAGAAAGAAATGTGATTAGTAAAGAAATTAAAATTTTTAAATCTTACTTCTATGAAAAAATGTAAACACGTCAGTTTAGCTTGAAAAAATAAGGTAAGTTTAATGATTCTTCAAAAACAAACAAATCGTCTGAAGGACTAACATTCATAAAAAAATTATAAAATTGCAGAGTTACAAAAGAAAAAATTCATAAGTTATTATTATTATTATTGACAATTTTATTTATCCAATCAAGTATCGGCTAGTATTTTCAATTTTTTACTCAGTTGAAAAGCATGAGTTTAATACGTGAAAAATCTTTACTCTCAGGACGTGACTCCTTTGAACTACCAAGACATATCAATAAGATGCCTTACAAGAAAAATTAAGTAATTTGAAGGTGTGTGTGGCATGTGTAGTACAACTGTGTGACAAATGTAACCAGGTAAAAAAATGACTTTAATTTTGGTAACTCACGTTCCAATGGTTAATTAATCTCGCACTGGACACTCCTCTCGGGTAGTTTTTCAATCTCGCCTCTTCATGTGTGCACTGAATCTATTTTAAGTCAAAATTGCGATCATTTACAATTTCCGCACTTTTTGTGAAACAGTTTGGCAGTAGATTTTCGTTCAAACCCCGCCGTTACGAATCAGCTGCTCCGCGTTGGTTACTAAATTGGCCGTCACAGCGCTGATACCCTTGCAGTATCGAGAAAGGCTTTGTGTGTGTATGTTTACGTTAAGGGGGTTATTGTCAAGTTAGTTTGTCTATGCGAACACAGCAGAATTGGTTCTCTATTTAAAGTTTTGGTCCCTCCTGGGCCGTTGACGTTCTGGCTGCGTAATTTCTATTAAAATTTGCCGTGTTGCTGCTCTATTTCAGCCACACATTGGCGTAGATTCTTGTAGAGGTTAAGTCAGTCTGTTTGTCAATGTACGGGAAAAGCCTTTCTTCGTGTCTTGTGTCGATTTCTCGCCTCTCGGTTTCGCCTTTGCTGCGTTGATCAGTGTCGTGGGTGATGCATCTGTTCTGGAGTTCAAGCTTCAAGTGTTTTTTGGGTCGAAATTGGTCTCTCTTTTATACTAATTCAGGCTGATTAAGTTCGTGAACTTCCGGTATATTTGTGTAAAAATTCCTTCTAGATTGTTCGAGAATAAACGAAATGGAACATCATGGAACAAATTTAATTTCCGTCGAAGCTTTTAGAACAAATTTCTTATTCTTCATACTAAGGATATTTCAAAAATTACTCTGGTATTTATCAAACAGTTTTACATGAGTACTCACAATTTGCATGCCATTATTACATTTAGATTCTCTGTTTTCAACTGAATCTAGTGATACTAATTATGATAGGTTTTTAAATAAATTAACTCTAATAAGTAACACAATATACAACTCTCACCTTAGGTTGTTGTCATTGAAATTCAATTTTTTAGAACAAAAAATTGTTGTGAAACTATTATGTTTCTTCCATAACATGAATACATAATATTACTATCTTCCTATAACAAAACAAACAAATTTTAACATATATAATACATAGATAATTTCAATTTTACCTGGCCCCTGTCCATGGCCTATGTTTTGTCAATGTTATAACACAATAATTAGTCTCTTTCTTTAACATATGTAGTATTTCACTAGTGTACACTCAGAGTTTATTATATTGTCTGTCTTTTGTGATACCTGGTTACTCTTTACACATATCATCTTTATTACAGGATAACATAGCATCATATTGGTTGGTCTTGAGATGTCCTTTTTCATAGTGTGACAAATCTCACTCTTATAAGTTATATTCTTTCCTAATTGATCTTATTTTCAACTGAGTTTGTTCGTTTTTAAGGTATACTGAGGCATTCTACCATTCTCTTTTATTTTTGCCAGCATTTTTGTAAATATTTAGCCAGATATGACTATTTTTTGTACTGGTTGATTGGTTCCAGCCATACATGGTATAGGTAAATATTTTGCTAATTCGACTATTACAATGTTAGAGTTAGTCAAATATATTAGTATAGTCGCTTTATATTATATTTCAACTTTCTAATGCAATTTGGTTGCATTTTGGCAACATTAAATCCATAAATCATACAATAATATATGCCTACCACATGTTTTTAGTTAATACTGTTTTTGGCTATTTTGACTGACTTTTATTCATTTGACAGCTTTCTTTATCTAAGATAAATTGTTCACTTTTGTCTGCTTGAAAATTACGTATAGTCTTTATTCCAATTTGATAATAATTAATTTTTACATGAATCTGAGTGTTTGGTCTCAAATCCAACACATTAATATTTTTTTTGTCATAACAAATATATAAGTTTTATTTTAACTTAGATTCTTTCTAATAATGTATTTAAGTCATTTAATACATTTATTTTATTTACATTACATAATATAATAATGGACCATGTCCATTCATTCACAATAAATAGTTCTTCATACTCTATTCAGACTTAATAATTAATGACTTCATTTTGGTTGATCCTGATATTATTTGTCTCTCTCATAGTATCTTATGGTTTTTCCACTGTTATTCACTTTAATAATATATATAGGGTTTGTGTCTTAGTCAAAGTCTGGTCGTTTTTTCATGTTAGTAGTAATAATTATTAGACAAATTTACACAATTTTTTAGGACTACTTGGGTTCGATACTGTTCACCTCACTTCCTCTTAAGATAAATTGCTATGTAAATGATTTCCTTTATGGAACGTTCTGTGACGTTACATATGCCTCTCCGTTAAAATTGATAATTTTGAGAAAACATATCTTTAGTTTTGATGAAATTATCATTTCTATATTAACCTTTTATTAGCTTCTTTATATTTCATTCTTTTATCTTATAATTAAATTCCTGTACTACTCCTTTAATATATTATTCCAACTCAATATTCCTGATTCGTTCTTTGTCGCATCACCTATTCCTTTCCTTTTTACCTTGATGTTATTTATTTAATCTTTGGTATAATTCCCTATCAATTCCCTAACTTTCATAGAGGGTTGGGAGTCAGAGTGGCTCGCTATGGCATACATTCTCTGCCCTTCCCTTTCTATAACTGCTGAAATCAGAGGCAACACATCCCTGTCCAGAAAATAATAATTGCACCTTCGCAACAAATAATAATAATAATAATAATAAAATATAATATTCAAAGATCATAGGCTCCTACACATAAATTCCCTTTCTTAAACTCTTCTGATTAATTCGCAATTATATTAATATATCGTTCTCCGCAGGTAAAATTATCGTTTAAAATCATTCAATGTTAATAGCTATATTTGTATTCATCATTACCTCCTTATGTAACACACTGTTTTCCCCCTTTTTTTTTCATTTATCATTTCCATTTAGTATCAAATATATGACAGTATTTCTCCTTCTTTCCACCTTTACTAAGTGTCCGTCTCGTAATATTTATTAATAATAATCTCTCTCCTTCTCTAAGTACGGGTAAGCTGGTAAATATACGTTGACATGGCTATTGGAAATAAATCTTGTCTACGGTGGAATGTGTCCATCTCGTAATATTTATTAATAATAATCATTACACAATAATATTTATATTTATTTAATAATCTCTACCTCTTTTCTAATTATGGGTAAGTTAGAAAATTCACGTTAACATGTTTAGTCAAGGTACCTTCTCAATGATGTTGTATTTGACTTGGGTTTTTGGTCATGGTACTTGCTTACTGATTGAGTATTTGACTTGTGATTTATAATCATGGTACTTTTTCAATGATGTTTGGTTATATGTACCTTTTACTTTGTTACTAACCGTGTCAGTTACCTCATAGGTATTGTTTTTATTGTCTCTGGTGATCGTGAAAGGTCCTGTATATAAGAGTAGCAATTTCCTCGTTATGCCTTGTATAGCACTGGGCAATTCTCTATTTTTAACTAACACCTTTTCTCCTACCTCATATTTAATTGCCTTGGGCTGTGATTTGACATATTTTTCCGCTGCTGTTCCGTTTTTTCTAACACCTTGTTATAAAATTTGGTTCTCTGAAATTGGTATGCGGGTTCGTCGGGAAAATTAATAATATCTTTTATCTCTCGTGGTGGGGGTCTTTCGAACATAACTGTATGGCGACACCTCGATGGTATTGTGATGTGAGAAATTGAGAAAATCCTCGGTTGATGCTACGTATTCATGCCATCTTTTCTGCTCGTTATGGCAGTATGTTCTCAGTAACCGTCCTACCTCCCTTAACACTCTCTCGGCTGGGTTACTATTCGGGTGATATACAGACGTCTTGTACGTTTTTATTCCGTGTTCTCCCAGGTTTTCCTTCCAAAGTTTTCCCCTAAACTGGGTACCGTGGTCCGTAATTATAGAATACGGTCGGCCTACCTCCATTATATATCGCTCTATTATGATGTCTATTATCTTCCTGGTCGTTGCCCTAGTTATTGGGTATAGCTTTGTATATTTGCTAAAATGGTCGAAGATGATTACGATAAATTTATATCGGTGTCTCCCACCGCTGCGTGGAAATGGTCCACAGATATCGAGAAATACCTTTTCCAATTTTTCGGTGGATGTTATGGGTATCATGACCCCTTCTTTTCTCTCGTTATCACACTTTACTTTTTGACAAATATCGCACGACCGTATCGCCAGTTGCACCTTCTTATTCATCCCTTTGATGTATGTTTGCTCTTCCAATGCCTTCCTTACTTTGAGGGAACCCATATGTCCGTACCTATCGTGATAGTCGATTATTAGCGGTCTCTCTATCGCTGGTGGAATTACTAATTTCCAATTCTCTTGGTGCGGGGTATTCCTTATAAACAAAGTGTCGTTGTGTATACAGTAAAATCTGTTTATGACCTCATCGCCTTCCTGTACCCTTTTTCTAATATCTCCTAATTTTGGATCGGCCTCTTGTTGTAACTTTATATTGTTTAAAATATTTTTTAAATCTTCCTTGCTCTTAATAATATGGTATACTTTTACTAATTGTTCCTTTTCGCCGTAGAAGGTTTGGTCTGGTATATTGACGCGAGATAGGACGTCGGCTGCTACGTTCTGTTTGCCGGGTATATATTCCCATGTGATATTATATTCTTGCAAGGCCAAAACCCATCTCGTCAGCCTTCCGTGGTTCAGCTTACAATGCTTTAAAAATGATATAGATTTGTGGTCGCTTCTAACTGTTATGGGGTACCCTAATATATATGTCCTAAATTTACCGCATGCGAAAACTACACTCAACAATTCTTTTTCGGTAGTATTGTAGTTTCGTTCGCAACTGTTCAGCACGCAGCTAGCGAAGCTAATTACTAAATGGTTACCGTCCTGATCTTCCTGATATAGGGCTGCACCTAAACTCACGTTACTGGCATCGCAGTTTAGAAAAAATGGTTTTGTAAAGTCGGGATGATGCAACATTACTGTTTCTAAAAACTTTTCCTTTATGAGATTGAGCACTCCATCTTGCTCTGGTCCCCAAGTCCATTTGTCTTTAGCTGATAACTGCTTTTGGAACCTGGCAGTTAGTTCTGAGTAATTGGACCGAAACTTTCTGTAATAGTTACAGATTCCTAAAAATGACTGCAGCTGTTTCCTGTTCTTTGGGGTGGGGAACTTCTGTATGGCCTCTACCTTATCTTTGGATGGAGTAATCCCTTGTTCTGTTAAATTAAAGCCTAAAAATTTCACCTCATTCGCAATGAATTGGGACTTGTCTAATTTGAGGGTGATATTATTCTCTGATAGTTTCTCTAACACCTGTTCAACCCTATTACAATGGTCGTCCCAATTCGCTGAAGTTACCAGTAGGTCGTCGACGTATACTGTCGTAAACTTCAGTACTTCCTGCCCCAATATTCTGTCCATTGTCTTTACAAACACCGCCACAGAATTTATTAAGCCAAAAGGTAACCGCTTAAACTGATAGTTTCTGCCCTCGAAAATGAACGCCATATATTTCCTACTATCAGGGTGGAGTTCTACCTGCCAGTAACCGCATACGGTATCCCATGAGCTTATATACTTTGTTCCGTGAAACTTTTTCAATATCTCCTCTATCTCCCCAGGTGATGTGCGGTCGTTAACAATCATCTTGTTGATCTCCCTAGCATCGAGACATATACGTACCTTTCCGTTCTTTTTTGGCACAGCTATGATTGGGCTGGTAAAGGGCGAATGACTATACTCGATTATGTCGTCCTCTATCATCCTGTTTAATTCTTCCCTGACTTCGTTCTTTAGCGAGTAGGCGATTGGGTACGATTTCCTGTTAAATTCCACCGGAGTTTTGAATTTTATGGTGCATTGATAATCTCTGGCTTTACCTGGAGCGTTTGAGAATATGTGTTTATAATTGTTGTATACCTTGATTAATTGTTCCGCCTGTGTTTCGCTGATCAGACCCCTTGCTTTCGTCCTTTGGAAATCCCGTATTTCTTCTAATTTTTCTAACCACAACTCTGGGTTTTCCTCCTGATATAAAGGCATGTTTATTGGACGATCGGCACAATAATAATGGTTCACTATCGCTTGATAAGGTGTGTTCTCTGTACCATTTCCTTGGACATCGATTAAATTATTGGTCCAAATTCCCTTGTTAGTTTTTAAAGTTATCACCTTACCTTCCAAATCTATTACTGCATTGTATGGCCTAAGTATATCGCAGCCTATTAGGATACTCATGGGTAAATTATTCGCCACTAATAACCCTATTGGTATCGTTACCCCATTACTAGTCATCTCTAATGACACCTGTTTCTTTATCGACTTATTTTGCCTCCCCGTTGCTCCGACTAGAATGATGTTATTTATAGGCAGAGTGGGTATTGGTAAGTTACTATTTTGTTTGATCCGCTCTAACTCTACACTATCGATAAGTGATAAATTTGACCCCGTGTCAATGAGTAATATTGCTTCTATGCCATTGATATTTGCTTTGATCTGCACGATACTATTATTCCCTTGGTTACTATTTTTAACGATATTGTCACCCTCTTCTAATAACTCCTCTCTAATATCCTTAAGATAATTATTTATTCTTAATATCATAGTCCTGTCTTTGTCCTGTCTATGTTCGTAACTAGTCACCCCATAATATTGGTTCAGTGAAGGGCAGTTTTCCTTTTCCACTGCCGCATTTAGTTTAAATGAGCCACGGTCTCATTGGCCCGGTCTCCCGGAACATTGGGTTGCTGACCCGTCTGTCTGTGTTTCCTGCCTGACCTCGGGATTACCATTAATAGGTTGGCTATTCGTCGTGTTACCCTGGCTACCTGGCGCCTGTTGTGGGTAAAACATGTAAGTGGGTACATTGGGTGGATATGGCCGTCGGTTATTGGCCATTGTATAGTTTACCTGGGGCCTATATTCTTGATTTCTCCTATTGTTTCCTCCTTGGTCGCCCCCGTTACGATAATGATTACGTTGACCGTAATTATTTCCCCTATAGTTATTCCCGCGATAACTGTTTCCCTGATGGTAGTTTCTACCGTAATTATTCCCGGTGTAATTACCTCTGTTTGGTTCCGGATAGTTGCGGTTATTTGGACCCTGAGTGTTATCACTTCGGCCATTTGGTGGGGTATTATTGTTCTGATTATTTGTGTTTAGGTTGTTACCGTTTCCACCTCCATTCCGGTTTGGTCCGTTATTGTTGCTATTGTATTCTACCTTACGATTGGGGGGTTGGTAATCCTGGAACCTTCCAGTGGATTCACAATTTTCCAATAATTTGGCTAGATCGGCTATTTTACTGAACTGTTGGTACAATTGGGCATCTTTGATACCATAGCTGTAATGTCCAGCTAATTGCCTTACCAAACATTCTTCTGGGATCGGCGGTATCAACTTCCGTGCCAAACATACCTTTCCTAGGAAATAAGACGTTGGGGACTGTCCATTGGACGCGTCGTATTTGCCATAAAATATGTCCATTCTTACCCTGTTTTGTGCAGTCTCCGACCAATACTTCTCCTTGAACTGGCGTTTAAACTCGGCTAAATTCGTGATTTCGGGTCGTACCGCTATCCACCAGTTATCCCTAGTGTTTTTAAACGTCTCGTCTAGCATCTCCCTTATCCTGTCCCACCTTGTTTCTCTATTTCTCCCAATAAACTCTTCCATTCTTTCTAAAAATTCCGTTGGGTTTCGTCGATAGTTTTGGAAGTTGATTACTTCCCTGTTTTCACCATGACACGTATGAGCATTTAACATACTCTCAGCGCCTCTAATCTTTCCTGCAGGTTTTTCTCTCTCTGGTCTATTTCCTGTATGCTATTTTTGTTAGTTTTTATTTGCTCGTCCAGCCTGTTAGCGATGTCATATGTTCTCTGCATCCTCTCGCTAACGTCCTTCTGGACTTCTCCCACCTCCTGCATGATGGCGTCTTGGTTCTGCCTTACCATGTTTTCGAGATTTCTAACATCTTGTTTGGTCTCTACTGTTTGTTCCTCTATATTTTCGAAACGTGTATTGTTTCCCTCCTGTAACCTTTCCAACTTTTTCTCCATGTTTTCGACCTTCCTGTCACTTTCGATTTTATTATCATTGATCGTTTTGTTTATTGTTTCGTACTTTATGCTAATTTCTTTTTTCAGGGACTTTATACTTTTTTATTCTCCTCCTGAAATATCTCCAGTTTCTTCCCATTGTAATTTATTTTCTCGGTTATATTCTCCCTTAAAGATTCTATGTTTTTGTTATTATCCTCCTTCAGGGATTTTATTATTTCCTCCTTATCTTCCCGTCTATTTTTATTCATATCCTCTTTCAGGGATTTTGTATCCTCCTTCATTCCTTGGAGCATCACCATTATTGCACTCATGTCAACCCTTGCTGTTACTTTTTCTGGTTCGGGTTTGTCTGTTTGTTCTACCATTTGTATGGGTTCTTCTCCCGTTTGTTCCTCTATTTCATCTGCCGTTTGTACTGGTCTTTCCATTTCTAGTGTGGGCGGTTCTAATTCCGTTTCCTCCATTTGTACTGCCTCTCCGTCTTCCACACTTAACTCGGGTTCCACATTCTTCTTCACCTTTTTTCCCTTAGGTTGCGGCATTTTGATCTGATGGTAGTTGCCGGGCTTGTTCCGTTTTTTTCAAGCCTCACTAGTTGGGCTGCCAATTTATAACAAATAGAAAAAGTGGTGTAAAAGTGTTGTTCGTGTTGTATGCTGTCGGGCGTTACCTCCGCGCACTTTTTGTTACTTACTGTTGACTGGATACTCTGCGGTGATGTAGTCCTGTAACACAACTTAATGCTATGTTTTTTGTGGGCGCCACTTGGAATCGTTTGTTCCAAGAAAAAAATGTGATTAGTAAAGAAATTAAAATTTTTAAATCTTACTTTTATGAAAAAATGTAAACAAGTCAGTTTAGCTTGAAAAAATAAGGTAAGTTTAATGATTCTTCAAAAACAAACAAATCGTCTGAAGGACTAACATTCATAAAAAAATTATAAATTTGCAGAGTTACAAAAGAAAAAATTCATAAGTTATTATTATTATTATTATTGACAATTTTATTTATCCAATCAAGTATCGGCTAGTATTTTCAATTTTTTACTCAGTTGAAAAGCATGAGTTTAATACGTGAAAAATCTTTACTCTCAGGACGTGACTCCTTTGAACTACCAAGACATATCAATAAGATGCCTTACAAGAAAAATTAAGTAATTTGAAGGTGTGTGTGGCATGTGTAGTACAACTGTGTGACAAATGTAACCAGGTAAAAAAATGACTTTAATTTTGGTAACTCACGTTCCAATGGTTAATTAATCTCGCACTGGACACTCCTCTCGGGTAGTTTTTCAATCTCGCCTCTTCATGTGTGCACTGAATCTATTTTAAGTCAAAATTGCGATCATTTACAATTTCCGCACTTTTTGTGAAACAGTTTGGCAGTAGATTTTCGTTCAAACCCCGCCGTTACGAATCAGCTGCTCCGCGTTGGTTACTAAATTGGCCGTCACAGCGCTGATACCCTTGCAGTATCGAGAAAGGCTTTGTGTGTGTATGTTTACGTTAAGGGGGTTATTGTCAAGTTAGTTTGTCTATGCGAACACAGCAGAATTGGTTCTCTATTTAAAGTTTTGGTCCCTCCTGGGCCGTTGACGTTCTGGCTGCGTAATTTCTATTAAAATTTGCCGTGTTGCTGCTCTATTTCAGCCACACATTGGCGTAGATTCTTGTAGAGGTTAAGTCAGTCTGTTTGTCAATGTACGGGAAAAGCCTTTCTTCGTGTCTTGTGTCGATTTCTCGCCTCTCGGTTTCGCCTTTGCTGCGTTGATCAGTGTCGTGGGTGATGCATCTGTTCTGGAGTTCAAGCTTCAAGTGTTTTTTGGGTCGAAATTGGTCTCTCTTCTATACTAATTCAGGCTGATTGAGTTCGTGAACTTCCGGTATATTTGTGTAAAAATTCCTTCTAGATTGTTCGAGAATAAACGAAATGGAACATCATGGAACAAATTTAATTTCCGTCGAAGCTTTTAGAACAAATTTCTTATTCTTCATACTAAGGATATTTCAAAAATTACTCTGGTATTTATCAAACAGTTTTACATGAGTACTCACAATTTGCATGCCATTATTACATTTAGATTCTCTGTTTTCAACTGAATCTAGTGATACTAATTATGATAGGTTTTTAAATAAATTAACTCTAATAAGTAACACAATATACAACTCTCACCTTGGGTTGTTGTCATTGAAATTCAATTTTTTAGAACAAAAAATTGTTGTGAAACTATTATGTTTCTTCCATAACATGAATACATAATATTACTATCTTCCTATAACAAAACAAACAAATTTTAACATATATAATACATAGATAATTTCAATTTTACCTGGCCCCTGTCCATGGCCTATGTTTTGTCAATGTTATAACACAATAATTAGTCTCTTTCTTTAACATATGTAGTATTTCACTAGTGTACACTCAGAGTTTATTATATTGTCTGTCTTTTGTGATACCTGCTTACTCTTTACACATATCATCTTTATTACAGGATAACATAGCATCATATTGGTTGGTCTTGAGATGTCCTTTTTCATAGTGTGACAAATCTCACTCTTATAAGTTATATTCTTTCCTAATTGATCTTATTTTCAACTGAGTTTGTTCGTTTTTAAGGTATACTGAGGCATTGTACAATTCTCTTTTATTTTTGCCAGCATTTTTGTAAATATTTAGCCAGATATGACTAGTTTTTGTACTGGTTGATTGGTTCCAGCCATACATGGTATAGGTAAATATTTTGCTAACTCGACTATTACAATGTTAGAGTTAGTCAAATATATTAGTATAGTCGCTTTATATTATATTTCAACTTTCTAATGCAATTTGGTTGCATTTTGGCAACATAAAATACATAAATCATACAATATTATATGCCTACCACATGTATTTTGTTAATACTGTTTTTGGCTATTTTGACTAACTTTTATTCATTTGACAGCTTTCTGTATCTAAGATAAATTGTTCACGTTTGTCTGCTTGACAATCACATATAGTTTTTATTCCAATTTGATAATAATTAATTTTTACATGAAATCTGAGTGTTTGGTCTCAAATCCAACACATTAATATTTTTTTTGTCATAACAAATATATAAGTTTTATTTTAACTTAGATTCTTTCTAATAATGTATTTAAGTCATTTAATACATTTATTTTATTTACATTACATAATATAATAATGGATCATGTCCATTCATTCACAATAAATAGTTCTTTATACTCTATTCAGACTTATTAATTAATGACTTCATTTTGGTTGATCCTGATATTATTTGTCTCTCTCATAGTATCTTATGGTTTTTCCACTGTTATTCACTTTAATAATATATATAGGGTTTGTGTCTTAGTCAAAGTCTGGTCGTTTTTTCATGTTAGTAGTAATAATTATTAGACAAATTTACACAATTTTTTAGGACTACTTGGGTTCGATACTGTTCACCTCACTTTCCTCTTATGATAAATTGCTATGTAAATGATTTCCTTTATGGAACGTTCTGTGACGTTACAATATATATATATATATATATATATATATATATATATATTCAATCACTTTCTGCTACAGTCCGTTTCTTAATGTATATAATACATTTAATATTTATAAATAAATTTACTTCAAGATATACCTTTTGGGTACAAGATAGTACCCGAAACATGTTCCTAATAAGGAAAAAAAAGGTATATCTTGAAGTAAATTTATTTATAAATATTAAATGTAATATATATATATCATGTTCATGGTTATGTTGCTTAATGGGAGGGCCGATGCTATGCGCCGTTCTTAAATCATTTAGAGACACATATACTGCTCAGTAATTTAACGTCAATTATTTGGAGATGCATATGTATAGTATTGAGTTATAATAACGATTTCGAGCTATTCTTATGAAGGTGAAAACACTTGTAATCATAACTTAATTGTATGAAGATGCAGATATGTACACATGCATACTATTGAATCCTATTAATGAATTTGATTTATTATTCTGATTATGTAAGATTAACTTTAATTATTTGAAGGCGCATATATATATACTGGCGAATTAATTGTACGAAGAAAAAAGATTCTAATAGACTTGTTATTGTTGTCTTAAAGCAGAGTTTCATTTGCAAGTCCCGTCTCACTGGATATAGCGCATTTTTTCGTTTCTCTAGGCCTTCCGTCTAGTTCTAAATAACTATGGCCCCTCTTTAAAAAAAAAAAAAAGTAATTTTTGAGATTTTTTTCACGAGGCATAAAAAAATTGAAAGAGGGGTTACAAATGGTAGCAGAGCGTGGTTCATTCAAGGGTCGAAAGCTTGGGTCTTTTGGTGTGACGGGGCTTGCAGACTCGGGAATAGTTCCGGCAAATTGGAACATTAAATATTTTGTTTAAATTAACATCTCTGCTTCTATCATATGGAGTATATTATGTGAATGAATAATTGTTAATTGATTTTGAATTGTAAACCTGGTGCCGCCACGTGGCGTGCGTTTGTAGTTGGGTTTTTGTTGTTGAGACTGGACCTTACCGGAGATCACATGGGGATGGGCTCCCTTATTTATAGTTTGGAAGTAATAGCGCGTGCGGTTAGTTGGGTGCGGTATGGCCCGACTGGAAGTTGGTACCGTCCGACTGAAATTGTGATAATGTCTTGGTTGAAATATTATATGTTGTGGTAGGTGTTCGGTGGTGTGGATTGTATGTGGGTGTTAGTGTCTGATGTCGTTTCTTCTTTTGAGTCTGGTGGCTGACGGAGAGTTGGTTCTGGAGCGGGTCAGGTTTTCGCAGCGCTAGGGAACCCGGGGGTCCACTTGATGGAAGAGAGAGTACTCAAGTTTTTCCTTTTGTAAGTCATGTTTTTGTGTTAGGTGTTTCGTGGGAATTTATGTTTGTTGTTGTGTGTTTTGAATTGTGCAATTCTGGCGGGGGTATGCTACCAGAAATTGCCCCACCCTCTTTCAGGAGTTCTCCAGAAACTTTCAGTGTTAGATGGAATAGATGAGGAGCAGTTGCTGGTTTTCTTAGACCTTGTCCTGCAGTTGGCAGATTTCCCGGGGGTGACCGATGGGGAGGTCTTGTCCCTTATATACCCGTATTTCCGGGGTCCATTGGCAGGGCTGGTCACAAACACTCTGCGTCGGGGCGGCAGTGTTGACGCTTTCCATGGGGAAGTGTTGGACTTCTTCATACCCCGTCGACGACGTTCCCAGCTTAAGCTGGATTTATTCTATCGCCTACAGGCCAACGGAGAGGCATTGGAGGACTACGTGCACGATGTAAGGAAGGCTGTCCGGGTATTAAGGTTGGGATTGCCCGAGAGGGAGGTAATACAAGCAATTCTTGAAGGACTGAATCCCCAAGAGAGACCCCGGCTGGCCTTCACAGATCCTCCACGTTGTTTCGCGGATCTGGACCGGTTGTGTCTGGTTTCTATTACTGTCCAAGCGAATGACGAGTCCCGGGGAAGAGCTGCAAAATTATGTCCAATACTCCAGTGGTTCATTAGAAAGCGCTAAGAATGATAAACATGGGAGTAGGAGGAGAACACAAGAGACTGGCAGAAAAACTGGATATTCCGGAAGTAATGGAGGCTACAAGGGGGTGGTAAGTGGAAAGACGGCGACAACAGCTACAGCACAGAAAACAAAGGTATATGAAATTAACAGGGGAAGAAGAAGTAATTTTAGGGAACAAACATCGGCAGGTAGGGAGCCTGTAGCCAGGCGTTCGGAGAAAAATGAAACTTTAAAGGTTCCAGTGGAATTACAAGTGCCTAATGGAGTTGCGGATGAAGAAAGTGAAGACAAAGAAGAAGAGGGGAATTATTTCGTGGGATTAATACAAGACGACAAGAAAACATCTGTTGATACTGACTTACCGGACTCAAAGAGGACGTCATGGTTGAAACCAGAGGCCGCAGAATTTGTTCCGGTATCTCCATCTCGGTTCGTGAGGGATCCAGAGCCTGTAACATCATCATCGCCTACGCCGGGATATGAGAAGTCACTTGATGGTGTAGCTTTACCATCGCCAGTAGAAATTAATTTAGTCATTGCACATGCACGTGGACAGCTGGAGTCCAGGGTGGAAAAGGTTGAGGACGTTGTAGTTGCTGAGAGTGGTGAAGGAGTGGAATCGAAGGAAGAGACAGAAGAGCGGTCTGCAGATGCTGCACAGGGAAGTATAGTTGTGGGTGTTAGGGAGACTGAAGAGTCTGAGTTTGCGGATGGACACGAGGATATCCAGGCTGCAAGTATTTCTGAGGTTGCGGATGGACAAGGGGATGTCCTTGCCGCAAGTGTGGTGGAAGGAGATGAGGTAGAAGTTGAGGAGAAATTTGGTGGCAGCGTTGTGGAGTGTGCGAGTGAGAATGATGTAGTGTGTGAAGATGTGCAGACGCCTTCTGTAAGTAGTGTTGAGGATTCCGAAGAAAGAAAAGAAGTTTCAGGTGGACCAGGTGAGCAACTAGAGGAGGACGAGGATGTGCAGTGTTATGATGGTGGTAGTGGACGTGATGGCGATGATGTTGATGATGAACGTGTTGAGGAAAATGAGATTGGAGAAGAGGTTAGTGAAGAAGTTTGTGAAGCGGCTGGTGACGAGTGTGATGAAGAAATTGGTGAGGAGCTGAGGGAACATGTGGTTGAAGATGGATCAAAGGAGCAACTGGAAGATTGTGAGGAGCTGCAGTGTCATGAGGTTGATTTGGATTATGGGGAGAGAAAAGGGGAAATTGTAGAAGAAGAGGAGTTAGATGATGAGGATAATCCAAAGCGGAGTGAAAGGAGCGATGTAAGTTGCCTTGATTCTGATTCAGAGGAAACCAGCCAGTACTGCTCAACACGAGATAATTTCTCAGAGAGTGGTGTCCGAAAGGAACGGGTACCTAAAGTCCATCACAGAAAGATGAGAAGAAGCGGTTAACGGGTAGCGGGTAGATGTTCCCCACACTCCCAGTGGTGTTCATTTATTTCAGGGTTGCGTCCCTGCCCACGCGAGCCTTGGTTTCCTCCATTCATCCTTATTTCTGGAGGGAGCCATGTCCTCACCCTTACTCCTAGCTATTGACCCTTTAATGATCCTTGCCCTTTTCATCTTCCCAATTTTCCTACCCCTACCATTAAAAAAAAAAAATGGAGAAAGTTAGAGAGTTAGAGAATGTTCCCTCAGATTGTCGTGGTCTTGGAGATTGTAATTTCCCCTGTTTTGGTTCTGAAAGTTATGATGGAGAGTGACAACGTGCTGTTGTTTCTGGTTAATGGTTGTAAATCTTGATTGTGGGTTAGTGTAGAGGTCGAGCCATGTCGCATTCCCTGGTGGTTTTGCCTGGTGTTTTTGTTAAGTAAGAGTTGGTAGTGATGTTCGCGGGCCCTCCTTGCGGTCTTCTCTGTCGGGCTATGCGGGGCCGTCCGCCCTATTGTAGGGATGTGGACCAGCCATATGACAAGGATGGAGATGCCTTGTTGATGCATATGGCTGGTCGGTCCAAGAGGTGGACGAGAGGGAGTACGGTCACTGACATACCAAGGTGGGAGATACCTTGTTTGGTCTTAGGACGGGTATGTGAGTGGGATTGGTGGAAGTAGATGATGGTTACCGCGGAGAGTGACGTGTTGGGGCGGTCCCGTGGACTTGGCTTGGCGGAGAGGGGCGCATGGGGATGGCCGCAGTCTTCTGAGCCTCTGTTCTCCTGGGAGCGAGGTCTGCTCTGAACACCAATGTTTAAAAGAGACATTTGGGGTACACTGCAGGGTAACCCCCTGAGTTCAAGTGTGAGGCAACCAAGTTGCCCTTTTGGGGTGGGGATGTGCCGAGTTTTGAAAAAACTCGGCTGTTTTTTATGTTAACGTGGACGGATAGCGCCGAATTAATTAATAAGTATTTGGTTTACCGGCGCTCGTCTTGTTATGCTATCCGCCGTGCCGATTCGCGCGCGCGCTCTGGGACTAGCGCTACGTAACATTTTTGCAGTCGTTGTATAAACCAGTCCGGTAACAGCATTTAACGTAGTAGGTCGTCCGTATTCGCCGGGCAGCTTCGAGTTGGATTTTTGTCTACTATATATAAGTATGCCTAAGTAAAAGCTACGCGACTCTCCGGTAAGTGTGTCTAAGGTATATTACTTATTGTTTAATAAAACTAAATTGTATTTTACTTAATATCAACGCCGATTCTGGGCGATATATATATGAATTGAATTGCCACGTGGCGTGCATCAGGCTAGTTTCTGATTATTCATGTTTCGAATGTTAACGCTGGCTAAGATACAGTATTTTACAGTTTTTGTGCCTGTTTATTTTATTAATTATATTAAAAGGGGGCGTAAGAAAATTATTTTGTGATTTTGTTGAAACGAACGTGCCTCACGAACCTGTTAAAGTTTGCTAGCTCATGTCGAAATTATAGTAAGTGATTAAGTGGTTGACGAACAGTTATGAATTACTATTTATTTGATTCAATGTTTAATATATTTAATATAAAATAATTTATTTAATTCAGAAGGTAGTTTCAATGTATAAGTGAATTTTCTGGAAATTTTAAACTGGGCATGTCGTGATGTGTGAGTTCAGCTGGGTGAATGGGGTGTTGTGATTTATTGAACATGTGAGTATTTACCAATATAATTGTGCAGGGTTTCCGATTAAGTCGTCTATCTGACTCGCTCCAGCGGATGGCCGATCACCTGCCATCCATGAAGTTAATCCAGTAACTTTCCGTTTTGGCTGTCAGGACGAATGGATGGACACACGCTACAAGATCCTCAAGCCTTGTGCTGTAATACCAGGTGACATTTATGCTTTTTTAAAAAATGTTTGTGGCCGCTACACCTTAGATCGAGACATTTCTGGGATGCTCCAGTTAAAGAACTTTGTTGTGCACAAGTCCAGCGGGACATTTGGGTTAAATATTGTCTGTTTCATTTTACAAATGCTTACGCCCCAGAGTAAATGTTGTAAAGGTACTCGCCTTTTACCCTTTTAATTAAATAATACACTCATCATAAAATACTCACCGCTGCCAGAATTTCACTTACCGTCATAGTCCCCATAAAACTTACCTTATTAAATTACCCAGGTCGGCAACATGTTTTTTAGTTTTACATGTAAACTTTGAACACTCTTGCCCTTATAAAAATCGTAACATAATCTCGCTATCTGATTATAATAAAACTTAGAAAATCCCTAAGATCGTTAAACGAGTTGTCAGCACAGAAAACTAGGAAATGGTTTACGGCGAAATAACTACACTAACACATGTTTATAGAAGAATGAAACTTTTAATTACTCTTTTTATTATTTTAAATAAAATACTCTATCATTGATTATTACGTTTTCTTTATATTTAAAATGTTTTACTAATTTTAGTCCAAT
Source organism: Magicicada septendecula (assembly GCA_034769895.1). Classification (NCBI taxonomy): domain Eukaryota; kingdom Metazoa; phylum Arthropoda; class Insecta; order Hemiptera; family Cicadidae; genus Magicicada; species Magicicada septendecula. The sequence continues at coordinate 253,153,055 of CM068369.1, forward strand.
AATTTTGTATAGACTACTACTACATCTTTCTAGTTGAGCCAGTACTTTTGATAACCCATACACACACTCACTCAATTTACATTTCTTTTTAAAACTTCCTATTTTATTAATGAGCTCTTTATTAATTATAATGTTTTGGCCAAATGAAACTGTCTTTACACTTGTAACCTATTTGCGTAATATCCAAATGTTGTACACGATATTGTCCGGAACTGTTGTCACTAATCACTCTCCACTCCAAACACAGTTTATTATTACCTTACGCCATTTACTCGTCACTTTACGGTTTGTACATTTTATATTACTTGGTAGGCCTACTTTTGTATTTTTCGGCCTACCAAGGACTCATCCGAGGCTACCGTTTTTGTTCTGGTAACTGTCTGCTGATTGTCTGACCGCTCAGCCATGAGTTGCAATGGAACTGGCCTTAGTTCGCTAAAGCTGAGCATACAGAGCTGGTCACGTGATCTTGAGTCTGCTCTCCCATTGGTGTTGTTAAAAGAGCGCTATAACTTAGGCATAGGATTTAGCAATATTTTGCCGCCTGGCGCAATGTGTAGTTACATTACTTTTTTTCGTGATTCACGGCTGATGCGAAGTTAGGTGTTATTTCACAATCGGTCTACGTTGCTTGAGTACGGAGACAAAACATAGACGTTTTATTCTGTAATAAACACAGCCTATCTGGTTGACTAACTCGGAGTTCTACAAGGGTGAACAATGACTGCATAGGGAATATTATTTTTAAAAATGTTATCTTGGCCCCACGATTTCGTACCGTTACAATACCCCCCCCCCAATAAGAGATTGAAGGCCGAAGCGTTCAAGCTCTTATTGCCTAATACCTAAGAGGATCATTGAGGATATGGCGCCGCAACCCCCCAGAATACTACTAAAATCATGGGTTCTAACCCCCCTAGTCTGGCGACTGTGGCAGCACCCATCCGATCTTACTGGACTTCTCTGTTCGAGATCCCAACACCGAAACATCGAACAGATACCCGCCCCAGTAGCGCCTGACTTTAAAACATTCAATTAAAAAATCGACAAGCGGCCTTCCATCACTCCATATCCCACAACTGATTTGTTTCCTCTTAGCCGTACTGGTTCATTGACAACGTACTGGCTCATTTTATATTATAGAATATCTCTTAACCCTAGAATATAGTGTTAATAAAACAATATAGGTTTACAATGGTACACATAAATTCCAATCAACTTGAATAATATTTCCCGTACAATATTGCCCTCCAAAATAATACATAGATTCTACAAGGTATCCTTAACAACTATATATGTATAGGACAAAAAATTCATGACACATGAAAAGTCTATATGGACAGTAATATACACATCTTATTTTCCAAACACTATCTCAGCTTTAACGTTCTTTCAGTTTTTTTTTAATTTAAATCAATATTTTAGTCATTATTTTTTTCTCAATTAGCATTTAATTTATAATTCCAATTTGAATTCAAATGAAAATAAAGTTAAGTTCATTATTAAAAATCATCTTTTCTATTAATTTAATTACCAAATTAATTTAATTTTACTTAATTTCTCAAACTCTAAGTTACAGGAATTACCTCATTATTATTTTATCTGTAAAATTTAATTTCAATTCTTTTATGTCACAATAAGATTTTACTCAAGATACTGATTCATCAGGCTACAACAGTTAGCAGCTTCAACACTTGGCTGTAGACATTAGTCAAACCATACAACATACCTGTTTACATAAACACTTGTGTGCCAGACTTGTTTTCATAAACACAGTTATAAACACTCAACATTCTGCTTACCTCACCTCTAACAGCTGTACTGCACTTTTCAATTTTTATAAATCTTATAGTTCACATATTTAACAAAGTCTATTTATTACAGTTCAAACCAAATATAATTTTAATTCACCTTTCAATTACTTTAATAGCATTTTACTAAAAACATTTTAACTTTAGTTATATTATTTAAAACACTTTGAATATAACTGCACAATACAAAATTGGCTTCATTATTACCTCCTGTTCATTATTATTATTAATTGACAACATAAAATAATATTATTAGTAAAGTCAATCAATACACATATGGTTACATGAAACATTTTACAGTACACACACAATTAATTTCACTATAATTCCACTATAATATATTTACAAACCTTCCTCATTATTGATTAAGTTGTATCATGTTTCAATGTCAAAATCATTAAGTTATTACCATGTATTCACATACTTAAACTGTTCCTTCTCCGATTTCTTAATCTAACCTCCATCGTCAAATAGATATCTAACATATTTGTAGACTAAATCATTTTTATCTACCTCGAACTTATTATTATTATTTTCATAAACCATGAACTCTATATCCTTCGTTATACCATTTGTTATGCCATAAAACTTGTCGCTATCAGTTAATTTTGTCCAGTCTCCGTTAGTATTTTTTCTCAACATCAAGTCAGTTATTTTATCATTTGTAACAGTTTTATTCAAATATTCCTCTCTCTCTGTTTCATAATGCAATTCACTTTCTTCATCTCTCTCAATATCTAACACCTGCACCAACATTTCATAACCTCTATTAATCTCAAAAATTTTTATTTCTCTCTCTCTTTCATTACAACACCTCTCATAACCATACTGAACGCTACCATTCCATGCAAAGGGCACCATTAAATATTTATTACCTCTACTGGCTTTACCAGATAAATCACAAAAAATACAGGGACCATCTGAAGACACCTCGTCTTCCATACAAATACAGGAGGAAACTCTGTCCTCATTAAACACCTGTGAAAATTCTGTTTCACCATAAACTTGGGGAACATCTGCCCTTTGCCCATTTAACCTCTCTACACACACACTTATAACCTCATCAACACTTTCTCTGCTCACAACCTTACACTCTAACACCACGTTTTTAATTTCACCACTATTACTTACCGTATCGTTCTTAGATACCCCATTTTCAGCCATATAATCATTATTCTTATTTAATGTTATTTCATCATTATGATTACTTGTAGTACTACCACTTACCTCAGAATTGTAATTACCATCAATATCTTCACTAGTCAACACTACCTCTCCCAATATTTTGTCACTGTTATTTATGAATTCATTATTAGAATTATCGTTATCACTCACCTGGTTAATTATTCCCTCACTATCATTAACAACATTATTATCACTTACCTGTTTTAATTCAACTTCTGAGTTCTCCTTTAATCGGTCTGTCTTTAGTTCCCGCAACCATTCATCCAATATTTTGTCCCTTTCGTCAAACCGTTTATTAATCATATCAAACCACTTAACCATCTCTGTTTTTATAAGGTTCAACATATCACACATATTATCATTAATTACCTCATTATCTGTCACCTGATCGTTTTTATTTTTGTTAACTTGGTCTGTCTCTCTACCTTTATTTATCACCACCACATTATCATCATTATCACTAGGCCAATTTACTGCCTTATTTTCTACCCCTATTACTTCAACTATCTTACCTTTATCATTTGTTATCTTACCCCACTCCTCGTCGGTCATTTCACCTACTTCACCCATATTTATACTCGTACTTCAAAATTTATTTATAAACCCAACATTTACGCTACCAAAACATAACCTAATTTCCACAACGTAATTATATACGATTAATTTTACAAATACGCCGTTACCAAATCCTACTTTCTGTGCTTTAAAACAGGTCTAGCTCCTATAATATTTATACGAACATCCTGGCAGGGTCGTCGTTGTAAAGGTACTCGCCTTTTACCCTTTTAATTAAATAATACACTCATCATAAAATACTCACCGCTGCCAGAATTTCACTTACCGTCATAGTCCCCATAAAACTTACCTTATTAAATTACCCAGGTCGGCAACATGTTTTTTAGTTTTACATGTAAACTTTGAACACTCTTGCCCTTATAAAAATCGTAACCTAATCCCGCTATCTGACCATAATAAAACTCAGAAAATCCCTAAGATCGTTAAAGGAGTTGTCAGCACAGAAAACTAGGAAATGGTTTACGGCGAAATAACTACACTAACACATGTTTATAGAAGAATGAAACTTTTAATTACTCTTTTTATTATTTTAAATAAAATACTCTATCATTGATTATTACGTTTTCTTTATATTTAAAATGTTTTACTAATTTTAGTACAATAATTTTGTATAGACTACTACTACATCTTTCTAGTTGAGCCAGTACTTTTGATAACCCATACACACACTCACTCAATTTACATTTCTTTTTAAAGCTTCCTATTTAATTAATGAGCTCTTTATTAATTATAATGTTTTGGCCAAATGAAACTGTCTTTACACTTGTAACCTATTTGCGTAATATCCAAACGTTGTACACGATATTGTCCGGAACTGTTGTCACTAATCACTCTCCACTCCAAACACAGTTTATTATTACCTTACGCCATTTACTCGTCACTTTACGGTTTGTACATTTTATATTACTTGGTAGGCCTACTTTTGTATTTTTCGGCCTACCAAGGACTCATCCGAGGCTACCGTTTTTGTTCTGGTAACTGTCTGCTGATTGTCTGACCGCTCAGCCATGAGTTGCAATGGAACTGGCCTTAGTTCGCTAAAGCTGAGCATACAGAGCTGGTCACGTGATCTTGAGTCTGCTCTCCCATTGGTGTTGTTAAAAGAGCGCTATAACTTAGGCATAGGATTTAGCAATATTTTGCCGCCTGGCGCAATGTGTAGTTACATTACTTTTTTTCGTGATTCACGGCTGATGCGAAGTTAAGTGTTATTTCACAATCGGTCTACGTTGCTTGAGTACGGAGACAAAACATAGACGTTTTATTCTGCAATAAACACAGCCTATCTGGTTGACTAACTCGGGGTTCTACAAGGGTGAACAATGACTGCATAGGGAATATAATTTTAAAATGTTATCTTGGCCCTACAATTTCGTACCGTTACAATGTAAACTCAGCCAGGGTCATGCATCACCCGATTGGATGTTAGATTTCTGTTACTGTAAATGTGGGCGGCACTGACTTTTACTAAGTTGTATTAGCGTTAATTATGCATGCACGGGTGCCTCTGTACATTGTAGGGGAATTTTTCTTGGTGGTTATATATATTCATTGATTTGGGTATTTGATTTTGTTATTAATTTAAAGGTTTGGGGAGGTGCTTTAACCTGTGGACGTCACCTGTTGGTGCCGTTATCCACAGGTCCATAACATGTCATAGTTTGTTGGATCTGGTCCGGGCGCATGGCCGTGCCTGAGGTCAAGTCGGTTCTTTATGAACACCTCAAGTATGTTTCATCAAATTAAATACATTGATTCTGCTTTTAGGAAATTCATTTTAACGGTTTAAATAATTTTGTAATCACTAAACGTTTGCCATAGTCAGTACATGAATTGTTAAGTTTTCTTTTTGATATTTTATAATAATACTTCACTGATAAATGTTAACGAAATGTAAAAACAAATCAATACCAGTTCTAAGTTATTTTTGGGTGGTTACGTTCCACTGATTTTTGCTCAAAATTTTGTCTTTTTGTAAGAATATAAAAGAAGTGAGCATATGCATTTTATGAAACCCTCCAGCCATGTTGACCTCGTGATGGCACATTTATTATTATTTGGGGGCACAAAATTGATATTTCACGTATATACTTGGTACTTAAGAGCCGTTCTGACTGTTTTGACAATTTGACTTTGGGCTTTCATATACTTAGAATTTTGTTGGGTGTTTCAACTCTGGTATTTTATGATTTGTTATTTGTTTTCGGGTTTGTTAATTGAGAAGCTTTAAAGCTGGCCGGGTACTTGATCTGATTAAGGTGGTTTGAGGGTGGTACGATGACAATATATATATGCTGTCTACCAGGTGGACACGTGTCTGTGTGGTATTTATATGTGTATATATATATATATATGTTTCCTATGTGTATCTATGTCAATTATATGTTGTGTGTCATGCATTTACGAGATTATTAAATTGTTTATACATTCTGTTTTATATATATATATATATTCAATCACTTTCTGCTACAGTCCGATTCTTGATGTATATAATACATTTAATATTTATAAATAAATTTACTTGAAGATATACCTTTTGGGTACAAGATAGTACCCGAAACATGCTCCTAATAAGGAAAAAAAGGTATATCTTGAAGTAAATTTATTTATAAATATTAAATGTAATATATATATATCATGTTCATGGTTATGTTGCTTACTGGGAGGGTCGATGCTATGCGCCGTTCTTAAATCACTTAGAGACACATATATACTGCTCAGTAATTTAACGTCAATTATTTGGAGATGCATATGTATAGTATTGAGTTATAATAACGATTTTGAGCTATTCTTATGAAGGTGAAAACACTTGTAATCATAACTTAATTGTATGAAGATGCAGATATGTACACATGCATACTATTGAATCCTATTAATGAATTTGATTTACTATTCTGATTATGTAAGATTAACTTTAATTATTTGAAGGCGCATATATATACTGGCGAAATAATTGTACGAAGAAAAAAGATTCTAATAAACTTGTTATTGTTGTCTTAAAGCAGATGGCCCCTCTTTAAAAAAAAAAAAAAAAAAAAAAAAAAAAAAGGTATTTTTGAGATTATTTCACGAGGCATAAAAAAATTGAAAGAGGGGTTACAAATGGTAGCAGAGCATGGATCATTCTAGGGTCGAACCCTTGGATCCTTTGGTGTGACGGGGCTTGCAGACTCGGGAATAGTTCCGGCAAATTGGAACTTTAAATATTTTGTTTAAATTAACATCTCTGCTTCTATCATATGGAGTATATTATGTGAATGAATAATTGTTAATTGATTTTGTATTGTAAACCTGGTGCCGCCACGTGGCATGCGTTTGTAGTTGGGTTTTTGTTGTTGAGACTGGACCTTACCGGAGATCACGTGGGGATGGGCTCCCTTATTTATAGTATGGAAGTAATAGCGCGTGCGGTTAGCTGGATGCGGTATGGTCCGACTGGAAGTCGGTACCGTCCGACTGAAATTGTGGTAATGTCTTGGTTGAAATGTTATATGTTGTGGTAGGTGTTCGGTGGTGTGGATTGTATGTGGGTGTTAGTGTCTGATGTCGTTTCTTCTTTTGAGTCTGGTGGCTGACGGAGAGTTGGTTCTGGAGCGGGTCAGGTGTTCGCAGCGCTAGAGAACCCGGGGGTCCACTTGATGGAAGAGAGAGTACTCAAGTTTTTCCTTTTGTAAGTCATGTTTTTGTGTTAGGTGTTTCGTGGGAATTTATGTTTGTTGTTGTGTGTTTTGAATTGTGCAATTCTGGCGGGGGTATGCTACCAGAAATTGCCCCACCCTCTTTCAGGAGTTCTCCAGAAACTTTCAGTGTTAGATGGAATAGATGAGGAGCAGTTGCTGGTTTTCTTAGACCTTGTCCTGCAGTTGGCAGATTTCCCGGGGGTGACCGATGGGGAGGTCTTGTTCCTTATATACCCGTATTGCCGGGGTCCATTGGCAGGGCTGGTCACAAACACTCTGCGTCGGGGCGGCAGTGTTGACGCTTTCCATGGGGAAGTGTTGGACTTCTTCATACCCCGTCGACGACGATCCCAGCTTAAGCAGGATTTATTCTATCGCCTACAGGCCAACGGAGAGGCATTGGGGGACTACGTGCACGATGTAAGGAAGGCTGTCCGGGTATTAAGGTTGGGATTGCCCGAGAGGGAGGTAATACAAGCAATTCTTGAAGGACTGAATCCCCAAGAGAGATCCCGGCTGGTCTTCGCAGATCCTCCACGTTGTTTCGCGGATCTGGACCGGTTGTGTCTGGTTTCTATTACTGTCCAAGCGAATGACGAGTCCCGGGGAAGAGCTGCAAAATTATGTCCAATACTCCAGTGGTTCATTAGAAAGAGCTAAGAATGATAAACATGGGAGTAGGAGGAGAACACAAGAGACTGGCAGAAAAACTGGATATTCCGGAAGTAATGGAGGCTACAAGGGGGTGGTAAGTGGAAAGACGGCGACAACAGCTACAGCACAGAAAACAAAGATATATGAAATTAACAGGGGAAGAAGAAGTTATTTTAGGAAACAAACATCGGCAGGTAGGGAGCCAGTAGCCAGGCGTTCGGAGAAAAAGGAAACTTTAAAGGTTCCAGTGGAATTACAAGTGCCTAATGGAGTTGCGGATGAAGAAAGTGAAGAGAAAGAAGAAGAGGGGAAATATTTTGTGGGATTAATACGAGACGACAAGAAAACATCTGTTGATACTGAATTACCGGACTCAAAGAGGACGTCATGGTTGAATCCAGAGGCCGCAGAATTTGTTCCGGTATCTCCATCTCGGTTCGTGAGGGATCCAGAGCCTGTAACATCATCATCGCCTACGTCGGGATATGAGAAGTCACTTAATGGTGTAGCTTTACCATCGCCAGTAGAAATTAATTTAGTCATTGCACATGCACCTGGACAGCTGGAGTCCAGGGTGGAAAAGGTTGAGGACGTTGTAGTTGCTGAGAGTAGTGAAGGAGTGGAATCGAAGGGAGAGGCAGAAGAGCGGTCTGCAGATGCTGCACAGGGAAGTATAGTTGTGGGTGTTAGGGAGACTGAAGAGTCTGAGTTTGCGGATGGACACGGGGATGTCCAGGCTGCAAGTGTTTCTGAGGTTGCGGATGGACAAGGGGATGTCCTTGCCGCAAGTGTGGTGGAAGGAGATGAGGTAGAAGTTGAGGAGAAATTTGGTGGCAGCGTTGTGGAGTGTGCGAGTGAGAATGATGTAGTGTGTGAAGATGTGCAGACGCCTTCTCTAAGTAGTGTTGAGGATTCCGAAGAACGAAAAGAAGTTTCAGGTGGACCAGGTGAGCAACTAGAGGAGGACGAGGATGTGCAGTGTTATGATGGTGGTAGTGGACGTGATGGCGATGATGTTGATGATGAACGTGTTGAGGAAAATGAGATTGGAGAAGAGGTTAGTGAAGAAGTTTGTGAAGCGGCTGGTGATGAGTGTGATGAAGAAATTGGTGAGGAGCTGAGGGAACATGTGGTTGAAGATGGATCAAAGGAGCAACTGGAAGATGGTGTAGAGCTGCAGTGTCATGAGGTTGATTTGGATTATGGGGAGAGAAAAGGGGAAATTGTAGAAGAAGAGGAGTTAGATGATGAGGATAATCCAAAGCGGAGTGAAAGGAGCGATGTAAGTTGCCTTGATTCTGATTCAGAGGAAACCAGCCAGTACTGCTCAACAAGAGATAATTTCTCAGAGAGTGGTGTCCGTAAGGAACGGGTACCTAAAGTCCATCACAGAAAGATGAGAAGAAGCGGTTAACGGGTAGCTGGTAGATGTTCCCCAAACTCCCAGTGGTGTTCATTTATTTCAGGGTTGCGTCCCTTCCCACGCGAGCCTTGGTTTCCTCCATTCATCCTTATTTCCGGAGGGAGCCATGTCCTCACCCTTACTCCTAGCTATTGACACTTTAATGATCCTTGCCCTTTTCATCTTCCCAATTTTCATACCCCTACCATTACAAAAAAAAAAAGGAGAAAGTTAGAGAGTTAGAGAATGTTTCCTCAGATTGTCGTGGTCTTGGAGATTGTAAGTTCCCCTGTTTTTGTTCTGAAAGTTATGATGAAGAGTGACAACGTGCTGTTGTTTCTGGTTAATGGTTGTAAATCCTGATTGTGGGTTAGTGTAGAAGTCGAGCCATGCCGCATTCCCTGGTTGTTTTGCCTGGTGTTTTTGTTAAGAAAGAGTTGGTAGTGATGTTCGCGGGCCCTCCTTGCGGTCTTCTCTGTCGGGCTATGCGGGGCCGTCCGCCCTATTGTAGGGATGTGGACCAGCCATATGGCAAGGATGGAGATGCCTTGTTGATGCATATGGGTGGTCGGTCCAAGAGGTGGACGAGAGGGAGTACGGTCACTGACATACCAAGGTGGGAGATACCATGTTTGATCTTAGGACGGGTATGTGAGTGGGACCGGTGGAAGTAGATGATGGTTACCGCGGAGGGTGACGTGTTGGGGCGGTCCCGTGGGCTTGGCTTGGCGGAGAGGGGCGCATGGGGATGGCCGCAGTCTTCTGAGCCTCTGTTCTCCTGGGAGCGAGGTCTGCTCTGAACACCAATGAATGACCGGGGTTTTAAAGAGACATTTGGGGTACACTGCAGGGTACCCCCCTGAGTTCAAGTGTGAGGCAACCAAGTTTGCACTTTTGGGGTGGGGGTGTGACGAGTTTTTAAAAAACTCGGCTGTTTTTTATGTTAACGAGGACGGACAGCGCCGAATTAATTAATTAAGTATTTGGCTTACCGGCGCTCGTCTTGTTATGCTATCCGCCGTGCCGATTCGCGCGCGCGTTCTGGGACTAGCGCTACGTAATATTTTTGCAGTCGTTGTATAAACCAGTCCGGTAACAGCATTCAACGTAGTAGGTCGTCCGTATTCGCCGGGCAGCTTCGAGTTGGATTTTTGTCTACTATATATAACTATGCCTAAGTAAAAGCTACGCGACTCTCCGGTAAGTGTGTCTAAAGTATATTACTTATTGTTTAATAAAACTAAATTGTATTTTACTTAATATCAACGCCGATATGAATTGATTTGCCACGTGGCGTGCATCAGGATAATTTCTGATTATTCATGTTTCGAATGTTAACGCTGGCTAAGATACAGTATTTTACAGTTTTTGTGCCTTTTTATTTTATTAATTATATTAAAAGGGGGCGTAAGAAAATTATTTTGTGATTTTGTTGAAACGAACGTGCCTCACGAACCTGTTAAAGTTTGCTAGCTCATGTCGAAATTATAGTAAGTGATTAAGTGGTTGACGAACAGTTATAAATTACTATTTATTTGACTCAATGTTTAATATATTTAATATAAAATAATTTATTTAATTCAGAAGGTAGTTTCAATGTATAAGCGAATTTTCTCGAAATTTTAAACTGGGCATGTCGTGATGTGTGAGTTCAGCTGGGTGAATGGGGTGTTGTGATTTATTGAACATGTGAGTAATTACCAATATAATTGTGCAGGGTTTCCGATTAAGTCGTCTATCTGACTCGCTCCAGCGGATGGCCGATCACCTGCCATCCATGAAGTTAATCCAGTAACTTTCCGTTTTGGCTGTCAGGACGAATGGACGGACACACGCTACAAGATCCTCAAGCCTTGTGCTGTAATACCAGGTGACATTTATGCTTTTTTTAAAAATGTTTGTGGCCGTTACACCTTAGATCGAGATATTTCTGGGATGCTCCAGTTAAAGAAATTTGTTGTGCACAAGTCCAGCGGGACATTTGGATTAAATATTGTCTGTTTCATTGTACAAATGCTTACGCCCCAGAGTAAATGTAAACCCAGCCAGGGTCATGCATCACCCGATTGGATGTTAGATTTCTGTTACTGTAAATGTGGGCGGCACTGACTTTTACTAAGTTGTATTAGCGTTAATTATGCATGCACGGGTGCCTCTGTACCTTGTAGGGGAATTTTTCTTGGTGGTTATATATATTCATTTATTTGGGTATTTGTTTTTGTTATTAATTTAAAGGTTTGGGGAGGTGCGTTTACCTGTAGACGTCACCTGTTGGTGCCGTTATCCACAGGTCCATAACATGTCATAATTTGTTGGATCTGGTCCGGGCGCATGGCCGTGCCTGAGGTCAAGTCGGTTCTTTATGAACACCTCAAGTATGTTTCATCAAATTAAATCCATTGATTCTGCTTTTAGGAAATTCATTTTAACGGTTTAAGTAATTTTGTAATCACTAAACTTTTGCCATAGCCAGTACATGAATTGTTAAGTTTTCTTTTTGATATTTCATAATAATAGTAGGGTAAGAATGAGAGTTCTAACGCGGAAGTGACGTCACAGCCCCCCTTTTGGCGCGAAATTCAAAAATCGTGGTGGTGGGGGTTGACTTCCTTTGCAGTGTGTCGTCGTGTGCAGAGGTTAGGATTGACCGGGGGGGTAGTGGTGTGTCCCACGTGACCTCTGTGGGCGTACCGAAGTTGTCGGCCATGTTGTCGGCATTCGGCCATGTTGTCGTCGTCGTCCATTTTGTGGGGTTATGTGTGCGTTGATTGGCGGAGGCGTGGCCGCTGTTCGCCGTTCGCGGTTCGCTGTCCGGCGGGGGCTTGGCCGCGGCCTGGTCGTGGCTTGACCGCCGCCAGGAGTGGTGGGGTCGTCGTCCATTTTGTCGGCGGTGTAGCGGCCATGTTGGGAAAGCGGGGATGTTGTCGGGTTGTGCACGTGTGCTGGTTATGGTTGGGCCACGTTGCCGCTTCGTGGTGTGTTATAGTGTATGGGTTTGGATATATACTGTGTTTTTCCGGAAGGGTAGCCATGTTGGAAAAGCGTCGACGTTGTCAACTTGTGTGTGCTGGTTTATCGTCGGCCACGTTGTCGGCTCGTGCATGTGTTATAGTGTACGGGTTTTGGATATATTTACACTGCCACCATTGTCCGGATATCGTCGATGTGAAGAGGTGAATTGCATTGTTGCCAACTGTATATTTGAATGTGTGTTACCTTTGTGGTAAGTATATATTGTAAAAATAAAAAATAGTGTACGGGTTTTGGATATATTTACACTGCCACCATTGTCCGGATATCGTCGATGTGAAGAGGTGAATTGCATTGTTGCCAACTGTATATTTGAATGTGTGTTACCTTTGTGGTAAGTATATATTGTAAAAATAAAAAATATGCACATCATCAGTGTGAAATTCTTGTTGACACTGTCCTTCGGTGCAAAATTTAAAATCATTTCACTTGTAAATATTGAACATATGCATTTATGCATAGATAATTATTACTATAGTAATATATATTGCACGAACGTAAAAAAAATGTGTAGTGTTGTGTACATGTAAGAAATACACATGATATGCACTGCATAATTGAATGTCTAGTTGTAATGAATTGGCTTCGGCTATCTGAGCATAATATGTACACATGCTGGTGATGATGTAATCAATCCATCTGTGTGCCCATCTGTTACCAAAGCGTGAGAACGAAGGCTTTATTAGTCGTACATAATTTGAAGAACGCGAGTCGTTGGTGATGTAATATTATTAATTGGGCTCCAGCTGTCTGTGCATTTGTTAACGTTGTGTGCGTGTGCGTGTGCTTACATCCATTTGTTTAATAACAGAACCCCAGCCGTTGATTCAGTAATGAATAATAATTGGCTTCGGCTATCTGAGCACATGTACACATGCTGGTGATGATGTAATTGTCTAGCCATCTGTTACCAAAGCGTGAGAGCTGAGGCTTTATTAGTCGTACATAATTTGAAGAACGCGAGTCGTTGGTGATGTAATATTATTAATTGGGCTCCAGCTGTCTGTGCATTTGTTAACGTTGTGTGTGTGTGTGTGTGTGTGTGTGTGTGTGTGTGTGTGTGTGTGTGTGTGTGTGTGTGTGTGTGTGTGTGTGTGTGTGTGTGTGTGTGTGTGAACGAAGTGATGACCGTACATAAATTATTGTGTGAAACAGAAAGCCAAGCTAAGTGATTGTCCTTGACTGCACGTGTAGCAGCTCTAGGTTTTTTTGTCGTCGAAACAGAAAGCCAAGCTAAATGGTTGTCCTTGACTGCACGTGTAGCAGCTCTGGTTGATACCAGCTGCTTTCGCGTTCATCCTTGAGATAGCGTATATATACGCTGTACGAATTGCTCACATCATCACATTGTTCGACGAGACTTACGTTCAGTAAAACTTAACTAGAACTCGTACAGAGTGAGTTTCAGTTTTAAATAATTTTCATTTTTAAATAATGTTTTAATTTCGTTCGACAAGATTCACATTCAGTCGTACAGAGTGAGTTTCATTTTTAAATAATTTTCATTTTTAAATAATTTTTTAATTTCGTTCGACGAGATTCACATTCAGTAACTCAACTAGAACTCGTACAAGGTAAGGTTCATTTTTAAATAATTTTTTAATTTCTAAAGTATAATATAATCAAGCAATTCTCAACTAGAACTCGTACAAGGTAAGTTTCATTTTTAAATAATTTTGTAATTTCTAAAGTATAATATAATCAAGCAATTATTGTTTATTAATATTGATTTTTAAATTAGTTGTATGTAATAACACATGAATGCACATTGTGCAACATTCGTTCTAGCTTGTACATTGAGTGATGATTAGTGTTAATCTTTCAAGGATTTGTGAAATAAATATAGAATAAAAATGTTAAAGCAATACTATTTAATTAAAATACATGTAATCAAAATATATTACAATTTAAAATACATATTATGTAATAGTAAACAGTGGTGACAAGTACAAAATACATAATATGTAAACATATACAATATGACATTTGTGTACAATATTCATCTAAATAAACTAATTACAAATTAAAATATGTAAACGTACACAGTAGTGACAACAAATTAATATGTAAACATGTGTGACAATTGTGTATGAATTACAACTAAGTAAAACTAATAATTAAGAGTTACAATAAATAAGTCCGATATGTTATGTCAAATATGTACAAAAAAATACACACACACACAGTAGTGACAATTATAAAAATACAATTGTATACAATTATATTATGTGTAAGCAAATTAGATTTTAATTTACAAATTCATTACGCATAATAATTTATTTGTAATTGTTTTAATAATTGTTTTGAATTACATCAAAATAAAATTAGTGTAAGCACATTATATTTACTATTTGTACACGTGTGCAATGACAATTATGAACAAATATATTTGTTAATTTTGAAGATGTCTATCCAGGCTTACTCTAAAATGTACACCACGTAAGCCTTGTTTTATTACCTAGATATACAGTAAGTACATTGATAATTAAATATAATTAAATTAAATGAAACATATGTGTAAGCACAATATATTATAAGTTAAAATACAACTAAGTACATGTTAATATATATATAATCGTACGTGCAGCTAATGACAATTATGTGTATTTACAATGAAAATTATACATGGTAAGTGAGTATGTCCATTCGGTCTTACTGTACAATTTCTACTATGTACGCTCTATCCTTTTCTCCACGAAAAATTAGATGCAGTGAACACGGTACTAAATCTTTTAATTCGTCATCTTCGAAAACGCCCGCGTATCTTTTAGGTAGATATACGCGATATTTTAGTTTAGGGTCTTTATAATCTTGGAGAGTGACGAGTACGGCTTTCCCGTACTTTGCGTCTATATTCTGCATTTCTTCTATCGGATATTTTACGCCGATTATTAATTCTTTTATTTTTTTATATTCAATTGCGCTAATAGTTGCAAATTTTTCAGTGAATGATGCCATTTTAAAATAAAGAATTTTATATTTGTCTCACGCGTCTCTCAAGGACTGAACGAATAACGCTCGCGCACAGCGGAATAAATAGGGAGGTAGTTGTGGAGGTGGAACCGGATAGGGGGAACTACATAACGTACAGTAAGCGTTTATTTTTAACCGTGTGAACAGGATACGACTTGACTTCTCACGGCTCGATGGGTAGGCGGGGAAGAGGAGACGAGTCGGTTATTTTTTTTTTATGAATAGACAGAATGATGTAATTAACAGCACTCATGCGTGTTAGAACATGTCGGTGAAGCTAATTTTTTTTATATGACTATACAGGGTGATGTAATCGTCAGAAAGGTTAATTTGTTTTACGTAAGCGCTAAACAATAATGTTTTCAATTAGTAATTTATCAGAAACATATTGATTACTCTAAAATCTGATACAACCCACTCGCGTAAAGCGTGTACTCTAGTATTTGTACATATTTCTGGAAGTAAGTGGTGCGCGAGACAGGCTGTTCCATGTATTGATTGTAATTGATCGAGTTTGGGACAACCGAAATCTTCTAAATTTATAATATTAAAATGCACGATACGCTTCTGTAGAAATTTTTTTTTTTGCAATCCTTTTACGAACACAAATTTAAAAGGAAATGTATATTTTTCTAATATCGGTACAAGATGTTCATACGATGTGTCCCCGTCCGTCCACGCTAGTCCATGATAATGGTCTGTTAACCATCTGTTTGTCCTCACATGTTTATGATTCGAAACAATCATGTTTGCAGGAGGTGTAAATATCCAATGTCTGCTGGCAAATGCAGTGACATCCATAATGGCTAGTCCCTTAACGAGTTCGTTTCCATCGTTGTCGATGAAACAGTGAAAGTCAAGTATGACTGCTAGATTATCCTCGCACATCCTTTTTTCGTTATAAACAACGTGTTTGGTGTTACTAAGAACGCTGCAGATCCGTCCGTCTTACGGAACAGACACGTTGTATGTTGTGAAACGCTCGTAAAGAATTTTTTCGGAACGTTTATTTTGTACCTTATATTTTCGTCACGGATCAGTGCAACAAATTTACAGGTCAAAATGTTGTATACAAAAATTTCTATAGGGTATAGTATTGTGTGCTTTAATTTACTACAGCGTATGTACTGGTACGGAGATAACAGCTCCATGCGTCCGTCTTCAACGTGTGCTGTTCAAACACTGAGGTATGCGATATTAGTGGACTTGGATTAAACACTTTTGTCACGACAGCATATATTTTCAAACCTTGTGTTCACTAATCGATTAAATTAAAGCGTGAAAACGAACTAGAAATACGCTCTCATGTAAGCGGTGCATGTGGTTCTACATAAGGGACAAGTATGTAGGGTTATGGCGCAATTCACACATGTGATAAAATGTCGACAGGGAATAAGTACAACTTCCACGTTTTGTGCGTAACAGACTTTGCACATTGTATCACGATTTGAGCTTCCTTCTACGTTTCTTATATTCTCCTTGATCGTGTCGACGCGTTGTTCGTTCTCTGCTGTCGCTACTGCTGTTGGTGCTTGCGCTTCGGTAACGATACCCAGTGCCTTGATGATAAAATTTTTATCTTTCATTAACATTACGTAAGAGCACGCGGGGAAATGACGTGCGTGTTCCATCCAAGCATATTCTCCACGTTCCCATTTGTTTAATCCGCCTCCACAGCAAAAACAAATCACTCTATCGTTGCATCCAGTGTAAAAGAAACCCGCTTCTGATAATTCTTTAGGTGTTATCGTTAACGATACAGGCCATTCTTTAAAACTCTTTAAACGGTTTTCCAAGCTTCTGTAACGCGGGTACGGAGATATGATTTTTTGAATTAAGATGACTTGCACTTCTTTATCGTCTGGTGATAAGGACTTTATTGTTGTTGCCGTCGCTTCACCGCATTGTTTGAAATAGCGGTCGTTCTTGGGTTTGGTATCATCATCATCGAAATCGTGTGAAAGCATCTTGTGCGTCCTCTCGCGAGTCGTGTTGATGAAACACTGAGCAAAAAAAAAAAATAGGAAGAAGAGGATAATCGTTTCCCCCTCCACAAAATAAAATACATGAAAAATGATTACATTTTTTTTAATAAAAAAAATTACATGTAAGTCATACATTACATTCTATTTACAGCAAATACATGAAAATTGATTACATTTTTTAAAATAAAAAATCGCATACATGTAATGCACACATTACATTCTAAAAAGCAACATTATATTTACAGCAAAAAAAACAATAATTTATAGTAAATGTTTAATTATGTCTGCGCACTGTGTTGGATAACGGAGTGTACACGTTGAGCGAATCATGCAGTATCAAGCAGTAGGCCGCGGTCTGAGCGGGGAAATTGCTCGATGACTCGAATTCCAATCTGACGTCGACTGGTGAAGACTTGAGCGACTCATCCTGTCTGCTACAATCGAAGACGAATAACGGTGCTTTTGCTATGAACTCAGTAGGTGTTAGAAGTACGTTGGGTTGACTTCTGTGGTAGTACGACTTTTGAAATCGTGTATACATGTCGTACAGCAATGCATAACTTCCGTTATCGATATCCAGGTTCAGGTTATCGTACGGGTAGTATTTGTCGTTCAGAAAGAGTCTCGCATTTGTCACATTGCAATGATCGAATTCGCCGGCATGTTTTTTCAGATTATTCTTTCTGCTGTCACGTACCGTGGTTTCTCCAGTTGTGTAGTTGTTTTCACTGTCCAAGTCTGTCTGTCAATCGTTGGTAAAACCGGGTACTCGTGCAGTTCCCAACTACGAAACGGTAAGAATAGTGGTAGGTCTTTGCGTATGATATCCAATAATCGTATCCGTACTTCGTTGTTCACGTACACGAACGGAATCATCCAAGAGATTTTGGTTAGTTCTATATCAGCGTTAGCGGGTGCATCCGTAGACGAGAACAGAGCGTTAACGTCAGTGGAAGTGCGTAATAGTATCAGTTCTTGTTTCATGTTTAAAATAACATGTGTGAAATCCTCAGCAAATCCCATCAGCATCCTCAACGGTATGCAAAAGTTGAATTCATTATTTTTACCGGATGGTGTTAGCTCGTCAGCTGTAGGAGCAACCCAGCCGGCATTTTGCATCGAAACAATGTCCTGCTTGCTGGCAGATAGTATGGTTTTAATAGTGGACGTGATGCCGACACTCTTGGTACGATCTACTTCCACACCGGCCAATTCGTAACGGATTTCTTCGAAAAGAAACGCGATCGCATTGTTGATCATTTTCACGTTCACATTACCGGTGTCAGTGGTTTTTTTGCTCAACTTGCCTTCAACGTACAGGAAACTTTCCATCGGTAAAGTGAAGACTTCCTGTTGCAGGATAGGTATGCGTATCTCATCATTATTTCCATATCGTGACGCCGACGCGTACGGTGCATGAGGATGATATTCGTAATGTGTGATGTTGTCTTCAAAGAACGGTCGACGTTCAACCGATAAGACTATACCGCTGTCCGTCATGTTACTTGTTTCTCTTAAGTTTGAATCCTAGTGAAATCAGGTAGCGTCGGTTAGTTGCTGTTAATCGTGTCAACGACGAACGTCTACTGATACATTTTCCAAAAGTGTTGTCCTCTTTTATCTTGCAGTGCGAGCCGTCGCTACCTCCGCTCTTCATCATCATGGAGGTTTCGGTGAAATAAATTCCCATGATTACTACACACGTTTCAAATGTATACGTGCAGTGATGACTTCCCCTTGAAAATTCACAATATCACCGTCCTGATCGTGTACGGACACTGTAATGTTACGCAAGTGTAGTACGTTAAGCGGAAAATAAATGACGTTTTTAGGCGTTTCGACTATCTTGAACCGTTGGATAGAACGAGTGCAATATATGCTCGTTTCGACCCGCCTTGTATGAACCTTGAACAGCGTTACACCTTATCTCCAAAACGTTCACTTTGTTAATGTTCACAGGCGCGTCCGACGTGTGTAATATATACGCTTCTAACTTGCGGCTCTTGGAAAAACCCAACATGGTACCGATCGTGTGTTCTGTACATCCGAAAT
This sequence comes from Magicicada septendecula, assembly GCA_034769895.1. Taxonomy (NCBI): domain Eukaryota; kingdom Metazoa; phylum Arthropoda; class Insecta; order Hemiptera; family Cicadidae; genus Magicicada; species Magicicada septendecula. Next base: position 253,172,403 of record CM068369.1, read on the forward strand.
CGATATCGTATGAACAATAAATTTCACATTTCAATGTGTTGTTGTTGGCCCGTAGAGAAAATTTCGGGTCTGCTAGTTCTTTTTTCAGGTACGTTTCAATATCACTGATTTCATACACACCGGTCGGTATATTGACAGGGTCTAACGTTTTACGTGCTCCCTTTAGTACGGGAAAGACATTGTTTCTTCCACTCTCCACGTTCGGTATAGAGTTGTACGTGGTAAAGTCCAGCAGTCCTGCGTACCATTCACCGTCCGTCAATTCAAGCGGTGGAAAAAAGTCACAAACCAGTGCGCTCGGATCAGTTCCTGTGACGGTGACCGTAAGCGAAGACATCTTGTAGTTTACTGATCGTTCGATGTCAAAAACTCTAAACATAAATGTCCGCAGATGACTGTATCCGACGGCTGTTTTCGCATGTAATTGTAATGAACATCGGTCACGTTCGATCCAAAGTACGGTATTAGCTCGACAGGAGGACGTAGATTGCCGAATCCATCAAAGTACCAGACTCTGTCGCCTTGCTTCTTGTAGCATACCCAGTGCGTGCCTGGTCCGCTAGCGTCGTCCAGATTCACGATCGCACTTTCGTTCACCCACGGTGATGTACTAGGAAGTGCGTCGCGCATGTACACATCTCTGAAATAGGGTATACGCAATCGTTTCGTGTACTCATAAAGATCGTGATCGGATAATGGACGCACGGGTATTTTGATTAGTTTTTTCGGTACGGTCGAAGATAGAGTCCTGAAGCCTTTTTACCACCCCTCCTTCTTCGTCGTTTTCCTGTCCCTGTTGTCGTCGTCCTCCTCCTCTTCCTGATTATCGTGCGTCGAACCGGCTTGCGTCGTCTGGTGCGACGTCGACCTTTACGCACACCACCACCACCACTACAGCATAGCCCGCTGCCTAACGCAGATTTCGCCTTCATCGCTGCTGCTACGGCTGCCGCGTACGCTCTTTCACTGATGCCTGAATTCAAAGCTTTAACTCGTTCCCACGCTTTACCGGCTAGCACACGATCCGCTATACCTCGTCGTTCGTTGTCCTTGTACTTGCTGTAAGCGATATCGTGTTCGCGACAGGCTTCGTCCAACTCGTTGATTCCTCGATCACCACGACTCAATCTCTCCTCTAGTTTCGTTCCTGGTCCACAGAATCTGTAGCCAGGCAGATGTAGTTCTACCGGTAATACGTCCACCGCTCGATTGATCAGTGTAGGTACTGACTTCGCGACGAATGGTACCGCGCTTTTAACTATTTTTCCGATAAGACCACGCCCCCCTTTTTTTATCAACACGGCTACGTAGTTCATACATGACTACTGTTTCGATTGCTCTCGATAAAGAGATCTCCAATCTTGCTCGTCGTTGGATTTGTCCAGATCACTAATCAACACGTTCGTCTCCGTCTTGTTCATAAGTAGTAAGTCTGCCTCTTCGGCACCAAGTGAAGTACGCGCTGCGCGTGTATGCAATTTATAGATATACGATACCACTTTCTCCCGCTTCACGTCCTCCAATTGACGTGCGTTCACTGCATCTGCGGCCCGTGCGCCACCATCGCCAACGTTTAGAATGGTTTTTCCTTGTGCGTTAAAATAAGCATCGTTTACCGCGGTGATCGTGTGTCGGTTCAAAAATTCCAAATTCACTGCGTCCTTGTTGTTCATGGGTGGAGCTAACTGTGTTATCCGCATATTGCCGACCATTAGGTTAGAGTTCGTATCCTTCGGTATGATCTTCGAGTCCACGTATATTTTGGTCGCAGCGTCTCTCGCACGAATCAGTTCCCTCAGAGACTGTATGCGATGGTCCCGTGCGTCGACGACAGCCCCGTTCTTCTTGTTCGGTACCAACTGTGTGAAACGTAAGCACGAGTAGTCTACGTACTGCTTGTTGACGGCGTCCCCGAGATCGACAGGAGCGCCGACGTTGACGAGCTTACGACCTTTCGCATCTATTCCTTGCGCCGCCGACGGATCGCCAGATAACAGACAATGGTCACGCACAAAGCGCAGTGGAACGGCATCGCTATCATCGCGCGGTTCGCCCAAATTATGTATTTTTTTCCCACTACGTCGAAGTGTCCGTCCTCGGTCATTGTGATACCAATATCCTCTCGCAGACTGCGTCGCGTCTCTCTTCGCGCTCTGACAGCGCTCTGGTGTCTGCCAAACTTGTCGACACTCATCTCGTGAATGATGCGTCTCGTTCGTTGTGCACGGTATTTATACGTATTCACGTAATAAATCGATTAGTTTTGATACGATCGTACTGTCTATGCATTTTATTCCGACAACGGAGAGTCCGTCGTTATGTTTTCCTTTTACAATCGTATCTAGAAATTCATCGTACACGTATACGTGTGTGTCTTTGAAGAAATAAATTTTTCCGTCGATGTATCGGAACGCACTATCAACGGCTTCTGGTAAGCCGACAAAACGATCTTTAACATATCCATGTTTCTTGATCGTGAACGTGCACTCGTCTATCTCGCCGTAATACATATCGTTGTACAACAGAAGAGTTCGACCCGTGTACGTGTGTATTGCAGCGTTTATTTTCATCATCGTGCGAACACCGAGCGTTGTGATTGAACGCGGATACCCGTTCACTGGCTGCAGACTGTGTATATCAAACGTGTAAACATAGTTGTCTATGAAAAGCACCACTTCTTCGGTCTGCGGTCTCTGGTACATCGCCGAAACGTTGGTGAACGTCAGCGGTAAGAAAGTCAACCAATCCGTCAACAGAAGCGGACTCCCACCCGTTCGCTTCGACTCGAGATCCAATGTCCACAAAAAGTTATCGTGCACAATATACAGATGTCTGTTGATTATTAAAACTTGGTTAACGTTCTTTAGTCGACATAAATCCGTTGTCGTCCGCACGGTCTCGTTCGTTGTCGGTGTCGTCGTCGTCGTTGACGTCGTCGTCGACGTTGACGTTGTCGTCGTCGTTGTAGCGGGCGGCGGCGGTGGCGGCGGCTTCCCGTACAAGCGTTGAATGCCTCTTATATCGTCGTCTCTCCGGTCGAACGGTCCGTCCGAGCGTGGTACGTAGAACGGGTACATGATCGAATCCCTCTCGAGGGAATGTGACAGTCCTAACGCGTGTCCGATTTCATGCGTTAGCACCTGAAGAAAACTGGTCTGATCGCCGGTATTTCGGTTGCGTTCGTATAATTCCACGATTCGTAGTAGTCCATATGTATTTCAGTAGTGTTATACGGTAAATCGGGCGGGTAGTAAGCGTGAGCGAGTATACCTCCTCGTCCGTCCAAATCGTACCCACATATCGTGCACCTGGAAGTCAGACACCTGTGTTTAAAATATTTCATAGCGATGACCATGTCTGCGTTTATGTCGTTGGGTCGATATTCGAATTCCAGATTTGAATGTTTCTGCCACACAGCGAACGCTTGTCGCGACGCTTCTATAGCGCTGGCGCTACCGTGAAAGAATCGCCACGACAGACGTTTCTTGGCCCACGGTGTTCGTAAGGTGTACGACACGAAATCTTCGTTACCGCATCTCCGCGCACGCATCAGATTCATCGTTTCATTGTTCAATTCTCCATTTACGGTTAAATTGTAATTCACTTGAAACGTGCGAAGGTAGGCGTCCATATCGATGGTGGCGTTTTCCGTGAGTCGTAAACTATCGTCGGGCACGTATCCGTATCGCACCAAGTAATCTATAGCGAAATCTGCATCGTTAGCGTTAACGGACGATGCGACGACGACACTTATGCACACAATAATAAACACTAGCGCGATATCCATGTTGTCACAACCAAACGTGGAATGTCCCCGGTGCGTGTACGGCAGTATTATTTATACTTTATCGGCTTTCAGAATCGAATAGGGAGCACATCGACTACTTTCGACCCTTGTGAATCCTAACGGTGCTGTGAATCGTTTCTTCTTTTTTACAACGTACAGACCGTCGCGCGGAGTGTAGTAGTACACTGAACCTTGTTCTGTGTGTAACTCTTGTCGTCTTTCTATTATCAGCTCTTTTTTGTTGTATTCTTTCCGCGCCAAGGTCAGCACGTACATCGTCTCTGATTCAACGTCGACTATGAAGGCAAACGCATCCGTTCTGTATTTATTTTTAACGGACGCTTTGGTCACAAAATAATGCAAGTGATACAGTTTAGCAGTGACCATTTCGTTAACGTTAATGTGCTTACGCGGCATTAACGAGTCCTTTAAGATCGATTCCATCACGATGATGCTGCTGCTGCTAATGTCAGATGATGATATATACCGCTCTTATTATACGATTATGTCTGCTTCACGTAGTTCTTCCACTATGGAGACGATTTCGTTCGTGTGCCCACTGTTTCCAACACGTTGTGATGCCATTAACAGTCGCAATCTGTCCACCAGTTCGTTCGGATCGTCCCAGTGCACGTAATCGATTTTGTCTTTTTTTCTCGTTAGCGTCATATACGATGTATCAATATTATTATGCCCCTGTCCTGTACGTTTCGGTGGAAACAGTTGCGATATTATTCGTTTATACTTTACACCTCTGTTCGCGTTCACCTGTGCGTTCGCTAAGTAATACTCCTTATGCGCGTTGGTGTTACGCAGTATATCTTTGTACGCTTTCAGATCTGATTCCTTGTAAATATTTTCATTCGGATGCTTCATGAATACAAGTTCGTAGAGTCCTGGTGTACCTTTGTATCGTTTACCGTTGATAAGAATCGTATCGTCCGTATCGATTTCGAACTGTGAATCACCAATCATCCATTTTCCGTTTTCATGTCTTACACCGTACGTATAGTCCATCAGACGATCGCGTTCGGACGAAACGATCATACGCATGTACTTGTTCGCTAACGATTCACTGTCGTATTTGTCCTGAAAATATCTACGCGCTTCACGTCTTCCTTCCGGTGTGTCTAACATTTTTTCAACGTTTTGACTAGGATCGTCCTCATCGTCATCACCTGATGTTTCGGCTATCGCGGGTGTTTTCAGGAAAGACGGTTTCGTTCGGGAACGAAGTGGTGTTCCTACATCGATCTTACTAATTGCATCCATTGGATCCTCTTCTTCTTCTTCTTCTTCCTCTTCTTCTTCTCGTTTCATCTTTTTCACTCTTACCGGCTTTTCATTTGTTGTTTTACGTTTCTTTTCAAACAATGCTTGCGAAATATTTTGTAACGGTTCCAGAATCGGTTTGTAATTTTTGGATAACGTTGCTTCTTCTTCACGAATACCATGTTTTAACGCACGGTATTTCTTCCGTATGTCATCACTGATCGTGTCGATATCACGTGCTAATCGTTTTTTCTTGTCATCCATCTCGATAAACGGTAGTACGACAACTAAAGTCGTTGACAGCAGGACATGTGTATTTAGCTAAACGTTTGACAATTTTGTTTGTTTGTTTAATCGTTAGGTGCGACTACTATGAAACGATCGAAACCGACTCTGTACCTACCGGTGTCGATAGAAGAATCCTTGTCCACAACGAGAAAGCCGTAACGATCTTTCCACGCTTCAGCGCACATGTTCTTAAACGTGTCATATTTCATGTCCGTGTTGACGTGATCGTTGTACACATGCTTCAAGTTGCGATCGTCCTGTTTGAACAATACTATTAAATTGGCATTGTCACGAACCAACTGTTTTGGCACTTGACTGTACGTCTGACAAAGGTAAAACGCGTCCACACCGCTGTGTCGTCCCATAGAGAAATACTTGCGTATATTGTGTTGTCTTTCACAAGACACGTCATTGAACACCATAATAGAATCAGGATCGACCTCGTCGGGAGGCGGTACCTCTTCGTTATCGTTGTAGGCGTGATAACCCATTCCTTCGTTGGAAAGTTGTGTCATCAGGGTCTCCAGCATCTGATATTTGGGTTGAAATAGTGATTTAGAAAACACGTATAAGTTCGCGAATCTCAATCCGTCTACATCAAACAACAGGTTGAACATGACGTTTGTCTTCCCGCACGCGGAAGGTCCGCAGATGATCGAACGAATGGTATCGGGCAGAAGACGTCCGTGTTTACGTTTTTTTCTGCCACAACCACCTCCACCACCATCGCCGCACAATTTCGAATAATCCACGTCCTTTATTTTTAATCTGTGCGCTTGTTGCAATATTTTCATGTTGACGTTCCGTGCACAGTCTATTTAATAGTCGCACTATATTGCAGCAGTCGGTAGATATGTAACTGCATACACAAGTGTCCGGACCCGTTTCACAGTCCGGATCCGACCAAACACATTCTTTGTAGTGATCGAATCCGGTACCACTTGGTACTATTTCGTTAAGACGGAATCTCTTCACACGATTGATAACCCGTTGCCAGTACTCCTGCACTGTCAAGATCCTACGCATGCGTTCAACGTCGTTTGCAGTCGTGAGTAGTATATGTGTGTATGCGCCAGGACACAAAAAACAGGCATGTATGCGCTGGGACACAATACCCACTATGTATGTATGCGCCAGGACAAAAAAAACAGGCATGTATGCGCTGGGACACAATACCCCACTATGTATGTATGCGCCAGGACAAAAAAAACAGGCATGTATGCGCTAGGACACTCGTGTCCGCTGACCTAGTAAAAAATGTAAATATAAACAGACGGCGTTTGTTGACACGCCGCGTACACATAAACATTCCGAGTTCGTTGACGTGTTTTTTTTTCCTTTTTACAGTGTAGATAGCGTCGTCTTTACCTAAATATATTACATTTTATTTGTAATCGTGATCGTGTCTTTAACGATTGTTATTCTATAGTAAACCGTGACCTTGAAACACACTGACCTTGTAAAAAATGTAAATATAAACAGACGGCGTTTGTTGACACGCCGAAAACTTTGATGTACACATAAACATTCCGAGTTCGTTGACGTGTTTTTTTTTTTTTTACCTAAATATATTACATTTTATTTGTAATGATTGTCATTCTATAGTAAACCATGACCTTGAAACACACTGACCTAGTAAAAATGTAAATATAAACAGACGGTCGTGCAACTCGTCTTTACCTAAATATAAGATACCGATAACCTTTTTAGTTGTCGTACTATACAAAGTAATCTCTGATAACTAAGGTCATAGATGTAAACAGTTTTTAATTAATTGTTGTACTTTGAATAATGAGCATCAGCATCAGACAGGCGATAAGTAGTGAATTACATAAACAAGCGAGAAGGAATTTTCCTACACGCAATGTCGAACTAAAAGGTATTCACGATTTGTATCAAGCTGACCTTGTAGAAATGATTTCTTTTTCAAAGTTGAATAAAGGTTATAAATATATACTAACAGTGATAAATTGTTTTAGTAAATTTGCATTTGCAGTTCCGTTAAAATCAACACACGACACCTCACACGACATTGTAAAAGCTCTAAGACCTATATTACATGTAAACAAAATGAAACATTTGCAAACTGATAAAGGAAAAGAATTTTACAATTTACCGATTCAGCAATTATTTAATCATTATAATATAAATCATTATTCAACTTATTCAGATAAAAAAGCCTCTATTATTGAACGTTTTAATCGTACTTTAAAAAACCATATGTGGAAGTGGTTTACTACCAGTGGAAAGTATACATGGATCGAAGTACTTCCTCAGTTACTGAAAAAATATAATAATACTGTACATAGAACTATAAGTATGAAACCTAAAGATGTTAATATAAATAATGAGAAAAGGGTATTAACACAAATAAATAAAAAACGAATACCTGTTAATAAGAAACCTGCAAAATATAAAGTTGGGGATAGAGTGAGAATTAGTAAATACAAACAAATTTTTACTAAGGGTTATTTACCAAATTGGACAAATGAAATATTTACAATCCATAATATTAAACAAACAGTACCTAGAACATATATTTTAAAAGATGATACAGGAATCGTATTAGATGGCGGATTTTACGAACAAGAAATTAGTAAAACAAAATACGACAATATATTTTTAATTGAAAAAATATTAAAACGTAAAGGTAATAAATTACTTGTTCAGTGGTTAGGATACGATAAGTCGCATAACAGTTGGATTGATAAAAACCAAATCATTTAAATTATTTTTTTTTTCAATCATGAAAATAGTACAGCAAACAAAAAAAATACGTATTTGTAATTTTGATAAATCTATGGAGAAAAAAGAAAGAGTCCATAGCGAGTTGTTACCAAATAATGTCAGGTCTCTTATCATTGGACCCAGTAATACAGGTAAAACAAACCTAATGCTTAATCTTTTGTTCAGTCCTAATGGTTTATGTTTTGAGAACGTTTATGTTTTTTCAAAATCGTTGTATCAGTCAAAGTACAAATTTTTAGAAACAGTTTTATCAGGTATACCATCAATACAATACTATAAATTTTCAGAAAATGATCAAGTCATTCATCCTGATGATACTGAACAAAATTCAGTTACTATATTTGATGATGTAGCATGTGAACAACAAGATAATATAAGAAATCATTTTACAATATGTAGACATAAAAATAATAATGTTATTTATATATGTCAAACGTATGTTCGAATTCCGAAACACGTAATTCGTGATAATGCGAATTTAATAATTATTTTTCAACAAGACGAACTAAATTTAAAATATATATACAGAGATCATGTTAATACTGATATGACATTTGAAATGTTTAAAGAACTTTGTTCTAAAGCATGGACAAGACGTAAAAAGGGTTTTTTTGTTATAGATAAAGAAAGTGATATGAATTGTGGCGGTCGTTATCGTTTTGATTTTGATATCTATATTACTAATTTGTAATCGAAATTTTTTTTATTACTTATCAATATGTCATCGAAGAAGTCACGTTCCCTTGACAAGCAAGAGAAGCTCGTTAATGAAATTAAAAAAATAAGAAAAAATATTCGAAAGAAACATCAGACTCTAACACAAAATGTTATTGATGAAGAACAGTTTGCAGAAAAATCGTTGAAACCTATTATCACTCCGTTACAAAAGTTAGTACAAGAGAAAACAAATTCATCATTGATTAAAAAAGAAGAACAACAATTAGATGTTGAAGTGGACGATATTCAGTCGCGTTTACAAAACAAAAGGTTTTCAGAAGAGGCCGAAAACATCCCGATATCGAACAAACGAACAGTAGAAACGCCGTTACCATTGCCGCGTGAAGAAGAAATAACGTATGAAACCTTACCCACGGTTGATGAATTAATGTCAACATCAGAAGGACGACAATCAATTGAACCTTTTATCGATATATGGTTTAAAGGTCCGTTAATAAGACATTATATGCGTAAATTTTTTGATGACAGTAATCATGATATTGATCACGTTTTTGGTCCATATTTTGGAGATAATAATATTTTAATGTTAGGTAAATACCCCTTAAAGACTGATGAAAGTGATATTATTACAATTAATAATGTTATGTACAAAGGTACACCTGGTTTGTACGATCTTATTTTTATGAAAAACCCCAATGCATATGTATATTCTCAAGAAGATTTAGACGAATATTCGCGTATAATAAGTGAAACCACGGCATATTTAAGTTTAAAGACAAACAGAGTTAAAAGCAGTACTAGTTACAAATATAAAAATATAATTAAGCCTATTATTAATAAGCTTTTACAATCATCCACATCAAAAGTTAGAAGTAGCCGATTGCATAGTGATACAGAAGGTCGCGGTTTGTTAAATTTCAGTAACAGTAAGCCAGTTTTTGTGTACTGGAATAATGTAAATGAATTATGCGATAGATTAAAATTATTGATTGCTTCACAAAGTGCAGGTCATTCGGGTCATGAAAATGAAATATTATCAATTATTGAAGAGCTACAGGAGGCCGGTATAATAAAAGAAGATGCAGCAACGTTTGAAGCGATATTTTCAAAATGAGAGTCGATAAATTCGGACACTATAGTGGTGATCTAGTGGCTAGTTCCAACGTTCAGCGTGGACCGCCTGGAGAAGGATTTAAATTAACTGACAACGGAAATTTTAATATAAGTAATAAACGATTATGTAATGTGGGCGATCCTGAATTGGATGATGATGCCGTAAATGTAAAATATATGAGAACAAATTCGATTACTTTAACAAATACAGACGATTGTTACGATGTTAAGATGAAAAAAGTTATTAATTTAGCCGATCCTAACGAACCTTGTGACGCTGTAAATAAAAATTATTTAGAAAATGCTACTAAATCATATTTAGCTGATAGAATACCAATTAAGGTGGATAATAATCCAGTGTATTCATTCAAGAATAATCGTGTGGCTCATATCGCACCACCTGTTTATAAATTTGATGCTGCCAATAAACTTTATGTTGATAATAAATTACCTGATGAAAATACACAAACTAATTGTTGTGATTTCAAGCAAAAAAGGTTAATTAATGTAGCAAATCCTATTAATTTGCTTGATGCTATAAATAAACAGACTTTATTAACAAACATAAATAATGCAAAAGATGAATGCAAACAATATATAGATGATAAAATATATTATTCACGAAGTGAAGAGGAAAATAGTATAGATTTTAATGGAAGCAGATTGACTAATGTTGCTGATTCTAAAGATGATACAGACGTTATAAACCAAAAGACTTTAACAAGAGTTATGAATGCATTTAAATTATATCTAGAAGACTATAAAGTTGACAGTAGCTTAGTTAGAATATTATACAAATTGTATAAGGAGTGCACTAAAGACAATCCTGTTAAAACTATAAACGAATTTCGCATTGTATATATAATACAAAGTTTATATGAAGCGTCATAAATGCATCTGTATCCAAACAAGATAGAAGGTGGTGGTCTGGTGAGTAATATTCTTGGAAATGTTATAAACAAGTCAATTGATTTATTACCTGTTGAACTTCATTTACCCGGTTATCAGTATTGTGGACCCGGTACAAATTTAGCGAAACGATTACAAAGAGGTGATCCAGGAATTAATAAGCTTGACGCTGCTTGTAAACAACACGATATTATATATTCAAAGTATTCAGATTCTATAAATCGCGCTAAGGCTGATAAGGAATTAGCTGAAAGAGCTTGGGAACGTGTTAAATCAAGTGACGCATCGTTCGGGGAGAAAGCTGCAGCGTGGTCAGTAACTAACATAATGAAAGCTAAAAGTAAATTTGGTGGGCGAATAAAAAAGAAAAAAAAAAACTATGTCCAACACAGTTTATAATTATTTGAAACGTTTTGCTGGTAAAAGTGGAAAAGGTTTATATTTGAGACCGTATAAAAAAACAGGAGGAGGTCTAAAAAAAAAAAAAAAAAAAAGAAAAACGAAACAACGACGGCGAAAATAATAAAGAGTATTCCTATACGTCCGCTTTCAATTCAAGATTTACTACTGTATGTTAAACAATTAAAGATTCCTAATTTCAGAGGAGTGTTTATGCGTGACACATTACCGTTACACACTGGAATTTGGCAAAATGAAACCGGAATAGTTAATTTAGATAATAGTTATGGCCATGGTACTCACTGGGTATGTTATATTAAACGTAAAAATAAAGTTAATTATTTTGATAGTTTTGGTAATTTAAGACCGCCTATCGAACTAATTAATTACTTTTATTCATCAAGTCAACGATCTATTGAAATCGTTTATAATTATACACGAAGACAAAATATGGATGCAGTCAACTGCGGTCATTTGTGTTTACAGTTTCTCAGTAATAATGTTTTGTCTAAGCGGTAAAGGATCCGTATTAACATGTGATATTTTTCCACCTATCGAGTTAAGTGATGAAAAATGGGAACTAGGATTAATTGACTTTATGACATATCATTCAATACCTAATATAGAGGAAGGAATTAACAATGTATTATATTATGGTAGTGATAAGAAAATAGTATTGCCTACTGGTTCTTATGAAATTTCAGATATCGCAACGTTTATAAACGATTACTTAATTCAACATGATGAAAATGTAAAAATAATTATAAAGGCGAATAATAATACATTAAAAAGTGAAATTTATTCTAACGTTCAAATTGATTTTAGTAAACCCGATTCGTTAGCAACCATATTAGGATTTGAAACATGCATAATAAATCCCAATAAATGGTACAGTTCAACTTACCGATAAGTATTGTTCGAGTAGAGAGCATCCGATTGATTAGTAATTTAATTAATGGTTCGTTTAACAACGGAATTCCAGATCACATAATACACGAATTCTATCCTAGTGTTCCGCCAGGTTTTAAAATTGTTAAAAAACCGACTAACGTGATATATTTCCCAGTAAACACATCTAGGATACATAATATTGTAGTAAGACTAGAAGATCAACAAGGAAGATTGATTAATTTTCGAAACGAAATAATAACGTTACGTTTGTATTTGAGAAAACAATAATAATGGGTCTTATTTTTTATTACGGAATCAATAAAACAACTGCAAATAAGCCAATTATAAGTAGTAAAGATATGAATATCGACCGGTTAACACCACAAAACCTGAAATTTCTACAGTCATTGGGATTAACAGTAATAAAGGATTATTTAAACAAAAAATGAATCTTAATATTCAAAACGTAAACGCTAGCATTCTAAACATTATAGAGGATCTTGTGTATACAGATGACTCGATAGTAGGATTAGCTTATCACACTCATCTACCGTACACTTCTACTACATTCAATAATAATGACGAAATAAGAATTCCAATTAATCAACAAGATGTGTACACATTACCGTGTGAAAGTTACCTTCATATAAAAATAGAATACACTAATAATAACGGTATACATGATCAAACTTTAAAATTATGTTCAAATGCTTTAGCATTTTTGTTTGATGAAATTAGATACGAAATAAATGGATCAGAAATCGATAGAGTTAAAAATGTTGGAATAACATCAACAATTAAGAATATGTTAACAATTAAACCACATGAAATTAACACTTTAGAAAATAGTGGATGGGCTTCAGATTTAATAAGTCATATGGCACCATCATCGAAAGATATTAGCTTCTGTATCCCATTAAAAAGGTTGTTCGGATTTGCTGAAGATTTTAAAAAGATTTTGTTAAATATAAAGCAAGAATTAGTTTTAATTAGAGCGTCCACTGATAATAATGCAATAATTTTACCTGAATCAGTAAACACATACAAATTAAAAATAAAATATATATCATGGAGAATTCCGTATGTTTATGTTAATGACGTAGTAAAGGTAGATTTACTGAAGATAATACAAATTGATCGACCTTTATTAATGCCGTTTCGAAAATGGGAACTTTACGAGTATCCGTCTGTGCCAAAAGCAAACAAACTTACTTGGACTGTTAAAACGTCATAACAATCAGATAAACCTCGTTACGTTATTGTAGGTTTTCAGACTGACAGAAAAAATAATGGACACAAAAACCCAGCACATTTTGATCTTGCTTCATTTTATAATGTAAAGTTATATTTAAATTCAGAATACTATCCGTATGATAATTTTAATGGTGAAACGTCGATTCTACATGAGTATTATTCAATATTTCAGTCCTCGTATTATTACAAAAGTGAAAATGCGCCAATGATAAATCGTTCAAACTTTCTAACGTATACACCTTTTTGTGTAATTGATTGTTCAAAACAAAATGAATCATTAAAAACTGGTTCAATAGACATCCGTCTGGATATTGAGACGTCAACAGACATACCGGAAAAAACTACTATCTACTGTCTCATTTTTTACGATACAATTATGCAATATACGCCTTTATCTGGTACTGTAAGAAAAGTATTTAAAATATAATTACGTAGATAAAAAGTGTATCAGTTCTGCTGTTGCACGCAATGGAATACGTTATCGATTTTCAAGGTTTTCGCGATGATGGAAACAATTTCATTTTTAAAGAACTTTGTATTCAGTGTATACAAGATAACAAATTTTCTGGTGCTAGTGATCAGTATTTGTTTTTACCACCATTTAGTTACAAACATTTGTCAGAGAAGAAAAAAAACGTTAATAAATGGATTGAAAACAAGTGTCTTGGACTTAGCTGGAAGTGCGGTCTTCAAGATTATAATGATCTACAGTTTATATTAAATAAATATATAAACGGTAAATGTATTTATGTTAAAGGATCAGAAAAAAAAGTAGCATTAGAAAAAGAATTTAATTGTTATGTAAAAATATTAGATATGGAAACACTCGATTGTCCATCCTTAAAAGTGTTAAAACAGCAGTCTTCATATTCTATTCACTGTCCTTTCAAACATAATTCATATTATTGTGCTTTAAATAATGTACATCATTTAACTAAGTGGATTATCGAATACTGGAACAAGAAATTGAAAGACAAAAATATTGGGACTGTATGATTGCTTAACTGTATAATTTGTATTAACGTAGTTGATCTTTTGATCTCCTATTTACGCGTGCGTACTGAGAACGTGACATTACTACACTGATAAAACTGATATCAGTTCTGCTGTTGCACGCAATGGAATATGTTATCGACTTTCAAAGTTTTCGCGATGATGGAAATAATTATATTATTAAAAAACTGTGCGTGCAACCTATAGTAAACACTAAATTCGCTGATGTTTGTAATCAATACTTATTCTTACCTCCATTCGATTACAGACATCTATCAGAAAAGAAAAAAAAAGTTAATGACTGGATTAACAATAATTATCTGGGACTTAGTTGGAATTGTGGATTAACAGAATATAGTGAACTTCCAGTAATATTAAATTCATATATATATGGAAAGTGCATTTATGTAAAAGGACGTGAAAAAAAAATAGCTTTACAAAAAGAATTGAACTGTCATGTAAAAATAGTGGATATTGAATCACTCAAGTGTCCGTCTCTAAGCGTCTTGAAGAAGCAGTCTTTAAATAGTATACGTTGTCCATATGATCACTCTTCAACAAACTGTGCATTAAGTAACGTGTTTTATATTACTAAATGGATAATTCAATATTGGAACTGTTTGTGTGATGAACATGATGAAGACACTAAAAGAATAAATTGTTGGGACTGTATGATTACTTAACTTTTTATTGTAATTATATGTAAAATAAAGGTTTTTTAAAAAAAAATAAAAATTTTAAAACATTTTGATTTTTTGATTTATTAATACTAAAAAACATATATTCAAAACATATAGTCTATATTACAATTATAATTTTTACAGTTTATCATTCTATACAACATACATACATACATGCATACATACATAAATACATACATACATACATACATATATACATACATACATACATACCATTCATAAATAATACATTTAGTTACATACTAAAAAACATACATACTTTTTTTATACCAGCATTTTTTATTAATTTACATACAAAACATTGTTGTAATTGTGTATAGATTACATACTACAACAAATACAAAGTGAATACCAACAAAATACATACAACAAAAATTTGAAATTTTCTTTTTTTATAGGAAACTTTGTTTTGATTTTTTTACATACAAAATAGAAGATTTTAAACATTTTAGTTACATACTAAAAAACATACATACTTTTTTATACCAGCATTTTTTTTATTAATTTACATACAAAAAATTGTTGTAATTGTGTATAGGTTACATACTACAACAAATATAAAATATCAACATATTTTACATACAAAAAATTTGAAAATTTCTTTTTTATAGGAAACATTTTTTTTTATCTTAACCAAAATATTAAGATCAGTTTTTATAAAAATTTGAAACATATGAGCCAGGTTGTGATGATGAATTATCACTGTTCTTATTCGACAGCATTTTCTTACAATTTGTCGTTTTTTTTTAAAACGGTAGATTTTTTATCCATAATCTG
Organism: Magicicada septendecula; assembly: GCA_034769895.1. NCBI lineage: Eukaryota > Metazoa > Arthropoda > Insecta > Hemiptera > Cicadidae > Magicicada > Magicicada septendecula. Next base: position 253,188,213 of record CM068369.1, read on the forward strand.
TAGGAATATATTTAAAACAAAAATATTCATTTTTGAAAATTTCTTTTTTTATCTTAACCAAAAACATTAAGATTAGTTTTTATAAGTTTGTTTTTTAATATTTTTTATCTTAGCCAATTCGCGTGATTTTGATAATACAATTTTATGCAATTGTATATAAGTGGAATCTTTACTTTGCAATAAAAATTGACTTCTATAGGCAGCTTTAGTCCATCTGTCTTTCTTATTTATTCCTTTTAAATCGTTAACATCAGTTATATCAATTTTTATTAAGTAACGACCCTTTTCTCCGGGTGTTGTTAAAGTTTTAGTTGAATCATCTTTTTTAAAAGAAATATACTGATCTGTAATTCATCAGTTTTTTCGTTTTTAGATGTATAACGTTTAACTGATTTAAATAATCTTTTAAATTCAACATCACCATCGTCATCATCATCGTCATTATTAACAATGTCAATGTTCATCGGATCTTCTTCTTCTTCTTCTTCTTCTTCTTCTTCTTCTTCATCTTCAAATCTATACATCATTTTGTTTTTTATAATAGAATTGATTATAGAAAACGTTGTTCTTAATATAGTTTTTTCTTTAAAATGAACAATATTTGTATTCAAATAGTTATATATTTCTTCAATATCGAATAAATAATTATTTAAAAGCATCAAGTCTTTTTGTGAATTAACAATTGTAGTTTCGAGAGCAAATTTTATTTTTTTGGTTACATCTCGTAATTGAATATATAGAGAAAAAACATTAACATTATCTATTAAGATAATGTCTGGTTGAATTTTTTTCATCATATCTTCCCACTGACCGTAGGAAGATAGACCCAGATAATAAATTAATTTTAAAATGTCTTCTAACGACAAACATTCTTCATGATGAAGACCTCCTTCATGTTGTGCATCCATTACAATGATTTAAGATTTAAGTTGTCAAAATCTATAACATACAAAAATAATTTTTCGTTACATTACTAATTTATAACTGGTAACTAAGAATTGTTATACATATTATTTATAACAAAGACAAATTAAATAAAAGACCTCCTTCATGCTGAGCATCCATTACAATGATAAGATTTTAAATTGTCAAAATCTATAACATACAAAAATAATTTTTCATTACATTACTAATTTATAACTAGTAACTAAGAATTGTTATACATATTATTTATATATGTTAAACTAAACAAAGACAAATTAAATAAAAAGACCTTCTTCATGCTGAGCATCCATTACAATGATAAGATTTTAAATTATCAAAATCTATAACATACAAAAATAAATTTTCGTTAAATTATTAATTTGTGACTGGTAACCTAAGAATTATTATACAAAACTAAACAAAGATAAATTAAATAAAACAGAAAAAATAGAAATTATATTTTAAATACTAAAATTGAACCTTTAATAACTTAGATAAAAAAATAAAATTAATAGATAAACGTATAGAACACATTATATAAAAATAATATAGTTAAGACTTATAACAAAGACAAATTAATTTTTTGTATACTTTATAATAATATATTTAAAAAACATAGGAAGAACACATATTTTACAGGTAACCAAGAATTACTGTACATGTTCTTGTGTAGAACATAACAAAAAATAAAAATAATAATATTACCTTAATGACGATCGCAGACTGTAGTAGCTGGTATGTTTCTGGATGCTGAATCACAATTTTCAATCGGTTTATATACACAGAAAATACATTATCAGTTTCACACCTTCTCAATAAGTGTAAGTAGAAGATTAAAAGATCAAGTAAATAACTTGTTTACCGACAACAACAAAAATACGAGATCAAGAGGTCAAGTAATTACCGATTATTCATTATCAGTCACATCGCATTTTATTGACAACAGTTTAAACAAATTTAACCACAATTTTCAATCGGTTTATATACACAGAAAATACATTATCAGTTTCACACCTTCTCAATACGCGTAAGTAGGAGATTAAAAGATCAAGTAAATAATTTGTTTACCGACAACAACAAAAATACGAGATCAAGAGGTTAAGTAATTACCGATTATTCAGTATCAGTCACATCGCATTTTATTGACAACAGTTTAAAAAAAATTTAAACAACAGCACGGTGACAGTATAAATAGCCATACAATAAAAAACAATTTATAGCAATAGATTGGTTTTAACCAGCATAGGTCTCAATACATCGGATCTTTACAAAATTGTAAGTATAATCATAGATAACCTATCTTTCTATTGTAATTTACATTAGTAAAATAACTAAGAATATTATTCGTTTATAACAAATACATATTCCACACAAAAAGAACACGCTAACAAAAAAATATATGAACAATTATTCAAAAAGAACACGCTAACAAAAATATATATGAACAATTATTTTTTATAAATATGGAACTGATATGAATATTTTTTGTACAAAATTGTAAGTATAATCATAGATAACCTCTCTTTCTATTGTAATTTACATTAGTAAAATTACTAAGAATATTATTCGTTTATAACAAATACATATTCCACACAAAAAGAACACGCCAACAAAAAAATATATGAACAATTTTTTTTTATAAATATGGAACTGATATGAATATTTTTTGTTTTAAATATATTCCTACAGATTATGGATAAAATACTACCGTTTAAAAAACGACAAATTGTAAGAAATGCTGTCGAACAAGAACAGATGATAGATAATTCATCATCACAACCTGGCTCGTCATACGAACGAATACCTTCAACACAATCCGATCCATCGCGTGTACCAAATTTGGGTCAGTTACCTGGTTCATCGCACAGCAGACATCAAGATTTTAATAACGAAAACGATCCACAAACTGGTCCATCACATGTTTCAGATTTGGGTGGATTACACAGACAAACATGGTCAACACCACTATCATCTCCAGCATCATCATCATCGTCTTCATCATCAATACCAAATTTTAGATTAAAATCAAAGATATTGCGGAAAGTATTCGCCCGTAAACACAGACAAACACGGTCAACACCACTATCATCTCTATCATCATCATCATCATCATCATCATCATCATCATCATCATCATCAATACCAAATTTTAGATTAAAATCTATTAGATTACAACAAATTGTTGAATCCAATAGCTTTATTGAAATAGAGAATGCCTTTAAAGGTAATTTAAAAACATATTTTTACAAAAATACAAGTAATAATTATAAGGATATTTGCTTGCTGTTAGTTTATATTAAAATAAATATAGTTACACTTTTAAGTAATATTATTTCAATGTTTGGTCCAATAAAATTTAACATTATAGTTGAATGTACATATATAAAACCTGTTATTAATGAAACACAAGACAGAGCCTTTAAAACAAAAAATATTCCGATTATAGAAAACGATAATGTTAACATAATAGTTAACAATGCGATTAAAGAAATTTGTTATGATGAAGACGTATATATGGGTAAAGGTTCCGGATGGAGTCTTCACCGTATAGACGGAATTTTATTACGTATAAATCGATTTAAACCATTAAGAGGAGCTTCATATATTGAACTTCCAAAATTTTTACAAATTAAAAAATGTATAATAAATCCTAAAAATAAAGATAATTATTGTTTTAAATGGGCAATCCTCTCTCGTTATGTAACTGGACCTCACATTGAACGTGTTAATTTTCGTTATTTTGTTTTAGAAAATAAGTTTGATTTTAGACATATAGACTTTCCTACACCTTTAAACCAAATTTCTCGTTTCGAAAAAAATAATAACGTTTCTATTAACATTTATTCTATTGATGAAAAGAAATCAATTTTTCCTCTTAAAGTGTGTAAGGAAGAAAAGAATAATCATTTTGACCTTTTAGTATTAAATATGTCGAATAATGCTAATTATCATTATTGTTATATAAAGAATTTTTCCCAGTTAATAAGATCACAGTTAACAAAACATACAGAAAAAATTGAAATATGTAAACGTTGTTTGTCGTTTTTTACTAAAAAGTCAAAACAATTGAAAAATCATAATAGATATTGCGGAAAGTATTCGCCCGTAAAAATAGTATTACCAACTACTGATAACAACATATTACAATTTAATAAATTTCATTATCAATATAGAGTTCCTATTGTAGTATATGCAGATTTCGAATGTATTTTGAAACCTGTTAGTACTTGTTTGCCCAACCCCGAAAACAAATTTACTGCAATTAATGATTTTCATATTCCAATGAGTTTTTGCGTATATTTTGTTTGTAGATAGCAATATCCCTGAAAGTATAAGAAACCAATTGCCTTCGGAACCATACTTATATCGTGGTAAAAATGCTGCGAAAAAATTTATGATATTTTTAGTTGAAAAAATTAATTTAATCGGTTTACTTATTAAACAAAATATTCCGTTACATATGACTCGAGATGATAAAATGAAATTTAAATCGGTCACACATTGCGAGATGTGTAACAAGGAATTTACATTATTATATCCTAAAGTTCGAGATCATTGTCATTTAACTGGTCAATTTCGTTCAACATTATGTAATACGTGTAACTTGAAACGACAACAACAGAAATTTGTACCTGTTTTCATACATGGTAGTTCTAATTATGATTCGCATTTTATAGTGCGTCAATTGGGTTATGATATAAAAAATATTCATGTAATTCCTAATACTAGAGAAAAGTATATTTCTTTTGCAAAAAAGACACGTTCGGGTTTTAATATTAGATTTATTGACACTTATCGTTTTATGAATTATCCGTTGGCTGAGCTTAGTAATAATCTGCCTAAGGATAAATTTTTTCATACTGGAAAATTTTTTTCTGCAAACAGTATGCCACTAGTTACCAGAAAAGGTGTGTACCCTTATGAATATACGAATTCCTGGAAAAAATTGGAAGAACGTAGATTACCACCAAAAGAATGTTTTTATAGTTCACTAAATGATTCAGAAATTGGAAATGCTGATTATGAACATGCTTGTAAAGTTTGGAATCATTTTAATATACAAACACTTGGAGAGTATAGCGATCTATATTTAAAAATTGATGTTTTAATATTATGTGATATTTTTGAAAATTTTAGATCTCTTTGTATGCATTCTTATAAACTAGACTGTGCACACTACTTTACAATACCAGGTTTTGCTTTTGATGCGATGTTAAGTTATACAAAAATTAAACTAGAATTATTAACTGATTACGAAATGTACCTCTTATGTGAAAATGGGGTACGGGGGGGGCTGAGTATTTGCATAAAAAAAGAATCTGTTGCTAATAATAAATATATTCCAGAAACGTTTGATGTAACTAACCCAATTAAATATTTAACTTATTTAGACGCGAATAATTTGTACGGTTGGGCAATGAATAAATGTATGCCATATGCTGGTTTTACTTGGAAGGATCCTAACGATCCTAATTTTAATATACTAGATATTGCAGACGATTCTCCTGTTGGTTATATTTTAGAAGTAGACGTCGACTATCCTCATCACTTACATAATCATCATAGCGATTTACCGTTTTTACCAGTTAATGAATGTGTTAAAGGAACAAAACAACAAAAATTGTTAACAACATTAGAAAATAAAGAAAAATATATATGTCATTACATTAATTTAAAACAAGCTGTTAAACACGGTATAAAAGTTATAAAAATTCATCGTATTTTAGAATTTTTGTAGAGCCCTTGGTTAAAAACGTACATTGATTTAAATACAGAAAAACGAAAACAAGCTAAAAATGATTTTGAAAAAGATTTTTTTAAATTATTAAACAACTCAGTGTTCGGCAAATGTATGGAGAACGTTAGGAAAAGAATTAACCTTAAACTTGTAAGTGATGAGAAAAAATTATTAAATTTAATTACACAACCGGTATTTAAAGACAGAATAATTTATAATAAATCTTTATGTGCGGTATTATCGGATAAAAAACATTTATTTATAGATAAACCAATATATATTGGATTAAGCATATTAGAAATAAGTAAAACGTTAATGTATGATTTTCATTATGATATAATGAAGAAAAAATACGGTGAAAAAATTTCCCTCTTGTATACAGATACAGATAGCCTTTTTTACGAAATTCATACAGAAGATTTTTATAAAGATATATTAGAACCGGATTTAGTTACACACTTTGATACGTCAGATTATTCACCCAATCATCCCTGTTATTCAATTGAAAATAAAAATATTATCGGGAAATTTAAAGATGAATGTTCGGGTGTACCAATTAAAGAATTTAATGAAGAAATTTGTGTTAGTGGTTGAAATCACAATCAGAATGATCACAGTTGCACACCACTATATAAAAATTATCCCGATTAGCGCTTTCAAGCCTCACAGCCCATCGTCAGATCGGAATAGGCAGAAATTATTTTAAAAACAAACCCTTCACCCCTCTCCTCCACCCTGCTCACACACAACAAGCTATAATATAAATGACCCTTCCCCACCCCCTAAACCCTGTCCCACACCATCTGTACAGTTACATATTTTTCTAGCAAATTCCTTGTGTGTGTGTGTGTGTGTGTGTGTGTGTGTGTGTGTGTGTGTGTGTGTGTGCGTGCGTGTGTGTGTGTGTGTGTGTGTGTGTGTGTGTGTGTGTGTGTGTGTGTGTGTGTGTGTGTGTGTGTGTGTGTGTGTGTGTGTGTGTGTGTGTGTGTGTGTGTGTGGATCCTTTTAAACTTACCCTACTTCCTCTCCACACACATGGGTCAGTCACACACCCTTATTTTAACCATCCAATTAGTACTATGCAAATAATTCTTAATCTTATCTATCTGTCCTCTATCATTTACTTCTTAATCATGTTATAAAATATTTCTTCATTATCAAATTTAATTTTAATATTAATTAAATTGTCTAACCCTTTTTCTCTTTCTTTTAATATTTCTAACTCCTCTCTAAGCTTCCTTTCAACTGTGTTATTTACTACTTTTACAATTTCGTATTCTTCCAAAGGATTAACAAACTTATGGTTGTCTTCTATGAAATGTCTTGCATATAACGAATTGGTTGTTCTATTACCTTCTCCACGTTTGTGGTCAGACAACCTGCATACGAATTTTCGTCCTGTCTCACCTAGGTACACTTTGTTGCAGTCTTTACATTTTAATTTATAAATTCCGCTTTTCTGTAATACTGGAATTTTTTCTATATTCTTATTCCTTATCTTATCAAATACCGTTTCACATTTTTTAATAGCTATATCTACTCCATATTTATTAAAACATTTTATAATTTTTCTAGTATGTGAACCTATGTATGTCAATGACCCTGCATAATTCTTTTGTTCTGGTTCTATTTTAGCTTTTTGTATGTTAACCCTTTTCATAACTTTATCCACTATGTTGGTGTTATAATTATTATTCCTTACAATTCCCTTTATCGTTTTTAACTCCCTAACTTTTGATTCGGTCTCTTTTAAACACTTCTGAGCTCTGTAACAAAATGTATTGATTGCCGCCATTTTATATCTATATGGGTGGTAAGACTCTCTTGGTATAATTATATCAGAATACGACTCTTTCCTAAATATCCCAAACTGTAGTTTCTCATTATCCTTAATTTCTATGTTCAAATCTAAGTAATTTATTTTCTTACCTCCTATCTCTTCTTTAAATTGTAAGTTTTTATCCTTATTATTTACCTCATTTATAAACTCATGCACTTCTTCTATGCTTCCTTCCCAAATTACTAATACATCATCAACGTATCTAGACCATAATTTTATATTGTCTTTATACTTAGTGGAAGTTATTAATTGCTTTTCAAAATCATTCATGTATATTTCAGCAAGAATAGGGGATAATGAAGACCCCATAGGTAAACCTTTTTTCTGTATATAAAACTTGTTATTAAACCTAAAATAGTTCTGATTTACACATTCTTTAATTACTTTCATCAACTGCTTTTTATACCTGTATTCTCCCATATTATTATCGTTTATTAACTTAATAACTTTATTTACTGTGATATTGGTAAACATGTCCTTAACATCCAGTGATATCAATTTTGTATTTACATTAATCCTAATATTTTCTAATTTTTCTATCAATTTTACATTATTCTCTATGTTGTATTTTGTCCCAAATTCATATTTCTCTCTCAGTACTCTGCTAACTTCCTTTGATAATTTATAAATAGGTGCATTAATAAAAGAAACAATCGGTCTAATTGGTTTTCCTTCTTTATGTATCTTAACCTGACTTTTAAAAGTTGGTGCTGTTGGATTACTTTCCAATAAATACTTTTTCTTATTTTCTTCTATACATGTTATCTGTTTCATCATTTGTTTTATCCTTGACTGGTACTTACTTGTATAATCATACTTTATTTCCTCGTATGGTCCTTCCCTTATAAATTCTTCCATTTTCTTTATGTATTCGTCCTTTCTCAGTAGTACCATTGTATTTCCTTTGTCCGCCTTCGTAACTATAATATCATTTTTCTTTATTTTATTCTTTAGTTTACTTACAGTTGATTTGATTTTTTGTTCATTTTTTGAATTATACAAACTTTTCTTAAATATTTTATCTACTACATTCCCTACTTCCCACCTTATTCTTTTTTTATCATTTTCATTTCCTAGTTTTTGTATTATGCTTTCGCATTCAATAATCATTTTTTCTTGATTTAATTCTGGTGGCGGTGCGTATTTTAAGCCTTTTGCTAACATTTCTTTTTCTTCTGTATTGAAATTCACCTCTGTAAGGTTTATTACTCTTTTTTCATAGTTATTCTTAGAGAGGTGTTCCTTTTTTACTTCGTTCTTTCTTATTAATTTATTTAACTTATCTACCATTTTTTTTTTTTTATTTTCCAATTTCTTTTCTACGTACCCCAAACCAAAATTATATAATATTTCTTCTAACTCTACATACGAGTATATTCTTAACAATTCTATGTGTCTGTCATATAATTCCCTATTATATCTATTGATTAAGCCGTAGAGTGACCTTATTTCCAGTTTTATCCACAACTTCTCGCTTTGTTCTTTTACTTTTTTGGCTACACTGTTCTTATTTTTAATTTTAACTTGAGCGTACTTTGGGATGACATTATTATCCAGACATTGTTTATTAAACCATATTTTACTTAAAACCCTCTTCAATTTAACTTTTAACTTAAGATATTTAAAAACTTTACTTACCTTATTGCTGTCGTTTATTACCTCATTGTTGTTGCCCATTACCTGTAGTCGATTGCACATCTTAACAGACGTTTAATGAAGAAATTTCTGTTAGTGGTTGAAATCACAATCAGAATGATCACAGTTGCACACCACTATATAAAAATTATCCCGATTAGCGCTTTCAAGCCTCACAGCCCATCGTCAGATCGGAATAGGCAGAAATTATTTTAAAAACAAACCCTTCACCCCTCTCCTCCACCCTGCTCACACACAACAAGCTATAATATAAATGACCCTTCCCCACCCCCTAAACCCTGTCCCACACCATCTGTACAGTTACTTATTTTTCTAGCAAATTCCTTGTGTGTGTGTGTGTGTGTGTGTGTGTGTGTGTGTGTGTGTGTGTGTGTGTGTGTGTGTGTGTGTGTGTGTGTGTGTGTGTGTGTGTGTGTGTGTGTGTGTGTGTGTGTGTGTGTGTGGATCCTTTTAAACTTACCCTACTTCCTCTCCACACACATGGGTCAGTCACACACCCTTATTTTAACCATCCAATTAGTACTATGCAAATAATTCTTAATCTTATCTATCTGTCCTCTATCATTTACTTCTTAATCATGTTATAAAATATTTCTTCATTATCAAATTTAATTTTAATATTAATTAAATTGTCTAACCCTTTTTCTCTTTCTTTTAATATTTCTAACTCCTCTCTAAGCTTCCTTTCAACTGTGTTATTTACTACTTTTACAATTTCGTATTCTTCCAAAGGATTAACAAACTTATGGTTGTCTTCTATGAAATGTCTTGCATATAACGAATTGGTTGTTCTATTACCTTCTCCACGTTTGTGGTCAGACAACCTGCATACGAATTTTCGTCCTGTCTCACCTAGGTACACTTTGTTGCAGTCTTTACATTTTAATTTATAAATTCCGCTTTTCTGTAATACTGGAATTTTTTCTATATTCTTATTCCTTATCTTATCAAATACCGTTTCACATTTTTTAATAGCTATATCTACTCCATATTTATTAAAACATTTTATAATTTTTCTAGTATGTGAACCTATGTATGTCAATGACCCTGCATAATTCTTTTGTTCTGGTTCTATTTTAGCTTTTTGTATGTTAACCCTTTTCATAACTTTATCCACTATGTTGGTGTTATAATTATTATTCCTTACAATTCCCTTTATCGTTTTTAACTCCCTAACTTTTGATTCGGTCTCTTTTAAACACTTCTGAGCTCTGTAACAAAATGTATTGATTGCCGCCATTTTATATCTATATGGGTGGTAAGACTCTCTTGGTATAATTATATCAGAATACGACTCTTTCCTAAATATCCCAAACTGTAGTTTCTCATTATCCTTAATTTCTATGTTCAAATCTAAGTAATTTATTTTCTTACCTCCTATCTCTTCTTTAAATTGTAAGTTTTTATCCTTATTATTTACCTCATTTATAAACTCATGCACTTCTTCTATGCTTCCTTCCCAAATTACTAATACATCATCAACGTATCTAGACCATAATTTTATATTGTTTTTATACTTAGTGGAAGTTATTAATTGCTTTTCAAAATCATTCATGTATATTTCAGCAAGAATAGGGGATAATGAAGACCCCATAGGTAAACCTTTTTTCTGTATATAAAACTTGTTATTAAACCTAAAATAGTTCTGATTTACACATTCTTTAATTACTTTCATCAACTGCTTTTTATACCTGTATTCTCCCATATTATTATCGTTTATTAACTTAATAACTTTATTTACTGTGATATTGGTAAACATGTCCTTAACATCCAGTGATATCAATTTTGTATTTACATTAATCCTAATATTTTCTAATTTTTCTATCAATTTTACATTATTCTCTATGTTGTATTTTGTCCCAAATTCATATTTCTCTCTCAGTACTCTGCTAACTTCCTTTGATAATTTATAAATAGGTGCATTAATGAAAGAAACAATCGGTCTAATTGGTTTTCCTTCTTTATGTATCTTAACCTGACTTTTAAAAGTTGGTGCTGTTGGATTACTTTCCAATAAATACTTTTTCTTATTTTCTTCTATAAATGTTATCTGTTTCATCATTTGTTTTATCCTTGACTGGTACTTACTTGTATAATCATACTTTATTTCCTCGTATGGTCCTTCCCTTATAAATTCTTCCGTTTTCTTTATGTATTCGTCCTTTCTCAGTAGTACCATTGTATTTCCTTTGTCCGCCTTCGTAACTATAATATAATTTTTCTTTATTTTATTCTTTAGTTTACTTACAGTTGATTTGATTTTTTGTTCATTTTTTGAATTATACAAACTTTTCTTAAATATTTTATCTACTACATTCCCTACTTCCCACCTTATTCTTTTTTTATCATTTTCATTTCCTAGTTTTTGTATTATGCTTTCGCATTCAATAATCATTTTTTCTTGATTTAATTCTGGTGGCAGTGCGTATTTTAAGCCTTTTGCTAACATTTCTTTTTCTTCTGTATTGAAATTCACCTCTGTAAGGTTTATTACTCTTTTTTCATAGTTATTCTTAGAGAGGTGTTCCTTTTTTACTTCGTTCTTTCTTATTAATTTATTTAACTTATCTACCATTTTTTTATTTTTATTTTCCAATTTCTTTTCTACGTACCCCAAACCAAAATTATATAATATTTCTTCTAACTCTACATACGAGTATATTCTTAACAATTCTATGTGTCTGTCATATAATTCCCTATTATATCTATTGATTAAGCCGTAGAGTGACCTTATTTCCAGTTTTATCCACAACTTCTAGCTTTGTTCTTTTACTTTTTTGGCTACACTGTTCTTATTTTTAATTTTAACTTGAGCGTACTTTGGGATGACATTATTATCCAGACATTGTTTATTAAACCATATTTTACTTAAAACCCTCTTCAACTTAACTTTTAACTTAAGATATTTAAAAACTTTACTTACCTTATTGCTGTCGTTTATTACCTCATTGTTGTTGCCCATTACCTGTAGTCGATTGCACATCTTAACAGACGTTTAATGAAGAAATTTGTGTTAGTGGTTGAAATCACAATCAGAATGATCACAGTTGCACACCACTATATAAAAATTATCCCGATTAGCGCTTTCAAGCCTCACAGCCCATCGTCAGATCGGAATAGGCAGAAATTATTTTAAAAACAAACCCTTCACCCCTCTCCTCCACCCTGCTCACACACAACAAGCTATAATATAAATGACCCTTCCCCACCCCCTAAACCCTGTCCCACACCATCTGTACAGTTACATATTTTTCTAGAAAATTCCTTGTGTTTCAGTGTGTGTGTGTGTGTGTGTGTGTGTGTGTGTGTGTGTGTGTGTGTGTGTGTGTGTGTGTGTGCGTGCGTGCGTGCGTGCGTGCGTGCGTGCGTGCGTGCGTGCGTGCGTGCGTGCGTGTGTGTGTGTGTGTGTGTGTGTGTGTGTGTGTGTGTGTGTGTGTGTGTGTGTGTGTGTGTGTGTGTGTGTGTGGATCCTTTTAAACTTACCCTACTTCCTCTCCACACACATGGGTCAGTCACACACCCTTATTTTAACCATCCAATTAGTACTATGCAAATAATTCTTAATCTTATCTATCTGTCCTCTATCATTTACTTCTTAATCATGTTATAAAATATTTCTTCATTATCAAATTTAATTTTAATATTAATTAAATTGTCTAACCCTTTTTCTCTTTCTTTTAATATTTCTAACTCCTCTCTAAGCTTCCTTTCAACTGTGTTATTTACTACTTTTACAATTTCGTATTCTTCCAAAGGATTAACAAACTTATGGTTGTCTTCTATGAAATGTCTTGCATATAACGAATTGGTTGTTCTATTACCTTCTCCACGTTTGTGGTCAGACAACCTGCATACGAATTTTCGTCCTGTCTCACCTAGGTACACTTTGTTGCAGTCTTTACATTTTAATTTATAAATTCCGCTTTTCTGTAATACTGGAATTTTTTCTATATTCTTATTCCTTATCTTATCAAATACCGTTTCACATTTTTTAATAGCTATATCTACTCCATATTTATTAAAACATTTTATAATTTTTCTAGTATGTGAACCTATGTATGTCAATGACCCTGCATAATTCTTTTGTTCTGGTTCTATTTTAGCTTTTTGTATGTTAACCCTTTTCATAACTTTATCCACTATGTTGGTGTTATAATTATTATTCCTTACAATTCCCTTTATCGTTTTTAACTCCCTAACTTTTGATTCGGTCTCTTTTAAACACTTCTGAGCTCTGTAACAAAATGTATTGATTGCCGCCATTTTATATCTATATGGGTGGTAAGACTCTCTTGGTATAATTATATCAGAATACGACTCTTTCCTAAATATCCCAAACTGTAGTTTCTCATTATCCTTAATTTCTATGTTCAAATCTAAGTAATTTATTTTCTTACCTCCTATCTCTTCTTTAAATTGTAAGTTTTTATCCTTATTATTTACCTCATTTATAAACTCATACACTTCTTCTATGCTTCCTTCCCAAATTACTAATACATCATCAACGTATCTAGACCATAATTTTATATTGTCTTTATACTTAGTGGAAGTTATTAATTGCTTTTCAAAATCATTCATGTATATTTCAGCAAGAATAGGGGATAATGAAGACCCCATAGGTAAACCTTTTTTCTGTATATAAAACTTGTTATTAAACCTAAAATAGTTCTGATTTACACATTCTTTAATTACTTTCATCAACTGCTTTTTATACCTGTATTCTCCCATATTATTATCGTTTATTAACTTAATAACTTTATTTACTGTGATATTGGTAAACATGTCCTTAACATCCAGTGATATCAATTTTGTATTTACATTAATCCTAATATTTTCTAATTTTTCTATCAATTTTACATTATTCTCTATGTTGTATTTTGTCCCAAATTCATATTTCTCTCTCAGTACTCTGCTAACTTCCTTTGATAATTTATAAATAGGTGCATTAATAAAAGAAACAATCGGTCTAATTGGTTTTCCTTCTTTATGTATCTTAACCTGACTTTTAAAAGTTGGTGCTGTTGGATTACTTTCCAATAAATACTTTTTCTTATTTTCTTCTATACATGTTATCTGTTTCATCATTTGTTTTATCCTTGACTGGTACTTACTTGTATAATCATACTTTATTTCCTCGTATGGTCCTTCCCTTATAAATTCTTCCATTTTCTTTATGTATTCGTCCTTTCTCAGTAGTACCATTGTATTTCCTTTGTCCGCCTTCGTAACTATAATATCATTTTTCTTTATTTTATTCTTTAGTTTACTTACAGTTGATTTGATTTTTTGTTCATTTTTTGAATTATACAAACTTTTCTTAAATATTTTATCTACTACATTCCCTACTTCCCACCTTATTCTTTTTTTATCATTTTCATTTCCTAGTTTTTGTATTATGCTTTCGCATTCAATAATCATTTTTTCTTGATTTAATTCTGGTGGCGGTGCGTATTTTAAGCCTTTTGCTAACATTTCTTTTTCTTCTGTATTGAAATTCACCTCTGTAAGGTTTATTACTCTTTTTTCATAGTTATTCTTAGAGAGGTGTTCCTTTTTTACTTCGTTCTTTCTTATTAATTTATTTAACTTATCTACCATTTTTTTATTTTTATTTTCCAATTTCTTTTCTACGTACCCCAAACCAAAATTATATAATATTTCTTCTAACTCTACATACGAGTATATTCTTAACAATTCTATGTGTCTGTCATATAATTCCCTATTATATCTATTGATTAAGCCGTAGAGTGACCTTATTTCCAGTTTTATCCACAACTTCTCGCTTTGTTCTTTTACTTTTTTGGCTACACTGTTCTTATTTTTAATTTTAACTTGAGCGTACTTTGGGATGACATTATTATCCAGACATTGTTTATTAAACCATATTTTACTTAAAACCCTCTTCAATTTAACTTTTAACTTAAGATATTTAAAAACTTTACTTACCTTATTGCTGTCGTTTATTACCTCATTGTTGTTGCCCATTACCTGTAGTCGATTGCACATCTTAACAGACGTTTAATGAAGAAATTTCTGTTAGTGGTTGAAATCACAATCAGAATGATCACAGTTGCACACCACTATATAAAAATTATCCCGATTAGCGCTTTCAAGCCTCACAGCCCATCGTCAGATCGGAATAGGCAGAAATTATTTTAAAAACAAACCCTTCACCCCTCTCCCCCACCCTGCTCACACACAACAAGCTATAATATAAATGACCCTTCCCCACCCCCTAAACCCTGTCCCACACCATCTGTACAGTTACTTATTTTTCTAGCAAATTCCTTGTGTGTGTGTGTGTGTGTGTGTGTGTGTGTGTGTGTGTGTGTGTGTGTGTGTGTGTGTGTGTGTGTGTGTGTGTGTGTGTGTGTGTATGTGTGTGTGTGTGTGTGTGTGTGTGTGTGTGTGTGGATCCTTTTAAACTTACCCTACTTCCTCTCCACACACATGGGTCAGTCACACACCCTTATTTTAACCATCCAATTAGTACTATGCAAATAATTCTTAATCTTATCTATCTGTCCTCTATCATTTACTTCTTAATCATGTTATAAAATATTTCTTCATTATCAAATTTAATTTTAATATTAATTAAATTGTCTAACCCTTTTTCTCTTTCTTTTAATATTTCTAACTCCTCTCTAAGCTTCCTTTCAACTGTGTTATTTACTACTTTTACAATTTCGTATTCTTCCAAAGGATTAACAAACTTATGGTTGTCTTCTATGAAATGTCTTGCATATAACGAATTGGTTGTTCTATTACCTTCTCCACGTTTGTGGTCAGACAACCTGCATACGAATTTTCGTCCTGTCTCACCTAGGTACACTTTGTTGCAGTCTTTACATTTTAATTTATAAATTCCGCTTTTCTGTAATACTGGAATTTTTTCTATATTCTTATTCCTTATCTTATCAAATACCGTTTCACATTTTTTAATAGCTATATCTACTCCATATTTATTAAAACATTTTATAATTTTTCTAGTATGTGAACCTATGTATGTCAATGACCCTGCATAATTCTTTTGTTCTGGTTCTATTTTAGCTTTTTGTATGTTAACCCTTTTCATAACTTTATCCACTATGTTGGTGTTATAATTATTATTCCTTACAATTCCCTTTATCGTTTTTAACTCCCTAACTTTTGATTCGGTCTCTTTTAAACACTTCTGAGCTCTGTAACAAAATGTATTGATTGCCGCCATTTTATATCTATATGGGTGGTAAGACTCTCTTGGTATAATTATATCAGAATACGACTCTTTCCTAAATATCCCAAACTGTAGTTTCTCATTATCCTTAATTTCTATGTTCAAATCTAAGTAATTTATTTTCTTACCTCCTATCTCTTCTTTAAATTGTAAGTTTTTATCCTTATTATTTACCTCATTTATAAACTCATGCACTTCTTCTATGCTTCCTTCCCAAATTACTAATACATCATCAACGTATCTAGACCATAATTTTATATTGTCTTTATACTTAGTGGAAGTTATTAATTGCTTTTCAAAATCATTCATGTATATTTCAGCAAGAATAGGGGATAATGAAGACCCCATAGGTAAACCTTTTTTCTGTATATAAAACTTGTTATTAAACCTAAAATAGTTCTGATTTACACATTCTTTAATTACTTTCATCAACTGCTTTTTATACCTGTATTCTCCCATATTATTATCGTTTATTAACTTAATAACTTTATTTACTGTGATATTGGTAAACATGTCCTTAACATCCAGTGATATCAATTTTGTATTTACATTAATCCTAATATTTTCTAATTTTTCTATCAATTTTACATTATTCTCTATGTTGTATTTTGTCCCAAATTCATATTTCTCTCTCAGTACTCTGCTAACTTCCTTTGATAATTTATAAATAGGTGCATTAATAAAAGAAACAATCGGTCTAATTGGTTTTCCTTCTTTATGTATCTTAACCTGACTTTTAAAAGTTGGTGCTGTTGGATTACTTTCCAATAAATACTTTTTCTTATTTTCTTCTATACATGTTATCTGTTTCATCATTTGTTTTATCCTTGACTGGTACTTACTTGTATAATCATACTTTATTTCCTCGTATGGTCCTTCCCTTATAAATTCTTCCATTTTCTTTATGTATTCGTCCTTTCTCAGTAGTACCATTGTATTTCCTTTGTCCGCCTTCGTAACTATAATATCATTTTTCTTTATTTTATTCTTTAGTTTACTTACAGTTGATTTGATTTTTTGTTCATTTTTTGAATTATACAAACTTTTCTTAAATATTTTATCTACTACATTCCCTACTTCCCACCTTATTCTTTTTTTATCATTTTCATTTCCTAGTTTTTGTATTATGCTTTCGCATTCAATAATCATTTTTTCTTGATTTAATTCTGGTGGCGGTGCGTATTTTAAGCCTTTTGCTAACATTTCTTTTTCTTCTGTATTGAAATTCACCTCTGTAAGGTTTATTACTCTTTTTTCATAGTTATTCTTAGAGAGGTGTTCCTTTTTTACTTCGTTCTTTCTTATTAATTTATTTAACTTATCTACCATTTTTTTTTTTTTATTTTCCAATTTCTTTTCTACGTACCCCAAACCAAAATTATATAATATTTCTTCTAACTCTACATACGAGTATATTCTTAACAATTCTATGTGTCTGTCATATAATTCCCTATTATATCTATTGATTAAGCCGTAGAGTGACCTTATTTCCAGTTTTATCCACAACTTCTCGCTTTGTTCTTTTACTTTTTTGGCTACACTGTTCTTATTTTTAATTTTAACTTGAGCGTACTTTGGGATGACATTATTATCCAGACATTGTTTATTAAACCATATTTTACTTAAAACCCTCTTCAATTTAACTTTTAACTTAAGATATTTAAAAACTTTACTTACCTTATTGCTGTCGTTTATTACCTCATTGTTGTTGCCCATTACCTGTAGTCGATTGCACATCTTAACAGACGTTTAATGAAGAAATTTCTGTTAGTGGTTGAAATCACAATCAGAATGATCACAGTTGCACACCACTATATAAAAATTATCCCGATTAGCGCTTTCAAGCCTCACAGCCCATCGTCAGATCGGAATAGGCAGAAATTATTTTAAAAACAAACCCTTCACCCCTCTCCTCCACCCTGCTCACACACAACAAGCTATAATATAAATGACCCTTCCCCACCCCCTAAACCCTGTCCCACACCATCTGTACAGTTACTTATTTTTCTAGCAAATTCCTTGTGTGTGTGTGTGTGTGTGTGTGTGTGTGTGTGTGTGTGTGTGTGTGTGTGTGTGGATCCTTTTAAACTTACCCTACTTCCTCTCCACACACATGGGTCAGTCACACACCCTTATTTTAACCATCCAATTAGTACTATGCAAATAATTCTTAATCTTATCTATCTGTCCTCTATCATTTACTTCTTAATCATGTTATAAAATATTTCTTCATTATCAAATTTAATTTTAATATTAATTAAATTGTCTAACCCTTTTTCTCTTTCTTTTAATATTTCTAACTCCTCTCTAAGCTTCCTTTCAACTGTGTTATTTACTACTTTTACAATTTCGTATTCTTCCAAAGGATTAACAAACTTATGGTTGTCTTCTATGAAATGTCTTGCATATAACGAATTGGTTGTTCTATTACCTTCTCCACGTTTGTGGTCAGACAACCTGCATACGAATTTTCGTCCTGTCTCACCTAGGTACACTTTGTTGCAGTCTTTACATTTTAATTTATAAATTCCGCTTTTCTGTAATACTGGAATTTTTTCTATATTCTTATTCCTTATCTTATCAAATACCGTTTCACATTTTTTAATAGCTATATCTACTCCATATTTATTAAAACATTTTATAATTTTTCTAGTATGTGAACCTATGTATGTCAATGACCCTGCATAATTCTTTTGTTCTGGTTCTATTTTAGCTTTTTGTATGTTAACCCTTTTCATAACTTTATCCACTATGTTGGTGTTATAATTATTATTCCTTACAATTCCCTTTATCGTTTTTAACTCCCTAACTTTTGATTCGGTCTCTTTTAAACACTTCTGAGCTCTGTAACAAAATGTATTGATTGCCGCCATTTTATATCTATATGGGTGGTAAGACTCTCTTGGTATAATTATATCAGAATACGACTCTTTCCTAAATATCCCAAACTGTAGTTTCTCATTATCCTTAATTTCTATGTTCAAATCTAAGTAATTTATTTTCTTACCTCCTATCTCTTCTTTAAATTGTAAGTTTTTATCCTTATTATTTACCTCATTTATAAACTCATGCACTTCTTCTATGCTTCCTTCCCAAATTACTAATACATCATCAACGTATCTAGACCATAATTTTATATTGTTTTTATACTTAGTGGAAGTTATTAATTGCTTTTCAAAATCATTCATGTATATTTCAGCAAGAATAGGGGATAATGAAGACCCCATAGGTAAACCTTTTTTCTGTATATAAAACTTGTTATTAAACCTAAAATAGTTCTGATTTACACATTCTTTAATTACTTTCATCAACTGCTTTTTATACCTGTATTCTCCCATATTATTATCGTTTATTAACTTAATAACTTTATTTACTGTGATATTGGTAAACATGTCCTTAACATCCAGTGATATCAATTTTGTATTTACATTAATCCTAATATTTTCTAATTTTTCTATCAATTTTACATTATTCTCTATGTTGTATTTTGTCCCAAATTCATATTTCTCTCTCAGTACTCTGCTAACTTCCTTTGATAATTTATAAATAGGTGCATTAATAAAAGAAACAATCGGTCTAATTGGTTTTCCTTCTTTATGTATCTTAACCTGACTTTTAAAAGTTGGTGCTGTTGGATTACTTTCCAATAAATACTTTTTCTTATTTTCTTCTATAAATGTTATCTGTTTCATCATTTGTTTTATCCTTGACTGGTACTTACTTGTATAATCATACTTTATTTCCTCGTATGGTCCTTCCCTTATAAATTCTTCCGTTTTCTTTATGTATTCGTCCTTTCTCAGTAGTACCATTGTATTTCCTTTGTCCGCCTTCGTAACTATAATATAATTTTTCTTTATTTTATTCTTTAGTTTACTTACAGTTGATTTGATTTTTTGTTCATTTTTTGAATTATACAAACTTTTCTTAAATATTTTATCTACTACATTCCCTACTTCCCACCTTATTCTTTTTTTATCATTTTCATTTCCTAGTTTTTGTATTATGCTTTCGCATTCAATAATCATTTTTTCTTGATTTAATTCTGGTGGCAGTGCGTATTTTAAGCCTTTTGCTAACATTTCTTTTTCTTCTGTATTGAAATTCACCTCTGTAAGGTTTATTACTCTTTTTTCATAGTTATTCTTAGAGAGGTGTTCCTTTTTTACTTCGTTCTTTCTTATTAATTTATTTAACTTATCTACCATTTTTTTATTTTTCTTTTCCAATTTCTTTTCTACGTACCCCAAACCAAAATTATATAATATTTCTTCTAACTCTACATACGAGTATATTCTTAACAATTCTATGTGTCTGTCATATAATTCCCTATTATATCTATTGATTAAGCCGTAGAGTGACCTTATTTCCAGTTTTATCCACAACTTCTCGCTTTGTTCTTTTACTTTTTTGGCTACACTGTTCTTATTTTTAATTTTAACTTGAGCGTACTTTGGGATGACATTATTATCCAGACATTGTTTATTAAACCATATTTTACTTAAAACCCTCTTCAACTTAACTTTTAACTTAAGATATTTAAAAACTTTACTTACCTTATTGCTGTCGTTTATTACCTCATTGTTGTTGCCCATTACCTGTAGTCGATTGCACATCTTAACAGACGTTTAATGAAGAAATCTGTGTTAGTGGTTGAAATCACAATCAGAATGATCACAGTTGCACACCACTATATAAAAATTATCCCGATTAGCGCTTTCAAGCCTCACAGCCCATCGTCAGATCGGAATAGGCAGAAATTATTTTAAAAACAAACCCTTCACCCCTCTCCTCCACCCTGCTCACACACAACAAGCTATAATATAAATGACCCTTCCCCACCCCCTAAACCCTGTCCCACACCATCTGTACAGTTACATATTTTTCTAGAAAATTCCTTGTGTTTCAGTGTGTGTGTGTGTGTGTGTGTGTGTGTGTGTGTGTGTGTGTGTGTGTGTGTGTGTGTGTGTGTGTGTGTGTGTGTGTGTGTGTGTGTGTGTGTGTGTGTGTGTGTGTGTGTGTGTGTGTGTGTGTGTGTGTGTGTGTGTGATCCTTTTAAACTTACCCTACTTCCTCTCCACACACATGGGTCAGGCACACACCCTTATTTTAACCATCCAATTAGTACTATGCAAATAATTCTTAATCTTATCTATCTGTCCTCTATCATTTACTTCTTAATCATGTTATAAAATATTTCTTCATTATCAAATTTAATTTTAATATTAATTAATTTGTCTAACCCTTTTTCTCTTTCTTTTAATATTTCTAACTCCTCTCTAAGCTTCCTTTCAACTGTGTTATTTACTACTTTTACAATTTCGTATTCTTCCAAAGGATTAACAAACTTATGGTTGTCTTCTATGAAATGTCTTGCATATAACGAATTGTTTGTTCTATTACCTTCTCCACGTTTGTGGTCAGACAACCTGCATACGAATTTTCGTCCTGTCTCACCTAGGTACACTTTGTTGCAGTCTTTACATTTTAATTTATAAATTCCGCTTTTCTGTAATACTGGAATTTTTTCTATATTCTTATTCCTTATCTTATCAAATACCGTTTCACATTTTTTAATAGCTATATCTACTCCATATTTATTAAAACATTTTATAATTTTTCTAGTATGTGAACCTATGTATGTCAATGACCCTGCATAATTCTTTTGTTCTGGTTCTATTTTAGCTTTTTGTATGTTAACCCTTTTCATAACTTTATCCACTATGTTGGTGTTATAATTATTATTCCTTACAATTCCCTTTATCGTTTTTAACTCCCTAACTTTTGATTCGGTCTCTTTTAAACACTTCTGAGCTCTGTAACAAAATGTATTGATTGCCGCCATTTTATATCTATATGGGTGGTAAGACTCTCTTGGTATAATTATATCAGAATACGACTCTTTCCTAAATATCCCAAACTGTAGTTTCTCATTATCCTTAATTTCTATGTTCAAATCTAAGTAATTTATTTTCTTACCTCCTATCTCTTCTTTAAATTGTAAGTTTTTATCCTTATTATTTACCTCATTTATAAACTCATACACTTCTTCTATGCTTCCTTCCCAAATTACTAATACATCATCAACGTATCTAGACCATAATTTTATATTGTCTTTATACTTAGTGGAAGTTATTAATTGCTTTTCAAAATCATTCATGTATATTTCAGCAAGAATAGGGGATAATGAAGACCCCATAGGTAAACCTTTTTTCTGTATATAAAACTTGTTATTAAACCTAAAATAGTTCTGATTTACACATTCTTTAATTACTTTCATCAACTGCTTTTTATACCTGTATTCTCCCATATTATTATCGTTTATTAACTTAATAACTTTATTTACTGTGATATTGGTAAACATGTCCTTAACATCCAGTGATATCAATTTTGTATTTACATTAATCCTAATATTTTCTAATTTTTCTATCAATTTTACATTTTCTCTATGTTGTATTTTGTCCCAAATTCATATTTCTCTCTCAGTACTCTGCTAACTTCCTTTGATAATTTATAAATAGGTGCATTAATAAAAGAAACAATCGGTCTAATTGGTTTTCCTTCTTTATGTATCTTAACCTGACTTTTAAAAGTTGGTGCTGTTGGATTACTTTCCAATAAATACTTTTTCTTATTTTCTTCTATACATGTTATCTGTTTCATCATTTGTTTTATCCTTGACTGGTACTTACTTGTATAATCATACTTTATTTCCTCGTATGGTCCTTCCCTTATAAATTCTTCCATTTTCTTTATGTATTCGTCCTTTCTCAGTAGTACCATTGTATTTCCTTTGTCCGCCTTCGTAACTATAATATCATTTTTCTTTATTTTATTCTTTAGTTTACTTACAGTTGATTTGATTTTTTGTTCATTTTTTGAATTATACAAACTTTTCTTAAATATTTTATCTACTACATTCCCTACTTCCCACCTTATTCTTTTTTTATCATTTTCATTTCCTAGTATTTGTCAAAATCATTCATGTATATTTCAGCAAGAAAATTTTAAAATAGGAATTTTAAAATTGTTTTAAAAATAATTTCTGCCTATTCCGATCTGACGATGGGCTGTGAGGCTTGAAAGCGCTAATCGGGATAATTTTTATATAGTGGTGTGCAACTGTGATCATTCTGATTGTGATTTCAACCACTAACAGAAATTTCTTCATTAAACGTCTGTTAAGATGTGCAATCGACTACAGGTAATGGGCAACAACAATGAGGTAATAAACGACAGCAATAAGGTAAGTAAAGTTTTTAAATATCTTAAGTTAAAAGTTAAATTGAAGAGGGTTTTAAGTAAAATATGGTTTAATAAACAATGTCTGGATAATAATGTCATCCCAAAGTACGCTCAAGTTAAAATTAAGAATAAGAACAGTGTAGCCAAAAAAGTAAAAGAACAAAGCGAGAAGTTGTGGATAAAACTGGAAATAAGGTCACTCTACGGCTTAATCAATAGATATAATAGGGAATTATATGACGGACACATAGAATTGTTAAGAATATACTCGTATGTAGAGTTAGAAGAAATATTATATAATTTTGGTTTGGGGTACGTAGAAAAGAAATTGGAAAAGAAAAATAAAAAAATGGTAGATAAGTTAAATAAATTAATAAGAAAGAACGAAGTAAAAAAGGAACACCTCTCTAAGAATAACTATGAAAAAAGAGTAATAAACCTTACATAAGTGAATTTCAATACAGAAGAAAAAGAAATGTTAGCAAAAGGCTTAAAATACGCACCGCCACCAGAATTAAATCAAGAAAAAACGATTATTGAATGCGAAAGCATAATACAAAAACTAGGAAATGAAAATGATAAAAAAAGAATAAGGTGGGAAGTAGGGAATGTAGTAGATAAAATATTTAAGAAAAGTTTGTATAATTCAAAAAATGAACAAAAAATCAAATCAACTGTAAGTAAACTAAAGAATAAAATAAAGAAAAATGATATTATAGTTACGAAGGCGGACAAAGGAAATACAATGGTACTACTGAGAAAGGACGAATACATAAAGAAAATGGAAGAATTTATAAGGGAAGGACCATACGAGGAAATAAAGTATGATTATACAAGTAAGTACCAGTCAAGGATAAAACAAATGATGAAACAGATAACATTTATAGAAGAAAATAAGAAAAAGTATTTATTGGAAAGTAATCCAACAGCACCAACTTTTAAAAGTCAGGTTAAGATACATAAAGAAGGAAAACCAATTAGACCGATTGTTTCTTTTATTAATGCACCTATTTATAAATTATCAAAGGAAGTTAGCAGAGTACTGAGAGAGAAATATGAATTTGGGACAAAATACAACATAGAGAATAATGTAAAATTGATAGAAAAATTAGAAAATATTAGGATTAATGTAAATACAAAATTGATATCACTGGATGTTAAGGACATGTTTACCAATATCACAGTAAATAAAGTTATTAAGTTAATAAACGATAATAATATGGGAGAATACAGGTATAAAAAGCAGTTGATGAAAGTAATTAAAGAATGTGTAAATCAGAACTATTTTAGGTTTAATAACAAGTTTTATATACAGAAAAAAGGTTTACCTATGGGGTCTTCATTATCCCCTATTCTTGCTGAAATATACATGAATGATTTTGAAAAGCAATTAATAACTTCCACTAAGTATAAAGACAATATAAAATTATGGTCTAGATACGTTGATGATGTATTAGTAATTTGGGAAGGAAGCATAGAAGAAGTGCATGAGTTTATAAATGAGGTAAATAATAAGGATAAAAACTTACAATTTAAAGAAGAGATAGGAGGTAAGAAAATAAATTACTTAGATTTGAACATAGAAATTAAGGATAATGAGAAACTACAGTTTGGGATATTTAGGAAAGAGTCGTATTCTGATATAATTATACCAAGAGAGTCTTACCACCCATATAGATATAAAATGGCGGCAATCAATACATTTTGTTACAGAGCTCAGAAGTGTTTAAAAGAGACCGAATCAAAAGTTAGGGAGTTAAAAACGATAAAGGGAATTGTAAGGAATAATAATTATAACACCAACATAGTGGATAAAGTTATGAAAAGGGTTAACATACAAAAAGCTAAAATAGAACCAGAACAAAAGAATTATGCAGGGTCATTGACATACATAGGTTCACATACTAGAAAAATTATAAAATGTTTTAATAAATATGGAGTAGATATAGCTATTAAAAAATGTGAAACGGTATTTGATAAGATAAGGAATAAGAATATAGAAAAAATTCCAGTATTACAGAAAAGCGGAATTTATAAATTAAAATGTAAAGACTGCAACAAAGTGTACCTAGGTGAGACAGGACGAAAATTCGTATGCAGGTTGTCTGACCACAAACGTGGAGAAGGTAATAGAACAACCAATTCGTTATATGCAAGACATTTCATAGAAGACAACCATAAGTTAGTTAATCCTTTGGAAGAATACGAAATTGTAAAAGTAGTAAATAACACAGTTGAAAGGAAGCTTAGAGAGGAGTTAGAAATATTAAAAGAAAGAGAAAAAGGGTTAGACAATTTAATTAATATTAAAATTAAATTTGATAATGAAGAAATATTTTATAACATGATTAAGAAGTAAATGATAGAGGACAGATAGATAAGATTAAGAATTATTTGCATAGTACTAATTGGATGGTTAAAATAAGGGTGTGTGACTGACCCATGTGTGTGGAGAGGAAGTAGGGTAAGTTTAAAAGGATCCACACACACACACACACACACACTGAAACGCAAGGAATTTGCTAGAAAAATATTTAACTGTACAGATGGTGTGGGACAGGGTTTAGGGGGTGGGGAAGGGTCATTTATATTATAGCTTGTTGTGTGTGAGCAGGGTGGGGGAGAGGGGTGAAGGGTTTGTTTTCAAAATAATTTCTGCCTATTCCGATCTGACGATGGGCTGTGAGGCTTGAAAGCGCTAATCGGTATAATTTTTATATAGTGGTGTGCAACTGTGATCATTCTGATTGTAATTAAAGAATTTATCGGCTTACGCTCTAAATTATATACATTTAAAACGGTAGATAACAAAGTTAAAAAAAGAGCAAAAGGAATTAAAAAAAACGTTATCAGCAAACATATAAGCTTTGAAGATTTCAAAAAGTGCGTCTATTCTAAAACTATAAATAATTATAGAATGATGAAATTATTCCGATCAAAAAAACATTTAGTTGAAACAATTACGTGTAACAAATTAGCTTTAAGTAATTTAGACAAAAAAAGAATCCTTTGTGATAATAAAATAGATACACTACCGTACGGTCATTATTCATTAGCGTAATGATAAAACAAGTTTTTAAAACAAAATAACGTTTTTTATTTTGTAAATAAAAGTGAATTTTACCTATCTGGTAAAAATCAATCTTTTTGCTATCACATGTTAATTAATATGTATATAACATATTTTTTTAGAATCTTTTTATGTACATGTATTTTCAATACCTGAATTAACGTTTTATTATATTGTAAAACTGTTTTGTCAAGTACCCGAATAATCATTAGCGTAATGATGAAACAAGTTTTTTAAAACACAATAACATTTTTATTTTTTTAAAAAGTGAGTTTTACCTATCTAGTAAAAATCAAAACTCTTGCTATCACATTGATATGTAACATATTTTTTTTATAATCTTTTTATGTACATGTATTATATTGTAAAACTGTTTTGTTATATTTTTTTAGAATCTTTTTATGTACATGTATTTTTAATACCTGAATTAACATTTATTATATTGTAAAACTGTTTGTCAAGTACCCGAATAATAAAATATTCATTAGCGTAATGATAAAACAAATTTTTAAAAGCACAATAACATTTTATTTTGTAAATAAAGTGAGTTTACCTATCTAGTAAAAATCAATCTCTTGCTATCACATGTTAATTGATATGTAACATATTTTTTTTAGAATCTTTTTATGTACATGTATTATATTGTAAACTGTTTTGTTAAGTATCCGAATAATAAAAATGATCTGTAACATATTTTTATGTATGTGTATTTTTTTAATACCTGAACAAAAAAAAAGATTTATTGTCATTTTTAAGATCCGTAACATTCTCATTTTTATTTTTTATACATTCTATATATTTAATTACACAAAAATTCTAATATACAATAGTGTCTTGGAGTACTTACCGTTATATAAAAGTCACTTGAATCGTTCATCGAGAAGCTTAATGATATCACCACACTGTGTAGATACATAACAACAAACACATGTGTCCGGCCCATCCACAGTAGATTCATGTGCCCATGGACATTCAAGGAAATGTATAAACGCCTCACCGCTTTGTCCTCTACGTTCCGGTGTAATCTCTTTCAGTCCGTCTGAATTATAAAATTCCAACACTTTACGACACTTTAGAAGTACCAACAATATATCTCGCATAAATTCAATCTCTACTTTTGTTTTATTCATGACGAATCTATCAAACATAGGATGAAATAAGACATCTTGCAGTGTTAAATTCTTCATTTTGACTGAACTATCAAAAATGGAGTATTTTTTAAGACGACGCTATAGGTCAGTGTATTCGAGGGTCATGTTCACGTTGATTACAACGTTATCACAAGAACGTATACGTGTCAACAAAAAAACGCCGTCTGTATATGTTTATATGTTTTTAATAGGTCAGTGTTAATCTTGAGGTCATGTTTACATTGATTAAAAAGGTTCAATGGAATTATCTGCTGTACTCTTTATCAATGACGGTTTCGTTAGTAAATTTTTTAACTACCGACATATTTAACTAGGATGTTACTTTCAGAATTCACGTTGGAACACTAATAAACCAACTCCTAACGTATATTATATAAACGTTATTATCGGCTAACATATCTAAAAACAAAATCATGTTAAAACGTGAAAATAAAAAGTATAAATAATGAATAAATAAATGTAATTATTTATTTTAAAAAATAAAAAAGTATGAATTAACTAGGGATTGAACAATTGATACTTACCTTACGTATAATTGTTTACTATAGAATGACAATCGTTACATATAAAATGTAATAAGGTTAAACAAATATCTAACAAAAACACATCAACTCTGTTTTTTATAAATTTTATTTTTCACTTTAATATATTAACAAAATTAGCAACACACTTTTTTGATCTAATATAGTCTTCATATTTATAAGATATATAACGCACAGTTTTACATGTCGGATACAAAAGTTTGTGCATAAATTGAATATGCGTAATAGTATTAAAACATATAGTTTTAAAACCGCATTTAGAACAAACAATATTATCCGAATCATCAACAAATCTTTGATTTTTAAAAAAGTCTTCAATACATTTTCCACTTTTGTCACTTAATGAAACCATCTTTTATGACTCCGTGTAATTTAACAAGTAAACAATTTGGAGATGCCTTAGCGTGTTCAAACCATGGATCATCTGTGTCTTGCCAATCGTGAAGTATAACTTTACAGTCTATGCACATTACATCGTCGTCCACTCCAGTATACAAAAAACCTGCCGATACTAAATTATCAACTCGTGGTAAACGTTTAGGCCAACAGCAAAATGTTAACTTCATGATTTCTTCAGTTTCTGATATACATTTTTTCGCATTCATTATATCATCAATATGTAATAATATACTGTATAGTGCATAATTATTATATTTATCATATATATAACATACCATTTTACATTCTGAATTAAAAAGTTTGTGCATAAATTGAATATGCGAAATAGATAAAGATCCTCTTGTTTTAAATCCACACTCACGACACACAATAGTGTCTAAATCACCATTAAAAATAAATCCTGCTTCTTCAAAAAAATCTTGCAATAACTTACAGGGGTTCAATTTTTCGCACAACTTCGCCATTTTTGACATTGCGTCCAACTTGTTGAGCCTCTACTAACTAACTACTTCCAACGGAGAGTTTTGTATTCTTCTTCAAAATCAATATCGATTATTAATTGGTTTCGATGTTTTTCTAACCTTTGTAATATATCGTCATAGAAGCAAATCGTTGGGGATTGTATCTTGATAATTTGTTCATTTTCAATTATAGTAACATTTGCTTCAGAAAATTCATTATTTACAAAATAACATATTTCATTAAACGTTGAATCAGTAGATTCTATGCAATATATACACCAATTGAAAGCATGAATATTTCCTTTCTCCATGTTAACCGCTTCACGTATTCTTCACAACTATACGTTCAAATCATTATGCTCTTGGAAACTAAACTTTTATTCTTGTTCATCAACATTACTATCGATTATTATTTGATATCGATTGGTCTTTCTTTTGAATTATCAATTGTAATATTAATTCTTTTAATTTGTATAGTACATCATCATTTACACATTTCAATCCGAATATCGATAGATTATTTTTTTCTGTTCTAACTAACTCACCCGTAAATTCATTAAAAACATACACAGTATTGTTCTTAAAAAAGTATAAATTACCATCAGAAAATCTAAATGATGAATCGATTTTAGGCGGTATTCCAGGAAATGTTTCAGATATATAACCCCATGATTTAGTAGTGAACGTACACTCATTGACTTCTCTATAATAATTATCATCATGAAATATATAAGTTTTACCTGTATAACTGTTGAATACCGCATGTAAATTATCCGGTTGTATGTTAAATAAAGATTGGATATGCTTCGGATAACCATGACTTAATTTAAGACTCATTAAATCGAACATGAATACCAAAGAATCTATAAACATAACTATCTCACCAGATGGTCGTTGATATACAGCTAAAATTTTTGTAAAGTTCTTTGGAAGAAACGTTAACCAATGTTCTATTATGAGCGGTTTGGTATATATCATTTCTGCCGGATTTATTATCCACAACCATTTTTTATATAATATATATAATCGTTTATCAGCAATTAAAAATAAATTAATATTTTTAAAATTACAAAGATCGATTTTATTTGTATCTATAGGATGCTCGTTTTGTATTTTTGGTACCGAAGAAGATGGCGACTCCGGTATGAAAGATATTATAGAAGTGTTATCTGCCTTACCATATAAATTTTGAATGGCTAAAACATCATCATCACCTAACTCTATTTTACCGTTGTAATAAGCATACATTACAGAATCTGATACATCTGAATGTGATAAACCTATAACATGACCGATTTCATGTATTAACGTTGCATACAAACTTGTGTGGCCAAGAGGAACAACGTTATCAGTCGAATATGACCACTTTTCGTCTTCATCAATATGAATTTCTCGCCTTGAATTATTATAATCAGGAAAATATGCATGTGCTAATGTTCCACCTTTACCGTCAAACGTTCTCGTACATTGCCACGATTCTTTTTGCATCATATGTTTCAATCGTTTATTAGAAATTAAAATATCTGTATTTACTCTATCATGTTTAAAACGTATACCAGACTTTTCCTCCCATACTGCAAAAGCTTGTTTAGTCAATTCTAACACCTCTTGATTCGCTAAATAATAATGCCATGTTACTTCAGGCTTGTTCCATTTAAAACTGGATACTCGATAATCAAAAATAATATCACTATTACCGCATCTAGGTTTTAACATTAAATTTATAGTTTCATTATTTAATTTACCATCAGTAGGTAATTTATAGTATTCTTGAAATATAAGTAACGCATTAGTAATATCTGATTCATTTACCGCTTGCAACGAAGATTCATCATCTGTTTGAAGATAACCATACTCATATAAATATTGCTTAACTTTATCCACTTCAATCTGTGTTGTATTATCGGCTAAAGAATTTATTAGTAATATTTGAACAATTACTATATATAGTAAATTTTTAACTACCGACATGTTATTAACTAGGATGTTACTTTCAGAATTCACGTTGGAACACTAATAAACCAACTGCAAACGTGTATTATATAAACGTTATTATCGGTTAACATATCTAAAAACAAATTCGTGTTAAAACGTGAAAATAAAAAAGTATAAAAATAATGAATAAATATATTTAAAAAAAAAAGTATGAATTAACTAGGGATTGAACAATTGATACTTACCTTACATATAATCTATTATTAGAATAACACAGTTGCACGTTACCGACTAAGCTAATTCATATCTTATCTGTATACCAAGACAATCGTTACATATAAATTTTAATATATTTAGGGTATAGACGACGCTATCTACACTGTAAAAAGGAAAAAAACAGTTTACACGTCCACGTCAACGAACTCGGAATGTTTATGTGTACATCAAAGTTTACGCGTGTCAACAAACGCCGTCTGTTTATATTTACATTTGTACTAGGTCAGTGTGTTTCAAGGTCACGGTTTACTATAGAATAACAATCGTTAAAGGTAATATATTTAGGTAAAGACGACGCTATCTACACTGTAAAAAGGAAAAAAAACACGTCAACGAACTCGGAATGTTTATGTGTCCCAGCGCATAATTACAAATAAAATGTAATATATTTAGGTAAAGACGACGCTATCTACACTGCAAAAAGAAAAAAAAACACGTCAACGAACTCGGAATGTTTATGTGTACGCGGCGTGTCAACAAACGCCGGCCGTCTGTTTATATTTACATTTTTTACTAGGTCAGCGGACACGAGTGTCCTAGCGCATACATGCCTGTTTTTTTGTCCTGGCGCATACATTGTGTCCCAGCGCATACATGCCTGTTTTTTTGTGTCCTGGCGCATACAGACATATACTACTGTTGTGTTCACAATGTACTCATCGTAACCAGGATGTGACACAATGTCTTTTACACTGTACACAGCGTGCATGTTGTCATCATAACGCATCGATGGATACTGGTTCTATTTCCATGAGTCGAATAGTTGTTATACCAAGTTTTTCTTGTGTATCCACGAATCGTGTTTACCATCGAATCCTAACCATCTGACTTTTACACGATCGCCTTTACGTTGTACAATCTTTTCTACCAAGTACACGTCACCAACGTTCGATTTACTGATTTCATGTTCATAAAAACCACCTTTCAACACTTCTCCTGTATGATCCTTTAGCGAATAGGTAATGGGTACGCTGCCGGTACGCACCGAATGAACGAGAAATATCTCGTTTGTCCAATTTGGTGTGTATCCTTTGGCGAATGTCATTTTGTGCTTGCTTATACGCACACGATCGCCTACTTTGAATTTCGGTCGTTTATAAACGATGCTCCTCGCCGTGGTCTCACGAATCCTTTGTAGCACTGTACGTTCGTTGGATTCTTTCACCTGACACGGTTTCATTCCAATCGTTCTGTGCACGCTGTTGTTGTACGTGTTGACTAGTTCCGGTAACATATCCAACCAACGATAATGACCTTGTTCACTGAACGCACGATACATGTGCGTTTTCAACGTACGGTTAAAACGTTCCACAATGGAGGCCTTTTTTTCACTATACGTGGAATAGAGTGTGATACCGTATCTGCTCAGCAATATTTGTACGCTACTGTTATAGTACTCTTTCCCGTTGTCTGTCTGCAGATATTTCATTTTATTAGCACGAAGAATCGGTTCCAGAGCTCGTGCGACCTCTACACCCGTCTTTGTTTTCAACGGAACAGCGTACGCGTACTTGCTAAACGCGTTAATGATTGTCATAAGGTACTTGAATCCCTTGTTCACCTTCGCGTGCGGTATCATCTCTACCAGGTCCGCTTGGTACAAGTTGTGAAGTCTCTTTAACTCCACCGCACGTCTCGGAAAATTCCTTCTTACCGGTCTGTGCAACTCCTTCGCAATAGTCTTGCGAACGCTCTGCTGTATATTCTTCACCTGTCGTTTCATTCTCATATCGTACGAACCGTGATTCACAATACGTCGGAACGTGGTAAAGCGTTAACTCAGTGCTGAACGTAACTCTCCTCAGTACCGTTCTGGTACGTCTGCTTTCCATCGCGTGACTGTAGTAAGATTTCCACTCCACGTCCAGTTTTCCATCTCGACCGGACGGAAAACAACGCGTTCTTCTTGTGATTGCGTAAGTACATTAAAACATGCGCTAAACTGATTTTCATACATCCATTACGCACGAGGCTCATACCGATATAATATCTCATGAGCGTGTGTTGTTTCATGTCCAACGCTCTTACGGTCTTGACGGAATTCATGTCTTTGAACATGACGCTGCGTATAACGTTGGCGCGATACTCGTGCATTTCCGCAACTATGACGTTATCGTTCACGGGTAGATGCTCGCACATGTGTTTAGCTTTGAGTTCTGTGATCGGACGTTGACTTATCGACTCTGTATGCAGGTGTATAAGATATGAGTTCAACAACCAAAACTCGTCCGCCATAGCGCCCGTGCAGTGCTGCCACTGTTCGTATAAACGTAGGTCTTTCACCGTGTACCCTTTTTAGTGCGAATACTGCAGACCAAAGTATTCACAATACTTGCGGAGTGTAGGCAATGCTTCCTTCAGAAAGGCTACTGAAAACAATCCCTGCGCCTTGTTGTTCACCAATGTGAACTGTTTCCCTCTCGCTAGTGTCGGTAACGAAGATGGTGGGCAGCGCACGTCAAAACTTACGTTGTAGCTAGGATCCACTGCGCACTTTGGCACTATCATAATCGCGCTTCTGTATATTTCAATCGCTGTACGTATCGGAATAGTGCGCTCCGTAATGACAATGCAACACAAAGCGTGTGGGATTGAACTTCCGTAGGCGAGTATGTCTGTGTACACAGTCGCATAGTTCATTTGTCCGTGTGAATCATGTAAGCCGTGAACACGTTGAACGGCATGATATAGTTCAGGAATCGGTCGGAAACGTGAAATAAAATTCCACGCGTGACGTACGGTACACTTGAACATATTCTTTTCGTAAACCACGAGTTCAATCGGTACATTGTTTCGATCACACTCTTCGATAAAATGAAGCCATCGTGATTTGTTGTGTATACGATCAGAGATTAACATCAACAGCACGATCGGTGGCAGATAACCGCTACGTTTTTTTATGTGACGCCAACAACGTCCGTGATATCTGTCAACACCGAACTTATAACGTGTACAGTAGTTACCACAAAACCGTTTTTTCTTCACAAAATACATGGAACACAAGTTGGAGCGTATCGCGCTTCGTAACGGTTTTGTTAGTGTGAAATGTTTCCCATCGTCGTATCGATAGACATCCATTGTGTCATCGATCTGTGATGCAAGTGATACAGCTTCGAAATTGACATGATATTTAATAGGTATAATTTTTATGAAATCTTTTGTTTTATTTTTTTATCATTGGCGCCATCAGTCAGACATTGAATTGTGTACACACATTTAGTAGTAGTACTAGTAATAGTAATACATATAGTACTACTAGTACTAGTATAGTACTAACACAGAGTACTACTAGTACTACCCAAACGGGTATGTTTGTACATGAGTTTATGTCGGCTCTGAAAAGAGCCGTTTTTGCGTGCGTCGACTTCTACAAGTGTTCACGAACGAAACTGCATGTGGGCATTGACGCCTTATGGACTTGGACAGGATCATCACCCGCCATCCAATCCATAATTCGTATTTTACACTTGCAGCATCTTACAACATCATCATTGCCTTCGTAAATAAACCCGGCTTTGGCTAGGTCAAAAAATCTCCCGTTCGTATTCGGAAATTTACGAACGTAAAATTTAATGTTACCTCGACGATGGATGTTATAAAAGCTTTTTAATCGGCTTGCAAAAGAATATGTGTGCACGTCCATATCTGAAGCAAGAATGTTGGTTTGTTGCGTTGCATTTCACTTCCTCAGTGGTAGCTGCGCGCGCAATCGTAGTGGGGATTGCTGTCGCCAATTGGTCGGTATGAAATAAAGCACAGTAGTGGGAACAAATAGCTGCGCACGCAGTCATCATAGATAGTATAAGTGGAGCGATGATCGCTGCCTGCGTTCACCTTCGAGTCTCGTGCAGGCTAACTTTCACGCACTGCATATAAAATGTTACTTATTTTCTAACTTTGTATCAGTATTCTAATGTTCTTCAAGTGAGCAAGTAATTGATTTTGCTTTTATCGTTATTCTAACAATGCAGACATTTTCTGTTGATCGTAAACATTCGTTGCGTGGCTCGTTGGTGTCGTACGTTTACACACCTGTTGCAGAGGAAGAAGAAGAATGTGTCAAAGATGTCATTACCTTTTTCGATGAAATTCACGATATGTTACGTACGGACATTCTAAACGAACTGACACGTTTGCTTACTATAAAGTGGCATATAGCGCTAAAAGCGAGATTTGTCAAGTACATTGTAAACGCCGACACGAACGAGGACGAAGAAGTGACGAGTGAAGGCTATTTTCACGGACGATGTCATACGACATTGATCGCTGATCAGAACGTATTGCCTGAACGTTTAGAAGCTTCGTACGAAAAAATCATCGAATCGATTTATAAATTCACTCGTGAAGGTAGCGGTTGGGCGTTGGATCATATAATCTCGTTAGAACTCGTTCTCTCACGATACCAACCGCTGGCCGCCTCCAGTTTCATCCGTACACCTCCTGAATTGTCTTGTACTAAATCCATCATCAACGTAAACAATACAGGCGATCAAATGTGTTTTATATGGTCAGTGTTGGCCGCACTGTTTCCACAACACAGAGACAGCGAGCGTGTATCCAAATACAAATCACATATTCACAGTATCACCACTTCTGGTATAATTTATCCCACCCGTCTATGCGATATTGTGAAGTTCGAACGAGACAATTCTGACATTTCTATAAATGTTTTTGGTTACGAAGAAAATGAAATTTACCCGCTAAGAATAACTCCTTTCAGTGGCAGACAACACCATTTTAATCTATTACTTCTCACCACCGCTGACCGAAAACATTACTGTTTAATAAAAAATATTAGCCGCTTACTATCTTCACTAACCAAACACAACGGACGTTCTTTCTATTGCAACTACTGTCTGCACAGATTCTGCGAAGAACGACTCCTTAGTGAACACGTCCCTCGTTGTTCACCATATGGTGAACAAAGAATTCGTTTACCGACAAAAGAGAAGGAGAAGGTTATGTACTTCAAAAATTACACTTACTGTCATAAAGTCCCTTTCGCTATATATGCAGACTTTGAATCGTTCATTGTGCCTTGCCATCGTTGCGATGCTCCTCTACACACATCGTCCACCACAACAGAGTCGTTACATCTTCCTTCAGGTTTCGCCTACCTCATAGTCGACCACGAGGGTAACATTTTCAAACCACAGGTCGTTTATCGCGGTGTGAACGTGATAGAAACCTTTTTAGATAGACTAATCGATGAAGAGCATGAACTGTACAGGATCATGCGTACCAATATCCCTATGACTATGAGTGATCGTGACGTATTATTTTTCACGAATGCTGTCGTATGCCATCTCTGCGAAAAACCACTGACTGATGACGACAAGGTGCGCAACCATTGTCATCTGACTGGACGATACCTTGGCGCAGCTCACAACGTATGTAACCTCAACTCCAAGTCCGCCCAACACATTCCTGTCTTTTTCCATAACTTACGAGGTTACGACGCACATCACTTGATACAAGGGTTGGGTAAATACAATGATGAAACTCTCACTTGTATCGCTACCACTAGTGAACGCTTCGTATCAGTCACGTTGGGTGCCCTACGTTTCGTAGACACGTTACAATTTTTGAACACGCCCTTGGATACACTTGTTGGAAACTTGCGCGCGAGCGGTGCGGA
Organism: Magicicada septendecula; assembly: GCA_034769895.1. NCBI lineage: Eukaryota > Metazoa > Arthropoda > Insecta > Hemiptera > Cicadidae > Magicicada > Magicicada septendecula. Next base: position 253,225,304 of record CM068369.1, read on the forward strand.
TTTCGCTTTAACAAAGCAATGTTTCGAAGAACACTTCGAGCTACTCTTACGTAAGGGGGTGTACCCTTACGATTACATGACGGGTAGCGAGAAGTTCAGCGAAACATGTCTGCCCGCACGCGAACACTTTTTCAATAGGCTGAGTGAATCACCCTTGTTGGACGAAGATTACGCACATGCACAGAATGTGTGGCAGACTTTCGGAATCCGCACGCTGGGTGATTATCACGATCTTTATCTTAAAACAGATGTACTGCTGCTGGCTGACGTCTTCAAGGCGTTTCGTGAGATGGCTATACGGTACTACCAGATTGATCCGGCTCATCTTTACTCGCTTCCCGGCGTTGCTTGGCACGCGATGTTAAAGATGACCGGTGTGCGACTGGAACTGTTGACGGATATAGATCAGCATCTTTTTTATTGAATCAGCCGTTCGCTGTGGTGTTAGCATGGCACCCAACCGCTATGCCAAGGCCAACAACCCGCTAATCGCTGATCAGTATGATGCTTCAAAGCCGACCTCTTTCATATTGTACACCGACTGCAACAACCTTTACGGTGCAGCCATGTCACAGCCACTCCCTTACGGTGACTTTAGATGGCTCGATCGTAACGAGATCGACTCACTGGACGTACGTACTCTGAGTGATGACAGTGACATGGGCTACATACTTGAGGTCGACCTACACTATCCATCCGAACTTCATGATCTTCACTCAGATAATCCACTAGCACCTGTGCGTTCCTGCGTCAATCCTGACATACTTTCGCCGTACTCTCGACGGCTCCACACACGACTACACTATACAAAAGGGTATAACGGATTAGAAACTCCCTCATCGTCTGTTCCCAAGTTGCTAACGACTTTGGACGATAAGCAAAAATACGTTCTTCATTTTCGAAATTTAAAGTTGTATCTGAACCTTGGTCTAGAATTGAAAGCGATCCATAGGGTGTTGAGTTTAAAACAGAAAACGTGGATGAAACCGTTTATCGATTTCAACACACAAAAGAGAGCAGCAGCCACCAACAGTTTTGAAAAAGATTTTTTCAAACTGATGGTCAACGCTTTCTATGGTAAATCGCTGGAGAACGTAAGGAAACGAATAGACTTCCAACTAGTCTCTACCAAAGGGCGGCTGCAGAAACTTGTTTCCAATCCACGACTAAAGCGTATGATACACCGACGACTTGGTCGGACTGGCTTTACGAAACAGAACTATATACCTTTCCCGTCCAGTGTATGTTGGCTTCACAGTACTTGATGTCAGTAAATTGATAATGTACGATTTTCATTATCGGTACGCTGTCAGCAAGTACGGACAACGATTAACATTATTAATGACTGATAACGACAGTTTGCTTTACAGCATACAGACTGACGATGTGTACTTGGATATGAAAGAGGATCTCCACCTTTTCGACACGTCGGACTATCCCTCAGATCATCCTTGTCATTGCGACGACAACAAAAAAGTCGTGGGGAAGTTCAACGATGAAACTAATGGGAAACCCATCAGGGAATTCGTCGGACTCAGAGCTAAATGTTACTCGCTCCTGTTGTCCGACTGTACCGACAAAAAGGTGGCGAAAGGTGTTCCAAGAACGGCAATAAAAAAAAGGTTACGTCATCAGTTATACAGCGAGTGTCTTTTCGATAGTCGTACAGTTTTCACCTCTGCCGAGTGTATACGAAGCGATCGTCATAAGCTGTACACGCAACGTGTAACAAAACTTTCCCTGTCTCCTTATGACGATAAGAGGTACGTACTGGACGATGGTGTAACTACACTCGCGTACGGACACTACAGAGTGTGTAAACGTGTGTTAACCAATGACGATACCAGTCCTAACATGAAGAGACTAAGATACACAGAGCAGTAACTCATGGTAATAATAAACTTGTATTGCAAGTATAAATTTATTTATTATACTTTCATTTGATTTTCAGTTGGTAGGAGGGGTGAGGTAGACGATTAGACATTAATGGTTAATATTTATAACAGGATGTAATCGACTCCCACTAAGACCTTCCCACACTATGCACATGTGCAGTTAATTTTATTCGCTGACTGGCCATATGTTATCGCAGCGTGTGAACTTTGTGAGGGCGAGGGGCTTTGTTACGTACAGGATGCAAGCCGTGTGTGATGTAATCGATGAGAGAATCATGAGGGAGGGGGAATTGCTATTAATTTTAAACAAGATGTTGACTGACCTCACAGTGTGTGTGTGTGTGTGTGTGTGTGTGTGTGTGTGTGTGTGTGTGTGTGTGTGTGTGTGTGTGTGTGTGTGTGTGTGTGTGTGTGTGTGTGTGTGTGTGTGGTGAACACTTTGAGGGTAAGGGGACTTTGTCTATAGCAGACTCCCACCAAGCATATTCGTATATATAAGCATTTTGTCATAATGATTATTATCACATTCATTATAATTTTTCAAGTTGCATGTATGTACTTACTATATTTTTACGTTAATATTGACATTACACACACACACACACACACACACACACACACACACGCATTATTATGTTAGCAAATTATTATACAACATTTTTCTTGTTACGTTTTACAGAATGAGCGGAAGTGATAATAAAATATACAAAAGAGTATGTGAGGAGCAGCGACGGGTTCGAAGGTAAAGTACAACATTTTTCTTTATTTAACGAGTACAAACAGAATACAACATTCGACTGACTTACTGTTTATTTTTTATAGTTCCCAAAGATTACGACAGGCCTTATTGGGACCTTCATTATCGCAACACAACTCGAGTCGGTAAGTCCATTTTATTAACAATCACTTGTACTATTGCGTTTACGTTCGGTATTCAAATTTATTCTTTTTTTTCAGTGATGCTACCGGTTCAGCTGCTGCTACTGCTGTTGCTACTGCTGCTGCTGCTGCTGCTTCTGCTGCATCACAGGAAGCCGGCACGAGTCGGTACGTTTTTTTTCATTAACGTTCACTTGTACTATTGCGTTTACATCTGGTATTAAAAGTGTACTTTTTTTCAGCAATGATGATGAGACGATGATATATGGCGATGATGATAGTGACAGTGATACACTACTTCTAGATGAAAGTAATAATGATGATGAAAATAATAATGTTGATGAGCATCAACAATTACCAACCATCACATTTAATATGTAAGTCTTCTTCTTATGTGTACATACTTTCGTTTTTTTTACATGATTTTTATATTTTTTACTTTTCGCCAGTGATATTCGTCCACAAGCGCGCCAAATAACGATCACTCCGCCACAATCGCCGCCACCGCCACAACCACAGGAACAACTACAACCACGTCCGCAATGGATCAGTACAGCAAATCAACGGCAACCTGAACCACAATCCCCACAGCCTCAACAGCAGCCACAACCTCAGCAGCCTCAACCACAACCTCAGCAACAGCACATGCGACAGGATCCTCGTTTGCAGTCCCCTCCAGAAGACGCGCCATGCGTGTTTTATGATATCATTGACACGGTGGAACCGAGGATGCATAGTGAAGTCGCCACGATGAGACTACTTCTAAGAAGTAGGTTTCCGACGTGGCGATGGAGCCGTGGAGAGCTCTGCCCCATACAGAGTATGTTAGGGCACACATCATGCAGTGTGTGCCAAGAAAATTATACTGAGGGGCAGAGACTCCTCGGCTTAATGTGTGGACATACATACCACTACTGTGCATCATCAACTGGTTCCAAACCGTGGCATTGGAGGGGACACCGCCGGGATGTCCACAATGTCGGGTGTATGCGTTCAGCAGGCCAGTACACCCATTTTACGCACGCATGCATTTTTGAGGTATGTAAAAGTACACATTATTCTAATCCACCCTACACGTATCAACTATACATCACTAATATTGTTTTTGTTTCTGTTACAGATGGCCGTGCACATTAAATATGTAAAAAGTGATGAAGTTTTTTTTGATGTAGATGTAATGTTTTTTTCTGTGTATATATATATATATTGTATCTGTAATTTCTTTTTCTGTATATATATATATATATATATATTGTATATAAAATGTAATATATAATTTTTTGTTTAATTGTATACTTTTGTTTCTGAACTATAATTTTTTCATTAAATTATAATATTTGTATGTCTATTTATATTGTATACTTTTGTATTATACTTGTGTGTTTGCTACAATATAAATATGTAAATTTTTTGATTTGCTTAGTTGTTTCTTTTCAACTATCCTTTTTCCTTCTATCATGCATGTTTTATAAGTGAAGTGTCAATCAAAACAATTGCACCGCAATAGCCAGTCAACAAGAGTTTCACACCGATAATGTGTGTATCCTTTTTCCTTCCATCATGCATGTTTTATAAGTGAAGTGTCAATCAGAACAATTACACCGCAATAGCCCATCAACAAGAGATTCACACCAATGATGTGCACATTTTTGTATTTTTACAATATATACTTACCACAAAAGCACACATTCAAATTTACAGTTCACGAGTTAGCAACACTGCAATTCATCTCTTCACATCGACGATATCCGGACGGTAGCAGTGTAAATATCTGAACCCATACACTATAACACATGCACGAGTTGACAACGTGACTAACGCTATTACAGTTCTCGAGTTGGCAGCAATGCAATTCACCTCTTCACATCGACGATATCCGGACAATGGTGGCAGTGTAAATATATCCAAAACCCGTACACTATAACACATGCACGAGCCAACAACGTGGCCGACGATAAACCAGCACACACAAGTTGACAACGTCGACGCTTTTCCAACATGGCTACCCTTCCGGAAAAACACAGTATATATCCAAACCCATACACTATAACACACCACGAAGCGGCAACGTGGCCCAACCTTAACCAGCACACGTGCACACCCCGACAACATCCCCGCTTTCCCAACATGGCCGCTACACCGCCGACAAAATGGACGACGACCCCACCACTCCTGGCGCCGGTCAAGCCACGACCAGGCCGCGGCCAAGCCCCCGCCGGACGGCGAACCGCGAACGGCGAAAGCGAACGGCGGCCACGCCTCCGCCAATCAACGCACACATAATCCCACAAAATGGACGACGACGACAACATGGCCGAATGCCGACAACATGGCCGACAACTTCGGTACGCCCACAGAGGTCACGTGGGACACACCACTACCCCCCCCCGGTCCATCCTAACCTCTGCACACGACGATAAACTGCAACAAAATCTACCCCCACCACCACGATTTTTGAATTTCGCTCCAAAAGGGGGCTGTGACGTCACTTCCGCGTTAGAACTCTCAATCTTACCCTACTAATAATACTTCACTGATAACTGTTAACGAAATGTAAAAACAAATCAATACCAGTTCTAAGTTATTTTTGGGTGGTTACATTCCACTGATTTTTGCTCAAAATTTTGTCTTTTTGTAAGAATATAAAAGAAGTGAGCATATGCATTTTATGAAACCCTGCAGCCTTGTTGACCTCGTGATGGCACATTTATTATTATTTGGGGGCACAAAATTGATATTTCACGTTTATACTTGGTACTTAAGAGCCGTTCTGACTCTTTTGACAATTTGACTTTGGGCTTTCATATACTTAGAATTTGTTTGGGTGTTTCAACTCTGGTATTTTATGATTTGTTATTTGTTTTCGGGTTTGTTAATTGAGAAGCTTTAAAGCTGGCCGAGTACTTGACTTGATTAAGGTGGTTTGAGGGTGGTACGATGACAATATATATATGCTGTCAACCAGGTGGACATGTGTGTGTGGTATTTATATGTATATATATATTGTTATAATACTAATAAAATAAGTATATAGATGTGTGTTGATGATATAAGAGATTGTGATTGTGAAGTTCGACTCCGATGTAATCAAGTCCAATGTAATATGTTGTAGTAAGAAGTATGGATTCTGATGTAATCGAGTCCCTCTGTTTGGACTAGCCAATTTGTAATAAAATAAATAAGATTGATGTGTGAATCTGTAAGTTGTAAGGTGTTTAATTGGTGTGTAATTGGTGTGGCTCTCGACGTCTTACTGGCCTGAAACACTTCCTTAATTTTCCCAGCTGGTCGAGTCCCAATGGTAGCAAGACCGGTCGAGTAACGTAAAGTTGATGAAGAAATATATATGCTTGGCTTCGCCGAACGTTTCAAAACAAAATTTATTGTTTTGAAGGAAATTTAAAAAAAAATTGTTTATAAAAAAAAATTATTTTAATTTTATTAATTAATTAATTAGGATCAATTAATTAATATAGGGCTGTGAAGTTTTAAACAGTGTAATGCTCTTCTGAAAATTTTTATTAAAGTTTTAGTATAATTTAAATAATCTATCACCACTCATAAGACTGTCTGTAAACCAATCGATATTTGTTTACCTTTCTATTTTTTAGGTTATCTTCACTTACGGGTGGTAAAGTCCTTGTAGATTATCAATTAGAATTATATTATTGGTAATTAGTATTATTGAAGAAATAAAGAACTATTAAGTATTGAAAAGTATTAATATTTTATTAAGTAATAGCAGTATTGACTCTTATCGATTAGTATCGATTCTCAGGATATCGAAAAAAGTTACAAGTATATGATATAAAAATTATATAGGGTTCTTTAAACAGCCAGTTATTACCAAAGTCAGAGAAATCGGGCTAATATTTAAAAAGTATAACGTTACAATCAAATTAATAGTTATTAATAAACACAGACATTGAATAATAAATTGTAAATATAATAATTGTTTTCACCAAACAGCTGTTCTGAACCAAGAAGAAGGCACTGAAATCGTCAAAGCAAATGGCCGCCGTGAAGTTAGTGAGATGTCATTCGTATATTGGACGTTCCAAATAAAAGATTTTCCTGTAGTATTCCTGTTCTGATGTCTGCGAATCTCTTGTAAAATGTTGTGTAGTGTCTAGTGTACTGTTTCTGAGTTGTATTTAGTGTATCCGTATAATTATTAGTTCAAACACTTTCCCCGGTTCCATCACTAATTTGGGTTAATGTATTACACAGTTTTCTTGTGTTTTGTGGTGTTTTTCAGAGTAGATTTATATTGTTCTGTGTTATGGAGTGTTACTTGATTGTTTCTGTTATAATATGATAGTTTTTAGAGGTATTCCACAAGTCACTCGCGATTTCACAATAACGTACTATACACTCGCTTGGTATGTCTATTATAGGTTAGGTTATTCACGTTTTCAGAGGTATGTCATGTTACCCGTTCAACTACCAATAATTAACTAACTCTTTCCTTCAGTTTCAATTAAACTCTTAGCCCATATAATATTATCCTTAACATTGTTCAAATATTTTTCACATCCTGTATACATTTTTACATTTTCACTATATGAATGCCTAAACTTTGGTTATTTGTCAATTTTATTCACTAGATTTGATTTAAATTAATCTTTCAGTTCATTCTGGTTATTTTCAGATTAAATGATGCCATTTTATAGTGTTTTCTGTCCAAAAAATAGTAATTTCACTTTCAGATTGATTTACTCTGAAAAGTCAAAACATCAAACTTTACTTCCTGTCATTATATAAATTCAGCCATTTTATCAGTTATATTTAATATTAATAATCCTATATTGTATTAAAAGGTTCATATTCCCTTATTTTCTGGTAATTAATTGAATTAGTTGTATTCTGAAACATTATTCTGAAATATATGACTCCCATGTCTAAATTTCTGAGTTTAGTCACTTTTATTTTTATTCATAATTCTGAATATAATTTATTAAAATCTCTCTAAATGGTATGTGCAATTATATGGCATGATCTCAAGTTTATTTTGTCTAAACCCCTTTTGTTTATTTGCATTTAATTGAGCAATTTCTCTGTTTTGATGAAGTTTGGTTTCCATTCTTTTGGCCTATGATTTTTTAACAATTTTTCTTACAAAATAATTTACAAACAATATATGATGTGCGATACCCTCTCTGACTTTTTACAAATAGTATTATAAATTAAACATGTTTTCAAATTACACAAAAACAATTAGTATTGGTTACAATACAAATAATAGTTAAACAAATAAAGAACATTTTTTTTTTAAATAAATGGTTGTCTTCAAATCAGACATTTTGCAACAAAATTCCCATTTCCAACATGTAAACACGGTTTATAAAAAAGGTTTTGTACTAACTAACATCTTAATTACTCTCTACTATTTACAAGTGGTAATTATTTTTATAGTTCTGATGTTAGTTGTTTCAGACCCAAACAAATGGCCTTATATCTAAAACATTTTTAAACATTCTTGTACTATATACATTAAAACCTTATATTTATATTCTTATTTCTAACTATTATTATAAGTAGGATTCTACAGTTTTTATACAGTCTTTTATACATTGTCTTTGGGTAATTGCACCCTGTCATTAACTAATAAATAGTATGAATTGTTCAAAAGTATAATGAAATCTGGTTTTTCTTTTTTCATGTAAAACACAATGTTATTTTAAACAGATTCATGACTTATGAACCATATATTGTCACAGTACACATTTTAAGTCATTGAAAAATGCATATTTCATTGCATCCAATGTTTGTGATTGCCAAGAATGAAACACAAGGTTCATTTTTTATAATACCCAAAACTATCACTGGTTCACTTTCACTTATATATTATGTTAATGCTAAATGGTCGTATAGTCTTATCAACATAATAAATTGGTTAGCGTTTTTTCAATGGAGATTTGTTCCATGGGTACTATATTATTGTTTCATCTTAGTTCACAGGAAACTTTTACTTTATACACTCCTCTCTCTTAAATTTATATACATGTGGTTTTTATTTCGTTATACTTTTATTTTTAGATATTTATTTTGGGGATATAGGGATTTGGGTGTCTTTTATAAGAGCATGACGTCTTCTTCAGGATGCTGCCCTCTTCTTCTTTCTTCAGTCTTCTTTTCTCCTGCCTTCTGGGACTGGTATCTTCTCCATCTGTTCTTGATGCCATCAGGTTTCTTGGGATCTTCTCCATCTTCTTCTTTAATTCAGAAATACACAACCTGTATTGGTTGATCTTGGCTTATTTTAGGGTTTCTCTTTTATTTATTCTCCCTCGTTGTGGGTTTGGTCATATTGTGTACTGCTTTGTTATTTACTATTTTACCTTCCTGGGTTATACCTTGAAAACCTTTGGTTATGAGACTGGTTTTGGATGACTCATCACTAGTAACTCCTTTTATTTTAACTTGTATTTTCTTTATAATAATGATTTCTTTCCACAGTTGCTATGAATTAATTAATTTATATTAAACTTAATGCTTTCTTCCAAATTTAAATATTATAACTTCATTATTCTAATGATCAATTGCCATTCAATATTATGCAAACATCTGTCACGCTACAGATTGCTCTCCTCCAGAAGTAATTATTTCAGACATGTTTATGGATGAAATAATTTCTTATTATAATTTCATCATTTCTTATATTTCATTTTCTTCTCCATTTTTATATCGACTTTTTTATATTAGAGTTTTATTAATTTTATATATATGGTTACTTGTCTTACTACTGATCCTTTTTGGATAGTTAGTGTCTTCTGAGATATATTATAATTGTAATACATTTTCTTTCTATATCAACTTCGTGTTGTATCCTGGGGATATTAATTCCCTAACATTCCCTATCACGTGGGCTGGGGCAGATCAGAGGGGCACTGTACGCTACTTCTCTGCTGGCCATACACCACTTCTATAAATTGAGTACAGGGGCATATCCATCCCTGCTCAAAAAACATAATGCTGCTGGAATTATCTTCAGTCAGACATCGAATAAATAAATAAAAAGTAGTCTCATTTTCGACTAATAAAAATATCTTTGGATTCTCCACTTCGTAGTCTCTCAGATTATCTCACATTTTCTATCTTAATAAATCTTCATAATCATTATTATACTCATTACATATATATTTTTCCAAAACTCTTAACTTGTCTGATATATTTAATTTAATTATGGTTGAAAACCTTTCTTTTAATAATTCTGTTTACTGTTTACAGTGTAACTCTCTTTCTTCTTCATCTGAATTCTCTTTATACTTTCTTCTGGTTATTCATAGTATTAGCATGGTCTTTATAAATAGTCTTTCGTATTCATTATTTGAATGGTCTTAATATATTATATTTAATTTTTTAACATTGTATCTTTACATTAGATATACAGGTTGTTATTGATCATTTTATTTAAACATTTTGGTTCTTTCCTTTCTCTTAGAAAGTTATTAATCCGCCTTCGCATTCATTAGCATTAATTCATTTATATTATATTTCATGTGGTATTTCTTCTCTTTGCATTTCATATAGGTCTTATTATTACCATTGGTTCAAAATCATCTTCTCCATCTGTTTGGTATGAGTTGTTCTTCTTTGCTCTTAATTAACTGTTTTCATTATCGTTTCATAGGTAATTAGTCTCTTTGCTTCCAAATTTTTTTTTTTTCTCTGGCATATTACACTCTTTTTTGTTATTCTTCTCTACTCCTTCAAATGCTATTGTGAATGTCTAGCATTTATTCTGGATTAACGTTAATTCTCTTTTCTGAATTAACCACTTTATTTTCTTCTCAATTTAATCATAATTGACACATAATTATTTTTTGGAACTTGGTTAGTTTTAATGTAAAATTCAAACTATTCTTTTTATTTAATTGAAAAATATTTCTCATAAATCCTTGTAATATGTTGATCTTATCTTGTTTCAAAGTTCTGACGTTCTATCAACATTCAAATTCTGTTTAATTCATTTATTCCCAGAATTGTTTCATTCAGAATTGTTTATAGTAATGTGATCTTACTATTATTTCTGAATGTTTTGGTATTTCTCCAAATTCAAATTCTTCTTAATTATTTACCATAAAGTTTTCTCATAAACTTAGTTATAGTAAGTTAGTCTTACTTTATTCTTAAATTTTTTGTATATTAACTTCAAAATTCCTTTCTTCTTAATTCTTCCAAAATGTTTTTCTCATAATTCAGTGGTAGTAAGCTGTGCTTGCTTAATTTTAAATTTTTTAAATTAAGTTCAAAATTCTCTCTCTTTCTCTTTCTTCCATAAAGTTTTGTTCTAAATTATCAGGTTGTAGTAAGAAGTACTTACTCAATTTTAAATTTTTATAATTATATTTGAATTCAAAAGTCTTTCTTTTTCTTTCATAAAGTTTGTTCCAAAATTATTAGGTTGTAAGTTGTACTTACATTATTTTAAAATTTTTAAAATTAAAAATTCTAAATTCCTTCTTCTTATAATTCTCCAAAATGTTCTTCTCAAAATATTAGGTTGTAAGATGTACTTACATTATTTTTGAATTTTTTTAATAAATTATTAAAAATTCTTTTTCTTTTAATTCTCCAGAATGTTCTTTTCAAAATATTAGGTTGTAAGATGTACTTACATTATTTTTAAATTTTTATAAAATAAATTCAAAATTCTAAAACTCACAACTCATTCTTCATAATATTTCTTCATAGAAGCTTGATTGTACACTCCTTTGATTCTTCCTGAAACGATTTCCCTCAACTCATATGTATTGTTATGCTTATCATTTACCACAACATATGGTCCGGTGTAAAGTAATAATAATTTTTTGGTTATGCCTTCTAAGGTGCTAGGCAGCTCTCTATTTTTTAGGAGGACTTTCTCACCCTCTTTATATGTTACAATTCGCCCTATTGCCTTCTGGTATTTGGCTTGCCGTTTTTCCTGATCTTCTGCTACCTTATTGTAAAACTTCAACTGGTTGAATTTCCTATTGTTGTTCGTTGGAAATTCAATGATTTGTTCAATGTCTCGGGGAGTCGGCTTCTCATACATGGCTGAGTACGGTGGAATTCCTATAGCTGGATGGTGGGCGTAATTTAGGAATGTTTCTGTCGCTGCTAGGTACTCTTGCCACTTTTTCTGTTGGTTGTGACAGTACGTGCGCAATATCCTACCCACTTCTCTTAGTACTCTCTCAGCCGGATTGCTACTTGGGTGGTAGACTGATGTCTTATATGTTTTGACCCCAAGTGCTAATAAAGTGTCTCGCCATCTCCTCCCCTTAAACTGTGTACCATGGTCGGTAATAATAGAAAATGGTCTACCGATCTCTGGGATATACAAATCAATAATCACCGCCAAAACCTTTGCTGTCGTTGCCCGATTAACCGGATATAGCTTTATATACTTGGTGTAGTGATCCATTATGATTACCAAGTATTTATATCTGTGTCGACCACCGCTACGGGGAAATGGCCCGCATATATCCAAAAACACTTTTTCCAGTTTTGCGTTGGAAGTTATCGGTATCATGATACCCTCTGTCTTTTCATTGTTTATTTTTGCACATTGGCAGATCTTACAGGACTTGATGTGTTTTCTCACCTTGCGGTTGATATTCTTGATCTTACAATTTTCCTCTAGAGCTTGTATCACTTTTAACGCTCCCATGTGACCATACCTGACATGGTAATCGATGATGACCTCCTTTTCTATTTGGTGCGGGATTATCACCTTCCATGTCTCATCGTCCAATGCGGTTTTTATGAATAAAATTCCCTTGTTAAGGTGGTAATATTTAGAAATGGTTTCATCATTGGCTTCTAAACGACTCACAATGTTTTTCAGTTTAGGATCAGACTGCTGATGGATTCGGATATTTATTAACAAAGCTTGTAAATCGGCTCTGGTCGTGAATATGTTATAAATTTTTACTAAGCTCTCCTTCTCTCCCTCGAAAGTCTGATCTTCCAGATTTATACGTGACAACACATCCGCTACCACGTTCTTCTTTCCTGGAATGTATTCCCATTTCAGGTCATATTCTTGTAGGGCGAGTACCCACCTAGCCAATCGGCCGTGACTCAATTTGCACCTACGAAGGAACGAGATGGATTTATGATCAGTTCGTACCGTGACTTGATATCCGAGAATGTACGTCCGGAACTTGCTGCATGCGAACACCACGCTCAACAATTCCTTTTCTGTCACACTGTAGTTCTTTTCGCACTGGTTCAGTGTGCGACTAGCGAAGCTTATTACCAGATGTTGTCCCTCCTCATCTTCCTGGTATAAGGTCGTTCCTAAGCTTAGATCGCTAGCGTCACAGTTTAGAAAGAACGGTTTCTTAAAATCTGGGTGACGAAGTATCACACTCTCCAGAAACTTCTCTTTTATCAATCGGAAAGTAATATCTTGATCTTCACCCCAAATCCATTTGTTTTTGGCAGATAACTGTGGTTGAAACTTGGCGGTCAACTCGGAATATCGGCTCTGAAACTTCCTGTAATAGTTACAGAGTCCGAGGAAAGATTGCAATTGTTTCCTGTTTCTTGGTTGCGGGAACCTCTGAATTGCCTCCACTTTCTCTGCTGATGGGGTAATACCTCTGTCGTCTAGGTTGAAGCCTAAGAATTGTACCTCGCGCGCTATGAACTTGGATTTCTCCAACTTCAGTGTTATGTTGTTCTGCGCTAGTTTGTTTAGTACGAATTCCACTCTGTAACAGTGCTCCTCCCAGGTTCCGGATGTGATTAGTAAATCGTCAACATAGACGGTGGTAAATTGGAGCGCTTCTGGTCCCAAAATCTGGTCCATGCATGCCACAAATATGGCGACAGAATTGACAAGTCCGAAAGGCAGTCTCTTGAACTGGTAATTGCGCCCTTCGAAAATGAACGCTACATACTGGCGGCTTTGTGGATGCAGCTCTACCTGCCAATAACCACAGACCGTATCCCAGGTGCTAATAAAGTTAGTACCATGAAAACGCTTTAAGATTTCTTCTATTTCACCGGGAGATGTTCTGTCATTCACAATTGTCTTGTTCAACTCACGCGCATCTAAACAGAGCCGGACTTGTCCGTCTTTCTTCGGAACAGCAATAATTGGACTAGTGTAAGGTGATTGACTAATCTCAATTATGTCGTTTTCAATCATCTTGTTTATCTCTGTTCTCACGGCTTCTTTGAGCGACTGCGCTATTGGATATGACCTCCGGTTAAACTCTACGTTTTCTTTAAAACGAAGTTGGCACTGGTAGTTTTTTACCTTCCCTGGTTCATCAGAAAACACCGCCTTGTATTTCTCATATATTGCGATTAGACGATCAGCCAGAAGTGTTGGTATTTTCTTGTTATCGCTTCCGCACTGGAAATTCCGTATTTCTTGGATCTTAACTGACCATAAATCCTCTCCTCCATGATTGTATATTATGGGTTTAGAAAGAGGGCTGTTTCTAATAACATTTATTTTACGAAGTTGTTGATGTATAGGGCTGGGAAGTATAGTTGTACTTCCTACCAGATCTGCGGTCCATGTTACTCCGTCTGGGAAAAGTGATACTCTATTTAAATTAAGATCGATTACTGCCGAATATCTACGAAGAATATCGCAACCGACTAAGATGTCAAATGGTAATCCGGTGGCGATTAAAAATTCCATGTCCAAAGCTATATCACGGCTAACGACACTTAAGGAAACTTGCTTCCTAATGGTTTTATTCTGGCGGCCAGTTGCACCTACCAACACAATGTTGTTGACTGGTAACATTGGCAAAGTTTTTCCACATGTACATTGTATTCTCTCCAACTCATTGGAGTTTATTATTGAAATATTAGCTCCTGTGTCTATCATTATTTTAGCGGGAACTCCTTCCACCTCCGCTGTTATATAAATTATCTCATTATTAGTGTTGCTGAGACTCTTCTCGTTCTCTTCCAAAAGTTCAGTTCGTATGTCTTTCAAATAATGGTTACTGATAATAGTGAAGTTTTTATCATTGTTTGCTTGTTGCAAATCATCCTTTTCTAACCCAGGAAGTATAAGCAGTAACGGGTCATCGTTGTTGATTACTGCCTCCTCTCGTTTAAAGCATTTTGGTCATTGTTTAAGTTATTGTTGACCGAGGCATCGTTCGGGAAACTCTGGTTTGTTTCCTGACGTTCTGTACCCTGGTTGATGTTTAACGCCCTGTTCGGTTGTCTGCCAAGATCTTCCAGGCTGGTACTTCGTCTTTCCTGTTCGTATCTTGGGCCGTCTCGTTCCGCACTCCGCCATCTTCGGTCAGCGCCGTGGAAGCTGCTCCTCCTCGGTTGATAATATCTCCTGGGTCCGCGATCTTCTGCTCTTATAAAATTTACCCTAGGGCGCGACACTCGGTTATTACTATTGCTATTATTATTATTATTAATATTATCATTATAGTAATTTCGGTTAGGTGGGTAAGGCCTGTTACCATTATTGTTGGGATATGGATTTCTCTGACTGTATGGAACATTATTATTTTGTTGATAAAAGTGGTTTCGATTATTTGGGTAGGGGTTGTTATTTCTCACGCCGTTAAAATTTCCGTTAAACTGGTTATTACGCGGCTGGTTGTTAGGGCCGTCGTAATTACTGGGCTGGTTCCGGTTATTTGTATGGTTATTGCCGTTATTGGGGTAAGTAGTCGGCCTTGCTTCTGGTCTCTCATTTCTCTTCCTGCTCTGCCGATAATACTCTTCATTCTCGTATCCCTCCAATAACTCAGTCATTCCCTGGATCGTCTTGATCTGACTACCTCTCCGGGCCCTGATAATGTCCTCATCATAGTGATAAGATATCTTATTCACTAAACATTCTTCTGGGATTGCTGGCTCAAGGTGCTTTGCCATACACACCTTCCCCAAGAAATATGCCGTCATACTGCTACCTAATTGTGACCTGTATCTTCCGTTACAAATATTGTCACGTATCAAGTTCTGGGTAGTCTCAGACCAGTATTTTGTTTTAAACATTTTCCGGAACTGTTGGTAGTCGGAAATTTCACTCCGGTTGGCCATCCACCAATTATCTGTTATGTCTCGGAAAGACTCGTCGAATATCTCCCTGCTATGGCTCCATTGGGTAATTTTATGCTTGGTTAAATATTCTTCTACCCTAGCCAGGAACTCCATCGGCTTACGTTTGTACTGCCGGAAGTTGAGCCACTCTCGGCTTTCGTTGACGGGCAATCCGGTGAAATGAGTCGGTCTGTTTCTAATCGCTTCCATCTCCTCTCGGCTTTGTCGCACCTGACCGGTGATATTGGCCATCGTCTCTTGTATATCATTACATCGTTCTGTGACCTGGTTGCGTACTTTTCCGAATTCTTCTTGATTTTCCTTCCTCTGTTCTTCTACCTTCCTACGACTATGTTCTTCAATATTTGTGAACTTGATGTTCACCACTTCTTTAAACTCATTCACCTCCTTTTCGGTCTGGTTGCACTTTCCATCAATCTCTCGAATCTGTCGATTGACCATTATATTTTCTTCTTCCATCTTCTTATTCATCGCTTTTTTGTTAACAGTGATTTCTTTATTCAGTTCTTCTCGCAACAATTCCATCCTTTCGTCCAGTTTGTCCAAATTCTCCTGATTTACCTCCCTTAACTCTTCTCTTAGAATTTGATTGTCCTCTCTCAATTCTTCCAATTTCTCCCCCATCTTCTCTTCCAACTTCCTGTTGTCTTCCTTCAATTCTTCCTTCAATTGTCGGTTGTTCTTCTCTATCTTCTTCCTGGTTTCATCGATTTTCTGATTAGTATTCTCAATTTTATTAATCAATTCTTCTTTAGTCGCCTTGAATTCTTCTTTGAACGATTGGTTGTCTTCCTTCAATTCTTCTAACTTCTTCCCCATCTCTTCTTCCATCTTCTTGTTGTCTTCCTTCAAATCTTCTATGTTCTGGTTCATCCCCGTCAACTCTTCTTTTGTGGATTGATTATCCTTCTTCAATTCTTCCATCTTCTCTTCCATCTTCTTGCTGTTTTCTTCCATCTTCTCTTCCATCTTCTTGTTCATCCCACTCAATTCTTCTTTTGTTTTTTCTATTTTATTTCCCAAATCTTCTTTTAAAGACTGGCTATCTTCTTTCCTTTCCTTATTACTTTCGTCTATCTTCTTGTCCATTTTCTTACTCAAGTCTTCCTTCAATTCCTTACTTGTGGATTCCATTTTTTCCATCATCATCCTGAACATTTGTTGTGTTGTCATGTTCTCTGTTTCCTTCTCCGGCACATTGGTTTCCACTGTTTGAGTAGGCATCTCCGGTTGTTCAGTTTGTTTGGACAACACCGGTTGTAATACCTCTTCCGCCTCTACTGGCGTCGCCTCTTTGTTGTCCATATCAGCTTCTATTTCTTTCTCGGCCTCCGCCGCCCGTTTCTTAGATGTCGCACGTCGTTGCATTTTCCCTTGAAATTCTCTGGCTTTGTAGCTGTTGCCTAGCTCCAACTAGTGATTGGGCAGAATGTATTGGCCTTCCAATCGCTAATTAAAGCCCCTAAAGTTGTGCGCCAATTTGTTATAATACTAATAAAATAAGTATATAGATGTGTGTTGATGATATAAGAGATTGTGATTGTGAAGTTCGACTCCGATGTAATCAAGTCCAATGTAATATGTTGTAGTAAGAAGTATGGATTCTGATGTAATCGAGTCCCTCTGTTTGGACTAGCCAATTTGTAATAAAATAAATAAGATTGATGTGTGAATCTGTAAGTTGTAAGGTGTTTAATTGGTGTGTAATTGGTGTGGCTCTCGACGTCTTACTGGCCTGAAACACTTCCTTAATTTTCCCAGCTGGTCGAGTCCCAATGGTAGCAAGACCGGTCGAGTAACGTAAAGTTGATGAAGAAATATATATGCTTGGCTTCGCCGAACGTTTCAAAACAAAATTTATTGTTTTGAAGGAAATTTAAAAAAAAATTGTTTATAAAAAAAAATTATTTTAATTTTATTAATTAATTAATTAGGATCAATTAATTAATATAGGGCTGTGAAGTTTTAAACAGTGTAATGCTCTTCTGAAAATTTTTATTAAAGTTTTAGTATAATTTAAATAATCTATCACCACTCATAAGACTGTCTGTAAACCAATCGATATTTGTTTACCTTTCTATTTTTTAGGTTATCTTCACTTACGGGTGGTAAAGTCCTTGTAGATTATCAATTAGAATTATATTATTGGTAATTAGTATTATTGAAGAAATAAAGAACTATTAAGTATTGAAAAGTATTAATATTTTATTAAGTAATAGCAGTATTGACTCTTATCGATTAGTATCGATTCTCAGGATATCGAAAAAAGTTACAAGTATATGATATAAAAATTATATAGGGTTCTTTAAACAGCCAGTTATTACCAAAGTCAGAGAAATCGGGCTAATATTTAAAAAGTATAACGTTACAATCAAATTAATAGTTATTAATAAACACAGACATTGAATAATAAATTGTAAATATAATAATTGTTTTCACCAAACAGCTGTTCTGAACCAAGAAGAAGGCACTGAAATCGTCAAAGCAAATGGCCGCCGTGAAGTTAGTGAGATGTCATTCGTATATTGGACGTTCCAAATAAAAGATTTTCCTGTAGTATTCCTGTTCTGATGTCTGCGAATCTCTTGTAAAATGTTGTGTAGTGTCTAGTGTACTGTTTCTGAGTTGTATTTAGTGTATCCGTATAATTATTAGTTCAAACACTTTCCCCGGTTCCATCACTAATTTGGGTTAATGTATTACACAGTTTTCTTGTGTTTTGTGGTGTTTTTCAGAGTAGATTTATATTGTTCTGTGTTATGGAGTGTTACTTGATTGTTTCTGTTATAATATGATAGTTTTTAGAGGTATTCCACAAGTCACTCGCGATTTCACAATAACGTACTATACACTCGCTTGGTATGTCTATTATAGGTTAGGTTATTCACGTTTTCAGAGGTATGTCATGTTACCCGTTCAACTACCAATAATTAACTAACTCTTTCCTTCAGTTTCAATTAAACTCTTAGCCCATATAATATTATCCTTAACATTGTTCAAATATTTTTCACATCCTGTATACATTTTTACATTTTCACTATATGAATGCCTAAACTTTGGTTATTTGTCAATTTTATTCACTAGATTTGATTTAAATTAATCTTTCAGTTCATTCTGGTTATTTTCAGATTAAATGATGCCATTTTATAGTGTTTTCTGTCCAAAAAATAGTAATTTCACTTTCAGATTGATTTACTCTGAAAAGTCAAAACATCAAACTTTACTTCCTGTCATTATATAAATTCAGCCATTTTATCAGTTATATTTAATATTAATAATCCTATATTGTATTAAAAGGTTCATATTCCCTTATTTTCTGGTAATTAATTGAATTAGTTGTATTCTGAAACATTATTCTGAAATATATGACTCCCATGTCTAAATTTCTGAGTTTAGTCACTTTTATTTTTATTCATAATTCTGAATATAATTTATTAAAATCTCTCTAAATGGTATGTGCAATTATATGGCATGATCTCAAGTTTATTTTGTCTAAACCCCTTTTGTTTATTTGCATTTAATTGAGCAATTTCTCTGTTTTGATGAAGTTTGGTTTCCATTCTTTTGGCCTATGATTTTTTAACAATTTTTCTTACAAAATAATTTACAAACAATATATGATGTGCGATACCCTCTCTGACTTTTTACAAATAGTATTATAAATTAAACATGTTTTCAAATTACACAAAAACAATTAGTATTGGTTACAATACAAATAA
Source organism: Magicicada septendecula (assembly GCA_034769895.1). Lineage (NCBI taxonomy): Eukaryota > Metazoa > Arthropoda > Insecta > Hemiptera > Cicadidae > Magicicada > Magicicada septendecula. The sequence continues at coordinate 253,244,847 of CM068369.1, forward strand.
TAGTTAAACAAATAAAGAACATTTTTTTTTAAATAAATGGTTGTCTTCAAATCAGACATTTTGCAACAAAATTCCCATTTCCAACATGTAAACACGGTTTATAAAAAAGGTTTTGTACTAACTAACATCTTAATTACTCTCTACTATTTACAAGTGGTAATTATTTTTATAGTTCTGATGTTAGTTGTTTCAGACCCAAACAAATGGCCTTATATCTAAAACATTTTTAAACATTCTTGTACTATATACATTAAAACCTTATATTTATATTCTTATTTCTAACTATTATTATAAGTAGGATTCTACAGTTTTTATACAGTCTTTTATACATTGTCTTTGGGTAATTGCACCCTGTCATTAACTAATAAATAGTATGAATTGTTCAAAAGTATAATGAAATCTGGTTTTTCTTTTTTCATGTAAAACACAATGTTATTTTAAACAGATTCATGACTTATGAACCATATATTGTCACAGTACACATTTTAAGTCATTGAAAAATGCATATTTCATTGCATCCAATGTTTGTGATTGCCAAGAATGAAACACAAGGTTCATTTTTTATAATACCCAAAACTATCACTGGTTCACTTTCACTTATATATTATGTTAATGCTAAATGGTCGTATAGTCTTATCAACATAATAAATTGGTTAGCGTTTTTTCAATGGAGATTTGTTCCATGGGTACTATATTATTGTTTCATCTTAGTTCACAGGAAACTTTTACTTTATACACTCCTCTCTCTTAAATTTATATACATGTGGTTTTTATTTCGTTATACTTTTATTTTTAGATATTTATTTTGGGGATATAGGGATTTGGGTGTCTTTTATAAGAGCATGACGTCTTCTTCAGGATGCTGCCCTCTTCTTCTTTCTTCAGTCTTCTTTTCTCCTGCCTTCTGGGACTGGTATCTTCTCCATCTGTTCTTGATGCCATCAGGTTTCTTGGGATCTTCTCCATCTTCTTCTTTAATTCAGAAATACACAACCTGTATTGGTTGATCTTGGCTTATTTTAGGGTTTCTCTTTTATTTATTCTCCCTCGTTGTGGGTTTGGTCATATTGTGTACTGCTTTGTTATTTACTATTTTACCTTCCTGGGTTATACCTTGAAAACCTTTGGTTATGAGACTGGTTTTGGATGACTCATCACTAGTAACTCCTTTTATTTTAACTTGTATTTTCTTTATAATAATGATTTCTTTCCACAGTTGCTATGAATTAATTAATTTATATTAAACTTAATGCTTTCTTCCAAATTTAAATATTATAACTTCATTATTCTAATGATCAATTGCCATTCAGTATTATGCAAACATCTGTCACGCTACAATATATATATATATATATATATATATATATATGTTTCCTATGTGTATCTATGTCAATTATATGTTGCGTGTCATGCATTTACGAGATTATTAAATTGTTTATACATTCTGTTTTATATATATATATATATATATATATATTCAATCACTTTCTGCTACAGTCCGTTTCTTGATGTATATAATACATTTAATATTTATAAATAAATTTACTTCAAGATATACCTTTTGGGTACAAGATAGTACCCGACACATGTTCCTAAAAAGGAAAAAAAAGGTATATCTTGAAGTAAATTTATTTATAAATATTAAATGTAATATATATATATATATCATGTACATGGTTATGTTGCTTACTGGGAGGGTCGATGCTATGCGCCGTTCTTAAATCATTTAGAGACACATATATACTGCTCAGTTATTTAACGTCAATTACTTGGAGATGCATATGTATAGTATTGAGTTATAATAACGATTTTGAGCTATTCTTATGAAGGTGAAAACACTTGTAATAATAACTTAATTGTATGAAGATGCAGATATGTACACATGCATACTATTGAATCCTATTAATGAATTTGATTTATTATTCTGATTATGTAAGATTAACTTTAATTATTTGATGGCGCATATATATACTGGGGAAATAATTGTACGAAGAAAAAAGATTCTAATAAACATGTTATTGTTGTCTTAAAGCAGAGTTTCATTTGCAAGTCCCGTCTCACTGGTCCCAGCGAATTTCTTCGCTTCTCTAGGCCTTCCGCCTAGTTCTAAATAACTAGTGGCCCCTCTTTAAAAAAAAGGTATTTTTGAGATTTTTTTCACGAGGCATAAAAAATTGAAAGAGGGGTTAAAAATAGTAGCAGAGCGTGGTTCATTCTAGGGTCGAACCCTTGGGTCCTTTGGTGTGACGGGGCTTGCAGACTCGGGAATAGTTCCGGCAAATTGGAACTTTAAATATTTTGTTTAAATTAACATCTCTGCTTCTATCATATGGAGTATATTATGTGAATGAATAATTGTTAATTGATTTTGTATTGTAAACCTGGTGCCGCCACGTGGCATGCGTTTGTAGTTGGGTTTTTGTTGATGAGACTGGACCTTACCGGAGATCACGTGGGGATGGGCTCCCTTATTTATAGTATGGAAGTAATAGCGCGTGCGGTTAGCTGGATGCGGTATGGCCCGACTGGAAGCCGGTACCGTCCGACTGAAATTGTGATAATGTCTTGGTTGAAATGTTATATGTTGTGGTAGGTGTTCGGTGGTGTAGATTGTATGTGGGTTTTAGTGTCTGATGTCGTTTCTTCTTTTGAGTCTGGTGGCTGACGGAGAGTTGGTTCTGGAGCGGGTCAGGTTTTCGCAGCGCTAGGGAACCCGGGGGTCCACTTGATGGAAGAGAGAGTACTCAAGTTTTTCCTTTTGTAAGTCATGCTTTTGTGTTAGGTGTTTCGTGGGAATTTATGTTTGTTGTTGTGTGTTTTGAATTGTGCAATTCTGGCGGGGGTATGCTACCAGAAATTGCCCCACCTTCTTCCAGGAGTTCTCCAGAAACTTTCAGTGTTAGATGGAATAGATGAGGAGCAGGTGCTGGTTTTCTTAGACCTTGTCCTGCAGTTGGCAGATTTCCCGGGGGTGACCGATGGGGAGATCTTGTCTCTTATATACCCGTATTGCCGGGGTCCATTGGCAGGGCTGGTCACAAACACTCTGCGTCGGGGCGGCAGTGTTGACGCTTTCCATGGGGAAGTGTGGACTTCTTCACACCCCGTCGACGACGTTCCCAGCTTAAGCTGGATTTATTCTATCGCCTACAGGCCAACGGAGAGGCAGTGGTGGACTACGTGCACGATGTAAGGAAGGCTGTCCGGGTATTAACGTTAGGATTGCCCAAGAGGGAGGTAATACAAGCAATTCTTGAAGGACTGAATCCCCAAGAGAGATCCCGGCTGGTCTTCGCAGATCCTCCACGTTGTTTCGCGGATCTGGACCGGTTGTGTCTGGTTTCTATTACTGTCCCAGCGAATGACGAGTCCCGGGGAAGAGCTGCTAAAGATGTCCAATACTCCAGTGGTTCATTAGAAAGAGCTAAGAATGATAAACATGGGAGTAGGAGGAGAACACAAGAGACTGGCAGAAAAACTGGATATTCCGGAAGTAATGGAGGCTACAAGGGGGTGGTAAGTGGAAAGACGGCGACAACAGCTACAGCACAGAAAACGAAGATATATGAAATTAACAGGGGAAGAAGATGTAATTTTAGGGAACAAACATCGGCAGGTAGGGAGCCTGTAGCCAGGCGTTCGGAGAAAAAGGAAACTTTAAAGGTTCCAGTGGAATTACAAGTGCCTAATGGAGTTTCGGATGAAGAAAGTGAAGAGAAAGAAGAAGAGCGGAATTATTTCGTGGAATTAATACAAGACGACAAGAAAACATCTGTTGATACTGAATTACCGGACTCAAAGAGGACGTCATGGTTGAATCCAGAGGCCGCAGAATTTGTTCCGGTATCTCCATCTCGGTTCGTGAGGGATCCAGAGCCTGTAACATCATCATCGCCTACGCCGGGATATGAGAAGTCACTTGATGGTGTAGCTTTACCATCGCCAGTAGAAATTAATTTAGTCATTGCACATGCACCTGGAAAGCTGGAGTCCAGGGTGGAAAAGGTTGAGGACGTTGTAGTTGCTGAGAGTGGTGAAGGAGTGGAATGGAATGAAGAGGCAGAAGAGCGGTCTGCAGATGCTGCACAGGGAAGTATAGTTGTGGGTGTTAGGGAGACTGAAGAGTCTGAGTTTGCGGATGGACACGGGGATGCCCAGGCTGCAAGTGTTTCTGAGGTTGCGGATGGACAAGGGGATGTCCTTGCCGCAAGTGTGGTGGAAGGAGATGAGGTAGAAGTTGAGGAGAAATTTGGTGGCAGCGTTGTGGAATGTGCGAGTGAGAATGATGTAGTGTGTGAAGATGTGCAGACGCCTTCTGTAAGTATTGTTGAGGATTCCGAATAACGAAAAGGAGTTTCAGGTGGACCAGGTGAGCAACTAGAGGAGGACGAGGATGTGCAGTGTTATAATGGTGGTAGTGGACGTGATGGCGATGATGTTGATGATGAACGTGTTGAGGAAAATGAGATTGGAGAAGAGGTTAGTGAAGAAGTTTGTGAAGCGGCTGGTGACGAGTGTGATGAAGAAATTGGTGATGAGCTGAGGGAACATGTGGTTGAAGATGGTTCAGAGGAGCAACTGGAAGATGGTGAGGAGCTTCAGTGTCATGAGATTGATTTGGATTATGGGGACAGAAAAGGGGAAATTGTAGAAGAAGAGGAGTTAGATGATGAGGATAATCCAAAGCGGAGTGAAAGGAGCGATGTAAGTTGCCTTGATTCTGATTCTGATTCAGAGGAAACCAGCCAGTACTGCTCAACACGAGATAATTTCTCAGAGAGTGGTGTCCGAAAGGAACGGGTACCTAAAGTCCATCACAGAAAGATGAGAAGAAGCGGTTAACGGGTAGCGGGTAGATGTTCCCCACACTCCCAGTGGTGTTCATTTATTTCAGGGTTGCGTCCCTGCCCATGCGAGCCTTGGTTTCCTCCATTCATCCTTATTTCCGGAGGGAGCCATGTCCTCACCCTTACTCCTAGCTATTGACCCTTTAATGATCCTTGCCCTTTTCATCTTCCCAATTTTCCTACCCCTACCATTAAAAAAAAAAAAAAAAAAAAAAAAAAAAAAAAAAAAAAAAAAGGAGTAAGTTAGAGAGTTAGAGAATGTTTCCTCAGATTGTCGTGGTCTTGGAGATTCTAAGTTCCCCTGTTTTGGTTCTGAAAATTATGATGGAGAGAGATAGCGTGCTGTTGTTTCTGGTTAATGGTTGTAAATCTTGATTGTGGGTTAGTGTAGAGGTCGAGCCATGCCGCATTCCCTGGTAGTTTTGCCTGGTGTTTTTGTGAAGTAAGAGTTGGTAGTGATGTTCGCGGGCCCTCCTTGCTGTCTTCTCTGTCGGGCTATTAGGGGCCGTCCGCCCTAGTGTAGCGATGTGGACCAGCCATATGGCAAGGATGGAGATGCCTTGTTGATGCATATGGCTAGTCGGCCCTAGAGGTGGACGAGGGGGAGTACGGTCACTCACATACCAAGGTGGGAGATACCTTGTTTGGTCTTAGGACCGGTATGTGAGTGGGACCGGTGGAAGTAGATGATGGTCACCGCGGAGGGTGACGTGTTGGGGCGGTCCCGTGGGCTTGGCTTGACGGAGAGGGCCGCATGGGATGGCCGCAGTCTTCTGAGCCTCTGTTCTCCTGGGAGCGAGGTCTGCTCTGAACACCAATGAATGCCCGGGGTTTAAAAGAGACATTTGGGGTACACTGCAGAGTACCCCCTAAGTTCAAGTGTGAGGCAACCAAGTTGCCCTTTTGGGGTGGGGGTGTGCCGAGTTTTTAAAAAACTCGGCTGTTTTTTATGTTAACGAGGACGGACAGCGCCGAATTAATTAATTAAGTATTTGGCTTACCGGCGCTCGTCTTGTTATGCTATCCGCCGTGCCGATACGCGCGCGCGCTCTGGGACTAGCGCTACGTAACATTTTTGCAGTCGTTGTATAAACCAGTCCGGTAACAGCATTCAACGTAGTAGGTTGTCCGTATTCGCCGGGCAGCTTCGAGTTGGATTTTTGTCTACTATATATAACTATGCCTAAGTAAAAGCTACGCGACTCTCCGGTAAGTGTGTCTAAGGTATATTACTTATTGTTTAATAAAACTAAATTGTATTTAATTAATATCAACGCCGATTCTGGGCGATATATGTATGAATTGAATTGCCACGTGGCGTGCATCAGGCTAATTTCTGATTATTCATGTTTCGAATGTTTACGCTGGCTAAGATACAGTATTTTACAGTTTTTGTACCAGTTTATTTTATTTATTATATTAAAAGGGGGCGTAAGAAAATTATTTTGTGATTTTGTTGAAACGAACGTGCCTCACGAACCTGTTAAAGCTTGCTAGCTCATGTCGAAATAATAGTAAGTGATTAAGTGGTTGACGAACAGTTATGAATTACTATTTATTTGATTCAATGTTTAATATATTTAATATAAAATAATTTATTTAATTCAGAAGGTAGTTTCAATGTATAAGTGAATTTTCTGGAAATCTTAAACTGGGCATGTCGTGATGTGTGAGTTCAGCTGGGTGAATGGGGTGTTGTGTTTTATTGAACATGTGAGTAATTACCAATATAATTGTGCAGGGTTTCCGATTAAGTCGTCTATCTGACTCGCTCCAGCGGATGGCCGATCACCTGCCATCCATGAAGTTAATCCAGTAACTTTCCGTTTTGGCTGTCAGGACGAATCGACGGACACACGCTACAAGATCCTCAAGCCTTGTGCTGTAATACCAGGTGACATTTATGCTTTTTTTAAAAATGTTTGTGGCCGCTACACCTTAGATCGAGATATTTCTGGGATGATCCAGTTAAAGAACTTTGTTGTGCACAAGTCCAGCGGGACATTGGGTTAAATATTGTCTGTTTCATTTTACAAATGCTTACGCCCCAGAGTAAATGTAAACCCAGCCAGGGTCATGCATCACCCGATTGGATGTTAGATTTCTGTTACTGTAAATGTGGGCGGCACTGACTTTTACTAAGTTGTATTAGCGTTAATTATGCATGCACGAGTGCCTCTGTACATAGTAGGGGAATTTTTCTTGGTGGTTATATATATTCATTTATTTGGGTATTTGATTTTGTTATTAATTTAAAGGCTTGGGCAGGTGCTTTAACCTGTGGACGTCACCTGTTGGTGCCGTTATCCACAGGTCCATAACATGTCATAGTTTGTTGGATCTGGTCCGGGCGCATGGCCGTGCCTGAGGTCAAGTCGGTTCTTTATGAACACCTCAAGTATGTTTCATCAAATTAAATCCATTGATTCTGCTTTTAGGAAATTCATTTTAACGGTTTAAATAATTTTGTTATCACTAAACTTTTGCCATAGCCAGTACATGAATTGTTAAGTTTTCTTTCGATATTTTATAATAATACTTCACTGATAAATGTTAACGAAATGTAAAAACAAATCAATACCAGTTCTAAGTTATTTTTGGGTGGTTACGTTCCACTGATTTTTGCTCAAAATTTTGTCTTTTTGTAAGAATATAAAAGAAGTGAGCATATGCATTTTATGAAACCCTGCAGCCATGTTGACCTCGTGATGGCACATTTATTATTATTTGGGGGCACAAAATTGATATTTCACGTTTATACTTGGTACTTAAGAGCCGTTCTGACTCTTTTGACAATTTGACTTTGGGCTTTCATATACTTAGAATTTTTTTGGGTGTTTCAACTCTGGTATTTTATGATTTGTTATTTGTTTTCGGGTATTGTTAATTGAGAAGCTTTAAAGCTGGCCGGGTACTTGATCTGATTAAGGTGGTTTGAGGGTGGTACGATGACAATATATATATGCTGTCAACCAGGTGGACATGTGTGTGTGGTATTTATATGTATGTTGTAGCGTGACAGAAAATCCACTACTTATTAATTCATATAAGATAATAAACAATAATTACATTACATATACTAATATAAAATCGAATGAAATTTAATGAATGCAAAGGAAAAAACCACTATATAATAAAGACCATCATTACATTATAAAAATTTACCACAATTAAAGATCAAAGAAATAATTAAAAGTAACTCATATTATAAAATCAGGAATTTACCCAGGAAGATAGGAGCAGTAAACAAACTAAAAACCACAAAATCAAGAAGAAAGAATCAGTTTAGGAGTGGTGAAACACCAAAATACCCCAAACGCAAGAAGGAGGAAGAATAAAATTTATGATCAGGAAGTAAACAATACCCTGAAACCTTTAGCGAAGAGCAAAGTCAGTGTCAGAAAATAAATTAGATACTCCAAACCAAACATCAGTCAAGATAACACGAAGTACCTTGGTTTACCCAAGAAGGAAGACAAGAGTGAAGACAAGAAGAAGGAAGACCAGAAGAAAGACAAGAATGAAGACAAGAAGAAGGACAAGAATGAAGACAAGAAAGAAGACAAGAAGAGAGGAAGAAATAGTATGGAAAAAACACCATTATAAAACCTATTATTAACTACCATCAACCCCAAACCCATAGAGACATTCGAAGAAAGTATAACATCCCGAAACCCTATAAATTTGTAATTATTAATAAACCCAAAAGTGTTGTATAGTATTATAAGAAGTGAGCCAACTAAAGTTATTGTGTGATAAAAAAATAAACAAGTCTTAACAGTCCATGATGACTAAAGGTCTGGTCTGAGCTAATAAGACTCAATGTATCAGAACCACAAGTAATAGTGAACTAGTGTAAGTGTTTTTGGAAATACAATAAACTTAAAGTTAGTGATACTATGACTTACCAATAGGCTATATAACAACTTTTATATTCAATAATACACATAATCATAAAATAATAAAATGGAAGATTTCCAATATTTTATTATTTTAATGTCACTTTGTTATTACAAGACATTTGTAGAAATGATAATAACTAGAGTATGGGTGGACATGTTTACTGAATAAGGGGATAATAGATAATAATGGTTTAGACCAGAAAGGACTGGAATTAATTTAAGTGTTCATAGGTTTAAAATATTTAAAATGGCTATTTGTTCACAGCCATGAACTCAATATGTTTGTAAGAGTTTTTAGTCAATAAGATTTATATGTGTTTAGAATAAATTATATTTTGTTAAATAACAGCTTAAATACCATTTAAAATGTTTCAGTAGGTATGCTGTGTTAATTAAAAAAAAAGAGTTAAATGTATGTTTTCAAACAATGTCAGCAATATGTTCAATTGTACAGAATGCTAAGTAATGTTCATTATTATTTTTATATAACAGTAGTATTAACTAGATACTACACATCACAATAAGTTTATAAACCATTTTATTTTTATGTCATAATAACTGTTTAAGGTCAAAGAAGGAGTAGGATTAAATTTATTGGAGAAAGCCAGAAATGTAAAATTCTAAACTCTAGGCCATTTAATGAATTCACAAAACTCAATAAAAACCAGTTATTTCACTTATAAATCCTGTAAACTGACAAGATTTAGGTAAGGTAAATAAGTTAACAACTACTGTGAATGAACCTAGGAGTTAAAATGATAATATGGAAATATACCTTAAATTATTGTAAATTTTCAAAATATATAAATTAATTATTTTTAAAGAGCAATGTCAAATTCAGAGATTAACACTAAAAACCAGTTCAAAGGTTCAATTTATATGTATTTAAGGAAAGGAAGAGAAATATGACTATTTGAAATTTATTATAATGGTATTAATAACAATTAAAATGGCAGAAAAAATGTATGAAGGCGGAAACCAATTTTTGAGCCTAGATTTCCAAAAAGAAAGAAATTTGGTAATTTCCACAAAAATGTCAACAGATATGGACTATAATATATCAATTTAAATAGAATGAGATAATTAAACCAATGATAAGGTTAATAATTCATGAAAGTGGGTAATAAACTAAATAAATTCCATATATAATGTATTTTTGTATCATGTATATGGGAAGTCGAAATTATTTTAACAATACTTTTCAAAGATTAACTGGGCCAGATTTTGACTAACGTGAAGGAAGTTAGTTAGTTCTTTGTTAATGATCAAGCTTAGCAGTTTATATGAAATTACGTTCCTTGAAATCGAGAAAAATGGTGTACTAAGGTTACCCAATAAAATTAAGTGAAACGAGAGTTACGTAAATTAAACACTTTTCTAACTAAAATCACTGAAAACTTTAACCACAATAGTGAAAACAATATCTACACTACATAATACCAGTGCATAGAAACAATAAAACGACATATTTGTGACAATTTACTCTTCAACAGTATAACCGTTTTTTTGCGTAGTGAATAAAGAGAAGTGAACACTAAATACTTATAACATAATTAACACCAGTGATCACTAAACACCATTCCAGAATACACCAAACAACATATTAGACCAGTTACACCAGTTCGGGGACATTTAAAACATATATGAAGGTAATTTTGCTGTGAGATTTTAACCCGACGACATCGTAAATAACCTAATCATATTTTCGAGCGGCCATCTTATTATATGCTGAGCAGTGCCAAATACAGTGAGTGACTTCAGTGCTTGCAGTATTGGTCTGACAAATCCACAATATTACTTATTTTATAAAATTTATTCACTTTTTGTTAGATAATAGTGATTGAAAACACTTTATTTGTAAATGTTATAATTTCTCGTTTACCCTTCTCTGACTATTAATAATATAATCGCTCCAAGAACCTTTTATAATACTTGTAATAATTTTTCAACTGTATGAACAGATCGATTATTTCCTGAGACGGAGTCGACAATTGCTCACAATCGATTAAACATCGATCCTTTCTTAATTTTGTTAATAAATCCATTTATTTCAATTGTTTGTAACTATAATTTATTTCACATGCTAATTTAAGGTTATTTATTAATGCAACGAGACTTCCAGAAGAAGAAAATATTTTTTTTAAGTGAGATATTGGACCAGCCCGAAAAATTATACATCGATTGCTGACCGGAGTTAATCTGATTAACTCCGGACTTTGTTAAGATCTTCAAGAAGTGCTAAATAATTAATAAATACCTTATCAATTATTAAAATTTTTACCAAAACATTAAAACTGAATTATTTCTCAATTACCGAGATCAATTAAAACATAAACAAAATTTTTTTTTAAATAAAATTTTTTCTTTATTATCTTTATTTGTAAAGACTGCATACAGGGTCTGCTTACAAAATATATATATATATATTACTATAATACTTATAACTATTTTACCTCAAGATGTATTTTTTCTTTAGGGACATGTTTCGGGAGATCCTGTTCTCCCATCTTCAACCTTCGCCATCTTGCTTCTGGTGCAGTATTTGTGTGTTGGCTTCTGGATGTTATTATGGTGGTTTGTTGGTCTTTGGTCCTTCAATGAACAACTAATGAACACAAACATAAACATATACTTCAATAGACAATGCCAAAAACATAAATTAACACCTAAATACATCAACATAAACACAAACAACAAAAATATGACTGCACAAAAAACTATAAAACAAGCACAAAGGCTATGGATACAAAACGAAATTAATCAATTATACAGTAAGAAAAATAGCATAACACTAGACATATACAAACTACACTTAGAGCTAACAAATGTATTACATCCAATCACTTGGAACAATAAATACAATAACATAGAAAATAAAATAAGATTTGAGAAAAACAAAAAGACTTATACAATCAACAAAAAACTTAACACATTAAAACAACAAAACAAAAATCAAGAACAAAAAAACAAAAATAAACACACATTTTACCCTCGAACCATTAACCTCAGCAATACAGAATTTAACAAAAAAGAAACAGAATATTTAAACAATATGTCAAAAACTAACATAACCCAAAATGCAAACAAAAATCTAGAAAATTTAATAGTAGAAACAGAATTTGCCATTAACCTAATAAAAGACAATATACAAGAAGAAAAAAGAACAGAAGCAGCACATATAATTAAAAAAATAATCACTAGCGAAATGAAAAACAAAGATAAACAAAAGAAAAACAATAAAACAATAAAAGAAATTAAAAATAAAGTAAAGAACAATAATTTAATAATAACTAAAGCAGACAAAAGTCAAGCAACAGTAATCATTGATAAAACAGACTACATAAAAAAAACCGAAGACTTCATCAACAATAATAAATGCGTACAACTAGATAAAAACCCAACAGAAAACTATCTTAAACAAACAATAAAACTAATAAAAACAAATAAAAACATTTTCAACAATAAAAACATAGACATATTGCGACAACACAAATTACTAAACTATTGACGCATAGGATATGATAGTATGTGTATTTCAAATTACAAGTCTATATTGGAGGGTTTAAGATTATTTATTGTACAAACACAAGTTATAGTTGATATGGTATATTTGAAATGTACAGAATGTAATGTTTGATATAGAGTCTTTCTTTTAAAATGCTAAATAATGTTCATACGCAAGACGTGATACGTTACATAAGAAGACTCCCACGATGATGTTGTTGAAGAGAAGGGCCGGTCTTTGCGGTATAGTTGGTTCGTCAGGTGTGGCTTACAAATGACAGACGTTTTCCCAGAAACGTTTACAGCTGGGCTGGCGTCCTGTAACAGCTTGGCTGATGTCCTGTAACAGCTGGGCTGGTCCTATAACAGCTGGGCTGATGTCCTATAACAGCTGGGCTGATGTCCTATAACAGCTGGGCTGATGTCCTGTAACAGCTGGGCTGATGTCCTGCAATTCCCACGATGAATCCGACACTTCGCACACACAACGGTACTACGCATTTTATTACTCGCAAAACTTATATAGAGTTTAAGACCAAGTAATATCTCAGGTGACAGTGAGTTTAATCTAATAACGGTATATTGAGCTTATACCTCTCCGGCTTCTTCAAGTGTTCTCGCGAATACCAAGGTCTACCGCGATCAGCAGACCACCCTATGAGGAAATCTTGAACTAGCACGGAAACGTCTTGATGAAACTATTGCGTAACAATTAATGATACTGTCACTGCGGAAAATCTCGCACAGTGATACAGTTACACTCACTTCTTACACACGTAATACTACAATATTAATAATACTGTGTGTAATAGATAATATCAACTGTTATGCGTCACACGCGTTACTAACCCCGAAAAGTCTTAACAGATCCTTGCAAGCGGTAGAATCTTGTACAAGGATTGTAAGTACCGATCGCGGTAGCAGCAGTGAAAACTGCCTGTAATTTTACGCACAATGCGTTAAAACAATAATGTGTGCAGAAGTACTACACACACAGTTCTGAGTCTTCCCGTTTCACTAACAACGAATAGTCTTTACAGCACCTTGCAAGCGGTAGAATTCTTGTACAAGGAGTGCACGACCCGTTCGCGGTAGATGGCGTAGAAGAACTACCTGTGTAACGACAGGCTTAAGAAAATTTCCAACCACCAGTCAGCATTCTATTGGTGGATGGAAGTCACATGGTCAGTATATAGTGACAATGCACTTTTCATGCAGTAGAATGCATTTACTTTGTAACAGCATGCATAGCGGTAATCAGACTACACGTATCTCATGCATAACTGCCTACATACTAATAATATACATGAACGTAAACAATAGTCCGACAGGTATAGGGATTGTAGCGATACATATGTCTAAGTTCAGTTAATGTCAACACAACGATAAATACTTCACTCACCGCCCGGGAAACGTTCACCACTCGCGCACGCGCGCACATTTCCACAAACACAGTACAAGAATAACCATAAATAATAATGCACAGTTTTACTAAACTAAACCCTTAACCTTACTAAATACAATTGATAACAACCAAACTTAACCATCTACCAATATAATATGAATGTCCATTGTCTGTGTAATATATGTGAACTTGCCCCGCATATCATGATCCTGTGATTCGTTGCAATATATATAAACAATAATCCAGAACCACCTAAAATGAACAGCCTAATAAAAATACACAAATTAAACAACCCAATACGTCCATTAATCAATTTCAAAAAAGCTCCTACATACAAAATAGCAAGAATAATAGCACAAAAACTAAAAAATAACCAACTAACAAATAACCATCATAACATAAAAAATACATACGAATTAATAGACAAACTAAAAATAATAAATATAAATGAAAATACATTTTTCACATCATATGACATAACAAACATGTACACTAATATCCCAGTAGAAGAAACAATTGACATAATAATAAACAAACTTATAGAACAAAATGAAAACAAACAATATATAACCGAAATAAAAAATAGTCTCCAACTAATACTAAAACAAAATTACTTTGAATTTAATAGCAAAATGTATCAACAGAAAGAAGGTTTAGCAATGGGATCACCATTATCAAGCATAATAGCAGAAATATTCCTACAACATATAGACACCAAAATACAAAATATCATAAAAACACATGACCCAGATGGCATATGGATAAGATATGTAGATGATGGACTATATGTATCAAATAACAAAAACACAAATGCAGAGAACATACTGAAACAAATCAATAACATACATCCCAAAATACAATTCACAGAAGAAAAAGAAAAACATAACAAAATCAACTATTTAGACATAACCATCACAAGATACAACAAACACATACAATATGCAATATATAGGAAACCAACTTCCACTAACATCATTATACCTAACCATTCTGACCACCCACCACAACATAAAATGGCAGCATTTTATTCGTTATTTAACAGAATGTACAAAATACCCCTAAACAAACAAGAAACTGACAAAGAAAGAAATATAATATACCAAATTGGTTATGCAAATGGATACAATAAAAATACTATGATCAAAATAGAAAATAAAATCAAATACAAAATAAAAACTGAACAATTAAGAATTAATCAAACTGAACAACACATAAATAATAACAACAACAAAAAATGGGCCACATTCACATATATAAATAATAAAATGTCAAAACTAACAAAACTATTTAAAAACACAGATATAAAAATAGCATACAAAACTAATAAAAATAAATTACAAAATCTAAATAACTCACACAACAAAGATAATACAACAACCAACGGTATATACAAAATTGAATGCCAAGATTGCAATAAATGTTATATAGGACAAACAAAAAAACAGCTGAAAAAACGTTATTTTGAACACCTAAATGCATACAAAAAACCAAACATATATAAATCCAATTTAGCCACACATGCAATAAACACAGGACATGAATTCCCAACGGACTGTAGCAGAAAGTGATTGAAATAATATAACCATACAAGGTAAATAAGCCTACAGTGAAAAAACGAAAAGTGAGGTTATAAAACAAAGCAAAAACAAAAGTGTATAGTGAAGAAAAAAATAGTGAAGTGAATAGCAAATAAGTGAAATCAACTACCAAATAACAGATAACAAATCATCTCTCACATAAATATACATTAACATGTACACAAACAACATAACCACAATTCCATATAACCACATTACCAAATTGTTAAACAAATTCCAAACACGAAAAAAACAACTAATGAACACAAACATAAACATATACTTCAATAGACAATGCCAAAAACATAAATTAACACCTAAATACATGAACATAAACACAAACAACAAAAATATGACTGCACAAAAAACTATAAAACAAGCACAAAGGCTATGGATACAAAACGAAATTAATCAATTATACAGTAAGAAAAATAGCATAACACTAGACATATACAAACTACACTTAGAGCTAACAAATTTATTACATCCAATCACTTGGAACAATAAATACAATAACATAGAAAATAAAATAAGATTTGAGAAAAACAAAAAGACTTATACAATCAACAAAAAACTTAACACATTAAAACAACAAAACAAAAATCAAGAACAAAAAAACAAAAATAAACACACATTTTACCCTCGAACCATTAACCTCAGCAATACAGAATTTAACAAAAAAGAAACAGAATATTTAAACAATATGTCAAAAACTAACATAACCCAAAATGCAAACAAAAATCTAGAAAATTTAATAGTAGAAACAGAATTTGCCATTAACCTAATAAAAGACAATATACAAGAAGAAAAAAGAACAGAAGCAGCACATATAATTAAAAAAATAATCACTAGCGAAATGAAAAACAAAGATAAACAAAAGAAAAACAATAAAACAATAAAAGAAATTAAAAATAAAGTAAAGAACAATAATTTAATAATAACTAAAGCAGACAAAAGTCAAGCAACAGTAATCATTGATAAAACAGACTACATAAAAAAAACCGAAGACTTCATCAACAATAATAAATGCGTACAACTAGATAAAAACCCAACAGAAAACTATCTTAAACAAACAATAAAACTAATAAAAACAAATAAAAACATTTTCAACAATAAAAACATAGACATATTGCGACAACACAAATTACTAAACTATTGACGCATAGGATATGATAGTATGTGTATTTCAAATTACAAGTCTATATTGGAGGGTTTAAGATTATTTATTGTACAAACACAAGTTATAGTTGATATGGTATATTTGAAATGTACAGAATGTAATGTTTGATATAGAGTCTTTCTTTTAAAATGCTAAATAATGTTCATACGCAAGACGTGATACGTTACATAAGAAGACTCCCACGATGATGTTGTTGAAGAGAAGGGCCGGTCTTTGCGGTATAGTTGGTTCGTCAGGTGTGGCTTACAAATGACAGACGTTTTCCCAGAAACGTTTACAGCTGGGCTGGCGTCCTGTAACAGCTTGGCTGATGTCCTGTAACAGCTGGGCTGGTCCTATAACAGCTGGGCTGATGTCCTATAACAGCTGGGCTGATGTCCTATAACAGCTGGGCTGATGTCCTGTAACAGCTGGGCTGATGTCCTGCAATTCCCACGATGAATCCGACACTTCGCACACACAACGGTACTACGCATTTTATTACTCGCAAAACTTATATAGAGTTTAAGACCAAGTAATATCTCAGGTGACAGTGAGTTTAATCTAATAACGGTATATTGAGCTTATACCTCTCCGGCTTCTTCAAGTGTTCTCGCGAATACCAAGGTCTACCGCGATCAGCAGACCACCCTATGAGGAAATCTTGAACTAGCACGGAAACGTCTTGATGAAACTATTGCGTAACAATTAATGATACTGTCACTGCGGAAAATCTCGCACAGTGATACAGTTACACTCACTTCTTACACACGTAATACTACAATATTAATAATACCGTGTGTAATAGATAATATCAACTGTTATGCGTCACACGCGTTACTAACCCCGAAAAGTCTTAACAGATCCTTGCAAGCGGTAGAATCTTGTACAAGGATTGTAAGTACCGATCGCGGTAGCAGCAGTGAAAACTGCCTGTAATTTTACGCACAATGCGTTAAAACAATAATGTGTGCAGAAGTACTACACACACAG
Source organism: Magicicada septendecula (assembly GCA_034769895.1). Classification (NCBI taxonomy): domain Eukaryota; kingdom Metazoa; phylum Arthropoda; class Insecta; order Hemiptera; family Cicadidae; genus Magicicada; species Magicicada septendecula. The sequence continues at coordinate 253,262,234 of CM068369.1, forward strand.
TTCTGAGTCTTCCCGTTTCACTAACAACGAATAGTCTTTACAGCACCTTGCAAGCGGTAGAATTCTTGTACAAGGAGTGCACGACCCGTTCGCGGTAGATGGCGTAGAAGAACTACCTGTGTAACGACAGGCTTAAGAAAATTTCCAACCACCAGTCAGCATTCTATTGGTGGATGGAAGTCACATGGTCAGTATATAGTGACAATGCACTTTTCATGCAGTAGAATGCATTTACTTTGTAACAGCATGCATAGCGGTAATCAGACTACACGTATCTCATGCATAACTGCCTACATACTAATAATATACATGAACGTAAACAATAGTCCGACAGGTATAGGGATTGTAGCGATACATATGTCTAAGTTCAGTTAATGTCAACACAACGATAAATACTTCACTCACCGCCCGGGAAACGTTCACCACTCGCGCACGCGCGCACATTTCCACAAACACAGTACAAGAATAACCATAAATAATAATGCACAGTTTTACTAAACTAAACCCTTAACCTTACTAAATACAATTGATAACAACCAAACTTAACCATCTACCAATATAATATGAATGTCCATTGTCTGTGTAATATATGTGAACTTGCCCCGCATATCATGATCCTGTGATTCGTTGCAATATATATAAACAATAATCCAGAACCACCTAAAATGAACAGCCTAATAAAAATACACAAATTAAACAACCCAATACGTCCATTAATCAATTTCAAAAAAGCTCCTACATACAAAATAGCAAGAATAATAGCACAAAAACTAAAAAATAACCAACTAACAAATAACCATCATAACATAAAAAATACATACGAATTAATAGACAAACTAAAAATAATAAATATAAATGAAAATACATTTTTCACATCATATGACATAACAAACATGTACACTAATATCCCAGTAGAAGAAACAATTGACATAATAATAAACAAACTTATAGAACAAAATGAAAACAAACAATATATAACCGAAATAAAAAATAGTCTCCAACTAATACTAAAACAAAATTACTTTGAATTTAATAGCAAAATGTATCAACAGAAAGAAGGTTTAGCAATGGGATCACCATTATCAAGCATAATAGCAGAAATATTCCTACAACATATAGACACCAAAATACAAAATATCATAAAAACACATGACCCAGATGGCATATGGATAAGATATGTAGATGATGGACTATATGTATCAAATAACAAAAACACAAATGCAGAGAACATACTGAAACAAATCAATAACATACATCCCAAAATACAATTCACAGAAGAAAAAGAAAAACATAACAAAATCAACTATTTAGACATAACCATCACAAGATACAACAAACACATACAATATGCAATATATAGGAAACCAACTTCCACTAACATCATTATACCTAACCATTCTGACCACCCACCACAACATAAAATGGCAGCATTTTATTCGTTATTTAACAGAATGTACAAAATACCCCTAAACAAACAAGAAACTGACAAAGAAAGAAATATAATATACCAAATTGGTTATGCAAATGAATACAATAAAAATACTATGATCAAAATAGAAAATAAAATCAAATACAAAATAAAAACTGAACAATTAAGAATTAATCAAACTGAACAACACATAAATAATAACAACAACAAAAAATGGGCCACATTCACATATATAAATAATAAAATGTCAAAACTAACAAAACTATTTAAAAACACAGATATAAAAATAGCATACAAAACTAATAAAAATAAATTACAAAATCTAAATAACTCACACAACAAAGATAATACAACAACCAACGGTATATACAAAATTGAATGCCAAGATTGCAATAAATGTTATATAGGACAAACAAAAAAACAGCTGAAAAAACGTTATTTTGAACACCTAAATGCATACAAAAAACCAAACATATATAAATCCAATTTAGCCACACATGCAATAAACACAGGACATGAATTCCCAACGGACTGTAGCAGAAAGTGATTGAAATAATATAACCATACAAGGTAAATAAGCCTACAGTGAAAAAACGAAAAGTGAGGTTATAAAACAAAGCAAAAACAAAAGTGTATAGTGAAGAAAAAAATAGTGAAGTGAATAGCAAATAAGTGAAATCAACTACCAAATAACAGATAACAAATCATCTCTCACATAAATATACATTAACATGTACACAAACAACATAACCACAATTCCATATAACCACATTACCAAATTGTTAAACAAATTCCAAACACGAAAAAAACAACTAATGAACACAAACATAAACATATACTTCAATAGACAATGCCAAAAACATAAATTAACACCTAAATACATGAACATAAACACAAACAACAAAAATATGACTGCACAAAAAACTATAAAACAAGCACAAAGGCTATGGATACAAAACGAAATTAATCAATTATACAGTAAGAAAAATAGCATAACACTAGACATATACAAACTACACTTAGAGCTAACAAATTTATTACATCCAATCACTTGGAACAATAAATACAATAACATAGAAAATAAAATAAGATTTGAGAAAAACAAAAAGACTTATACAATCAACAAAAAACTTAACACATTAAAACAACAAAACAAAAATCAAGAACAAAAAAACAAAAATAAACACACATTTTACCCTCGAACCATTAACCTCAGCAATACAGAATTTAACAAAAAAGAAACAGAATATTTAAACAATATGTCAAAAACTAACATAACCCAAAATGCAAACAAAAATCTAGAAAATTTAATAGTAGAAACAGAATTTGCCATTAACCTAATAAAAGACAATATACAAGAAGAAAAAAGAACAGAAGCAGCACATATAATTAAAAAAATAATCACTAGCGAAATGAAAAACAAAGATAAACAAAAGAAAAACAATAAAACAATAAAAGAAATTAAAAATAAAGTAAAGAACAATAATTTAATAATAACTAAAGCAGACAAAAGTCAAGCAACAGTAATCATTGATAAAACAGACTACATAAAAAAAACCGAAGACTTCATCAACAATAATAAATGCGTACAACTAGATAAAAACCCAACAGAAAACTATCTTAAACAAACAATAAAACTAATAAAAACAAATAAAAACATTTTCAACAATAAAAACATAGACATATATATAAACAATAATCCAGAACCACCTAAAATGAACAGCCTAATAAAAATACACAAATTAAACAACCCAATACGTCCATTAATCAATTTCAAAAAAGCTCCTACATACAAAATAGCAAGAATAATAGCACAAAAACTAAAAAATAACCAACTAACAAATAACCATCATAACATAAAAAATACATACGAATTAATAGACAAACTAAAAATAATAAATATAAATGAAAATACATTTTTCACATCATATGACATAACAAACATGTACACTAATATCCCAGTAGAAGAAACAATTGACATAATAATAAACAAACTTATAGAACAAAATGAAAACAAACAATATATAACCGAAATAAAAAATAGTCTCCAACTAATACTAAAACAAAATTACTTTGAATTTAATAGCAAAATTTATTAACAGAAAGAAGGTTTAGCAATGGGATCACCATTATCAAGCATAATAGCAGAAATATTCCTACAACATATAGACACCAAAATACAAAATATCATAAAAACACATGACCCAGATGGCATATGGATAAGATATGTAGATGATGGACTATATGTATCAAATAACAAAAACACAAATGCAGAGAACATACTGAAACAAATCAATAACATACATCCCAAAATACAATTCACAGAAGAAAAAGAAAAACATAACAAAATCAACTATTTAGACATAACCATCACAAGATACAACAAACACATACAATATGCAATATATAGAAAACCAACTTCCACTAACATCATTATACCTAACCATTCTGACCACCCACCACAACATAAAATGGCAGCATTTTATTCGTTATTTAACAGAATGTACAAAATACCCCTAAACAAACAAGAAACTGACAAAGAAAGAAATATAATATACCAAATTGGTTATGCAAATGGATACAATAAAAATACTATGATCAAAATAGAAAATAAAAACTGAACAATTAAGAATTAATCAAACTGAACAACACATAAATAATAACAACAACAAAAAATGGGCCACATTCACATATATAAATAATAAAATGTCAAAACTAACAAAACTATTTAAAAACACAGCTACAAAAATAGCATACAAAACTAATAAAAATAAATTACAAAATCTAAATAACTCACACAACAAAGATAATACAACAACCAACGGTATATACAAAATTGAATGCCAAGATTGCAATAAATGTTATATAGGACAAACAAAAAAACAGCTGAAAAAACGTTATTTTGAACACCTAAATGCATACAAAAAACCAAACATATATAAATCCAATTTAGCCACACATGCAATAAACACAGGACATGAATTCCCAGACATAACCAATGTAACACTAATAAAACATATACCACACAAAGGCACCATAATGAACATTTGGGAAAATTTACAGATTTACAAACATAAAACACAAAACAAATTAATACCAGAACAAATACAAATCAATACAAAACATGACACAATATTCAAAGCACTCAACATCGAAAATACACAAAATACAAAAACAGATACCACAACCACACACAATAATGCAACATGAAGGACCAAAGACCAACAAACCACCATAATAACATCCAGAAGCCAACACACAAATACTGCACCAGAAGCAAGATGGCGAAGGTTGAAGATGGGAGAACAGGATCTCCCGAAACATGTCCCTAAAGAAAAAATACATCTTGAGGTAAAATAGTTATAAGTATTATAGTATTATATACATCAAGAAACGGACTGTATCAGAAAGTGATTGAAATATATATATATATATATATGTTTCCTATGTGTATCTATATCAATTATATGTTGTGTGTCATGCATTTACGAGATTCTTAAATTGTTTCTACATTCTGTTTTATATGTATATACATTCAATCACTTTCTGCTACAGTCCGTTTCTTGATGTATATAATACATTTAATATTTATAAATAAATTTACTTCAAGATATACCTTTTGGGTACAAGATAGTACCCGAAACATGCTCCTAATAAGGAAAAAAGGTATATCTTGAAGTAAATTTATTTATAAATATTAAATGTAATATATATATATATATCATGTTCATGGTTATGTTGCTTACTGGGAGGGTCGATGCTATGCGCCGTTCTTAAATCATTTAGAGACACATATATACTGCTCAGTAATTTAACGTCAATTACTTGGAGATGCATATGTATAGTATTGAGTTATAATAACGATTTTGAGCTATTCTTATGAAGGTGAAAACACTTGTAATCATAACTTAATTGTATGAAGATGCAGATATGTACACATGCATACTATTGAATCCTATTAATGAATTTGATTTATTATTCTGATTATGTAAGATTAACTTTAATTATTTGAAGGCGCATATATATACTGGGGAAATAATTGTACGAAGAAAAAAGATTCTAATAAACTTGTTATTGTTGTCTTAAAGCAGAGGTTCATTTGCAAGTCCCGTCTCACTGGACCCAGCGCATTTTTTCGCTTCTCTAGGCCTTCCGCCTAGTTCTAAATAACTAGTGGCCCCTCTTTAAAAAAAAGGTATTTTTGAGATTTTTTTCACGAGGCATAAAAAATTGAAAGAGGGGTTACAAATGGTAGCAGAGCGTGGTTCATTCTAGGGTCGAACCCTTGGGTCCTTTGGTGTGACGGGGCTTGCAGACTCGGGAACAGTTCCGGCAAATTGGAACTTTAAATATTTTGTTTAAATTAACATCTCTGCTTCTATCATATGGAGTATATTATATGAATGAATAATTGTTAATTGATTTTGTATTGTAAACCTGGTGCCGCCACGTGGCATGCGTTTGTAGTTGGGTTTTTGTTGTTGAGACTGGACCTTACCGGAGATCACGTGGGGATGGGCTCCCTTATTTATAGTATGGAAGTAATAGCGCGTGCGGTTAGCTGGATGCGGTATGGCCCGACTGGAAGCCGGTACCGTCCGACTGAAATTGTGATAATGTCTTGGTTGAAATGTTATATGTTGTGGTAGGTGTTCGGTGGTGTGGATTGTATGTGGATATTAGTGTCTGATGTCGTTGCTTCTTTTGAGTCTGGTGGCTGACGGAGAGTTGGTTCTGGAGCGGGTCAGGTTTTCGCAGCGCTAGGGAACCCGGGGGTCCACTTGATGGAAGAGAGAGTACTCAAGTTTTTCCTTTTGTAAGTCATGTTTTTGTGTTAGGTGTTTCGTGGGAATTTATGTTTGTTGTTGTGTGTTTTGAATTGTGCAATTCTGGCGGGGGTATGCTACCAGAAATTGCCCCACCCTCTTTCAGGAGTCCTCCAGAGACTTTCAGTATTAGATGGAATAGATGAGGAGCAGTTGCTGGTTTTCTTAGACCTTGTCCTGCAGTTGGCAGATTTCCCGGGGGTAACCGATGGTGAGGTCTTGTCCCTTATATACCCGTATTGCTGGGGTCCATTGGCAGAGCTGGTCACAAACACTCTGCGTCGGGGCGGCAGTGTTGACGCTTTCCATGGGGAAGTTTGGACTTCTTCATACCCCGTCGACGACGTACCCAGCTTAAGCTGGATTTATTCTATCGCCTACAGGCCAACGGAGAGGCAGTGGGGGACTACGTGCACGATGTAAGGAAGGCTGTACGGGTATTAAGGTTAGGATTGCCCGAGAGGGAGGTAATACAAGCAATTCTTGAAGGACTGAATCCCCAAGAGAGATCCCGTCTGGTCTTCGCAGATCCTCCACGTTGTTTCGCGGATCTGGACCGGTTGTGTCTGGTTTCTATTACTGTCCAAGCGAATGACGAGTCCCGGGGAAGAGCTGCTAAAGATGTCCAATACTCCAGTGGTTCATTAGAAAGAGCTAAGAATGATAAACATGGGAGTAGGAGGAGAACACAAGAGACTGGCAGAAAAACTGGATATTCCGGAAGTAATGGAGGCTACAAGGGGGTGGTAAGTGGAAAGACGGCGACAACAGCTACAGCACAGAAAACAAAGATATATAAAATTAACAGGGGAAGAAGAATTTATTTTAGGGAACACACATCGGCAGGTAGGGAGCCTGTAGCCAGGCGTTCGGAGAAAAATGAAACTTTAAAGATTCCAGTGGAATTACAAGTGCCTAATGGAGTTGCGGATGAAGAAAGTGAAGAGAAAGAAGAAGAGGGGAATTATTTCGTGGGATTAATACAAGACGACAAGAAAACATCTGTTGATACTGAATTACCGGACTCAAAGAGGACGTCATGGTTGAATCCAGAGGCCGCAGAATTTGTTCCGAAGTCTCCATCTCGGTTCGTGAGGGATCCAGAGCCTGTAACATCATCATCGCCTACGCCGGGATATGAGAAGTCACTTGATGGTGTAGCTTTACCATCGCCAGTAGAAATTAATTTAGTCATTGCACATGCACCTGGACAGCTGGAGTCCAGGGTGGAAAAGGTTGAGGACGTTGTAGTTGCTGAGAGTGGTGAAGGAGTGGAATCGAAGGAAGAGGCAGAAGAGCGGTCTGCAGATGCTGCACAGGGAAGTATAGTTGTGGGTGTTAGGGAGACTGAAGAGTCTGAGTTTGCGGATGGACACGGGGATGTCCAGGCTGCAAGTGTTTCTGAGGTTGCGGATGGACAAGGGGATGTCCTTGCCGCAAGTGTGGTGGAAGGAGATGAGGTAGAAGTTGAGGAGAAATTTGGTGGCAGCGTTGTGGAGTTTGCGAGTGAGAATGATGTATTGTGTGAAGATGTGCAGACGCCTTCTGTAAGTAGTGTTGAGGATTCCGAAGAACGAAAAGAAGTTTCAGGTGGACCAGGTGAGCAACTAGAGGAGGACGAGGATGTGCAGTGTTATGATGGTGGTAGTGGACGTGATGGCGATGATGTTGATGATGAACCTGTTGAGGAAAATGAGATTGGAGAAGAGGTTAATGAAGAAGTTTGTGAAGCGGCTGGTGACGAGTGTGATGAAGAAATTGGTGAGGAGCTGAGGGAACATGTGGTTGAAGACGGATCAGAGGAGCAACTGGAAGATGGTGAGGAGCTGCAGTGTCATGAGGTTGATTTGGATTATGGGGACAGAAAAGGGGAAATTGTAGAAGAAGAGGTGTTAGATGATGAGGATAATCCAAAGCGGAGTGAGAGGAGCGATGTAAGTTGCCTTGATTCTGATTCTGATTCAGAGGAAACCAGCCAGTACTGCTCAACACGAGATAATTTCTCAGAGAGTGGTGTCCGAAACGACCGGTACCTAAAGTCCATCACAGAAAGATGAGAAGAAGCGGTTAACGGGTAGCGGGTAGATGTTCCCCACACTCCCAGTGGTGTTCATTTATTTCAGGGTTGCGTCCCTGCCCACGCGAGCCTTGGTTTCCTCCATTCATCCTTATTTCCGGAGAGAGCCATGTCCTCACCCTTACTCCTAGCTATTGACCCTTTAATGATCCTTGCCCTTTTCATCTTCCCAATTTTCCTACCCCTACAATTAAAAAAAAAAAAAAAAAAAAGGAGAAAGTTAGAGAATGTTTCCTCAGATTGTCGTGGTCTTGGAGACTGTAAGTTCCCCTGTTTTGTGTTTTGGTTCTGAAAGTTATGATGGAGAGTGATAGCGTGCTGTTGTTTCTGGTTAATGGTTGTAAATCTTGATTGTGGGTTAGTGTAGAGGTCGAGCCACGCCGAATTCCCTGGTTGTTTTGCCTGGTGTTTTTGTTAAGAAAGAGTTGGTAGTATTGTTCGCGGGCCCTCCTTGCGGTCTTCTCTGTCGGGCTATGCGGGGCCGTCCGCCCTAGTGTAGGGATGTGGACCAGCCATATGGCAAGGATGGAGATGCCTTGTTGATGCATATGGCTGGTCGGTCCACGAGGTGGACGAGAGGGAGTACGGTCACTCACATACCAAGGTGGGAGATACCTTGTTTGGTCTTAGGACGGGTATGTGAGTGGGACCGGTGGAAGTAGATGATGGTCACCGCGGAGGGTGACGTGTTGGGCCAGTCCCGTGGGCTTGGCTTGGCGGAGAGGGGCGCATGGGATGGCCGCAGTCTTCTGAGCTCCTGCTCTCCTGGGAGCGAGGTCTGCTCTGAACACCAATGAATGCCCGGGGTTTAAAAGAGACATTTGGGGTACACTGCAGGGTACCCCCCTGAGTTCAAGTGTGAGGCAACCAAGTTGCCCTTTTGGGGTGGGGGTGTGCCGAGTTTTTAAAAACCTCGGCTGTTTTTTATGTTAACGAGGACGGACAGCGCCGAATTAATTAATTAAGTATTTGGCTTACCGGCGCTCGTCTTGTTATGCTATCCGCCGTGCCGATTCGCGCGCGCGCTCTGGGACTAGCGCTACGTAATATTTTTGCAGTCGTTGTGTAAACCAGTCCGGTAACAGCATTCAACGTATTAGGTTGTCCGTATTCGCCGGGCAGCTTCGAGTTGGATTTTTGTCTACTATATATAACTATGCCTAAGTAAAAGCTACACGACTCTCCGGTAAGTGTGTCTAAGGTACATTACTTATTGTTTAATAAAACTAAATTGTATTTAATTAATATCAACGCCGATTCTGTGAGATATATGTATGAATTGAATTGCCACGTGGCGTGCATCAGGCTAATTTTTGATTATTCATGTTTCGAATGTTAACGCTTGCTAAGATACAGTATTTTACAGTTTTGTGCCTGTTTATTTTATTAATTATATTAAAAGGGGGCGTAAGAAAATTATTTTGTGATTTTGTTGAAACGAACGTGCCTCACGAACCTGTTAAAGTTTGCTAGCTCATGTCGAAATTATAGTAAGTGATTAAGTGGTTGACGAACAGTTATGAATTACTATTTATTTGATTCAATGTTTAATATATTTAATATAAAATATAATTTCTTTAATTCAGAACGTAGTTTCAATGTATAAGTGAATTTTCTGGAAATTTTAAACTGGGCATGTCGTGATGTGTGAGTTCAGATGGGTGAATGGGGTGTTGTGATTTATTGAACATGTGAGTAATTACCAATATAATTGTGCAGGGTTTCCGATTAAGTCGTCTATCTGACTCGCTCCAGCGGATGGCCGATCACCTGCCATCCATGAAGTTAATCCAGTAACTTTCCGTTTTGGCTGTCAGGACGAATCGACGGACACACGCTACAAGATCCTCAAGCCTTGTGCTGTAATACCAGGTGACATTTATGCTTTTTTTAAAAATGTTTGTGGCCGCTACACCTTAGATCGAGATATTTCTGGGATGCTCCAGTTAAAGAACTTTGTTGTGCACAAGTCCAGCGGGACATTTGGGTTAAATATTGTCTGTTTCATTTTACAAATGCTTACGCCCCAGAGTAAATGTAAACCCAGCCAGGGTCATGCATCACCCGATTGGATGTTAGATTTCTGTTACTGTAAATGTGGGCGGCACTGACTTTTACTAAGTTGTATTAGCGTTAATTATGAATGCACGGCTGCCTCTGTACCTTGTAGGGGAATTTTTCTTGTTGGTTATATATATTCATTTATTTGGGTATTTGATTTTGTTATTAATTTAAAGGTTTGGGGAGATGCTTTAACCTGTGGACATCACCTGTTGGTGGCGTTATCCAAAAGTCCATAACATGTCATAGTTTGTTGGATCTGGTCCGGGCGCATGGCCGTGCCTGAGGTCAAGTCGGTTCTTTATGAACACCTCAAGTATGTTTCATCAAATTAAATCCATTGATTCTGCTTTTAGGAAATTCATTTTAACGGCTAAATAATTTTGTAATCACTAAACTTTTGCCATAGCCAGTACATGAATTGTTAATTTTTCTTTTTGATAATTCATAATAATACTTCACTGATAAATGTTAACGAAATGTAAAAACAAATCAATGCCAGTTCTAAGTTATTTTTGGGTGGTTGCGTTCCACTGATTTTTGCTTAAAATTTTGTCTTTTTGTAAGAATATAAAAAAAGTGAGCATATGCATTTTATGAAACCCTGCAGCCATGTTGACCTCGTGATGGCACATTTATTATTATTTGGGGGCACAAAATTGATATTTCACGTTTATACTTGGTACTTAAGAGCCGTTCTGACTGTTTTGCCAATTTGACTTTGGGCTTTCATATACTTAGAATTTTTTGGGTGTTTCAATTCTGGTATTTTATGATTTGTTCTTTGTTTCCGGGTATGGTTAATTGAGAAGCTTTAAAGCTGGCCGGGTACTTGATCTGATTAAGGTGGTTTGAGGGTGGTACGATGACAATATATATATGCTGTCAACCAGGTGGACATGTGTGTGTGGTATTTATATGTATATATATATATATATATATATATATATATATATATATATATGTTTCCTATGTGTATCTATGTCAATTATATGTTGTGTGTTTTGCATTTACGAGATTATTACATTGTTTATACATTCTTTTTAAATATATATATTCAATCACTTTCTGCTACAGTCCGTTTCTTGATGTATATAATACATTTAATATTTATAAAAAAATTTACTTCAAGATATACCTTTTGGGTACAAGATAGTACCCGAAACATGTTCCTAATAAGGAAAAAAAGGTATATCTTGAAGTAAATTTATTTATAAATATTAAATGTAATATAAATATATATATATCATGTTCATGGTTATGTTGCTTACTGGGAGGGTCGATGCTATGCGCCGTTCTTAAATCATTTAGAGACACATATATACTGCTCAGTAATTTAACGTCAATTATTTGGAGATGCATATGTATTGTATTGAGTTATAATAACGATTTTGAGCTATTCTTATGAAGGTGAAAACACTTGTAATCATAACTTAATTGTATGAAGATGCAGATATGTATACATGCATACTATTGAATCCTATTAATGAATTATATTTATTATTCTGATTATGTAAGATTAACTTTAATTATTTGAAGGCGCATATATATACTGGGGAAATAATTGTACGAAGAAAAAAGATTCTAATAAACTTGTTATTGTTGTCTTAAAGCAGAGTTTCATTTGCAAGTCCCGTTTCACTGGACCCAGCGCATTTTTTCGCTTCTCTAGGCCTTCCGCCTAGTTCTAAATAACTAGTGGCCCCTCTTTAAAAAAAAGGTATTTTTGAGATTTTTTTCACGAGGCATAAAAACTGAAAGAGGGGTTACAAATAGTAGCAGAGCGTGGTTCATTCTAGGGTCCTTTGGTGTGACGGGGCTTGCAGACTCGGGAAAAGTTCCGGCAAATTGGAACTTTAAATATTTTGTTTAAATTAACATCTCTGCTTCTATCATATGGAGTATATTATGTGAATGAATAATTGTTAATTGATTTTGAATTGTAAACCTAGTGCCGCCACGTGGCATGCGTTTGTAGTTGGGTTTTTGTTGTTGAGACTGGACCTTACCGGAAATCACGTGGGGATGGGCTCCCTTATTTATAGTATGGAAGTAATAGCGCGTGCGGTTAGCTGGATGCGGTATGGCCCGACTGGAAGTCGGTACCGTCCGACTGAAATTGTGATAATGTCTTGGTTGAAATGTTATATGTTGTGGTAGGTGTTCGGTGGTGTGGATTGTATGTGGGTGTTAGTGTCTGATGTCGTTTCTTCTTTTGAGTCCGGTGGCTGACGGAGAGTTGGTTCTGGAGCGGGTCAGGTTTTCGCAGCGATAGGGAACCCGGGGGTCCACTTGATGGAAGAGAGAGTACTCAAGTTTTTCCTTTTGTAAGTCATGTTTTTGTGTTAGGTGTTTCGTGGGAATTTATGTTTGTTGTTGTGAGTTTTGAATTGTGCAATTCTGGCGGGGGTATGCTACCAGAAATTGCCCCACCCTCTTTCAGGGGTTCTCCAGAAACTTTCAGTGTTAGATGGAATAGATGAGGAGCAGTTGCTGGTTTTCTTAGAAGTTGTCCTGGAATTGGCAGATTTCCCGGGGGTGACCGATGGGGAGGTCTTTTCCCTTATATACCCGTATTGCCGGGGTCCATTGGCAGGGCTGGTCACAAACACTCTGCGTCGGGGCGGCAGTGTTACGCTTTCCATGGGGAAGTTTGGACTTCTTCATACCCTGTCGATGACGTTCCCAGCTTAAGCTGGATTTATTCTATCGCCTACAGGCCAACGGAGAGGCATTGGGGGACTACGTGCACGATGTAAGGAAGGCTGTCCGGGTATTAACGTTAGGATTGCCCGAGAGGGAGGTAATACAAGCAATTCTTGAAGGACTGAATCCCCAAGAGAGATCCCGGCTGGTCTTCGCAGATCCTCCACGTTGTTTGGCGGATCTGGACCGGTTTTGTCTGGTTTCTATTACTGTCCAAGCGAATGACGAGTCCCGGGGAAGAGCTGCTAAATTATGTCCAATACTCCAGTGGTTCATTAGAAAGAGCTAAGAATGATAAACATGGGAGTAGGAGGAGAACACAAGAGACTGGCAGAAAAACTGGATATTCCGGAAGTAATGGAGGCTACAAGGGGGTGGTAAGTGGAAAGACGGCGACAACAGCTACAGCACAGAAAACAAAGATATATGAAATTAACAGGGGAAGAAGAAGTTATTTTAAGGAACAAACATCGGCGGGTAGGGAGCCTGTAGCCAGGCGTTCGGTGAAAAAGGAAACTTTAAAGGTTCCAGTGGAATTACAAGTGCCTAATGGAGTTGCGGATGAAGAAAGTGATGAGAAAGAAGAAGAGGGGAATTATTTCGTGGGATTAATACAAGACGACAAGAAAACATCTGTTGATACTGAATTACCGGACTCAAAGAGGACGTCATAGTTGAATACAGAGGCCGCAGAATTTGTTCCGGTATCTCCATCTCGGTTCGTGAGGGATCCAGAGCCTGTAACATCATCATCGCCTACGCCGGGATATGAGAAGTCACTTGATGGTGTAGCTTTACCATCGCCAGTAGAAATTAATTTAGTCATTGCACGTTAACCTGGACAGCTGGAGTCCAGGGTGGAAAAGGTTGAGGACGTTGTAGTTGCTGGGAGTGGTGAAGGAGTGGAATCGAAGGAAGAGGCAGAAGAGCGGTCTGCAGATGCTGCACAGGGAAGTATAGTTGTGGGTGTTAGGGAGACTGAAGAGTCTGAGTTTGCGGATGGACACGGGGATGTCCAGGCTGCAAGTGTTTCTGAGGTTGCGGATGGACAAGGGGATGTCCTTGCCGCAAGTGTGGTGGAAGGAGATGAGGTAGAAGTTGAGGAGAAATTTGGTGGCAACGTTGTGGAGTGTACGAGTGAGAATGATGTAGTGTGTGAAGATGTGCAGACGCCTTCTGTAAGTAGTGTTGAGGATTCCGAAGAACGAAAAGAAGTTTCAGGTGGACCAGGTGAGCAACTAGAGGAGGACGAGGATGTGCAGTGTTATGATGGTGGTAGTGGACGTGATGGCGATGATGTTGATGATGAACGTGTTGAGGAAAATGAGATTGGAGAAGAGGTTAGTGAAGAAGTTTGTGAAGCGGCTGGTGACGAGTGTGATGAAGAAATTGGTGAGGAGCTGAGGGAACATGTGGTTGAAGATGGAACAGAGGAGCAACTGGAAGATGGTGAGAAGCTACAGTGTCATGAGTTTGATTTGGATTATGGGGACAGAAAAGGGGAATTTGGAGAAGAAGAGGAGTTAGATGATGAGGATAATCAAAAGCGGAGTGAAAGGAGCGATGTAAGTTGCCTTGATTCTGATTCTGATTCAGAGGAAACCAGCCAGTACTGCTCAACACGAGATAATTTCTCAGAGAGTGGTGTCCGAAACGAACGGGTACCTAAAGTCCATTACAGAAAGATGAGAAGAAGCGGTTAACGGGTAGCGGGTAGATGTTCCCCACACTCCCAGTGGTGTTCATTTATTTCAGGGTTGCGTCCCTGCCCACGCGAGCCTTGGTTTCCTCCATTCATCCTTATTTCCGGAGGGAGCCATGTCCTCACCCTTACTCCTAGCTATTGACCCTTTAATGATCCTTGCCCTTTTCATCTTCCCAATTTTCCTACCCCTACAATTAAAAAAAAAAAAAGGAGAAAGTTAGAGAATGTTTCCTCAGATTGTCGTGGTCTTGGAGACTGTAAGTTCCCCTGTTTTGTGTTTTGGTTCTGAAAGTTATGATGGAGAGTGATAGCGTGCTGTTGTTTCTGGTTAATGGTTGTAAATCTTGATTGTGGGTTAGTGTAGAGGTCGAGCCATGCCGCATTCCCTGGTTGTTTTGCCTGGTTTTTCTGTTAAGAAAGAGTTGGTAGTGATGTTCGCGAGCCCTCCTTGCGGTCTTCTCTGTCGGGCTATGCGGGGCCGTCCGCCCTAGTGTAGGGATGTGGACCAGCCATATGGCAAGGATGGAGATGCCTTGTTGATGCATATGGCTGGTCGGTCCACGAGGTGGACGAGAGGGAGTACGGTCACTCACATACCAAGGTGTGAGATACCTTGTTTGGTCTTAGGACGGGTATGTGAGTGGGACCGGTGGAAGTAGATGATGGTCACCGCGGAGGGTGACATGTTGGGGCGGTCCCGTGGGCTTGGCTTGGCGGAGAGGGGCGCATGGGATGGCCGCAGTCTTCTGAGCCTCTGTTCTCCTGGGAGCGAGGTCTGCTCTGAAAACCAATGAATGCCCGGAGTTTAAAAGAGACATTTGGGGTACACTGCAGGGTACCCCCCTGAGTTCAAGTGTGAGGCAACCATGTTGCCCTTTTGGGGTGGGGGTGTGCCGAGTTTTAAAAAACTCGGCTGTTTTTTATGTTAACGAGGACGGACAGCGCCAAATTAATTAATTAAGTATTTGGCTTACCGGCGCTCGTCTTGTTATGCTATCCGCCGTGCCGAATCGCGCGCGCGCTCTGGGACTAGCGCTACGTAATATTTTTGCAGTCGTTGTATAAACCAGTCCGGTAACAGCATTCAACGTAGTAGGTTGTCCGTATTCGCCGGGCAGCTTCGAGTTGGATTTTTGTCTACTATATATAACTATGCCTAAGTAAAAGCTACGCGACTCTCCGGTAAGTGTGTCTAAGGTATATTACTTATTGTTTAATAAAACTAAATTGTATTTAATTAATATCAACGCCGATTCTGTGAGATATATGTATGAATTGAATTGCCACGTGGCGTGCATCAAGCTAATTTCTGATTATTCATGTTTCGAATGTTAACGCTGGCTAAGATACAGTATTTTACAGTTTTTGTGCCTGTTTATTTTATTAATTATATTAAAAGGGGGCGTAAGAAAATTATTTTGTGATTTTGTTGAAACGAACGTGCCTCACGAACCTGTTAAAGTTTGCTAGCTCATGTCGAAATTATAGTAAGTGATTAAGTGGTTGACGAACAGTTATGAATTACTATTTATTTGATTCAATGTTTAATATATTTAATATAAAATATAATTTCTTTAATTCAGAACGTAGTTTCAATGTATAAGTGAATTTTCTGGAAATTTTAAACTGGGCATGTCGTGATGTGTGAGTTCAGATGGGTGAATGGGGTGTTGTGATTTATTGAACATGTGAGTAATTACCAATATAATTGTGCAGGGTTTCCGATTAAGTCGTCTATCTGACTCGCTCCAGCGGATGGCCGATCACCTGCCATCCATGAAGTTAATCCAGTAACTTTCCGTTTTGGCTGTCAGGACGAATCGACGGACACACGCTACAAGATCCTCAAGCCTTGTGCTGTAATACCAGGTGACATTTATGCTTTTTTTAAAAATGTTTGTGGCCGCTACACCTTAGATCGAGATATTTCTGGGATGCTCCAGTTAAAGAACTTTGTTGTGCACAAGTCCAGCGGGACATTTGGGTTAAATATTGTCTGTTTCATTTTACAAATGCTTACGCCCCAGAGTAAATGTAAACCCAGCCAGGGTCATGCATCACCCGATTGGATGTTAGATTTCTGTTACTGTAAATGAGGGCGGCACTGACTTTTACTAAGTTGTATTAGCGTTAATTATGCATGCACGGCTGCCTCTGTACCTTGTAGGGGAATTTTTCTTGGTGGTTATATATATTCATTTATTTGGGTATTTGATTTTGTTATTAATTTAAAGGTTTGGGGAGGTGCTTTAACCTGTGGACGTCACCTGTTGGTGCCGTTATCCAAAAGTCCATAACATGTCATAATTTGTTGGATCTGGTCCGGGCGCATGGCCGTGCCTGAGGTCAAGTCGGTTCTTTATGAACACCTCAAGTATGTTTCATCGAATTAAATCCATTGATTCTGCTTTTAGGAAATTCATTTTATCGGCTAAATAATTTTGTAATCACTAAACTTTTGCCAAAGCCAGTACATGAATTGTTAAGTTTTCTTTTTGATATTTCATAAAAATACTTCAATGATAAATTTTAACGAAATGTAAAAACAAATCAATACCAGTTCTAAGTTATTTTTGGGTGGTTACGTTCCACTGATTTTTGCTTAAAATTTTGTCTTTTTGTAAGAATATAAAAAAAGTGAGAATATGCATTTTATGAAACCCTGCAGCCATGTTGACCTCGTGATGGCACATTTATTATTATTTGGGGGCACAAAATTGATATTTCACGTTTATACTTGGTACTTAAGAGCCGTTCTGACTGTTTTGCCAATTTGACTTTGGGCTTTCATATACTTAGAAGTTTTTTGGGTGGTTCAACTCTGGTATTTTATGATTTGTTATTTGTTTTCGGGTTTGCTAATTGAGAAGCTTTAAAGCTGGCCGGGTACTTGATCTGATTAAGGTGGTTTGAGGGTGGTACGATGACAATATATATATGCTGTCAACCAGGTGGACATGTGTGTGTGGTATTTATATGTATATATATATATATATATATGTTTCCTATGTGTATCTATGTCAATTATATGTTGTGTGTTTTGCATTTACGAGATTATTACATTGTTTATACATTCTTTTTAAATATATATATTCAATCACTTTCTGCTACAGTCCGTTTCTTGATGTATATAATACATTTAATATTTATAAAAAAATTTACTTCAAGATATACCTTTTGGGTACAAGATAGTACCCGAAACATGTTCCTAATAAGGAAAAAAAGGTATATCTTGAAGTAAATTTATTTATAAATATTAAATGTAATATAAATATATATATATCATGTTCATGGTTATGTTGCTTACTGGGAGGGTCGATGCTATGCGCCGTTCTTAAATCATTTAGAGACACATATATACTGCTCAGTAATTTAACGTCAATTATTTGGAGATGCATATGTATTGTATTGAGTTATAATAACGATTTTGAGCTATTCTTATGAAGGTGAAAACACTTGTAATCATAACTTAATTGTATGAAGATGCAGATATGTATACATGCATACTATTGAATCCTATTAATGAATTATATTTATTATTCTGATTATGTAAGATTAACTTTAATTATTTGAAGGCGCATATATATACTGGGGAAATAATTGTACGAAGAAAAAAGATTCTAATAAACTTGTTATTGTTGTCTTAAAGCAGAGTTTCATTTGCAAGTCCCGTTTCACTGGACCCAGCGCATTTTTTCGCTTCTCTAGGCCTTCCGCCTAGTTCTAAATAACTAGTGGCCCCTCTTTAAAAAAAAGGTATTTTTGAGATTTTTTTCACGAGGCATAAAAACTGAAAGAGGGGTTACAAATAGTAGCAGAGCGTGGTTCATTCTAGGGTCCTTTGGTGTGACGGGGCTTGCAGACTCGGGAAAAGTTCCGGCAAATTGGAACTTTAAATATTTTGTTTAAATTAACATCTCTGCTTCTATCATATGGAGTATATTATGTGAATGAATAATTGTTAATTGATTTTGAATTGTAAACCTAGTGCCGCCACGTGGCATGCGTTTGTAGTTGGGTTTTTGTTGTTGAGACTGGACCTTACCGGAAATCACGTGGGGATGGGCTCCCTTATTTATAGTATGGAAGTAATAGCGCGTGCGGTTAGCTGGATGCGGTATGGCCCGACTGGAAGTCGGTACCGTCCGACTGAAATTGTGATAATGTCTTGGTTGAAATGTTATATGTTGTGGTAGGTGTTCGGTGGTGTGGATTGTATGTGGGTGTTAGTGTCTGATGTCGTTTCTTCTTTTGAGTCCGGTGGCTGACGGAGAGTTGGTTCTGGAGCGGGTCAGGTTTTCGCAGCGATAGGGAACCCGGGGGTCCACTTGATGGAAGAGAG
Organism: Magicicada septendecula; assembly: GCA_034769895.1. Classification (NCBI taxonomy): domain Eukaryota; kingdom Metazoa; phylum Arthropoda; class Insecta; order Hemiptera; family Cicadidae; genus Magicicada; species Magicicada septendecula. The sequence continues at coordinate 253,281,380 of CM068369.1, forward strand.
AGTACTCAAGTTTTTCCTTTTGTAAGTCATGTTTTTGTGTTAGGTGTTTCGTGGGAATTTATGTTTGTTGTTGTGTGTTTTGAATTGTGCAATTCTGGCGGGGGTATGCTACCAGAAATTGCCCCACCCTCTTTCAGGAGTTCTCCAGAAACTTTCAGTGTTAGATGGAATAGATGAGGAGCAGTTGCTGGTTTTCTTAGACCTTGTCCTGGAATTGGCAGATTTCCCGGGGGTGACCGATGGGGAGGTCTTTTCCCTTATATACCCGTATTGCCGGGGTCCATTGGCAGGGCTGGTTACAAACACTCTGCGTCGGGGCGGCAGTGTTACGCTTTCCATGGGGAAGTTTGGACTTCTTCATACCCCGTCGATGACGTTCCCAGCTTAAGCTGGATTTATTCTATCGCCTACAGGCCAACGGAGAGGCATTGGGGGACTACGTGCACGATGTAAGGAAGGCTGTCCGGGTATTAACGTTAGGATTGCCCGAGAGGGAGGTAATACAAGCAATTCTTGAAGGACTGAATCCCCAAGAGAGATCCCGGCTGGTCTTCGCAGATCCTCCACGTTGTTTGGCGGATCTGGACCGGTTTTGTCTGGTTTCTATTACTGTCCAAGCGAATGACGAGTCCCGGGGAAGAGCTGCTAAATTATGTCCAATACTCCAGTGGTTCATTAGAAAGAGCTAAGAATGATAAACATGGGAGTAGGAGGAGAACACAAGAGACTGGCAGAAAAACTGGATATTCCGGAAGTAATGGAGGCTACAAGGGGGTGGTAAGTGGAAAGACGGCGACAACAGCTACAGCACAGAAAACAAAGATATATGAAATTAACAGGGGAAGAAGAAGTTATTTTAAGGAACAAACATCGGCGGGTAGGGAGCCTGTAGCCAGGCGTTCGGTGAAAAAGGAAACTTTAAAGGTTCCAGTGGAATTACAAGTGCCTAATGGAGTTGCGGATGAAGAAAGTGATGAGAAAGAAGAAGAGGGGAATTATTTCGTGGGATTAATACAAGACGACAAGAAAACATCTGTTGATACTGAATTACCGGACTCAAAGAGGACGTCATAGTTGAATACAGAGGCCGCAGAATTTGTTCCGGTATCTCCATCTCGGTTCGTGAGGGATCCAGAGCCTGTAACATCATCATCGCCTACGCCGGGATATGAGAAGTCACTTGATGGTGTAGCTTTACCATCGCCAGTAGAAATTAATTTAGTCATTGCACGTTAACCTGGACAGCTGGAGTCCAGGGTGGAAAAGGTTGAGGACGTTGTAGTTGCTGGGAGTGGTGAAGGAGTGGAATCGAAGGAAGAGGCAGAAGAGCGGTCTGCAGATGCTGCACAGGGAAGTATAGTTGTGGGTGTTAGGGAGACTGAAGAGTCTGAGTTTGCGGATGGACACGGGGATGTCCAGGCTGCAAGTGTTTCTGAGGTTGCGGATGGACAAGGGGATGTCCTTGCCGCAAGTGTGGTGGAAGGAGATGAGGTAGAAGTTGAGGAGAAATTTGGTGGCAACGTTGTGGAGTGTACGAGTGAGAATGATGTAGTGTGTGAAGATGTGCAGACGCCTTCTGTAAGTAGTGTTGAGGATTCCGAAGAACGAAAAGAAGTTTCAGGTGGACCAGGTGAGCAACTAGAGGAGGACGAGGATGTGCAGTGTTATGATGGTGGTAGTGGACGTGATGGCGATGATGTTGATGATGAACGTGTTGAGGAAAATGAGATTGGAGAAGAGGTTAATGAAGAAGTTTGTGAAGCGGCTGGTGACGAGTGTGATGAAGAAATTGGTGAGGAGCTGAGGGAACATGTGGTTGAAGATGGAACAGAGGAGCAACTGGAAGATGGTGAGAAGCTACAGTGTCATGAGTTTGATTTGGATTATGGGGACAGAAAAGGGGAATCTGGAGAAGAAGAGGAGTTAGATGATGAGGATAATCAAAAGCGGAGTGAAAGGAGCTATGTAAGTTGCCTTGATTCTGATTCTGATTCAGAGGAAACCAGCCAGTACTGCTCAACACGAGATAATTTCTCAGAGAGTGGTGTCCGAAACGAACGGGTACCTAAAGTCCATCACAGAAAGATGAGAAGAAGCGGTTAACGGGTAGCGGGTAGATGTTCCCCACACTCCCAGTGGTGTTCATTTATTTCAGGGTTGCGTCCCTGCCCACGCGAGCCTTGGTTTCCTCCATTCATCCTTATTTCCGGAGGGAGCCATGTCCTCACCCTTACTCCTAGCTATTGACCCTTTAATGATCCTTGCCCATTTCATCTTCCCAATTTTCCTACCCCTACAATTAAAAAAAAAAAAAAGGAGAAAGTTAGAGAATGTTTCCTCAGATTGTCGTGGTCTTGGAGACTGTAAGTTCCCCTGTTTTGTGTTTTGGTTCTGAAAGTTATGATGGAGAGTGATAGCGTGCTGTTGTTTCTGGTTAATGGTTGTAAATCTTGATTGTGGGTTAGTGTAGAGGTCGAGCCATGCCGCATTCCCTGGTTGTTTTGCCTGGTTTTTTTGTTAAGAAAGAGTTGGTAGTGATGTTCGCGGGCCCTCCTTGCGGTCTTCTCTGTCGGGCTATGCGGGGCCGTCCGCCCTAGTGTAGGGATGTGGACCAGCCATATGGCAAGGATGGAGATGCCTTGTTGATGCATATGGCTGGTCGGTCCACGAGGTGGACGAGAGGGAGTACGGTCACTCACATACCAAGGTGGGAGATACCTTGTTTGGTCTTAGGACGGGTATGTGAGTGGGACCGGTGGAAGTAGATGATGGTCACCGCGGAGGGTGACATGTTGGGGCGGTCCCGTGGGCTTGGCTTGGCGGAGAGGGGCGCATGGGATGGCCGCAGTCTTCTGAGCCTCTGTTCTCCTGGGAGCGAGGTCTGCTCTGAACACCAATGAATGCCCGGTGTTTAAAAGAGACATTTGGGGTACACTGCAGGGTACCCCCCTGAGTTCAAGTGTGAGGCAACCATGTTGCCCTTTTGGGGTGGGGGTGTGCCGAGTTTTAAAAAACTCGGCTGTTTTTTATGTTAACGAGGACGGACAGCGCCGAATTAATTAATTAAGTATTTGGCTTACCGGCGCTCGTCTTGTTATGCTATCCGCCGTGCCGATTCGCGCGCGCGCTCTGGGACTAGCGCTACGTAATATTTTTGCAGTCGTTGTATAAACCAGTCCGGTAACAGCATTCAACGTAGTAGGTTGTCCGTATTCGCCGGGCAGCTTCGAGTTGGATTTTTGTCTACTATATATAACTATGCCTAAGTAAAAGCTACGCGACTCTCCGGTAAGTGTGTCTAAGGTATATTACTTATTGTTTAATAAACTAAATTGTATTTAATTAATATCAACGCCGATTCTGTGAGATATATGTATGAATTGAATTGCCACGTGGCGTGCATCAAGCTAATTTCTGATTATTCATGTTTCGAATGTTAACGCTGGCTAAGATACAGTATTTTACAGTTTTTGTGCCTGTTTATTTTATTAATTATATTAAAAGGGGGCGTAAGAAAATTATTTTGTGATTTTGTTGAAACGAACGTGCCTCACGAACCTGTTAAAGTTTGCTAGCTCATGTCGAAAATATAGTAAGTGATTAAGTGGTTGACGAACAGTTATGAATTACTATTTATTTGATTCAATGTTTAATATATTTAATATAAAATAATTTATTTAATTCAGAATGTAGTTTCAATGTATAAGTGAATTTTCTCGAAATTTTAAACTGGGCATGTCGTGATGTGTGAGTTCAGCTGGGTGAATGGGGTGTTGTGATTTATTGAACATGTGAGTAATTACCAATATAATTGTGCAGGGTTTCCGATTAAGTCGTCCATCTGACTCGCTCCAGCGGATGGCCGATCACCTGCCATCCATGAAGTTAATCCAGTAACTTTACGTTTTGGCTGTCAGGACGAATGGACAGACACACGCTACAAGATCCTCAAGCCTTGTGCTGTAATACCAGGTGACATTTATGCTTTTTTTAAACATGTTTGTGGCCGCTACAACTTAGATCGAGATATTTCTGGGATGCTCCAGTTAAAGAACTTTGTTGTGCACAAGTCCAGCGGGACATTTGGGTTAAATATTGTCTGTTTCATTTTACAAATGCTTACGCCCCAGAGTAAATGTAAACCCAGCCAGGGTCATGCATCACCCGATTGGATGTTAGATTTCTGTTACTGTAAATGTGGGCGGCACTGACTTTTACTAAGTTGTATTAGCGTTAATTATGCATGCACGGCTGCCTCTGTACCTTGTAGGGGAATTTTTCTTGGTGGTTATATATATTCATTTATTTGGGTATTTGATTTTGTTATTAATTTAAAGGTTTGGGGAGGTGCTTTAACCTGTGGACGTCACCTGTTGGTGCCGTTATCCAAAAGTCCATAACATGTCATAATTTGTTGGATCTGGTCCGGGCGCATGGCCGTGCCTGAGGTCAAGTCGGTTCTTTATGAACACCTCAAGTATGTTTCATCGAATTAAATCCATTGATTCTGCTTTTAGGAAATTCATTTTATCGGCTAAATAATTTTGTAATCACTAAACTTTTGCCAAAGCCAGTACATGAATTGTTAAGTTTTCTTTTTGATTTTTCATAAAAATAATTCAATGATAAATTTTAACGAAATGTAAAAACAAATCAATACCAGTTCTAAGTTATTTTTGGGTGGTTACGTTCCACTGATTTTTGCTTAAAATTTTGTCTTTTTGTAAGAATATAAAAAAAGTGAGCATATGCATTTTATGAAACCCTGCAGCCATGTTGACCTCGTGATGGCACATTTATTATTATTTGGGGGCACAAAATTGATATTTCACGTTTATACTTGGTACTTAAGAGCCGTTCTGACTGTTTTGCCAATTTGACTTTGGGCTTTCATATACTTAGAAGTTTTTTGGGTGGTTCAACTCTGGTATTTTATGATTTGTTATTTGTTTTCGGGTTTGCTAATTGAGAAGCTTTAAAGCTGGCCGGGTACTTGATCTGATTAAGGTGGTTTGAGGGTGGTACGATGACAATATATATATGCTGTCAACCAGGTGGACATGTGTGTGTGGTATTTATATGTATATATATATATATATATATATATGTGTTTCCTATGTGTATCTATGTCAATTATATGTTGTGTGTTTTACATTTACGAGATTATTACATTGTTTATACATTCTTTTTAAATATATATATTCAATCACTTTCTGCTACAGTCCGTTTCTTGATGTATATAATACATTTAATATTTATAAATAAATTTACTTCAAGATATACCTTTTGGGTACAAGATAGTACCCGAAACATGTTCCTAATAAGGAAAAAAAGGTATATCTTGAAGTAAATTTATTTATAAATATTAAATGTAATATAAATATATATATATCATGTTCATGGTTATGTTGCTTACTGGGAGGGTCGATGCTATGCGCCGTTCTTAAATCATTTAGAGACACATATATACTGCTCAGTAATTTAACGTCAATTATTTGGAGATGCATATGTATTGTATTGAGTTATAATAACGATTTTGAGCTATTCTTATGAAGGTGAAAACACTTGTAATCATAACTTAATTGTATGAAGATGCAGATATGTATACATGCATACTATTGAATCCTATTAATGAATTATATTTATTATTCTGATTATGTAAGATTAACTTTAATTATTTGAAGGCGCATATATATACTGGGGAAATAATTGTACGAAGAAAAAAGATTCTAATAAACTTGTTATTGTTGTCTTAAAGCAGAGTTTCATTTGCAAGTCCCGTTTCACTGGACCCAGCGCATTTTTTCGCTTCTCTAGGCCTTCCGCCTAGTTCTAAATAACTAGTGGCCCCTCTTTAAAAAAAAGGTATTTTTGAGATTTTTTTCACGAGGCATAAAAACTGAAAGAGGGGTTACAAATAGTAGCAGAGCGTGGTTCATTCTAGGGTCCTTTGGTGTGACGGGGCTTGCAGACTCGGGAAAAGTTCCGGCAAATTGGAACTTTAAATATTTTGTTTAAATTAACATCTCTGCTTCTATCATATGGAGTATATTATGTGAATGAATAATTGTTAATTGATTTTGAATTGTAAACCTAGTGCCGCCACGTGGCATGCGTTTGTAGTTGGGTTTTTGTTGTTGAGACTGGACCTTACCGGAAATCACGTGGGGATGGGCTCCCTTATTTATAGTATGGAAGTAATAGCGCGTGCGGTTAGCTGGATGCGGTATGGCCCGACTGGAAGTCGGTACCGTCCGACTGAAATTGTGATAATGTCTTGGTTGAAATGTTATATGTTGTGGTAGGTGTTCGGTGGTGTGGATTGTATGTGGGTGTTAGTGTCTGATGTCGTTTCTTCTTTTGAGTCCGGTGGCTGACGGAGAGTTGGTTCTGGAGCGGGTCAGGTTTTCGCAGCGATAGGGAACCCGGGGGTCCACTTGATGGAAGAGAGAGTACTCAAGTTTTTCCTTTTGTAAGTCATGTTTTTGTGTTAGGTGTTTCGTGGGAATTTATGTTTGTTGTTGTGTGTTTTGAATTGTGCAATTCTGGCGGGGGTATGCTACCAGAAATTGCCCCACCCTCTTTCAGGAGTTCTCCAGAAACTTTCAGTGTTAGATGGAATAGATGAGGAGCAGTTGCTGGTTTTCTTAGACCTTGTCCTGGAATTGGCAGATTTCCCGGGGGTGACCGATGGGGAGGTCTTTTCCCTTATATACCCGTATTGCCGGGGTCCATTGGCAGGGCTGGTCACAAACACTCTGCGTCGGGGCGGCAGTGTTACGCTTTCCATGGGGAAGTTTGGACTTCTTCATACCCCGTCGATGACGTTCCCAGCTTAAGCAGGATTTATTCTATCGCCTACAGGCCAACGGAGAGGCATTGGGGGACTACGTGCACGATGTAAGGAAGGCTGTCCGGGTATTAACGTTAGGATTGCCCGAGAGGGAGGTAATACAAGCAATTCTTGAAGGACTGAATCCCCAAGAGAGATCCCGGCTGGTCTTCGCAGATCCTCCACGTTGTTTCGCGGATCTGGACCGGTTTTGTCTGGATTCTATTACTGTCCAAACGAATGACGAGTCCCGGGGAAGAGCTGCTAAATTATGTCCAATACTCCAGTGGTTCATTAGAAAGAGCTAAGAATGATAAACATGGGAGTAGGAGGAGAACACAAGAGACTGGAAGAAAAACTGGATATTCCGGAAGTAATGGAGGCTACAAGGGGGTGGTAAGTGGAAAGACGGCGACAACAGCTACAGCACAGAAAACAAAGATATATGAAATTAACAGGGGAAGAAGAAGTTATTTTAAGGAACAAACATCGGCGGGTAGGGAGCCTGTAGCCAGGCGTTCGGAGAAAAAGGAAACTTTAAAGGTTCCAGTGGAATTACAAGTGCCTAATGGAGTTGCGGATGAAGAAAGTGAAGAGAAAGAAGAAGAGGGGAATTATTTCGTGGGATTAATACAAGACGACAGAAAACATCTGTTGATACAGAATTACCGGACTCAAAGAGGACGTCATAGTTGAATACAGAGGCCGCAGAATTTGTTCCGGTATCTCCATCTCGGTTCGTGAGGGATCCAGAGCCTGTAACATCATCATCGCCTACGCCGGGATATGAGAAGTCACTTGATGGTGTAGCTTTACCATCGCCAGTAGAAATTAATTTAGTCATTGCACATTAACCTGGACAGCTGGAGTCCAGGGTGGAAAAGGTTGAGGACGTTGTAGTTGCTGGGAGTGGTGAAGGAGTGGAATCGAAGGAAGAGGCAGAAGAGCGGTCTGCAGATGCTGCACAGGGAAGTATAGTTGTGGGTGTTAGGGAGACTGAAGAGTCTGAGTTTGCGGATGGACACGGGGATGTCCAGGCTGCAAGTGTTTCTGAGGTTGCGGATGGATAAGGGGATGTCCTTGCCGCAAGTGTGGTGGAAGGAGATGAGGTAGATGTTGAGGAGAAATTTGGTGGCAACGTTGTGGAGTGTACGAGTGAGAATGATGTAGTGTGTGAAGATGTGCAGACGCCTTCTGTAAGTAGTGTTGAGGATTCCGAAGAACGAAAAGAAGTTTCAGGTGGACCAGGTGAGCAACTAGAGGAGGACGAGGATGTGCAGTGTTATGATGGTGGTAGTGGACGTGATGGCGATGATGTTGATGATGAACGTGTTGAGGAAAATGAGATTGGAGAAGAGGTTAGTGAAGAAGTTTGTGAAGCGGCTGGTGACGAGTGTGATGAAGAAATTGGTGATGAGCTGAGGGAACATGTGGTTGAAGATGGATCAGAGGAGCAACTGGAAGATGGTGAGAAGCTACAGTGTCATGAGTTTGATTTGGATTATGGGGACAGAAAAGGGGAATTTGTAGAAGAAGAGGAGTTAGATGATGAGGATAATCAAAAGCGGAGTGAAAGGAGCGATGTAAGTTGCCTTGATTCTGATTCTGATTCAGAGGAAACCAGCCAGTACTGCTCAACACGAGATAATTTCTCAGAGAGTGGTGTCCGAAACAACTGGTACCTAAAGTCCATCACAGAAAGATGAGAAGAAGCGGTTAACGGGTAGCGGGTAGATGTTCCCCACACTCCCAGTGGTGTTCATTTATTTCAGGGTTGCGTCCCTGCCCACGCGAGCCTTGGTTTCCTCCATTCATCCTTATTTCCGGAGGGAGCCATGTCCTCACCCTTACTCCTAGCTATTGACCCTTTAATGATCCTTGCCCTTTTCATCTTCCCAATTTTCCTACCCCTACAATTAAAAAAAAAAAAAAAAAAAAAAAAAAAAAAAAAAAAAGGAGAAAGTTAGAGAATGTTTCCTCAGATTGTCGTGGTCTTGGAGACTGTAAGTTCCCCTGTTTTGTGTTTTAGTTCTGAAAGTTATGATGGAGAGTGATAGCGTGCTGTTGTTTCTGGTTAATGGTTGTAAATCTTGATTGTGGGTTAGTATAGAGGTCGAGCCATGCCGCATTCCCTCGTTGTTTTGCCTGGTGTTTTTGTTAAGAAAGAGTTGGTAGTGATGTTCGCGGGCCCTCCTTGCGGTCTTCTCTGTCGGGCTATGCGGGGCCGTCCGCCCTAGTGTAGGGATGTGGACCAGCCATATGGCAAGGATGGAGATGCCTTGTTGATGCATATGGCTGGTCGGTCCACGAGGTGGACGAGAGGGAGTACGGTCACTCACATACCAAGGTGGGAGATACCTTGTTTGGTCTTAGGACGGGTATGTGAGTGGGACCGGTGGAAGTAGATGATGGTCACCGCGGAGGGTGACATGTTGGGGCGGTCCCGTGGGCTTGGCTTGGCGGAGAGGGGCGCATGGGATGGCCGCAGTCTTCTGAGCCTCTGTTCTCCTGGGAGCGAGGTCTGCTCTGAACACCAATGAATGCCCGGGGTTTAAAAGAGACATTTGGGGTACACTGCAGGGTACCCCCCTGAGTTCAAGTGTGAGGCAACCAAGTTGCCCTTTTGGGGTGGGGGTGTGCCGAGTTTTAAAAAACTCGGCTGTTTTTTATGTTAACGAGGACGGACAGCGCCGAATTAATTAATTAAGTATTTGGCTTACCGGCGCTCGTCTTGTTATGCTATCCGCCGTGCCGATTCGCGCGCGCGCTCTGGGACTAGCGCTACGTAATATTTTTGCAGTCGTTGTATAAACCAGTCCGGTAACAGCATTCAACGTAGTAGGTTGTCCGTATTCGCCGGGCAGCTTCGAGTTGGATTTTTGTCTACTATATATAACTATGCCTAAGTAAAAGCTACGCGACTCTCCGGTAAGTGTGTCTAAGGTATACTACTTATTGTTTAATAAAACTAAATTGTATTTAATTAATATCAACGCCGATTCTGTGAGATATATGTATGAATTGAATTGCCACGTGGCGTGCATCAAGCTAATTTCTGATTATTCATGTTTCGAATGTTAACGCTGGCTAAGATACAGTATTTTACAGTTTTTGTGCCTGTTTATTTTATTAATTATATTAAAAGGGGGCGTAAGAAAATTATTTTGTGATTTTGTTGAAACGAACGTGCCTCACGAACCTGTTAAAGTTTGCTAGCTCATGTCGAAATTATAGTAAGTGATTAAGTGGTTGACGAACAGTTATGAATTACTATTTATTTGATTCAATGTTTAATATATTTAATATAAAATAATTTATTTAATTCAGAATGTAGTTTCAATGTATAAGTGAATTTTCTCGAAATTTTAAACTGGGCATGTCGTGATGTGTGAGTTCAGCTGGGTGAATGGGGTGTTGTGATTTATTGAACATGTGAGTAATTACCAATATAATTGTACAGGGTTTCCGATTAAGTCGTCCATCTGACTCGCTCCAGCGGATGGCCGATCACCTGCCATCCATGAAGTTAATCCAGTAACTTTACGTTTTGGCTGTCAGGACGAATGGACAGACACACGCTACAAGATCCTCAAGCCTTGTGCTGTAATACCAGGTGACATTTATGCTTTTTTTAAACATGTTTGTGGCCGCTACAACTTAGATCGAGATATTTCTGGGATGCTCCAGTTAAAGAACTTTGTTGTGCACAAGTCCAGCGGGACATTTGGGTTAAATATTGTCTGTTTCATTTTACAAATGCTTACGCCCCAGAGTAAATGTAAACCCTGCCAGGGTCATGCATCACCCGATTGGATGTTAGATTTCTGTTACTGTAAATGTGGGCGGCACTGACTTTTACTAAGTTGTATTAGCGTTAATTATGCATGCACGGCTGCCTCTGTACCTTGTAGGGGAATTTTTCTTGGTGGTTATATATATTCATTTATTTGGGTATTTGATTTTGTTATTAATTTAAAGGTTTGGGGAGGTGCTTTAACCTGTGGACGTCACCTGTTGGTGCCGTTATCCAAAAGTCCATAACATGTCATAATTTGTTGGATCTGGTCCGGGCGCATGGCCGTGCCTGAGGTCAAGTCGGTTCTTTATGAACACCTCAAGTATGTTTCATCAAATTAAATCCATTGATTCTGCTTTTAGGAAATTCATTTTAACGGCTAAATAATTTTGTAATCACTAAACGTTTGCCATAGCCAGTACATGAATTGTTAATTTTTCTTTTTGATATTTCATAATAATACTTCACTGATAAATGTTAACGAAATGTAAAAACAAATCAATAACAGTTCTAAGTTATTTTTGGGTGGTTACGTTCAACTGATTTTTGCTCAAATTTTGTCTTTTTGTAAGAATATAAAAGAAGTGAGCATATGCATTTTATGAAACCCTGCAGCCATGTTGACCTCGTGATGGCACATTTATTATTATTTGGGGGCACAAAATTGATATTTCACGTTTACACTTGGTACTTAAGAGCCGTTCTGACTGTTTTGCCAATTTGACTTTGGGCTTTCATATACTTAGAATTTTTTGTGTTGTTTCAACTCTGGTATTTTATGATTTGTTATTTGTTTTCGGGTTTGTTAATTGAGAAGCTTTAAAGCTGGCCGGGTACTTGATCTGATTAAGGTGGTTTGAGGGTGATACGATGACAATATATATATGCTGTCAACAAGGTGGACATTTGTGCGTGGTATTTATATATATATATATATATATATGTTTCCTATGTGTATCTATGTCAATTATATGTTGTGTGTCATGCATTTACGAGATTATTAAATTGTTTATACATTCTGTTAGATATATATATATTCAATCACTTTCTGCTACAGTCCGTTTCTTGATGTATATAATACATTTAATATTTATAAATAAATTTAATTCAAGATATACCTTTTGGGTACAAGATAGTACCCGAAACATGTTCCTAATAAGGAAAAAAAGGTATATCTTGAAGTAAATTTATTTATAAATATTAAATGTAATATATATATATATATATCATGTTCATGGTTATGTTGCTTACTGGGAGGGTCGATGCTACGCGCCGTTCTTAAATCATTTAGAGACACATATATACTGCTCAGTAATTTAACGTCAATTATTTGGAAATGCATATGTATAGTATTGAGTTATAATAACGATTTTGAGCTATTCTTATGAAGGTGAAAACACTTGTAATCATAACTTAATTGTATGAAGATGCAGATATGTACACATGCATACTATTGAATCCTATTAATGAATTTGATTTATTATTCTGATTATGTAAAATTAACTTTAATTATTTGAAGGCGCATATATATATATACTGGGGAAATAATTGTACGAAGAAAAAAGATTCTAATAAACTTGTTATTGTTGTCTTAAAGCAGAGTTTCATTTGCAAGTCCCGTCTCACTGGACCTTCCGCCTAGATCTAAATAACTAGTAACCCCTCATTAAAAAAAAAAAAAAAAAAAAAAAAAAATCAATTTTTGAGATTTTTTTCACGAGGCATAAAAAATTAGAAAGAGGGGTTACAAATGGTAGCAGAGCGTGGTTCATTGAAGGGTCGAACCTTGGGTCCTTTGGTGTGACGGGGCTTGCAGACTCGGGAATAGTTCCGGCAAATTGGAACTTTAAATATTTTGTTTAAATTAACATCTCTGCTTCTATCATATGGAGTATATTATGTGAATGAATAATTGTTAATTGATTTTGAATTGTAAACCTGGTGCCGCCACGTGGCATGCGTTTGTAGTTGGTTTTTGTTGTTGAGACTGGACCTTACCGGAGATCACGTGGGGATGGGCTCCCTTATTTATAGTATGGAAGTAATAGCGCGTGCGGTTAGTTGGATGCGGTATGGCCCGACTGGAAGTCGGTACCGTCCGACTGAAATTGTGATAATGTCTTGGTTGAAATGTTATATGTTGTGGTAGGTGTTCGGTGGTGTGGATTGTATGTGGGTGTTAGTGTCTGATGTCGTTTCTTCTTTTGAGTCTGGTGGCTGACGGAGAGTTGGTACTGGAGCGGGTCAGGTTTTCGCAGCGCTAGGGAACCCGGGGGTCCACTTGATGGAAGAGAGAGTACTCAAGTTTCCTTTTTGTAAGTCATGTTTTTGTGTTAGGTGTTTCGTGGGAATTTATGTTTTTTGTTGTGTGTTTTGAATTGTGCAATTCTGGCGGGGGTATGCTACCAGAAATTGCCCCACCCTCTTTCAGGAGTTCTCCAGAAACTTTCAGTGTTAGATGGAATAGACGAGGAGCAGTTGCTGGTTTTCTTAGACCTTGTCCTGCAGTTGGCAGATTTCCCGGGGGTGACCGATGGAGAGGTCTTGTCCCTTATAGACCAGTATTCCCGGGGTCCATTGGCAGGGCTGGTCACAAACACTCTGCGTCGGGGCGGCAGTGTTGACGCTTTCCATGGGGAAGTGTTGGACTTCTTCATACCCCGTCGATGACGTTCCCAGCTTAAGCTGGATTTATTCTATCGCCTACAGGCCAACGGAGAGGTATTGGGGGACTACGTGCACGATGTAAGGAAGGCTGTCCGGGTATTAACGTTAGGATTGCCCGAGAGGGAGGTAATACAAGCAATTCTTGAAGGACTGAATCCCCAAGAGAGATCCCGGCTGGTCTTCGCAGATCCTCCACGTTGTTTCGCGGATCTGGCCCGGTTGTGTCTGGTTTCTATTACAGTCCAAGCGAATGACGAGTCCCGGGGAAGAGCTGCTAAATTATGTTTAATACTCCAGTGGTTCATTAGAAAGAGCTAAGAATGATAAACATGGGAGTAGGAGGAGAACACATGAGACTGGCAGAAAAACTGGATATTCCGGAAGTAATGGAGGCTACAAGGGGGTGGTAAGTGGAAAGACGGCGACAATAGCTACAGCACAGAAAACAAAGATATATGAAATTAACAGGGGAAGAAGAAGTTATTTTAAGGAACAAACATCGATAGGTAGGGAGCCTGTAGCCAGGCGTTCAGAGAAAAATGAAACTTTAAAGGTTTCAGTGGAATTACAAGTGCCTAATGGAGTTGCGGATGAAGAAAGTGAAGAGAAAGAAGAAGAGGGGAATTATTTCGTGGGATTAATACAAGACGACAAGAAAACATCTGTTGATACTGAATTACCGGACTCAAAGAGGACGTCATGGTTGAATCCAGAGGCCGCAGAATTTGTTCCGGTATCTCCATCTCGGTTCGTGAGGGATCCAGAGCCTGTAACATCATCATCGCCTACGCCGGGATATGAGAAGTCACTTGATGGTGTAGCTTTACCATCGCCAGTAGAAATTAATTACTCATTGCACATGCACCTGGACAGGTGGAGTCCAGGGTGGAAAAGGTTGAGGACGTTGTAGTTGCTGAGAGTGGTGAAGGAGTGGAATCGAAGGAAGAGGCAGAAGAGCGGTCTGCAGATGCTGCACAGAGAAGTATAGTTGTGGGTGTTAGGGAGACTGAAGAGTCTGAGTTTGCGGATGGAAACGGGGATGTCCAGGCTGCAAGTTTTTCTGAGGTTGCGGATGGACAAGGGGATGTCCTTGCCGTAAGTGCGGTGGAAGGAGATGAGGTAGAAGTTGAGGAGTAATTTGGTGGCAGCGTTGTGGAGTGTGCGAGTGAGAATGATGTAGTGTGTGAAGATGTGCAGACGCCTTCTGTAAGTAGTGTTGAGGATTCCGAAGAACGAAAAGAAGTTTCAGGTGGACCAGGTGAGCAACTAGAGGAGGACGAGGATGTGCAGTGTTATGATGGTGGTAGTGGACGTGATGGCGATGATGTTGATGATGAACGTGTTGAGGAAAATGAGATTGGAGAAGAGGTTAGTGAAGAAGTTTGTGAAGCGGCTGGTGACGAGTGTGATGAAGAAATTGGTGAGTAGCTGAGGGAACATGTGGTTGAAGATGGATCAGAGGAGCAACTGGAAGATGGTGAGGAGCTGCAGTGTCATGGCAGTGTCATGAGGTTGATTTGGATTATGGGGACAGAAAAGGGGAAATTGTAGAAGAAGAGGAGTTAGATGATGAGGATAATCCAAAGCGGAGTGAAAGGAGCGATGTAAGTTGCCTTGATTCTGATTCTGATTCAGAGGAAACCAGCCAGTACTGCTCAACACGAGATAATTTCTCAGAGAGTGGTGTCCAAAAGGAACGGGTACCTAAAGTCCATCACAGAAAGATGAGAAGAAGCGGTTAACGGGTAGCGGGTAGATGTTCCCCACACTCCCAGTGGTGTTCATTTATTTCAGGGTTGCGTCCCTGCCCACGCGAGCCTTGGTTTCCTCCATTCATCCTTATTTCCGGAGGGAGCGATGTCCTCACCCTTACTCCTAGCTATTGACCCTTTAATGATCCTTGCCCTTTACATCTTCCCAATTTTCCTACCCCTACAATTAAAAAAAAAAAAAAAAAAAAAAAAAAAAAAAAAAAAAAAAAAAAAAAAAAAAAAAAAAGAAGGAGAAAGTTAGAGAGTTAGAGAATGTTTCCTCAGATTGTCGTGGTCTTGGAGATTGTAAGTTCCCCTGTTTTGGTTCTGAAAGTTAGGATGGAGAGTGATAGCGTCCTGTTGTTTCTGGTTAATGGTTGTAAATCTTGATTGTGAGTTAGTGTAGAGGTCGAGCCATGCCGCATTCCCTGGTTGTTTTGCCTGGTGTTTTTGTTAAGAAAGAGTTGGTAGTAATGTTCGCGGGCCCTCCTTGCGGTCTTCTCTGTCGGGCTATGCGGGGCCGTCCGCCCTAGTGTAGGGATGTGGACCAGCCATATGGCAAGGATGGAGATGCCTTGTTGATGCATATGGCTGGTCGGTCCACGAGGTGGACGAGAGGGAGTACGGTCACTCACATACCAAGGTGGGAGATACCTTGTTTGGTCTTAGGACGGGTATGTGAGTGGGACCGGTGGAAGTAGATGATGGTCACCGCGGAGGGTGACGTGTTGGGGCGGTCCCGTGGGCTTGGCTTGGCGGAGAGGGGCGCATGGGATGGCCGCAGTCTTCTGAGCCTCTGTTCTCCTGGGAGCGAGGTCTGCTCTGAACACCAATGAATGCCCGGGGTTTAAAAGAGACATTTGGGGTACACTGCAGGGTACCCCCCTGAGTTCAAGTGTGAGGCAACCAAGTTGCCCTTTTGGGGTGGGGGTGTGCCGAGTTTTTAAAAAACTCGGCTGTTTTTTATGTTAACGAGGACGGACAGCGCCGAATTAATTAATTAAGTATTTGGCTTACCGGCGCTCGTCTTGTTATGCTATCCGCCGTGCCGATTCGCGCGCGCGCTCTGGGACTAGCGCTACGTAACATTTTTGCAGTCGTTGTATAAACCAGTCCGGTAACAGCATTCAACGTAGTAGGTCGTCCGTATTCGCCGGGCAGCTTCGGGTTGGATTTCTGTCTACTATATATAACTATGCCTAAGTTAAAGCAACGCGACTCTCCTGTAAGTGTGTCTAAAGTATATTACTTATTGTTTAATAAAACTAAAGTATATTTTACTTAATATCAACGCTGATTCTGGGCGATATATGTATGAATTGAATTGCCACGTGGCGTGCATCAGGCTAATTTCTGATTATTCATGTTTCGAATGTTAACGCTGGCTAAGATACAGTATTTTACAGTTTTTGTGCCTGTTTATTTTATTAATTATATTAAAAGGGGGCGTAAGAAAATTATTTTGTGATTTTGTTGAAACGAACGTGCCTCACGAACCTGTTAAAGTTTGCTAGCTCATGTCGAAATAATAGTAAGTGATTAAGTGGTTGACGAACAGTTATGAATTACTATTTATTTGATTCAATGTTTAATATATTTAATATAAAATAATTTATTTAATTCAGAAGGTAGTTTCAATGTATAAGTGAATTTTCTGGAAATTTTAAACTGGGCATGTCGTGATGTGTGAGTTCAGCTGGGTGAATGGGGTGTTGTGATTTATTGAACATGTGAGTAATTACCAATATAATTGTGCAGGGTTTCCGATTAAGTCGTCTATCTGACTCGCTCCAGCGGATGGCCGATCACCTGCCATCCATGAAATTAATCCAGTAACTTTCCGTTTTGGCTGTCAGGACGAATGGACGGACACACGCTACAAGATCCTCAAGCCTTGTGCTGTAATACCAGGTGATATTTATGCTTTATTTATAAATGTTTGTGGCCGCTACACCTTAGATCGAGATATTTCTGGGATGCCCCAGTTAAGAACTTTGTTGTGCACAAGTCCAGCGGGACATTTGGGTTAAATATAGTCTGTTTCATTTTACAAATGCTTACGCCCCAGAGTAAATGTTGTAAAGGTACTCGCCTTTTACCCTTTTAATTAAATAATACACTCATCATACAATACTCACCGCTGCCAGAATTTCACTTACCGTCATAGTCCCCATAAAACTTACCTTATTAAATTACCCAGGTCGCCAACATGTTTTTTAGTTTTACATGTAAACTTTGAACACTCTTGCCCTTATAAAAATCGTAACCTAATCCCGCTATCTGACCATAATAAAATTCAGAAAATCCCTAAGATCGTTAAACGAGTTGTCAGCACAGAAAACTAGGAAATGGTTTACGGCGAAATAACTACACTAACACATGTTTATAGAAGAATGAACCTTTTAATTACTCTTTTTATTATTTTAAATAAAATACTCTATCATTGATTATTACGTTTTCTTTATATTTAAAATGTTTTACTAATTTTAGTCCAATAATTTTGTATAGACTACTACTACATCTTTCTAGTTGAGCCAGTACTTTTGATAACCCATACACACACTCACTCAATTTACATTTCTTTTTAAAACTTCCTATTTAATTAATGAGCTCTTTATTAATTATAATGTTTTGGCCAAATGAAACTGTCTTTACACTTGTTACCTATTTGCGTAATATCCAAACGTTGTACACGATATTGTCCGGAACTGTTGTCATTAATCACTCTCCACTCCAAACACAGTTTATTATTACCTTACGCCATTTACTCGTCACTTTACGGTTTGTACATTTTATATTACTTGGTAGGCCTACTTTTGTATTTTTCGGCCTACCAAGAACTCATCCGAGGCTACCGTTTTTGTTCTGGTAACTGTCTGCTGATTGTCTGACCGCTCAGCCATGAGTTGCAATGGAACTGGCCTTAGTTCGCTAAAGCTGAGCATACAGAGCTGGTCACGTGATCTTGAGTCTGCTCTCCCATTGGTGTTGTTAAAAGAGCTCTATAACTTAGGCATAGGATTTAGTAATATTTTGCCGCCTGGCGCAATGTGTAGTTACATTACTTTCTTTCGTGATTCACGGCTGACGCGAAGTTAGGTGTTATTTCACAATCGGACTACGTTGCTTGAGTACGGAGACAAAACATAGACGTTTTATTCTGTAATGAACACAGCCTATCTGGTTGACTAACTCGGGGTTCTACAAGGGTGAACAATGACTGCATAGGGAATATAATTTTAAAATGTTATCTTGGCACTACAATTTCGTACCGTTACAATACCCCCCCCCCAATAAGACATTGAAGGCCGAAGCGTTCAAGCTCTTATTGCCTAATACCTAAGAGGATCAGTGAGGATATGGCGCCGCAACCCCCCTGAACACTACTAAAATCATGGGTTCTTACCCCCCTAGTCTGGCGACTGTGGCAGCACCCATCCGATCTTACTGGACTTCTCTGTTCGAGATCCCAACACCGAAAAATCGAACAAATACCCGCCCCAGTATCGCCTGACTTTAAAACATTCAATTAAAAAATCGACAAGCGGCCTTCCATCACTCCATATCCCACAACTGATTTGTTTCCTCTTAGCCGTACTGGTTCATTGACAACGTACTGGCTCATTTTATATTATAGAATATCTCTTAACCCTAGAATATAGTGTTAATAAAACAATATAGGTTTACAATGGTACACATAAATTCCAATCAACTTGAATAATATTTCCCGTACAATATTGCCCTCCAAAATAATACATAGATTCTACAAGGTATCCTTAACAACTATATATGTATAGGACAAAAAATTCATGACATATGAAAAGTCTATATGGACAGTAATATACACATCTTATTTTCCAAACAGTATCTCACCTTTAACGTTCTTTCAGTTTTTTTTTTTAATTTAAATACATATCTTAGTCATTATTTTTTTCTCAATTAGCATTTAATTTATAATTCCAATTTGAATTCAAATGAAAATAAAGTTAAGTTCATTATTAAAAATCATCTTTTCTATTAATTTAATTACCAAATTAATTTAATTTTATTTAATTTCTCAAACTCTAAGTTACAGGAATTACCTCATTATTATTTTATCTGTAAAATTTAATTTCAATTCTTTTATGTCACAATAAGATTTTACTCAAGATACTGATTCATCAGGCTACAACAGTTAGCAGCTTCAACACTTGGCTGTAGACATTAGTCAAAACATACAACATACCTGTTTACATAAACACTTGTGTGCCAGACTTGTTTTCATAAACACAGTTATAAACACTCAACATTCTGCTTACCTCACCTCTAACAGCTGTACTGCACTTTTCAATTTTTATAAATCTTATAGTTCACATATTTAACAAAGTCTATTTATTACAGTTCAAACCAAATATAATTTTAATTCACCTTTCAATTACTTTAATAGCATTTTACTAAAAACATTTTAACTTTAGTTATATTATTTAAAACACTTTGAATATAACTGCACAATACAAAATTGGCTTCATTATTACCTCCTGTTCATTATTATTATTAATTGACAACATAAAATAATATTATTAGTAAAGTCAATCAATACACATATGGTTACATGAAACATTTTACAGTACACACCCAATTAATTTCACTATAATTCCACTATAATATATTTACAAACCTTCCTCATTATTGATTCAGTTATATCATGTTTCAATGTCAAAATCAGCTAAGTTATTACCATGTATTCACATACTTAAACTGTTCCTTCTCCGATTTCTTAATCTAACCTCCATCGTCAAATAGATATCTAACATATTTGTAGACTAAATCATTTTTATCTACCTCGAACTTATTATTATTATTTTCATAAACCATGAACTCTATATCCTTCGTTATGCCATTTGTTATGCCATAAAACTTGTCGCTATCAGTTAATTTTGTCCAGTCTCCGTTAGTATTTTTTCTCAACATCAAGTCAGTTATTTTATCATTTGTAACAGTTTTATTCAAATATTCCTCTCTCTCTCTGTTTCATAATGCAATTCACTTTCTTCATCTCTCTCAATATCTAACACCTGCACCAACATTTCATAACCTCTATTAATCTCAAAAATTTTTATTTCTCTCTCTCTTTCATTACAACACCTCTCATAACCATACTGAACGCTCCCATTCCATGCAAAGGGCACCATTAAATATTTATTACCTCCACTGGCTTTACCAGATAAATCACAAAAAATACAGGGACCATCTGAAGACACCTCGTCTTCCATACAAATACAGGAGGAAACTCTGTCCTCATTAAACACCTGTGAAAACTCTGTTTCACCATAAACTTGGGGAACATCTGCCCTTTGCCCATTTAACCTCTCTACACACACACTTATAACCTCATCAACACTTTCTCTGCTCACAACCTTACACTCTAACACCACGTTTTTAATTTCACCACTATTACTTACCGTATCATTCTTAGATACCCCATTTTCAGCCATATAATCATTATTCTTATTTAATGTTATTTCATCATTATGATTACTTGTAGTACTACCACTTACCTCAGAATTGTAATTACCATCAATATCTTCACTAGTCAACACTACCTCTCCCACTATTTTGTCACTGTTATTTATGAATTCATTATTAGACTTATCGTTATCACTCACCTGGTTAATTATTCCCTCACTATCATTAACAACATTATTGTCACTTACCTGTTTTAATTCAACTTCTGAGTTCTCCTTTAATCGGTCTGTCTTTAGTTCCCGCAACCATTCATCCAATATTTTGTCCCTTTCGTCAAACCGTTTATTAATCATATCAAACCACTTAACCATCTCTGTTTTTATAAGGTTCAACATATCACACATATTATCATTAATTATGTCATTATCTGTCACCTGATCGTTTTTATTTTTGTTAACTTGGTCTGTCTCTCTACCTTTATTTATCACCACCACACTATCATCATTATCACTAGGCCTATTTACTGCCTTATTTTCTACCCCTATTACTTCAACTATCTTACCGTTATCATTTGTTATCTTACCCCACTCCTCGTTGGTCATTTCACCTACTTCACCCATATTTATACTCGTACTTCAAAATTTATTTATAAACCCAACATTTACGCTACCAAAACATAACCTAATTTCCACAGCGTAATTATATACGATTAATTTTACAAATACGCCGTTACCAAATCCTACTTTCTGTGCTTTAAAACAGGTCTAGCTCCTATAATATTTATACGAACATCCTGGCAGGGTCGTCGTTGTAAAGGTACTCGCCTTTTACCCTTTTAATTAAATAATACACTCATCATAAAATACTCACCGCTGCCAGAATTTCACTTACCGTCATAGTCCCCATAAAACTTACCTTATTAAATTACCCAGGTCGCCAACATGTTTTTTAGTTTTACATGTAAACTTTGAACACTCTTGCCCTTATAAAAATCGTAACCTAATCCCGCTATCTGACCATAATAAAACTCAGAAAATCCCTCAGATCATTAAACGAGTTGTCAGCACAGAAAACTAGGAAATGGTTTACGGCGAAATAACTACACTAACACATGTTTATAGAAGAATGAACCTTTTAATTACTCTTTTTATTATTTTAAATAAAATACTCTATCATTGATTATTACGTTTTCTTTATATTTAAAATGTTTTACTAATTTTAGTCCAATAATTTTGTATAGACTACTACTACATCTTTCTAGTTGAGCCAGTACTTTTGATAACCCATACACACACTCACTCAATTTACATTTCTTTTTAAAACTTCCTATTTAATTAATGAGCTCTTTATTAATTATAATGTTTTGGCCAAATGAAACTGCCTTTACACTTGTTACCTATTTGCGTAATATCCAAACGTTGTACACGATATTGTCCGGAACTGTTGTCACTAATCACTCTCCACTCCAAACACAGTTTATTATTACTTTACGCCATTTACTCGTCACTTTACGGTTTGTACATTTTATATTACTTGGTAGGCCTACTTTTGTATTTTTCGGCCTACCAAGAACTCATCCGAGGCTACCGTTTTTGTTCTGGTAACTGTCTGCTGATTGTCTGACCGCTCAGCCATGAGTTGCAATGGAACTGGCCTTAGTTCGCTAAAGCTGAGCATACAGAGCTGGTCACGTGATCTTGAGTCTGCTCTCCCATTGGTGTTGTTAAAAGAGCGCTATAACTTAGGCATAGGATTTAGTAATATTTTGCCGCCTGGCGCAATGTGTAGTTACATTACTTTCTTTCGTGATTCACGGCTGATGCGAAGTTAGGTGTTATTTCACAATCGGACTACGTTGCTTGAGTACGGAGACAAAACATAGACGTTTTATTCTGTAATAAACACAGCCTATCTGGTTGACTAACTCGGGGTTCTACAAGGGTGAACAATGACTGCATAGGGAATATAATTTTAAAATGTTATCTTGGCCCTACAATTTCGTACCGTTACAATGTAAACTCAGCCAGGGTCATGCATCACCCGATTGGATGTTAGATTTCTGTTACTGTAATTGTGGGCGGCACTGACTTTTACTAAGTTGTATTAGCGTTAATTATGCATGCACGGGTGCCTCTGTACCTTGTAGGGGAATTTTTCTTGGTGGTTATATATATTCATTTATTTGGGTATTTGATTTTGTTATTAATTTAAAGGTTTGGGGAGGTGCTTTAACCTGTGGACGTCACCTGTTGGTGCCGTTATCCACAGGTCCATAACATGTCATAGTTTGTTGGATCTGGTCCGGCGCATGGCCGTGCCTGAGGTCAAGTCGGTTCTTTATGAACACCTCAAGTATGTTTCATCAAATTAAATCCATTGATTCTGCTTTTGGGAAATTCATTTTAACGGTTTAAATAATTTTGTAATCACTAAACTTTTGCCATAGCCAGTACATGAATTGTTAAGTTTTTTTTTTGATATTTCATAATAATACTTCACTGATAAATGTTAACGAAATGTAAAAACAAATCAATACCAGATCTAAGTTATTTTTGGGTGGTTACGTTCCACTGATTTTTGGTCAAAATTTTGTCTTTTTGTAAGAATATAAAAGAAGTGAGCATATGCATTTTATGAAACCCTGTAGCCATGTTGACCTCGTGATGGCACATTTATTATTATTTGGGGGCACAAAATTGATATTTCACGTTTATACTGGGTACTTAAGAGCCGTTCTGACTGTTTTGCCAATTTGATTTTGGGCTTTCATATACTTAGAATTTTTTTGGGTGTTTCAACTCTGGTATTTTATGATTTGTTATTTGTTTTCGGGTTTGTTAATTGAGAAGCTTTAAAGCTGACCGGGTACTTGATCTGATTAAGGTGGTTTGAGGGTGGTACGATGACAATATATATATGCTGTCAACCAGGTGGACATTTGTGCGTGGTATTTATATGTATATATATATATATATATATATGTTTCCTATGTGTATCTATGTCAATTATATGTTGTGCGTCATGCATTTACGAGATTATTAAATTGTTTATACATTCTGTTAGATATATATATATTCAATCACTTTCTGCTACAGTCCGTTTCTTGATGTATATAATACATTTAATATTTATAAATAAATTTAATTCAAGATATACCTTTTGGGTACAAGATAGTACCCGAAACATGTTCCTAATAAGGAAAAAAAAGGTATATCTTCAAGTAAATTTATTTATAAATATTAAATGTAATATATATATATATATCATGTTCATGGTTATGTTGCTTACTGGGAGGGTCGATGCTATGCGCCGTTCTTAAATCATTTAGAGACACATATATACTGCTCAGTAATTTAACGTCAATTATTTGGAAATGCATATGTATAGTATTGAGTTATAATAACGATTTTGAGCTATTCTTATGAAGGTGAAAACACTTGTAATCATAACTTAATTGTATGAAGATGCAGATATGTACACATGCATACTATTGAAACCTATTAATGAATTTGATTTATTATTCTGATTATGTAAAATTAACTTTAATTATTTGAAGGCGCATATATATATATACTGGGGAAATAATTGTACGAAGAAAAAAGATTCTAATAAACTTGTTATTGTTGTCTTAAAGCAGAGTTTCATTTGCAAGTCCCGTCTCACTGGACCTTCCGCCTAGTTCTAAATAACTAGTGGCCCCTCTAAAAAAAAAAAAAAAAAAAAAAAAGGAATTTTTGAGATTTTTTTTCACGAGGCATAAAAAATTGAAAGAGGGGTTACAAATGGTAGCAGAGCGTGGATAATTCTAGGGCCGAACCCTTGGGTCCTTTGGTGTGACGGGGCTTGCAGACTCGGGAATAGTTCCGGCAAATTGGAACTTTAAATATTTTGTTTAAATTAATATCTCTGCTCCTATCATATGGAGTATATTATGTGAATGAATAATTGTTAATTGATTTTGTATTGTAAACCTGGTGCCGCCACGTGGCATGCGTTTGTAGTTGGGTTTTTGTTGTTGAGACTGGACCTTACCGGAGATCACGTGGGGATGGGCTCCCTTATTTATAGTATGGAAGTAATAGCGCGTGCGGTTAGCTGGATGCGGTATGGCCCGACTGGAAGTCGGTACCGTCCGACTGAAATTGTGATAATGTCTTGGTTGAAATGTTATATGTTGTGGTAGGTGTTAGGTGGTGTGGATTGTATGTGGGTGTTAGTGTCTGATGTCGTTTCTTAATTTTGAGTCTGGTGGCTGACGGAGAGTTGGTTCTGGAACGGGTCAGGTTTTCGCAGCGCTAGGGAACCCGGGGGTCCACTTGATGGAAGAGAGAGTACTCAAGTTTTTCCTTTTGTAAGTCATGTTTTTGTGTTAGGTGTTTCGTGGGAATTTATGTTTGTTGTAGTGTGTTTTGAATTGTGCAATTCTGGCGGGGGTATGCTACCAGAAATTGCTCCACCCTCTTTCAAGAGTTCTCCAGAAACTTTCAGTGTTAGATGGAATAGATGAGGAGCAGTTGCTGGTTTTCTTAGAACTTGTCTTGCAGTTGGCAGATTTCCCGGGGGTGACCGATGGAGAGGTCTTGTCCCTTATATACCCGTATTGCCGGGGTCCATTGGCAGGGCTGGTCACAAACACTCTGCGTCGGGGCGGCAGTGTTGACGCTTTCCATGGGGAAGTGTTGGACTTCTTCATACCCCGTCGATGACGTTCCCAGCTTAAGCTGGATTTATTCTATCGCCTACAGGCCAACGGAGAGGCATTGGGGGACTACGTGCACGATGTAAGGAAGGCTGTCCGGGTATTAACGTTGCCCGAGAAGGAGGTAATACAAGCAATTCTTGAAGGACTGAATCCCCAAGAGAGATCCCGGCTGGTCTTCGCAGATCCTCCACGTTGTTTCGCGGATCTGGACCGGTTGGGTCTGGTTTCTATTACTGTCTAAGCGAATGACGAGTCCCGGGGAAGAGCTGCAAAATTATGTCCAATACTCCAGTGGTTCATTAGAAAGAGCTAAGTATGATAAACGTGGGAGTAGGAGGAGAACACAAGAGACTGGCAGAAAAACTGGATATTCCGGAAGTAATGGAGGCTACAAGGGGGTGGTAAATGGAAAGACGGCGACAACAGCTACAGCACAGAAAACAAAGATATATGAAATTAACAGGGGAAGAAGAAGTTATTTTAGGGAACAAACATCGGCGGGTAGGGAGCCTGTAGCCAGGCGTTCGGTGAAAAAGGAAACTTTAAAGGTTCCAGTGGAATTACAAGTGCCTAATGGAGTTGTGGATGAAGAAAGTGATGAGAAAGAAGAAGAGGGGAATTATTTCGTGGGATTAATACAAGACGACAAGAAAACATCTGTTGATACTGAATTACCGGACTCAAAGAGGACGTCATGGTTGAATCCAGAGGCCGCAGAATTTGTTCCGGTATCTCCATCTCGGTTCGTGAGGGATCCAGAGCCTGTAACATCATCATCGCCTACGCCGGGATATGAGAAGTCACTTGATGGTGTAGCTTTACCATCGCCAGTAGAAATTAATTTAGTCATTGCACATGCACCTGGACAGCTGGAGTCCAGGGTGGAAAAGGTTGAGGACGTTGTAGTTGCTGAGAGTGGTGAAGGAGTGGATTCGAAGGAAGAGGCAGAAGAGCGGTCTGCAGATGCTGCACAGGGAAGTATAGTTGTGGGTGTTAGGGAGACTGAAGAGTCTGAGTTTGCGGATGGACACGGGGATGTCCAGGCTGCAAGTGTTTCTGAGGTTGCGGATGGACAAGGGGATGTCCTTGCCGCAAGTGTGGTGGAAGGAGATGAGGTAGAAGTTGAGGAGAAATTTGGTGGCAGCGTTGTGGAGTTTGCGAGTGAGAATGATGTAGTGTGTGAAGATGTGCAGACGCCTTCTGTAAGTAGTGTTGAGGATTCCGAAGAACGAAAAGAAGTTTCAGGTGGACCAGGTGAGCAACTAGAGGAGGACGAGAATGTGCAGTGTTATGATGGTGGTAGTGGACGTAATGGCGATGATGTTGATGATGAACGTGTTGAGGAAAATGAGATTGGAGAAGAGGTTAGTGAAGAAGTTTGTGAAGCGGCTGGTGACGAGTGTGATGAAGAAATTGGTGAGGAGCTGAGGGAACATGTGGTTGAAGATGGATCAGAGGAGCAACTGGAAGATGGTGAGGAGCTGCAGTATCATGAGGTTGATTTGGATTATGGGGACAGAAAAGGGGAAATTGTAGAAGAAGAGGAGTTAGATGATGAGGATAATCCAAAGCGGAGTGAAAGGAGCGATGTAAGTTGCCTTGATTCTGATTCTGATTCAGAGGAAACCAGCCAGTACTGCTCAACACGAGATAATTTCTCAGAGAGTGGTGTCCGAAAGGAACGGGTACCTAAAGTCCATCACAGAAAGATGAGAAGAAGCGGTTAACGGGTAGCGGGTAGATGTTCCCCACACTCCCAGTGGTGTTCATTTATTTCAGGGTTGCGTCCCTGCCCACGCGAGCCTTGGTTTCCTCCATTCATCCTTATTTCCGGAGGGAGCGATGTCCTCACCCTTACTCCTAGCTATTGACCCTTTAATGATCCTTGCCCTTTACATCTTCCCAATTTTCCTACCCCTACAATTTAAAAAAAAAAAAAAAAAAAAAAAAAAAAAAAAAAAAAAAAAAAAAAAAAAGGAGAAAGTTAGAGAGTTAGAGAATGTTTCCTCAGATTGTCGTGGTCTTGGAGATTGTAAGTTCCCCTGTTTTGGTTCTGAAAGTTATGATGGAGAGTGATAGCGTGCTGTTGTTTCTGGTTAATGGTTGTAAATCTTGATTGTGGGTTATAGTGTAGAGGTCGAGCCATGCCGCATTCCCTGGTTGTTTTGCCTGGTGTTTTTGTTAAGTAAGAGTTGGTAGTGATGTTCGCGGGCCCTCCTAGCGGTCTTCTCTGTCGGGCTATGCGGGGCCGTCCGCCCTAGTGTAGGGATGTGGACCAGCCATATGGCAAGGATGGAGATGCCTTGTTGATGCATATGGCTGGTCGCTCCAAGAGGTGGGCGAGAGGGAGTACGGTCACTCACATACCAAGGTGGGAGATACCTTGTTTGGTCTTAGGACGGGTATGTGAGTGGGACCGGTGGAAGTAGATGATGGTCACCGCGGAGGGTGACGTGTTGGGGCGGTCCCGTGGGCTTGGCTTGGCGGAGAGTGGCGCATGGGATGGCCGCAGTCTTCTGAGCCTCTGTTCTCCTGGGAGCGAGGTCTGCTCTGAACACCAATGAATACCCGGGGTTTAAAAGAGACATTTGGGGTACACTGCAGGGTACCCCCTGAGTTCAAGTGTGAGGCAACCAAGTTGCCCTTTTGGGGTGGGGGTGTGCCGAGTTTTTAAAAAACTCGGCTGTTTTTTATGTTAACGAGGACGGACAGCGCCGAATTAATTACCGGCGCTCGTCTTGTTATGCTATCCGCCGTGCCGATTCGCGCGCGCTCTGGGACTAGCGCTACATAACATTTTTGCAGTCGTTGTATAAACCAGTCCGGTAACAGCATTCAACGTAGTAGGTCGTCCGTATTCGCCGGGCAGCTTCGAGTTGGATTTTTGTCTACTATATATAACTATGCCTAAGTTAAAGCTACGCGACTCTCCGGTAAGTGTGTCTAAGGTATATTACTTATTGTTTAATTAAACTGAATTGTATTTAATTAATATCAACGCCGATTCTGTGAGATATATGTATGAATTGAATTGCCACGTGGCGTGCATCAGGCTAATTTCTGATTATTCATGTTTCGAATGTTAACGCTGGCTAAGATACAGTATTTTACAGTTTTTGTGCCTGTTTATTTTATTAATTATATTAAAAGGGGGCGTAAGAAAATTATTTTGTGATTTTGTTGAAACGAACGTACCTCACGAACCTGTTAAATTTTGCAAACTCATGTCGAAATTATAGTAAGTGATTAAGTGGTTGACGAACAGTTATGAATTACTATTTATTTGAGTCAATGTTTAATATATTTAATATAAAATAATTTATTTAATTCAGAATGTAGTTTCGATGTATAAGTGAATTTTCTGGAAATTTTAAACTGGGCATGTCGTGATGTGTGAGTTCAGCTGGATGAATGGGGTGTTGCGATTTATTGAACAAAAGTCGTCTATCTGACTCGCTTCAGCGGATGGCCGATCACCTGCCATCCATGAAGTTAATCCAGTAACTTTCCGTTTTGGCTGTCAGGACGAATGGACGGACACACGCTACAAGATCCTCAAGCCTTGTGCTGTAATACCTTGCTGTAAGCCTTGTGATATTTATGTTTTTTAAAAAATGTTTGTGGCCGCTACACCTTAGATCCAGATATTTCTGGGATGCTCCAGTTAAAGAACTTTGTTATGGACAAGTCCAGCGGGACATTTGGGTTAAATATTGTCTGTTTCATTTTACAAATGCTTACGCCCCAGAGTAAATGTAAACCCAGCCAGGGTCATGCATCACCCGATTGGATGTTAGATTTCTGTTACTATAAATGTGGGCGGCACTGACGTTTACTAAGTTGTATTAGCGTTAGTTATGCATGCACGGGTGCCTCTGTACCATGTAGGGGAATTTTTCTTGGTGGTTATATATATTCATTTATTTGGGTATTTGATTTTGTTATTAATTTAAAGGTTTGGGGAGGTGCTTTAACCTGTGGACGTCACTTGTTGGTGCCGTTATCCACAGGTCCATAACATGTCATAGTTTGTTGGATCTGGTCCGGGCGCATGGCCGTGCCTGAGGTCAAGTCGGTTCTTTATGAACACCTCAAGTATGTTTCATCAAATTAAATCCATTGATTCTGCTTTTAGGAAATTCATTTTAACGGTTTAAATAATTTTGTAATCACTAAACTTTTGCCATAGCCAGTACATGAATTGTTAATTTTTCTTTTTGATATTTCATAATAATACTTCACTGATAAATGTTAACGAAAGGTAAAAACAAATCAATACCAGTTCTAAGTTATTTTTGAGTGGTTACGTTCCACTGATTTTTGCTCAAAATTTTGTCTTTTTGTAAGAATATAAAAGAAGTGAGCATATGCATTTTATGAAACCCTGCAGCCATGTTGACCTCGTGATGGCACATTTATTATTATTTGGGGGCACAAAATTGATATTTCACGTTTACACTTGGTACTTAAGAGCCGTTCTGACTGTTTTGCCAATTTGACTTTGGGCTTTCATATACTTAGAATTTTTTTGGGTGTTTCAACTCTGGTATTTTATGACTTGTTATTTGTTTTTGGGTTTGTTAATTGAGAAGCTTTAAAGCTGGCTGGGTACTTGATCTGATTAAGGTGGTTTGAGGGTGGTACGATAACAATATATATATTCTGTCAACCAGTTGGACATGTGTGTGTGGTATTTATATGTATATATATATATATATGTTTCCTATGTGTATCTATGTCAATTATATGTTGTGTGTCATGCATTTACGAGATTATTAAATTGTTTATACATTCTGTTTTATATATATATATATCATGTTCATGGTTATGTTGCTTACTGGGAGGGTCGATGCTATGCGCCGTTCTTAAATCATTTAGAGACACATATATACTGCTCAGTAATTTAACGTCAATTATTTGTAGAAGCATATGTATAGTATTGAGTTATAATAACGATTTTGAGCTATTCTTATGAAGGTGAAAACACTTGTAATCATAACTTAATTGTATGAAGATTCAGATATGTACACATGCATACTATTGAATCCTATTAATGAATTTGATTTATTATTCTGATTATGTAAGATTAACTTTAATTATTTGAAGGCGCATATATATACTGGGGAAATAATTGTACGAAGAAAAAAGATTCTAATAAACTTGTTATTGTTGTCTTAAAGCAGAGTTTCATTCGCAAGTCCCGTCACACTGGACCCAGCGCATTTTTTCGCTTCTCTAGGCCTTCCGCCTAGTTCTAAATAACTAGTGGCCCCTCTTTAAAAAAAAAAAAAATAAAAAAAATAAAGGAATTTTTGAGATTTTTTTCACGAGGCATAAAAAATTGAAAGAGGGGTTACACAATAATGGTGTGCAACCCTCGGCTTTTGTGCACTTTCACTTCTTGTCTGGGAAGAGCTTGCCCCTCCCTCTCAAACCAGTTTGTTTACAGCTGTTTACAATTCATTTTGTTGTTTACAACTGCTGGCCTTATGTACATCACATGGCTTATTATTATGTAACTTACTACACATTGGTTTAAGTTTATTTACAATGTTTGTTATCAGTGTTGAGGAAATTTAAATTTATCAAAGTTTTGAAATTTCTTTTCACTTCTGACTGATCTTATTTACAATTTTACTGTTACTCGCGGTGGTACGGCTTCAACTGTCGCACGTTGAAAATTCCACTAATCGATCCTGGTTTATCCACCTCCGCCATTTCATAAGTTGTATTTCCTTTTACAACGTACGGTCCCTCAAACAGTTCACAGAATTTCGCTGTGACTCTATTCAAAGCATCTGAAATTGGATGAGTCTTTATTAAAACTATTCTCCTTCCTTGAATTTCACCTTATCGACGCCTTCATTGTTTTTCTTTGCTCGACGTTCACCCTTTCTTTGTAATCGTCAATATATTACCTCTCGGCAATCTCTAACGTCTTCCTTCATTAATTCTCGGTCCACATACACCTCCCATGCTCTTCTTCGCCTTCGACCCCATTGTGCCTGAAATGGTGTCATTTCAATCGTGTCGTGGTGAGTCTCATTGACACATTTTTCAATTAATTTAATATATTTGGCCCATTTAGTTTGGTGTCCGTTAACCACCACTCTGAATATGTTACCTAATTGGCGGTTAACCCTTTCAGCAAGATTGGTACACGGGTTACGGATGGCAGTGTACTTGGGCTTGATTTCAAGTGCATTTAACTGCGTCACCCAAGTTTTACTTGTAAACTGTGCGCCATTATCCGTCAATATAGCTTTCGGTTTTCCAATTTCTTGGATGTAATTTTTTAATTTATTAAGCGTAACAGCTGTAGTTGCTCTTTTCATCGGGTATAATTTCACAAACTTGGTGAAATTATCGACGATCACCAGAATATACCTCACACCACTGGTAGACGATATCAAAGGACCGTAATAATCCATGCTAATGAGTTCACATCTCTCCTTTGGCAGAACTGGTTTGGTCTGTCCCATGCATTTCTTGAAATGGTCTTCACATTTTTGACAGGTATCACATGTCTTAATTAACCTCTTAAGTTATTTGTAGAGATGATCACCTGTAAAATGTTCCTTAAAGATCCCATAGCTTTGTAACGGTGCAAAAGAAGGGGCTTTTTATTTTATTAAATTTGGGTTTTATTTTATTAAAATATTAACAATTCACTTCATCTGTATGGACAGCCACGTGTTCAAATGAAGCGTAGTAGAACAAAGGACTTGTGAGGCGATGAAACAATACAATGGATTGTGCGGGTCACACACACAGCGTCGTAATTCTCAGAACGGCAAAACAGTGTAATGCGCCCCAACGCACTAACATCGGCGGAGCGCATACCCACGCTAAGCAAAAGGCGCACAATATGGCCCAAAGACGATATTTTTCCAAAACGTGCTCTCGACACGGCGGAAACGAAGTTAAGTCACGCCCACTATTGTGACGTAAACCACTGGATACCAAATATCGTTAACGTCCAGTACACAGGAGTTTGCACTTGTGGAATGTGCCACCGCTATGACTAAAAAGTACCAGGCATTGGTTTCCGTCTTGTACAACCGAAATCTAGTAGAGGGGACTTAGAGAACGCACTTGGCAGTCTCTTACTGAAGCTCGCCTGCGCAGGCAAGCCCGCCAAACAGGGCTCATAAATAAATTTTAAACATCAAGTACGAGTGAGTTCAGTTATTAAAAAATGTGACAGTGCTGCTAGTTTTCGGCAAAAAGATGACATCATAAATTGTTTTTGGACATAGACGAACTTTGTAAATGAGGTAACACGAGGTCGAGGGGACGCCACGTGCCGGCAAGGGGTATCTGGTTAATTTTGGGGTAATAAAATGGGGCGTATATATATTTAAAAAAGGGTTTTGAATGGTGTGAATGTTGAGAATGAGCAGGCTGGGCTGTCTGTTGTAATTAAGGTAAGCTGTTTAGTGTAATATTGTAATTGTAATTGTAATCCAATCATGTCGTAAATAGCAGTAAAAAGTTTTATGCATTTTTTTTTATGTTGGAAAAATAATCGTTTGAGCTAAGAGGCAAAGAAATAATATAATTTGAAGTTTAAAAATTTTTTAAAATGAAAATAAAATCTTAGTTTGATTCTCTTCACAAAATGCGAGTTGCGTCAGTTATTGAATTAACCTTTAATCACGTTTGCATCTCGACGATCGTGTGACGGATTCTGGGATGAGAGGGCAAAATATAAGGTAGGTGGAAGATAGATAATTTTATTTATTTGTATTTGTACTTAATTAAAAGTAACAATGGCGCCCGAACAGGGACGAATTTTATTTATTGAATTGTATTAAAATTCCACACTTACAAATAAGATGCAAGCGTGATTTGGAGTTGAACAGCGATACGCAAAAAATACGTAGAAGTATGTAATGTAAGTAAATTAATTAGAGTAAACTAATAAGTCTTGTAAAAGAGTAAATAATGGATACGAATGAAAGTATTAATAACGAAGTCAGCTTCACTGACAGCCGGACAGAAAGTCAAACATAAAGCGATTCGGGTATCCAAACAGAGTCACTGTTAACGAGTGAAAGTAATGAAGTCAGCTTCACTGACAATAATGTAGCAGCACAATCTACTCCAACGACAACAAGAGTTAAAGAGTTGTCGATGGACGATATATACATATATATGTACATATATACATATATACATGTATATATATGTATATATATATATATATACATATATTGTTTTACTTTAATGAAAACAATGTCTGAGAATTTGAGTAGTGATATCAATAAAATGAATAGTAATATGAATGTAAAATTGGATGTTCAGAACAGCAAATTCGATGAACAAAATAATAAATTTGATGAATTAAAAAACCAAATTAACGAAATTAATAAACGTTTTGAGAATACTAATGAGACAATAGAAACTAGCTTTAACAGATTAGAACAGAGTATAGAGAAAATGGTAGAGTCAGTAGAAAAACAAATGTATAAAAATGTGGTATTAGAGAATAAGGTAACAAATGATAACAATGATGTCGAAAATGATAATATAATTAAGAATGTGGTATCAGAGAGTGATACGTTGAAAATAGATAGTGAGATAGTAAGTGAGAGTGAGAGAATAATGGGTTGTAACGGAGTAGTAATTAGTGTTGATGAATTAGAGAAAGAGTGGCAAGAGAGATTAGATGAGTATGTAGGGCAGAGGGTAAATTTTACCCATATTTATGATGAACCAAGGTGTTCACAAATGTTATTGTTGAAGGGTAAGAGTCCCTTGTTATTGGAAGACATGAGGTTTTTGAGTTGTTCCCCAAGTTTTTATAAGTTAGTACCCTCTGTGTGGGGTGGTGTTGAAAGAGTGAGATGGTGTTATGGTGAGAGAGAGTTAGATAGAGAGTTGTGTATTGATAGAGAGATAGAATTATATAAATTAAAGAGAGATTATAATGAGTTGAAAGAGATGTTAGAAGTGGTACAGATAAATGATATGAAATACTTACTTTATAAAATAGAGAGTGAGAATTGTTTTGATGATACCTTTTTAAATAATAATAATTTACCTTATGTTGTAATGAATGAGAAAATAACTGACCTGATATTGAATATAACTACTAATGGAAACTGGACAGAAATAAATAATGTTGATTTGGTTTATGACAAAATAATTATAATAGGAAGTAACCCTATGTATGATTATTGTGGTAAAACGAATAAACTAAAATTTTATGGTTAATTACACACAGGATAGCCATATGAGGTACGTAAATAAAAGTGAAAAATGTTATGTGAAACCCAGACTATTATTCGATGATGGAGGCTGAACATTAAATTAATAGATGGACATTTTAAATATTTTGATGTATGGTTCTGACCTAGCTGATTTTGGAAATGAAGTGTGATAAATTGAATAATTAATACAAAAGTTTTAAATAAATGTTTAGTGAAATTAATTGTGTGTATTGTAAAATGTTAGGTAAACGATGTGTGTATGTAATAGAATTTGTTCAATAATAATAATAATATTTTGTCAGATTAAATAAATGATTCCGACGGTGGTAGTTAATGAATGATAAATTGTTTTGGAAGTAATGTAATTAAAAATGTTGTATTTTCAATAATTAATTTAATTAAAATAATTTGAGATGTTTAAATAATTTTGATTTAAGAGGTTATATAATTGAATTTTCTAATGAATTTAAATTATTTTATGAGATTTGAATTTGACAATGATTAATAAATAAATAAATGTTAAGTTGTTTAGTATGGAATAACATTGTTGTTAAAATGTTTCAGAAGGTACAGGGAGTTACTGATATTTATATTTGTGTGTTATGACAGGGTATGAGCAATGTACTGTAAGTATAAATTTTATAATACAAGTTATATAGAGGAAAATGTTTACAGGTGTTGAAAAATTTTTAAATTCAATGATGAAAATAATTTGAGATAATTGTACTCAATAAAAACCATACTTAAAAAGTAATAATAACTGAAAGGTGATGTAAAATAAATGTTAATAATAAATTTGAAATTTTTGAGAAATCTAATTGTAGTAAATGATAAATAATGAAATGATGTTATGTGGAAGATTTAATTTAGTTATTAAGTGGCTAGTACAGTAGTAGCATGTGCCACTGTAGGTAGCTGTAAGTGTTGGGGGTGACAGGGAGTATTACCTCCATCGGAGGCCAAAATGGCGTAAAATACGCGGCACACCCCTTTTATATAATTTTATATTATATCCTGATAGATTGCCGTGCCGTGTATAATAATGATGATGATTACATGCCTGAAATTAGAGTTGATTTCCCGACTTTTCGGGCGATTACTGCCTTACCAGCACTAATCGTGGTTTTGGCTAGCGGTCAGCTATGGCCATAAATTAAGAACCTTGACCATAGCTGGCTTGAAATTGGTGTATATTAGAAATCGATGGGGGGTGATTTTAGGGGAAATCCATAGAACTATGGAACAGCGGCTGCCACTCTGTTCGAGTAGGAACAGCAAGGCCAGGTGGTAGACCCGTTTTAAGGGTGTATAAATTTGTAACACAGATATGATGATATCTAAATAATATTAAAATGTAACGCTGAAGCAAGGACACGGAGATGATAAATTCCTCCACCAATGCCGTCCTTGTGGAAGAAAATGGGCGCAACAGTCCACCAGAAAAAAATAATAGTGTGTGTGGCAGGGTGGTTGCTCAGGGGAGCAACGAATTAAAATTTTGTAACCTAAGGATGACAACTCACTCTGGAAGTAATTAAATAATTGTTTGATTTGAGAGAATGGATACTGTAGATGTTTATTATGTTTTGGTTATCATGTTTTAGTGGGTCATTAATCTTGTTATGTTAGAATGTAAGGATTATAAATATGCTATGTATTTTTTGTTATATAATTTTGTGTAACATTTTTGAACAAAGGTCATTCACCTTGCCTAGAAAATCAGCTGATCTGCTGTAGAATGTCACTTATAAATTGTTTGCTAATTTCCAATGTAACTGATGTTTGAATATAATGATTTTAATGCGTTAAAGATTTTATTTTAAATGATCATAAAATAATGGATGTAATTTGCGATAGTTGTGAATTGTAAAAGATAGTAAAAGATAGATTTTGGGTGATTAATATTTTGTTAGGACATTTAAATCAGTCCATGTTGAGTTTAAAGGGGTACGAGAGAGAATAATATTGTTGTGAATTAATGTAATGAAGAATTTGAGATGTAATGGTGACACAGTAGCTATGGGGAATATATATAGAGTATTGATTGATATATTGATGTAATAAATAAGTGGAGATATTTTGTTGTAGTTGAAGTACTGTATTGGGAGAATTAGCTTTTGGGAAACAAAAGCTCATTCCCTTATCTGGTCCCTGGACTTCATTCCTAGGCAACCCTTTCCGGCGCTAAACGGTCCCTTCCCGTCCCAACACTTTCGTTGCGGACTCCTACCACATCACCCTCTTTACAAAATTCCCATCAACTCTAACTACTCTCCCAATACAATACTTCAACTACAACATAATATCTCCACTTATTTATTACATCAATTGTCGTACATAACCTCCATAAGCTGGCATTAGTTACTTGTGAAGAAAACAGTTGGAAGTACACATCGGACACCGAAATATAGTACACGCGCGGCGCCGGAAGTTACATTTTGCCGCTGACTATTTCCCAAGACCCGACTATTCCCAAAGACCCTTGTCGGGGAAGAACCTTGACAATATTTGTCGCCCAACTTTGTGGAGCTTGAATGTAAATGAGCTCGGCAGAATGAAACGGGATAGACGATAAGCAATTAGAATAAGATATGTACTAAAATAAGTAAATGGAAAAAATTAAATGTTAACTCGCAGTAAAGTAAGGAAATTTAAATTGGTTAGTAGTACAAATAGTAGAATGGCTGACAGTAACGAAAATAATGGTGGGTCCGACATTGAATTTGATATTAACAATCAAATGGGAGAGAAAGGATGGGAAGAGGCCACGGAAAGTGAAAGCCCGGAGGTTTCGTCAGAGGCGAGGGGACGACAACAAAACGACGATATACGGTCCGAAACAGAACAGACACAATCACAGACTGAAACCCAACAAACAGCTACAAACATAGATATCAGTAGGCTACTACAGCAATTTACACAACAAATGACAGAAAATACTAAACGATTATTAATAGAAAATAATCAGCAAATGACTGAAAACATCAACAGAATAGAACAAAAACTGACAGAAAACACACGAAAATTAGAAAATAACATGATAGAAAAATTAAATGAAAATACTAAGAAAAATGAAGAGAATACAGAACAACTCAAACTAACTTTCACACGACAGTTAGCAGAAAATAACCAGCAAATAACAGAAAACATTACATGTATAGAAAAACGAATACATGACATGGAACGCAACATGGAACAAAGATATACACAACAACTACAGGAACACAAAACACAGATAGCACAACAAATACAAGAAATCCGAAACGAAAACCGAGAAACAGCAATACAATTACGTACAGAAGTCAAAGAAGTCGTGAGAGAAGAGGTGGAAATAGTACGATCAGAAGCGAAAGAACATTGGGGAGAAGTGTGAAGAGTCGCTTCAACAACACCAAGCTAGTGTCGCATACGACATTAGAGCCATAACTAATAAAATGATTACGCACAAGAAGAAAAATGAAGAACAGATAGAACAACTGAAAGAATGTTACGAAAATAGCTGTTTTACAATCGACGGGAAGATAAGTAAAATCAAAGAAGATGTACGCAATAAAATCGCCCAGATCGAACGCACACCTAGGCAGCAAGGAGTGATAATTGAACACACTAAAA
Source organism: Magicicada septendecula (assembly GCA_034769895.1). Taxonomy (NCBI): domain Eukaryota; kingdom Metazoa; phylum Arthropoda; class Insecta; order Hemiptera; family Cicadidae; genus Magicicada; species Magicicada septendecula. The sequence continues at coordinate 253,319,400 of CM068369.1, forward strand.
ATGTGAACTTCAATGGAGAAGGAGAGTATCCGATGGAGTTTGTGAAGGAGCTAGAAGAAATACACCGTGAATACTACCCAGGTGAAGAGGTGAGCTGGATAGGAAGACACTTAGACGGAGAAGCCGCCATATGGTGGAAGCTGATACGTAATGAGGTAAACACTTTTGAGCAATTTCAGACCGCATTCACAGCCAAATACTGGAATCAAATGATCCAGGAGTCCGTCCGTGATAAGTTAGAATTTGGGAAATATCGCCCGCAGAGCGGGTTAAGCATGACGCAATATATGGAAAGGCGTATCTTACAGAACCGGCAATTAATACCGCCGATGTCAGACTTACACCTACTGTAATTCGAAAACTAGCACACCACTACAGTCACGACATTGCTGTTGCCTGCATTACGAGGGGTGTGAATAACATTACGGACTTTCAAAACCTGTTAATGGAATTCGCAGCCTTGCGACAAAAGAAGAATGGAACGAACGGCGAGGGTAATATGCAGTTTCAGCCTAAGCAGGAAAGGAACGTAAATAATGCTAATCACTGGCCGGAAAATAGAACAGAGCGGAGTAACCCCCCCACGTCACAAGGCACCGTGGCGACAACGAGAGAAAACAGCTGAGGCAAACGAGAGAGAAAGAGCACCGCAGAAACGGGTATACGAACCCCAAATGAATACATTAGCGTCAACAAGCGGCACTCAAGGGACCTCGCAGGTAGCAAGTAGTTCAAACATACATACAAAGAATGTTGCCCAGTCAAAAAACTAGTTAAGAATTATTTTAGAGATAAGGTAGAATTAGGCGATAATTGTAAGGACAATCAGTACCACTTTTATTGATATTAGGGACACTCTGATGGAAGAGGAGTCGGAATATCAAGAAATCAATAAAACTAAATGTCCTGAATTGAAGATACAACTCAATGGTATACCAATAATATCACTACTTGATACGGGTAGCCAAATCAATGCGTTGTCTGCGGAGTGGTATCAGCAAAATAAAAAACGTATGGGCAATATACCTATATTAAAAATTACTAATTTAGTTATTAAAGGAGCAGTGGGGAAGAAATCGAATAAGATAACCCAACAGATCATGCTCGAAGTAAGAATCGGAGAGTATGTGACTGATGCTGTGTTTATAATTGTCCCTAATTTAATCAGGGAGTGTATTATTGGAATTAACTTATTGCAAGAAGGTAGATGTGTGATTAACCTTTCAGGTAATAAAATTACTTTCAAGAATAATCATAATAGCAGTGAAGAACCCGTAAGTGCGGTAATAATGGCATTAGAACTCGAGGAAGACGGAGAAAAGATTGCTAATACGATTCAAGAGAAACTGGAAGAAACAACCGGTATCGATTCTAAAACAAAGGAAGAATTGGAGAGAACATTTTATACTCTAACCAACAAGTGTTCCGTGAGCAACCAGGTAGAATCAACAAATATGTACACAGGTTAAAGGTAACTGACACAACCCCTTATTGCTTAAAAGGGTGGCCAGTTCCACTAAAATATAAAAATGCAGTGGAAGGAGAGATTAAAAAGATGGAAAGATGCGGTGTAGTAGAACGAGCAAACAGTCCATATATAAACCCAATGGTGACTGTAGTCAAGAAAGATCAGACTGTACGACTGTGTTTAGACGCAAGAAGAATCAATGTGGTCACTGTTCCGGATCATGAGGGAGCAATACCAATTGATCAAGTGTTGGCGAGCTGCGGAAAAGTGAAAGTCATGAGTAGTATTGATCTCACCAGCAGCTTCTGGCAGATTCCACTTGCTGAAGATTCCCGGGACTACACTGGCTATCTCTACAGAGGCAAATGCTACAGGTACACTGTAACACCATTCGGGCTAAAGACGAGTTTAGCAAGTCTGACCCGCGGATTGGGTAAAGTTTTGACAGAAGAAGTAAAAAGATTCACCATACTATATGTGGACGATTGTTTATGTGTATCAGAAAACATTGAAGAACACCTGGAACACTTACGCATGTTGTTGGACAACCTCAAAAGAGAGAACCTCACAGTGAACTTAAAGAAATCCAAATTCTTTCGAGACAGAATTAGTTACCTGGGATATGAGCTGTCTACAAAAGGTATCAGCGCTTCCACAGAAAAAATCGCCGCTATTATGGATTTTTCTAGACAAAAGAATCCAAAACAACTAAAGGGATTTCTTGGCCTAACTAATTTTTACAACAAATTCACAAGCCAATATGCAGAAAAAACAAGACCACTGCTACAGTTACTAAAAAAAGGCATAAAGTTTAAATGGACAGAAGAGTTAGAAAATAATTTTAAGGAGGTCAAGAGACTATTCGTGGACACAGTGATGCTACGACATCCTGACCCAAATAAAAGATTTTACCTGCAGACTGACGCGAGTAAATATGCGATTGGGGGTCAGTTTTATCAAATAGATGAAGACGAGCAAATAGGGGTCGTTGCATTCACCAGTCGTGTGCTTAGAGGTGCCGAATTAAATTATTTTACTACGGAAGTAGAACTGCTCAGCGTACTCCATTGCTTGAAAAAATTTAGAACTTACGTGTTAGGTCGACCATTGACCATTATCACGGATAACAAGGCACTAACATTTATTCAAAAATGTCAGTTAAACTGTTCCCGAATTACACGATGAATACTGGCTATCCAGGAGTATGATTTTGAGATAGTCCACTGCAAAGGTACTGACAATATCGTAGCGGATGTACTTAGTCGAAACCCTCAAGATGTACTAGAAAATATAATACCAGATGGAGACGAGGAGACTGAAATTTATGCAACTGACATCAAACTGGGTAAACCATTAAAAAATCAGTTGAAAAACATTACATTACACCAAATGAACAACATTAAACTAAATAATATCATCAACCAGTTACACAACAATAAAAATGACAAACTCAGTAAGATATACCAAGTATATAATAATAAATTATATCGTAAGGAGAACGGAAGGTGGAAATTGGTAGTAACACAAGAAATTGGACAAGCGTTATTAAAGGAGATTCACGTAATGTGTGGACACTGCGGTGTGAGGAGAAGCTATGGGATCTTTAAGGAACATTTTACAGGCGATCATCTCTACAAATACCTTAAGAGGTTAATTAAGACATGTGATACCTGTCAAAAATATAAAGACCATTTCAAGAAATGCATGGGACAGACCAAACCAGTTCTGCCAAAGGAGAGATGTGAACTCATTAGCATGGATTATTACGGTCCTTTGATATCGTCTACCAGTGGTGTGAGGTATATTCTGGTGATCGTCGATAATTTCACCAAGTTTGTGAAATTATACCCGATGAAAAGAGCAACTACAGCTGTTACACTTAATAAATTAAAAAATTACATCCAAGAAATTGGAAAACCGTAAGATATATTGACGGATAATGGCGCACAGTTTACAAGTAAAACTTGGGTGACGCAGTTAAATGCACTTGAAATCAAGCCCAAGTACACTGCCATCCGTAACCCGTGTACCAATCTTGCTGAAAGGGTTAACCGCCAATTAGGTAACATATTCAGAGTGATGGTTAACGGACACCAAACCAAATGGGCCAAATATATTAAATTAATTGAAAAGTGTGTCAATGAGACTCACCACGACACGATTGAAATGACACCATTTCAGGCACAATGGGGTCGAAGGCCAAGAAGAGCATGGGATGTGTATGTGGACCGAGATTAATGAAGGAAGACGCTAAGGATTGCCGAGAGGTAAGAGGTAATATTGACGATTAAAAAGAAAGGGTGAACTTCGAGCAAAGAAAAACAATGATGGCGTCGATAAGGTGAAATTCAAGGAAGGAGACTTAGTTTTAATAAAGACTCATCCAATTTCAGATGCTTTGAATAGAGTCACAGCGAAATTCTGTGAACTGTTTGAGGGACCGTACGTTGTAAAAGGAATAAAAGGACATGCAACTTACGAAATGGCGGAGGTGGATAAACCAGGATCGATTCGTGGAATTTTCAACGTGGACAGTTGAAGCCGTACCACCGCAAGTAACAGTAAAATTGTAAATAAGATCAGTCAGAAGGGAAAAGAAATTTCAAATTTTGATAAATTTAAATTTCCTTAACACTGATAACAAACATTGTAAATAAACTTAAACCAATGTGTAGTAAGTTACATAATAATAAGCCATGTGATGTACGTAAGGCCAGCAGTTGTAAACAACAAAATGAATTGTAAACAGCTGCAAACAAACTGGTTTGTGAGGGAGGGGCAAGCTCTCCCCAGACAAGAAGTGAAAGTGCACAAAAGCCGAGGGTTGCACACCATTATTGTACTGAAAAGGCAACAACCTCAGACGTAAACAAGCTTTGTCAATAATAAACTGAGCACTTTCAGAGGTGTACAAATTGATTTGCCATGAATTCGAATATCGATCATGATCAAATCAATTTGGGGGACTAAATATAACGTGAATGTAGATCACGTAAGCCTATATTATGTAATTAACGTAATTAATCATTTAATGTATGTTTTTAGTTATTATTAAGCAAATTAAATGTGTTGATAAAAAGATTGAGGCAAAATAACGTCTCACAGAAATATTGTAAGTTGGCGACAGTCTGGCGGCAACAGAATAAAAGCGCATTTTACAATAAACAGCTTTCTAAAGTCATAAAGAAGGAAATGCTTTGTTCGCGAAAAATCATAAAACTGTTGAGTCCCGTTAGATTTTGACGAACGACAACCTTGGGAAAAACAATGGATCAGGCGATAAAAGAAAAGAGAAACTTTGGTGAAAGTCGCGTCGCTTGGTGCAGCAGTCGGACACGTGGCGAAACTCCCGCGTTCCCCAGACTAAACACCAATGAGAAGAAGCGTGACTTTAGAGCGCGAGTTTTTTAAGGTTCCTGAATGGACGTATTTAAAGTTCCCGGCAAGGAAATCAGTCATGAGCCTATCGGAATTATTTGAGTAGAATGGGTGGGAAAAGAGAAATAGTGAGCCCTATAAATAATACCCCGTGTACAGCTAAGGAAGTTTTTTTTTTTTAGTCTTCTTTTTCTCTTAGTATGTGTTAAAGACGCTCTTAGTATATTTTAACTTCGTTTTTAATAAGTTTTTAAAGTGTTAAAGTATATTAGCTTGATTAACCAACATGTAAAGTAATATATCGGAGTGTACAGAAAACTATTCGTGTATTTTAGAATCTCGTTATGAATTAAACAAACTATCAAAATACTTTAATAAGTCTTGAAGTATTTGAGTGCGTGTTGGTCGAGGAACGCGACGGTCGTTGTTTGTACGGCAAAGACAAGCATGAGAGGAGTCTTCATCGCGAGTGAATCATTTAATTAGTGCGTACAGCAAGTAAGAAGCAGTTTTATTTAAATCAGTGAACTCGAAGTAATTACTAACACAGTATATTTTGTCTTGTGCGCGAAAGTCGAGTGGAGTATTTAATCAGAGTTCCGATGTGTATAAAGAATCGATGAAAGTAATTGTGAATGGAATTAAAGCAAATTATGGTGCGAAGTGAAATTGTGATATATGTTCACTCAAGGCATTGTCGGCAGATGGAATGGATAATCCTGAACACAAGTAACAGTTTCATTGTACTTATGTATTAACTAATATTCTATGTAGTCGTATCGTCTATATCCCTAAACATCCCGTTTCATTCTAAAAGAACCGACGAGCAGTTGGATGCTAGTAATATTATTCTACCCTTTACGACTTTAGAAACGCTCAATTTAATTAATGTAAATTAGGATTGACAAATTCAGAGTTGTATTAAATATATCTGATGCTTGTCAGAAGTCAATATCTTGTTAATATTAAGGCATATAATATACATATATTGTAACATGACAAAGTGTTACATAACCTGGACATGTGCCAAGGGAATCAATGGGTACACGGAAATAATATAAGTGAATGGTAATGATGAAGGTAGCAAAGAGGAGAGGGACCAACGAGGAAGAAAGAAGAAAAAGGACCACAAGAAGCAGTAAGGAATACACTGCATGACACTACAACAAATACTATGACTGACTCTAACTAATGGACAAGCCAAGTTCACTATAAGCTGTCAAACAAGCCAGTCAATGACATAAATGTAAAATCACATGTTTATAAAATTAATCAAAGAATGACAAGAATAATATAATATCACCAACAGTATTTGGCTGAAAAAAAATGAACCATGACCAGTAAATAACAATGCCTATGACTAAGACTAGCTAGGGCCACAATGTACAATTAAAGCTTACATTACAATCTCAAATGTAATATTAAGAAGTAAGGATACTTGTACGAGTAAACCTTATATGAATAAGTAACTTCCTCATTATACCAAATGTAACTAATAACCATTATTAAGGCATAAACCGATGTTAAAGGTATGCCTAGGCTAAGCCTAAACAAACGATTGTCAGTTAATTAATAAGTAGAAAGGACTTCCAGTGTATATAAAATCTACTAAACAATCATTATACCAAATGTAACAGTGAATCTCACCGCTCAATTATTAATGGGTAACATTAAGTTGAGTAGGATAAACAAAATGTAATTAGAAAGTAAGGATTATTCATAGTACTGTATCACCATAGTTAAGCTAAGAGTTAATAATTGTATTCAATGAATAGATATTAAGTATAACGACGAATGTGTTAGTGTTCCGACAAAGACGTTTAAAAGAAAACGCGACGTGAAACACAAAATATAAATAGATAGGGAAGAATCGTATTTGGCGTCACTAGCAGACGACAGTGCGAAACCATGTTTCTGAACATTATTTATTAGCAATGTCAGAGAAAGTGCGATTAAAACCAGTGTTAAGTCACATCAAATTAAAGCGCATAAACTATTCTTTAATTTGATAGTAATAAACTCGCGATCGCAACTGTAATAAGTGCGTAGCGTGTGTTAGCATCATTTGTAATTATAAAGTGAGAAATTAGTTAGTTAACACTAACAACAACGACAACTGTCAATCAAATTCGCCAAATGACGGTTAAAAAACAATGCGTCATTTTTGTAACGTCTGGTGGAGCCAATCAAAAAATAGCTTATTAAACGAATTCATCACCTAAGCCCCATGAAGCCAGGGGGTATAAATCCAAAACCAAGCGAAACCGTTACACTTTATTGTCACCATCGAGAGCGAGAGGTTGTCGCTCGTCACCACAAAATACGTTAATAACTTAGAGTATCATGTAAACAGTGAATCCATTTAACCATTTCATCAAGACAAGTAACTACACAACAGTTTATCAACAATAAGTGCATCGATGTGAAGTAATTATTTTATTTTGTGCGCGATATTTCGAACAAGAGAAAGATTATTAACCAGTAGTTGAATTAGTCCGAATTTTGTTAGAAGAGGACGATTATTCTCTGTTCTTAGTTCGTGTGCAGTGTAATGAACCAGGGTCACTATAATCCGACCGCTGGAGTGTTTAAAATAAATTTTAATCTATAAGATTAAAATAAAAAGGTAACATTGTGACAATTTATTCCATTAATCTGTGTGCACTTATATTTCTTCAACACAAAATTTGTACTGACGCAAAAACATCAAAACTTTCTATCTGTTACACGGTGATCAAATTTATTTAGCGGATTTGTTAATCCCACGTAAGATTTGAATTAGTCTTAAGTGGTAAAAAATATTTGTTAATAATTAAGTTAGCGTGACCAACGCATAACCTAGAAATAGGTACGAATTTTAAAAAAGAGGCCGAATTAGTAAATATTGTCTTCTGTTAAATAATTAACTTCTGTATAGGCATAAAGTAGTTCTTTCTTGTATTTAGAAGAATTTACGCCCGAGATATACAAAAATAATACTTAAATTAAAAGTTAATCTGGGAATAACCAGAAGAGTCGTTTGTGCTATCTGAGCTAGTTTGTAGGGTAAAGGAACGAAATAATTGCAATTGTATATTAATGTATCTATCATACTTGTGTTTGTTTGAATTTATTCTCAAGGGTAACAATAAAACCCGTTTATTTGCAGCATAAACTTTGACTCTATTTATTTCAAGGAGTGAATTAATAATTAATTTTGAATAACAAACGTAACTCTGATTAGAGGTTGTATGTTGTTAAATTTGAATTGCCGTAAGTGCAATAAGCATCAACACCAGTTTTTAAAGAAAATTAGCAAATATTTAATCTCATTAATTGGTTTTTTCACGGGATTTTCCTGAAATAAACCTGTGTGGCGCCCTTATTAAACAAGGAGTGATCTAACCTTGTCAGTAAAGCAAGCTGGTATTGAATCCATCTTGGCAGCTTATTAATTACTATAAGTGAACTTCAGAACTTCTAGAATCACGATCAGGTACGTGAAAGTATATTGTTATAAAGTTTTGTTGTCCAGACGAGACTTAACATTACGTACCTTGACGACAGTTAACCTAGAAGAGGAGTTTCGCTGCCAGATCGACGCTACGGCTACCTTCATCAGTCAACCAGCGATTAACGCTTTATTCACTAAATTGATCAACATTACTATTCAAACAGTATTACTGCAATTATTTTTTAAAAAGAGTTCTTTTAAAATAATTATAACTTTTATTCATTATAATCGACTTTAACTTGTGACTTAACTTTAATTTTCAATACTACATAAACATTTAAACTTTTTTAAACAGCCATAATCTCGCTTACTTACAAATTGGCGACCAGCAACGTGAGGCTGTAAAAATATTAAACAAAAGTATTTTTAATATTTATATTAAGCCCGGCAAGTACAAGAGAACAACCATGCCACATACACACAAACACGACACGAGATACAAGGCCAGCCGAGTAGAAGATATACAAACCGGTACAGAAATAAATATAGAAATACAAGAGACGCAACCAACGTCCGAAATGGAAGTCGCGAAAAATAATAACGTGGAAACTCGACCAGAAGGAACGCCTCCTGCAGAACCGGAAGTAGAAGTGAGGGTCGACAACCAACCCAGACAACCTGAGAGACCCGCACAGTCAGGGGACGTAAGTCTACAAGAAATAATGAGGGCGATCATGGAAAACAATAAAAAGACGGAATCGTTGAATAAAAATATGGAATCGATCCACCAGAAAATGGACGACAACCAGAAAAATAATGAGTCGTTAAATAAAAAATTAGACGATAATAATAAAAATATGGAATCGATCCACCAGAAAATGGACGACAACCAGAAAAATAACGAACTACTAAATAAAAATATAGAATCAATTAATAAAAATATGGAATCGTTAAAAGAAGATAATCTCCGAAATATGGAATCATTGAAGGAAGATTTGAATAAGAAGATAGACGATACCAATAAATCCATGAACACATTAAATAATAAAATAGACGACAACAACAGAGCGTTGAAAGAAGATTTGAATGCAAAATTAGATGATATCAGCAAGAAAATGGAGGAAAATAATGAGAAAATTAACACGAGAATAGACACGGAAATAACAGTCGTGAGAAGAGAAATTACGGAAGTGCACGAAAGGTGTGAACAGCACGGTCAAGATTTAAAACGGACTAGAGAAGAGGTCGACGGGAGGATTGACAACATCGAGGAAATAACTGAAGCCCGGATTGAGTCGCTGAAGAAGATGAGCCAGGACGAGAACAGACGTGGGTGAACGGTGCGAAGAAATAAGTGCATCAGTGGACACCGTAAGAACCTTGACAGTTGCAAACCGAGAAAAAATAGAAGAACTACGACAACGGGAGATCGTGCAGATGAGGGAAGAGATAGAAATCACGACCGCAGACAAGCATCATGAACAATGATGACGAGGAGGATTGGGTGCCAGTCTGTGAGAGGCCTGGCTTTACAATACTGCACAACCGAGCAGGCAGCTCTAGAGAGTCCAGATCCGGAGGTGGAAACCAGGATGAGAACGATCCATCTGTGAGTGTCCGAAGGGAATATAACCAACAGAACCCACCAGAACACTGGATTCCCCTAAGAGGAGATGGCAGCCGACCCAGCACATCCCAAGACACAAGACTACAGTACCCATAATGAGCCCAATAGAATGGTGAAGCCCAAGAGAACCCCAACATACAGACTATTAATGGACCTATTATTATAGAAGAATGAATTATGTTATCATACAGTGATTCTAATAAGAGTGTTTAGAGCATAAAAAAGCATAAAAGTGTCTACCATGAAAAGGTTAAATTAATGATCAAGAAGATCATTTATTATATTCAATGTATTGAAAATATCTAATTGCCTATAACCAGCCTATTTACCATGTTGTATCATAAAGAAGAATGTGTATTATAGGTATATGTACCAAAAATATCTATTATGTATTAAATAAGCACCATGTTTGTCATATTAAATGATAGAGAAAAAATGTTTATTATAAACCAAATGATTTTATGATAAGAAAAATGTTTATCATATCAAATGATAAAGAAAAAAAGTCTATTGTATTGTATAAAACAAAATATATTGTATAACGAAAATGTATGTAAAATATTGATATGATGTTACTCTAATACTCCTATAGTAATTTCAACAAAAGAAATTATATATCATCCAGAATAAATGATTTAAACAACTATCATTTGAAGGAGTAGAGGAGAAGAACACCACAGTGAGTATAAAGAAGATGGCTATTATTATTATGGAAAGAAGAAAGAGAAAACCAAATATTATCTATTAGTATGTTAGTATTATATTATTATATTGTATTATAGTTCACAAAACCAAGGAATATATTAAACTCATCCAGAATAAATGATTTAAACAACTATCATTTGAAGGAGTAGAGGAGAAGAACACCACAGTGAGTAATTAGAGACATGGCTATTATTATTATGGAAAGAAGAAAGAGAAAACCAAATATTGTCTATTAATATGTTATTATTATATTGTTATATTGTATCTTAATTATCAAATATTGTCTACTCCAAGAAATATATTAAAATCATCCAGAATAAGTGTTAAAGATTCCAACACTTGAAGGAGTAGAGAAGAAGAACATCAAAGTGGAGAATAATAAAGGAGAAGGTTTCAATAAGGAATGGAATTAATTAATTAAGTGATAAATAAACATATTTATCATATGATAAGAAAGAAAAATGTGTATTGTATCGAATATACCAAGACTATTTAGCATATTAAATAAACTATTAACGAGAATGATTATTATATGATATAAAAAAGAAAAAATGTCTATGTATAAATAACAAAAATGATTATCAAAATACTACTGTTAATTAAACGATGAAGAAAATATCTAATTGTATATACCAACAATATATGTCAAATGATATCTAACAAAAATATTTATTATATGAATATTGTAAACCCTGATAATCCAGGATAATGATGAAACAAATGGTAAAAAACCTATATACGAACTATTGTTGAGAGTAAAGCTTGTGAACTATTAATAAGAGTGAAGTATTGTAAACTCAATGTTTAAAGAACAACTGCATAATTGTAAAATGATAAATCTAATTATGTAAATTAAGAATGTTAAGATAAACAAAACTACTTACCAACTAGTATAGAAAAGTAACAACAAGGCTAATAAATAACATAGCCAATATGTCAAGTTAGAAAGAAATAATGACCTGTGAGGAGAAGTATGTTAGCTAAAGTATAAAAGCATGAATAGTGATACCAATGAAACCTCTAATACCTTGAATGTTATATTGAATATGTTATATTATTGAAAAATGAATGATATGTTATATTTTATGTGTTGTGATAGTGCAACTGTTGCTACGTGCAATTTTTATTTTGTCCCAGACAGAGATGAGGATTCCTCTGACTCTGAGGATGTGTAGTTAAGGAACGGCGGAGAATGTATGCCACAGTGAGCCACTCTGATTCCGAACCCACTACAAATGTTAGGGAATTAAATGGTAATATATCAAGGATTATTAATAAAAAACTGTGAGGTAAAAAATGAAAGAACCATAGAGTTTATCACGAGAATAAAGATATGTTTAATGATAAAGAAAAGTATATTATTGTAAGACAGGAAATTGTTAGTTTAAGAAATAAAACATATTGTAACTAAATGACTTAGAATATAAGAAACTTGAAAGATACTAATAAGCTAAAAATATATCACTAGCCAAGAACTCAATCTAGTGCAACACACTAACAGAATATTAAATTCAATGCAGAAAGAAAAAAGCAGTAATAGTATATTAAAACCAAACTAAAATGATAATTTCTTCAAATGTAAAATTTCTCTCAAATTATCAATTTTGAGAGGGGAGTATATGTAACATGACAAAGTGTTACATAACCTGGACATGTGCCAAGGGAATCAATGGGTACACGGAAATAAGATAAGTGAATGGTAATGATGAAGGTAGCAAAGAGGAGAGGGACCAACGAGGAAGAAAGAAGAAAAAGGACCACAAGAAGCAGTAAGGAATACACTGCATGACACTACAACAAATACTATGACTGACTCTAACTAATGGACAAGCCAAGTTCACTATAAGCTGTCAAACAAGCCAGTCAATGACATAAATGTAAAATCACATGTTTATAAAATTAATCAAAGAATGACAAGAATAATATAATATCACCAACAGTATTTGGCTTAAAATAAATGAACCATGACCAGTAAATAACAATGCCTATGACTAAAACTAGCTAGGGCCACAATGTACAATTAAAACTTACATTACAATCCCAAATGTAATATTAAGAAGTAAGGATACTTGTAAGAGGAAACCTTATATGAATAAGTAACTTCCTCATTATACCAAATGTAACTAATAACCATTATTAAGGCATAAACCGATGTTAAAGGTATGCCTAGGCTAAGCCTAAACAAACGATTGTCAGTGAATTAATAAGCAGAAAGGACTACTAGTGTATATAAAATCTACTGAACAATCATTATACCAAATGTAACAGTGAATCTCACCGCTCAATTATTAATGGGTAACATTAAGTTGAGTAGGATAAACAAAATGTAATTAGAAAGTAAGGATTATTCATAGTACTGTATCACCATAGTTAAGCTAAGAGTTAATAATTGTATTCAATAAATAGATATTAAGTATAACGACGAATGTGTTAGTGTTCCGACAAAGACGTTTAAAAGAAAACGCGACGTGAAACACAAAATATAAATAGATAGGGAAGAATCGTATTTGGCGTCACTAGCAGACGACAGTGCGAAACCATGTTTCTGAACATTATTTATTAGCAATGTCAGAGAAAGTGCGATTAAAACCAGTGTTAAGTCACATCAAATTAAAGCGCATAAACTATTCTTTAATTTGATAGTAATAAACTCGCGATCGCAACTGTAATAAGTGCGTAGCGTGTGTTAGCATCATTTGTAATTATAAAGTGAGAAATTAGTTAGTTAACACTAACAACAACGACAACTGTCAATCAAATTCGCCAAATGACGGTTAGAAAACAATGCGTCATTTTTGTAACGTCTGGTGGAGCCAATCAAAAAATAGCTTATTAAACGAATTCATCACCTAAGCCCCATGAAGCCAGGGGGTATATAATCCAAAACCAAGCGAAACCGTTACACTTTATTGTCATCATCGAGAGCGAGAGGTTGTCGCTCGTCACCACAAAATTCGTTAATAACTTAGAGTATCATGCAGACAGTGAATCCATTTAACCATTTCATCAAGACAAGTAACTACACAACAGTTTATCAACAATAAGTGCATCGATGTGAAGTAATTATTTTATTTTGTGCGCGATATTTCGAACAAGAGAAAGATTATTAACCAGTAGTTGAATTAGTCCGAATTTTGTTAGAAGAGGACGATTATTCTCTGTTCTTAGTTCGTGTGCAGTGTAATGAACCAGGGTCACTATAATCCGACCGTTGGAGTGTTTAAAATAAATTTTAATCTATAAGATTAAAATAAAAAGGTAACATTGTGACAATTTATTCCATTAATCTGTGTGCACTTATATTTCTTCAACACAAAATTTGTACTGACGCAAAAACATCAAAACTTTCTATCTGTTACACGGTGATCAAATTTATTTAGCGGATTTGTTAATCCCACGTAAGATTTGAATTAGTCTTAAGTGGTAAAAAATATTTGTTAATAATTAAGTTAGCGTGACCAACGCATAACCTAGAAATAGGTACGAATTTTAAAAAAAAGGCCGAATTAGTAAATATTGTCTTCTGTTAAATAATTAACTTCTGTATAGGCATAAAGTAGTTCTTTCTTGTATTTAGAAGAATTTACGCCCGAGATATACAAAAATAATACTTAAATTAAAAGTTAATCTGGGAATAACCAGAAGAGTCGTTTGTGCTATCTGAGCTAGTTTGTAGGGTAAAGGAACGAAATAATTGCAATTGTATATTAATGTATCTATCATACTTGTGTTTGTTTGAATTTATTCTCAAGGGTAACAATAAAACCCGTTTATTTGCAGCATAAACTTTGACTCTATTTATTTCAAGGAGTGAATTAATAATTAATTTTGAATAACAAACGTAACTCTGATTAGAGGTTGTATGTTGTTAAATTTGAATTGCCGTAAGTGCAATAAGCATCAACACCAGTTTTTAAAGAAAATTAGCAAATATTTAATCTCATTAATTGGTTTTTTCACGGGATTTTCCTGAAATAAACCTGTGTGGCGCCCTTATTAAACAAGGAGTGATCTAACCTTGTCAGTAAAGCAAGCTGGTATTGAATCCATCTTGGCAGCTTATTAATTACTATAAGTGAACTTCAGAACTTCTAGAATCACGATCAGGTACGTGAAAGTATATTGTTATAAAGTTTTGTTGTCCAGACGAGACTTAACATTACGTACCTTGACGACAGTTAACCTAGAAGAGGAGTTTCGCTGCCAGATCGACGCTACGGCTACCTTCATCAGTCAACCAGCGATTAACGCTTTATTCACTAAATTGATCAACATTACTATTCAAACAGTATTACTGCAATTATTTTTTAAAAAGAGTTCTTTTAAAATAATTATAACTTTTATTCATTATAATCGACTTTAACTTGTGACTTAACTTTAATTTTCAATACTACATAAACATTTAAACTTTTTTAAACAGCCATAATCTCGCTTACTTACAAATTGGCGACCAGCAATGTGAGGCTGTAAAAATATTAAACAAAAGTATTTTTAATATTTATATTAAGCCCGGCAAGTACAAGAGAACAACCATGCCACATACACACAAACACGACACGAGATACAAGGCCAGCCGAGTAGAAGATATACAAACCGGTACAGAAATAAATATAGAAATACAAGAGACGCAACCAACGTCCGAAATGGAAGTCGCGAAAAATAATAACGTGGAAACTCGACCAGAAGGAACGCCTCCTGCAGAACCGGAAGTAGAAGTGAGGGTCGACAACCAACCCAGACAACCTGAGAGACCCGCACAGTCAGGGGACGTAAGTCTACAAGAAATAATGAGGGCGATCATGGAAAACAATAAAAAGACGGAATCGTTGAATAAAAATATGGAATCGATCCACCAGAAAATGGACGACAACCAGAAAAATAATGAGTCGTTAAATAAAAAATTAGACGATAATAATAAAAATATGGAATCGATCCACCAGAAAATGGACGACAACCAGAAAAATAACGAACTACTAAATAAAAATATAGAATCAATTAATAAAAATATGGAATCGTTAAAAGAAGATAATCTCCGAAATATGGAATCATTGAAGGAAGATTTGAATAAGAAGATAGACGATACCAATAAATCCATGAACACATTAAATAATAAAATAGACGACAACAACAGAGCGTTGAAAGAAGATTTGAATGCAAAATTAGATGATATCAGCAAGAAAATGGAGGAAAATAATGAGAAAATTAACACGAGAATAGACACGGAAATAACAGTCGTGAGAAGAGAAATTACGGAAGTGCACGAAAGGTGTGAACAGCACGGTCAAGATTTAAAACGGACTAGAGAAGAGGTCGACGGGAGGATTGACAACATCGAGGAAATAACTGAAGCCCGGATTGAGTCGCTGAAGAAGATGAGCCAGGACGAGAACAGACGTGGGTGAACGGTGCGAAGAAATAAGTGCATCAGTGGACACCGTAAGAACCTTGACAGTTGCAAACCGAGAAAAAATAGAAGAACTACGACAACGGGAGATCGTGCAGATGAGGGAAGAGATAGAAATCACGACCGCAGACAAGCATCATGAACAATGATGACGAGGAGGATTGGGTGCCAGTCTGTGAGAGGCCTGGCTTTACAATACTGCACAACCGAGCAGGCAGCTCTAGAGAGTCCAGATCCGGAGGTGAAAACCAGGATGAGAACGATCCATCTGTGAGTGTCCGAAGGGAATATAACCAACAGAACCCACCAGAACGCTGGATTCCCCTAAGAGGAGATGGCAGCCGACCCAGCACATCCCAAGACACAAGACTACAGTACCCATAATGAGCCCAATAGAATGGTGAAGCCCAAGAGAACCCCAACATACAGACTATTAATGGACCTATTATTATAGAAGAATGAATTATGTTATCATACAGTGATTCTAATAAGAGTGTTTAGAGCATAAAAAAGCATAAAAGTGTCTACCATGAAAAGGTTAAATTAATGATCAAGAAGATCATTTATTATATTCAATGTATTGAAAATATCTAATTGCCTATAACCAGCCTATTTACCATGTTGTATCATAAAGAAGAATGTGTATTATAGGTATATGTACCAAAAATATCTATTATGTATTAAATAAGCACCATGTTTGTCATATTAAATGATAGAGAAAAAATGTTTATTATAAACCAAATGATTTTATGATAAGAAAAATGTTTATCATATCAAATGATAAAGAAAAAAAGTCTATTGTATTGTATAAAACAAAATATATTGTATAACGAAAATGTATGTAAAATATTGATATGATGTTACTCTAATACTCCTATAGTAATTTCAACAAAAGAAATTATATATCATCCAGAATAAATGATTTAAACAACTATCATTTGAAGGAGTAGAGGAGAAGAACACCACAGTGAGTATAAAGAAGATGGCTATTATTATTATGGAAAGAAGAAAGAGAAAACCAAATATTATCTATTAGTATGTTAGTATTATATTATTATATTGTATTATAGTTCACAAAACCAAGGAATATATTAAACTCATCCAGAATAAATGATTTAAACAACTATCATTTGAAGGAGTAGAGGAGAAGAACACCACAGTGAGTAATTAGAGACATGGCTATTATTATTATGGAAAGAAGAAAGAGAAAACCAAATATTGTCTATTAATATGTTATTATTATATTGTTATATTGTATCTTAATTATCAAATATTGTCTACTCCAAGAAATATATTAAAATCATCCAGAATAAGTGTTAAAGATTCCAACACTTGAAGGAGTAGAGAAGAAGAACATCAAAGTGGAGAATAATAAAGGAGAAGGTTTCAATAAGGAATGGAATTAATTAATTAAGTGATAAATAAACATATTTATCATATGATAAGAAAGAAAAATGTGTATTGTATCGAATATACCAAGACTATTTAGCATATTAAATAAACTATTAACGAGAATGATTATTATATGATATAAAAAAGAAAAAATGTCTATGTATAAATAACAAAAATGATTATCAAAATACTACTGTTAATTAAACGATGAAGAAAATATCTAATTGTATATACCAACAATATATGTCAAATGATATCTAACAAAAATATTTATTATATGAATATTGTAAACCCTGATAATCCAGGATAATGATGAAACAAATGGTAAAAAACCTATATACGAACTATTGTTGAGAGTAAAGCTTGTGAACTATTAATAAGAGTGAAGTATTGTAAACTCAATGTTTAAAGAACAACTGCATAATTGTAAAATGATAAATCTAATTATGTAAATTAAGAATGTTAAGATAAACAAAACTACTTACCAACTAGTATAGAAAAGTAACAACAAGGCTAATAAATAACATAGCCAATATGTCAAGTTAGAAAGAAATAATGACCTGTGAGGAGAAGTATGTTAGCTAAAGTATAAAAGCATGAATAGTGATACCAATGAAACCTCTAATACCTTGAATGTTATATTGAATATGTTATATTATTGAAAAATGAATGATATGTTATATTTTATGTGTTGTGATAGTGCAACTGTTGCTACGTGCAATTTTTATTTTGTCCCAGACAGAGATGAGGATTCCTCTGACTCTGAGGATGTGTAGTTAAGGAACGGCGGAGAATGTA
The DNA here is from genome assembly GCA_034769895.1 of Magicicada septendecula. Taxonomy (NCBI): domain Eukaryota; kingdom Metazoa; phylum Arthropoda; class Insecta; order Hemiptera; family Cicadidae; genus Magicicada; species Magicicada septendecula. Next base: position 253,337,605 of record CM068369.1, read on the forward strand.
TGCCACAGTGAGCCACTCTGATTCCGAACCCACTACAAATGTTAGGGAATTAAATGGTAATATATCAAGGATTATTAATAAAAAACTGTGAGGTAAAAAATGAAAGAACCATAGAGTTTATCACGAGAATAAAGATATGTTTAATGATAAAGAAAAGTATATTATTGTAAGACAGGAAATTGTTAGTTTAAGAAATAAAACATATTGTAACTAAATGACTTAGAATATAAGAAACTTGAAAGATACTAATAAGCTAAAAATATATCACTAGCCAAGAACTCAATCTAGTGCAACACACTAACAGAATATTAAATTCAATGCAGAAAGAAAAAAGCAGTAATAGTATATTAAAACCAAACTAAAATGATAATTTCTTCAAATGTAAAATTTCTCTCAAATTATCAATTTTGAGAGGGGAGTATATGTAACATGACAAAGTGTTACATAACCTGGACATGTGCCAAGGGAATCAATGGGTACACGGAAATAAGATAAGTGAATGGTAATGATGAAGGTAGCAAAGAGGAGAGGGACCAACGAGGAAGAAAGAAGAAGAAGGACCACAAGAAGCAGTAAGGAATACACTGCATGACACTACAACAAATACTATGACTGACTCTAACTAATGGACAAGCCAAGTTCACTATAAGCTGTCAAACAAGCCAGTCAATGACATAAATGTAAAATCACATGTTTATAAAATTAATCAAAGAATGACAAGAATAATATAATATCACCAACAGTATTTGGCTGAAAAAAAATGAACCATGACCAGTAAATAACAATGCCTATGACTAAGACTAGCTAGGGCCACAATGTACAATTAAAGCTTACATTACAATCTCAAATGTAATATTAAGAAGTAAGGATACTTGTACGAGTAAACCTTATATGAATAAGTAACTTCCTCATTATACCAAATGTAACTAATAACCATTATTAAGGCATAAACCGATGTTAAAGGTATGCCTAGGCTAAGCCTAAACAAACGATTGTCAGTTAATTAATAAGTAGAAAGGACTTCCAGTGTATATAAAATCTACTAAACAATCATTATACCAAATGTAACAGTGAATCTCACCGCTCAATTATTAATGGGTAACATTAAGTTGAGTAGGATAAACAAAATGTAATTAGAAAGTAAGGATTATTCATAGTACTGTATCACCATAGTTAAGTTAAGAGTTAATAATTGTATTCAATGAATAGATATTAAGTATAACGACGAATGTGTTAGTGTTCCGACAAAGACGTTTAAAAGAAAACGCGACGTGAAACACAAAATATAAATAGATAGGGAAGAATCGTATTTGGCGTCACTAGCAGACGACAGTGCGAAACCATGTTTCTGAACATTATTTATTAGCAATGTCAGAGAAAGTGCGATTAAAACCAGTGTTAAGTCACATCAAATTAAAGCGCATAAACTATTCTTTAATTTGATAGTAATAAACTCGCGATCGCAACTGTAATAAGTGCGTAGCGTGTGTTAGCATCATTTGTAATTATAAAGTGAGAAATTAGTTAGTTAACACTAACAACAACGACAACTGTCAATCAAATTCGCCAAATGACGGTTAAAAAACAATGCGTCATTTTTGTAACGTCTGGTGGAGCCAATCAAAAAATAGCTTATTAAACGAATTCATCACCTAAGCCCCATGAAGCCAGGGGGTATAAATCCAAAACCAAGCGAAACCGTTACACTTTATTGTCACCATCGAGAGCGAGAGGTCGCTCGTCACCACAAAATACGTTAATAACTTAGAGTATCATGTAAACAGTGAATCCATTTAACCATTTCATCAAGACAAGTAACTACACAACAGTTTATCAACAATAAGTGCATCGATGTGAAGTAATTATTTTATTTTGTGCGCGATATTTCGAACAAGAGAAAGATTATTAACCAGTAGTTGAATTAGTCCGAATTTTGTTAGAAGAGGACGATTATTCTCTGTTCTTAGTTCGTGTGCAGTGTAATGAACCAGGGTCACTATAATCCGACCGCTGGAGTGTTTAAAATAAATTTTAATCTATAAGATTAAAATAAAAAGGTAACATTGTGACAATTTATTCCATTAATCTGTGTGCACTTATATTTCTTCAACACAAAATTTGTACTGACACAAAAACATCAAAACTTTCTATCTGTTACACGGTGATCAAATTTATTTAGCGGATTTGTTAATCCCACGTAAGATTTGAATTAGTCTTAAGTGGTAAAAAATATTTGTTAATAATTAAGTTAGCGTGACCAACGCATAACCTAGAAATAGGTACGAATTTTAAAAAAGAGGCCGAATTAGTAAATATTGTCTTCTGTTAAATAATTAACTTCTGTATAGGCATAAAGTAGTTCTTTCTTGTATTTAGAAGAATTTACGCCCGAGATATACAAAAATAATACTTAAATTAAAAGTTAATCTGGGAATAACCAGAAGAGTAGTTTGTGCTATCTGAGCTAGTTTGTAGGGTAAAGGAACGAAATAATTGCAATTGTATATTAATGTATCTATCATACTTGTGTTTGTTTGAATTTATTCTCAAGGGTAACAATAAAACCCGTTTATTTGCAGCATAAACTTTGACTCTATTTATTTCAAGGAGTGAATTAATAATTAATTTTGAATAACAAACGTAACTCTGATTAGAGGTTGTATGTTGTTAAATTTGAATTGCCGTAAGTGCAATAAGCATCAACACCAGTTTTTAAAGAAAATTAGCAAATATTTAATCTCATTAATTGGTTTTTTCACGGGATTTTCCTGAAATAAACCTGTGTGGCGCCCTTATTAAACAAGGAGTGATCTAACCTTGTCAGTAAAGCAAGCTGGTATTGAATCCATCTTGGCAGCTTATTAATTACTATAAGTGAACTTCAGAACTTCTAGAATCACGATCAGGTACGTGAAAGTATATTGTTATAAAGTTTTGTTGTCCAGACGAGACTTAACATTACGTACCTTGACGACAGTTAACCTAGAAGAGGAGTTTCGCTGCCAGATCGACGCTACGGCTACCTTCATCAGTCAACCAGCGATTAACGCTTTATTCACTAAATTGATCAACATTACTATTCAAACAGTATTACTGCAATTATTTTTTAAAAAGAGTTCTTTTAAAATAATTATAACTTTTATTCATTATAATCGACTTTAACTTGTGACTTAACTTTAATTTTCAATACTACATAAACATTTAAACTTTTTTAAACAGCCATAATCTCGCTTACTTACAAATTGGCGACCAGCAACGTGAGGCTGTAAAAATATTAAACAAAAGTATTTTTAATATTTATATTAAGCCCTGCAAGTACAAGAGAACAACCATGCCACATACACACAAACACGACACGAGATACAAGGCCAGCCGAGTAGAAGATATACAAACCGGTACAGAAATAAATATAGAAATACAAGAGACGCAACCAACGTCCGAAATGGAAGTCGCGAAAAATAATAACGTGGAAACTCGACCAGAAGGAACGCCTCCTGCAGAACCGGAAGTAGAAGTGAGGGTCGACAACCAACCCAGACAACCTGAGAGACCCGCACAGTCAGGGGACGTAAGTCTACAAGAAATAATGAGGGCGATCATGGAAAACAATAAAAAGACGGAATCGTTGAATAAAAATATGGAATCGATCCACCAGAAAATGGACGACAACCAGAAAAATAATGAGTCGTTAAATAAAAAATTAGACGATAATAATAAAAATATGGAATCGATCCACCAGAAAATGGACGACAACCAGAAAAATAACGAACTACTAAATAAAAATATAGAATCAATTAATAAAAATATGGAATCGTTAAAAGAAGATAATCTCCGAAATATGGAATCATTGAAGGAAGATTTGAATAAGAAGATAGACGATACCAATAAATCCATGAACACATTAAATAATAAAATAGACGACAACAACAGAGCGTTGAAAGAAGATTTGAATGCAAAATTAGATGATATCAGCAAGAAAATGGAGGAAAATAATGAGAAAATTAACACGAGAATAGACACGGAAATAACAGTCGTGAGAAGAGAAATTACGGAAGTGCACGAAAGGTGTGAACAGCACGGTCAAGATTTAAAACGGACTAGAGAAGAGGTCGACGGGAGGATTGACAACATCGAGGAAATAACTGAAGCCCGGATTGAGTCGCTGAAGAAGATGAGCCAGGACGAGAACAGACGTGGGTGAACGGTGCGAAGAAATAAGTGCATCAGTGGACACCGTAAGAACCTTGACAGTTGCAAACCGAGAAAAAATAGAAGAACTACGACAACGGGAGATCGTGCAGATGAGGGAAGAGATAGAAATCACGACCGCAGACAAGCATCATGAACAATGATGACGAGGAGGATTGGGTGCCAGTCTGTGAGAGGCCTGGCTTTACAATACTGCACAACCGAGCAGGCAGCTCTAGAGAGTCCAGATCCGGAGGTGGAAACCAGGATGAGAACGATCCATCTGTGAGTGTCCGAAGGGAATATAACCAACAGAACCCACCAGAACACTGGATTCCCCTAAGAGGAGATGGCAGCCGACCCAGCACATCCCAAGACACAAGACTACAGTACCCATAATGAGCCCAATAGAATGGTGAAGCCCAAGAGAACCCCAACATACAGACTATTAATGGACCTATTATTATAGAAGAATGAATTATGTTATCATACAGTGATTCTAATAAGAGTGTTTAGAGCATAAAAAAGCATAAAAGTGTCTACCATGAAAAGGTTAAATTAATGATCAAGAAGATCATTTATTATATTCAATGTATTGAAAATATCTAATTGCCTATAACCAGCCTATTTACCATGTTGTATCATAAAGAAGAATGTGTATTATAGGTATATGTACCAAAAATATCTATTATGTATTAAATAAGCACCATGTTTGTCATATTAAATGATAGAGAAAAAATGTTTATTATAAACCAAATGATTTTATGATAAGAAAAATGTTTATCATATCAAATGATAAAGAAAAAAAGTCTATTGTATTGTATAAAACAAAATATATTGTATAACGAAAATGTATGTAAAATATTGATATGATGTTACTCTAATACTCCTATAGTAATTTCAACAAAAGAAATTATATATCATCCAGAATAAATGATTTAAACAACTATCATTTGAAGGAGTAGAGGAGAAGAACACCACAGTGAGTATAAAGAAGATGGCTATTATTATTATGGAAAGAAGAAAGAGAAAACCAAATATTATCTATTAGTATGTTAGTATTATATTATTATATTGTATTATAGTTCACAAAACCAAGGAATATATTAAACTCATCCAGAATAAATGATTTAAACAACTATCATTTGAAGGAGTAGAGGAGAAGAACACCACAGTGAGTAATTAGAGACATGGCTATTATTATTATGGAAAGAAGAAAGAGAAAACCAAATATTGTCTATTAATATGTTATTATTATATTGTTATATTGTATCTTAATTATCAAATATTGTCTACTCCAAGAAATATATTAAAATCATCCAGAATAAGTGTTAAAGATTCCAACACTTGAAGGAGTAGAGAAGAAGAACATCAAAGTGGAGAATAATAAAGGAGAAGGTTTCAATAAGGAATGGAATTAATTAATTAAGTGATAAATAAACATATTTATCATATGATAAGAAAGAAAAATGTGTATTGTATCGAATATACCAAGACTATTTAGCATATTAAATAAACTATTAACGAGAATGATTATTATATGATATAAAAAAGAAAAAATGTCTATGTATAAATAACAAAAATGATTATCAAAATACTACTGTTAATTAAACGATGAAGAAAATATCTAATTGTATATACCAACAATATATGTCAAATGATATCTAACAAAAATATTTATTATATGAATATTGTAAACCCTGATAATCCAGGATAATGATGAAACAAATGGTAAAAAACCTATATACGAACTATTGTTGAGAGTAAAGCTTGTGAACTATTAATAAGAGTGAAGTATTGTAAACTCAATGTTTAAAGAACAACTGCATAATTGTAAAATGATAAATCTAATTATGTAAATTAAGAATGTTAAGATAAACAAAACTACTTACCAACTAGTATAGAAAAGTAACAACAAGGCTAATAAATAACATAGCCAATATGTCAAGTTAGAAAGAAATAATGACCTGTGAGGAGAAGTATGTTAGCTAAAGTATAAAAGCATGAATAGTGATACCAATGAAACCTCTAATACCTTGAATGTTATATTGAATATGTTATATTATTGAAAAATGAATGATATGTTATATTTTATGTGTTGTGATAGTGCAACTGTTGCTACGTGCAATTTTTATTTTGTCCCAGACAGAGATGAGGATTCCTCTGACTCTGAGGATGTGTAGTTAAGGAACGGCGGAGAATGTATGCCACAGTGAGCCACTCTGATTCCGAACCCACTACAAATGTTAGGGAATTAAATGGTAATATATCAAGGATTATTAATAAAAAACTGTGAGGTAAAAAATGAAAGAACCATAGAGTTTATCACGAGAATAAAGATATGTTTAATGATAAAGAAAAGTATATTATTGTAAGACAGGAAATTGTTAGTTTAAGAAATAAAACATATTGTAACTAAATGACTTAGAATATAAGAAACTTGAAAGATACTAATAAGCTAAAAATATATCACTAGCCAAGAACTCAATCTAGTGCAACACACTAACAGAATATTAAATTCAATGCAGAAAGAAAAAAGCAGTAATAGTATATTAAAACCAAACTAAAATGATAATTTCTTCAAATGTAAAATTTCTCTCAAATTATCAATTTTGAGAGGGGAGTATATGTAACATGACAAAGTGTTACATAACCTGGACATGTGCCAAGGGAATCAATGGGTACACGGAAATAAGATAAGTGAATGGTAATGATGAAGGTAGCAAAGAGGAGAGGGACCAACGAGGAAGAAAGAAGAAAAAGGACCACAAGAAGCAGTAAGGAATACACTGCATGACACTACAACAAATACTATGACTGACTCTAACTAATGGACAAGCCAAGTTCACTATAAGCTGTCAAACAAGCCAGTCAATGACATAAATGTAAAATCACATGTTTATAAAATTAATCAAAGATTGACAAGAATAATATAATATCACCAACAGTATTTGGCTTAAAATAAATGAACCATGACCAGTAAATAACAATGCCTATGACTAAAACTAGCTAGGGCCACAATGTACAATTAAAACTTACATTACAATCCCAAATGTAATATTAAGAAGTAAGGATACTTGTAAGAGGAAACCTTATATGAATAAGTAACTTCCTCATTATACCAAATGTAACTAATAACCATTATTAAGGCATAAACCGATGTTAAAGGTATGCCTAGGCTAAGCCTAAACAAACGATTGTCAGTGAATTAATAAGCAGAAAGGACTACTAGTGTATATAAAATCTACTGAACAATCATTATACCAAATGTAACAGTGAATCTCACCGCTCAATTATTAATGGGTAACATTAAGTTGAGTAGGATAAACAAAATGTAATTAGAAAGTAAGGATTATTCATAGTACTGTATCACCATAGTTAAGCTAAGAGTTAATAATTGTATTCAATAAATAGATATTAAGTATAACGACGAATGTGTTAGTGTTCCGACAAAGACGTTTAAAAGAAAACGCGACGTGAAACACAAAATATAAATAGATAGGGAAGAATCGTATTTGGCGTCACTAGCAGACGACAGTGCGAAACCATGTTTCTGAACATTATTTATTAGCAATGTCAGAGAAAGTGCGATTAAAACCAGTGTTAAGTCACATCAAATTAAAGCGCATAAACTATTCTTTAATTTGATAGTAATAAACTCGCGATCGCAACTGTAATAAGTGCGTAGCGTGTGTTAGCATCATTTGTAATTATAAAGTGAGAAATTAGTTAGTTAACACTAACAACAACGACAACTGTCAATCAAATTCGCCAAATGACGGTTAGAAAACAATGCGTCATTTTTGTAACGTCTGGTGGAGCCAATCAAAAAATAGCTTATTAAACGAATTCATCACCTAAGCCCCATGAAGCCAGGGGGTATATAATCCAAAACCAAGCGAAACCGTTACACTTTATTGTCATCATCGAGAGCGAGAGGTTGTCGCTCGTCACCACAAAATTCGTTAATAACTTAGAGTATCATGCAGACAGTGAATCCATTTAACCATTTCATCAAGACAAGTAACTACACAACAGTTTATCAACAATAAGTGCATCGATGTGAAGTAATTATTTTATTTTGTGCGCGATATTTCGAACAAGAGAAAGATTATTAACCAGTAGTTGAATTAGTCCGAATTTTGTTAGAAGAGGACGATTATTCTCTGTTCTTAGTTCGTGTGCAGTGTAATGAACCAGGGTCACTATAATCCGACCGCTGGAGTGTTTAAAATCAATTTTAATCTATAAGATTAAAATAAAAAGGTAACATTGTGACAATTTATTCCATTAATCTGTGTGCACTTATATTTCTTCAACACAAAATTTGTACTGACGCAAAAACATCAAAACTTTCTATCTGTTACACGGTGATCAAATTTATTTAGCGGATTTGTTAATCCCACGTAAGATTTGAATTAGTCTTAAGTGGTAAAAAATATTTGTTAATAATTAAGTTAGCGTGACCAACGCATAACCTAGAAATAGGTACGAATTTTAAAAAAGAGGCCGAATTAGTAAATATTGTCTTCTGTTAAATAATTAACTTCTGTATAGGCATAAAGTAGTTCTTTCTTGTATTTAGAAGAATTTACGCCCGAGATATACAAAAATAATACTTAAATTAAAAGTTAATCTGGGAATAACCAGAAGAGTCGTTTGTGCTATCTGAGCTAGTTTGTAGGGTAAAGGAACGAAATAATTGCAATTGTATATTAATGTATCTATCATACTTGTGTTTGTTTGAATTTATTCTCAAGGGTAACAATAAAACCCGTTTATTTGCAGCATAAACTTTGACTCTATTTATTTCAAGGAGTGAATTAATAATTAATTTTGAATAACAAACGTAACTCTGATTAGAGGTTGTATGTTGTTAAATTTGAATTGCCGTAAGTGCAATAAGCATCAACACCAGTTTTTAAAGAAAATTAGCAAATATTTAATCTCATTAATTGGTTTTTTCACGGGATTTTCCTGAAATAAACCTGTGTGGCGCCCTTATTAAACAAGGAGTGATCTAACCTTGTCAGTAAAGCAAGCTGGTATTGAATCCATCTTGGCAGCTTATTAATTACTATAAGTGAACTTCAGAACTTCTAGAATCACGATCAGGTACGTGAAAGTATATTGTTATAAAGTTTTGTTGTCCAGACGAGACTTAACATTACGTACCTTGACGACAGTTAACCTAGAAGAGGAGTTTCGCTGCCAGATCGACGCTACGGCTACCTTCATCAGTCAACCAGCGATTAACGCTTTATTCACTAAATTGATCAACATTACTATTCAAACAGTATTACTGCAATTATTTTTTAAAAAGAGTTCTTTTAAAATAATTATAACTTTTATTCATTATAATCGACTTTAACTTGTGACTTAACTTTAATTTTCAATACTACATAAACATTTAAACTTTTTTAAACAGCCATAATCTCGCTTACTTACAAATTGGCGACCAGCAACGTGAGGCTGTAAAAATATTAAACAAAAGTATTTTTAATATTTATATTAAGCCCGGCAAGTACAAGAGAACAACCATGCCACATACACACAAACACGACACGAGATACAAGGCCAGCCGAGTAGAAGATATACAAACCGGTACAGAAATAAATATAGAAATACAAGAGACGCAACCAACGTCCGAAATGGAAGTCGCGAAAAATAATAACGTGGAAACTCGACCAGAAGGAACGCCTCCTGCAGAACCGGAAGTAGAAGTGAGGGTCGACAACCAACCCAGACAACCTGAGAGACCCGCACAGTCAGGGGACGTAAGTCTACAAGAAATAATGAGGGCGATCATGGAAAACAATAAAAAGACGGAATCGTTGAATAAAAATATGGAATCGATCCACCAGAAAATGGACGACAACCAGAAAAATAATGAGTCGTTAAATAAAAAATTAGACGATAATAATAAAAATATGGAATCGATCCACCAGAAAATGGACGACAACCAGAAAAATAACGAACTACTAAATAAAAATATAGAATCAATTAATAAAAATATGGAATCGTTAAAAGAAGATAATCTCCGAAATATGGAATCATTGAAGGAAGATTTGAATAAGAAGATAGACGATACCAATAAATCCATGAACACATTAAATAATAAAATAGACGACAACAACAGAGCGTTGAAAGAAGATTTGAATGCAAAATTAGATGATATCAGCAAGAAAATGGAGGAAAATAATGAGAAAATTAACACGAGAATAGACACGGAAATAACAGTCGTGAGAAGAGAAATTACGGAAGTGCACGAAAGGTGTGAACAGCACGGTCAAGATTTAAAACGGACTAGAGAAGAGGTCGACGGGAGGATTGACAACATCGAGGAAATAACTGAAGCCCGGATTGAGTCGCTGAAGAAGATGAGCCAGGACGAGAACAGACGTGGGTGAACGGTGCGAAGAAATAAGTGCATCAGTGGACACCGTAAGAACCTTGACAGTTGCAAACCGAGAAAAAATAGAAGAACTACGACAACGGGAGATCGTGCAGATGAGGGAAGAGATAGAAATCACGACCGCAGACAAGCATCATGAACAATGATGACGAGGAGGATTGGGTGCCAGTCTGTGAGAGGCCTGGCTTTACAATACTGCACAACCGAGCAGGCAGCTCTAGAGAGTCCAGATCCGGAGGTGGAAACCAGGATGAGAACGATCCATCTGTGAGTGTCCGAAGGGAATATAACCAACAGAACCCACCAGAACGCTGGATTCCCCTAAGAGGAGATGGCAGCCGACCCAGCACATCCCAAGACACAAGACTACAGTACCCATAATGAGCCCAATAGAATGGTGAAGCCCAAGAGAACCCCAACATACAGACTATTAATGGACCTATTATTATAGAAGAATGAATTATGTTATCATACAGTGATTCTAATAAGAGTGTTTAGAGCATAAAAAAGCATAAAAGTGTCTACCATGAAAAGGTTAAATTAATGATCAAGAAGATCATTTATTATATTCAATGTATTGAAAATATCTAATTGCCTATAACCAGCCTATTTACCATGTTGTATCATAAAGAAGAATGTGTATTATAGGTATATGTACCAAAAATATCTATTATGTATTAAATAAGCACCATGTTTGTCATATTAAATGATAGAGAAAAAATGTTTATTATAAACCAAATGATTTTATGATAAGAAAAATGTTTATCATATCAAATGATAAAGAAAAAAAGTCTATTGTATTGTATAAAACAAAATATATTGTATAACGAAAATGTATGTAAAATATTGATATGATGTTACTCTAATACTCCTATAGTAATTTCAACAAAAGAAATTATATATCATCCAGAATAAATGATTTAAACAACTATCATTTGAAGGAGTAGAGGAGAAGAACACCACAGTGAGTATAAAGAAGATGGCTATTATTATTATGGAAAGAAGAAAGAGAAAACCAAATATTATCTATTAGTATGTTAGTATTATATTATTATATTGTATTATAGTTCACAAAACCAAGGAATATATTAAACTCATCCAGAATAAATGATTTAAACAACTATCATTTGAAGGAGTAGAGGAGAAGAACACCACAGTGAGTAATTAGAGACATGGCTATTATTATTATGGAAAGAAGAAAGAGGAAACCAAATATTGTCTATTAATATGTTATTATTATATTGTTATATTGTATCTTAATTATCAAATATTGTCTACTCCAAGAAATATATTAAAATCATCCAGAATAAGTGTTAAAGATTCCAACACTTGAAGGAGTAGAGAAGAAGAACATCAAAGTGGAGAATAATAAAGGAGAAGGTTTCAATAAGGAATGGAATTAATTAATTAAGTGATAAATAAACATATTTATCATATGATAAGAAAGAAAAATGTGTATTGTATCGAATATACCAAGACTATTTAGCATATTAAATAAACTATTAACGAGAATGATTATTATATGATATAAAAAAGAAAAAATGTCTATGTATAAATAACAAAAATGATTATCAAAATACTACTGTTAATTAAACGATGAAGAAAATATCTAATTGTATATACCAACAATATATGTCAAATGATATCTAACAAAAATATTTATTATATGAATATTGTAAACCCTGATAATCCAGGATAATGATGAAACAAATGGTAAAAAACCTATATACGAACTATTGTTGAGAGTAAAGCTTGTGAACTATTAATAAGAGTGAAGTATTGTAAACTCAATGTTTAAAGAACAACTGCATAATTGTAAAATGATAAATCTAATTATGTAAATTAAGAATGTTAAGATAAACAAAACTACTTACCAACTAGTATAGAAAAGTAACAACAAGGCTAATAAATAACATAGCCAATATGTCAAGTTAGAAAGAAATAATGACCTGTGAGGAGAAGTATGTTAGCTAAAGTATAAAAGCATGAATAGTGATACCAATGAAACCTCTAATACCTTGAATGTTATATTGAATATGTTATATTATTGAAAAATGAATGATATGTTATATTTTATGTGTTGTGATAGTGCAACTGTTGCTACGTGCAATTTTTATTTTGTCCCAGACAGAGATGAGGATTCCTCTGACTCTGAGGATGTGTAGTTAAGGAACGGCGGAGAATGTATGCCACAGTGAGCCACTCTGATTCCGAACCCACTACAAATGTTAGGGAATTAAATGGTAATATATCAAGGATTATTAATAAAAAACTGTGAGGTAAAAAATGAAAGAACCATAGAGTTTATCACGAGAATAAAGATATGTTTAATGATAAAGAAAAGTATATTATTGTAAGACAGGAAATTGTTAGTTTAAGAAATAAAACATATTGTAACTAAATGACTTAGAATATAAGAAACTTGAAAGATACTAATAAGCTAAAAATATATCACTAGCCAAGAACTCAATCTAGTGCAACACACTAACAGAATATTAAATTCAATGCAGAAAGAAAAAAGCAGTAATAGTATATTAAAACCAAACTAAAATGATAATTTCTTCAAATGTAAAATTTCTCTCAAATTATCAATTTTGAGAGGGGAGTATATGTAACATGACAAAGTGTTACATAACCTGGACATGTGCCAAGGGAATCAATGGGTACACGGAAATAAGATAAGTGAATGGTAATGATGAAGGTAGCAAAGAGGAGAGGGACCAACGAGGAAGAAAGAAGAAGAAGGACCACAAGAAGCAGTAAGGAATACACTGCATGACACTACAACAAATACTATGACTGACTCTAACTAATGGACAAGCCAAGTTCACTATAAGCTGTCAAACAAGCCAGTCAATGACATAAATGTAAAATCACATGTTTATAAAATTAATCAAAGAATGACAAGAATAATATAATATCACCAACAGTATTTGGCTGAAAAAAAATGAACCATGACCAGTAAATAACAATGCCTATGACTAAGACTAGCTAGGGCCACAATGTACAATTAAAGCTTACATTACAATCTCAAATGTAATATTAAGAAGTAAGGATACTTGTACGAGTAAACCTTATATGAATAAGTAACTTCCTCATTATACCAAATGTAACTAATAACCATTATTAAGGCATAAACCGATGTTAAAGGTATGCCTAGGCTAAGCCTAAACAAACGATTGTCAGTTAATTAATAAGTAGAAAGGACTTCCAGTGTATATAAAATCTACTAAACAATCATTATACCAAATGTAACAGTGAATCTCACCGCTCAATTATTAATGGGTAACATTAAGTTGAGTAGGATAAACAAAATGTAATTAGAAAGTAAGGATTATTCATAGTACTGTATCACCATAGTTAAGTTAAGAGTTAATAATTGTATTCAATGAATAGATATTAAGTATAACGACGAATGTGTTAGTGTTCCGACAAAGACGTTTAAAAGAAAACGCGACGTGAAACACAAAATATAAATAGATAGGGAAGAATCGTATTTGGCGTCACTAGCAGACGACAGTGCGAAACCATGTTTCTGAACATTATTTATTAGCAATGTCAGAGAAAGTGCGATTAAAACCAGTGTTAAGTCACATCAAATTAAAGCGCATAAACTATTCTTTAATTTGATAGTAATAAACTCGCGATCGCAACTGTAATAAGTGCGTAGCGTGTGTTAGCATCATTTGTAATTATAAAGTGAGAAATTAGTTAGTTAACACTAACAACAACGACAACTGTCAATCAAATTCGCCAAATGACGGTTAAAAAACAATGCGTCATTTTTGTAACGTCTGGTGGAGCCAATCAAAAAATAGCTTATTAAACGAATTCATCACCTAAGCCCCATGAAGCCAGGGGGTATAAATCCAAAACCAAGCGAAACCGTTACACTTTATTGTCACCATCGAGAGCGAGAGGTTGTCGCTCGTCACCACAAAATACGTTAATAACTTAGAGTATCATGTAAACAGTGAATCCATTTAACCATTTCATCAAGACAAGTGACTACACAACAGTTTATCAACAATAAGTGCATCGATGTGAAGTAATTATTTTATTTTGTGCGCGATATTTCGAACAAGAGAAAGATTATTAACCAGTAGTTGAATTAGTCCGAATTTTGTTAGAAGAGGACGATTATTCTCTGTTCTTAGTTCGTGTGCAGTGTAATGAACCAGGGTCACTATAATCCGACCGCTGGAGTGTTTAAAATAAATTTTAATCTATAAGATTAAAATAAAAAGGTAACATTGTGACAATTTATTCCATTAATCTGTGTGCACTTATATTTCTTCAACACAAAATTTGTACTGACGCAAAAACATCAAAACTTTCTATCTGTTACACGGTGATCAAATTTATTTAGCGGATTTGTTAATCCCACGTAAGATTTGAATTAGTCTTAAGTGGTAAAAAATATTTGTTAATAATTAAGTTAGCGTGACCAACGCATAACCTAGAAATAGGTACGAATTTTAAAAAAGAGGCCGAATTAGTAAATATTGTCTTCTGTTAAATAATTAACTTCTGTATAGGCATAAAGTAGTTCTTTCTTGTATTTAGAAGAATTTACGCCCGAGATATACAAAAATAATACTTAAATTAAAAGTTAATCTGGGAATAACCAGAAGAGTCGTTTGTGCTATCTGAGCTAGTTTGTAGGGTAAAGGAACGAAATAATTGCAATTGTATATTAATGTATCTATCATACTTGTGTTTGTTTGAATTTATTCTCAAGGGTAACAATAAAACCCGTTTATTTGCAGCATAAACTTTGACTCTATTTATTTCAAGGAGTGAATTAATAATTAATTTTGAATAACAAACGTAACTCTGATTAGAGGTTGTATGTTGTTAAATTTGAATTGCCGTAAGTGCAATAAGCATCAACACCAGTTTTTAAAGAAAATTAGCAAATATTTAATCTCATTAATTGGTTTTTTCACGGGATTTTCCTGAAATAAACCTGTGTGGCGCCCTTATTAAACAAGGAGTGATCTAACCTTGTCAGTAAAGCAAGCTGGTATTGAATCCATCTTGGCAGCTTATTAATTACTATAAGTGAACTTCAGAACTTCTAGAATCACGATCAGGTACGTGAAAGTAAATTGTTATAAAGTTTTGTTGTCCAGACGAGACTTAACATTACGTACCTTGACGACAGTTAACCTAGAAGAGGAGTTTCGCTGCCAGATCGACGCTACGGCTACCTTCATCAGTCAACCAGCGATTAACGCTTTATTCACTAAATTGATCAACATTACTATTCAAACAGTATTACTGCAATTATTTTTTAAAAAGAGTTCTTTTAAAATAATTATAACTTTTATTCATTATAATCGACTTTAACTTGTGACTTAACTTTAATTTTCAATACTACATAAACATTTAAACTTTTTTAAACAGCCATAATCTCGCTTACTTACAAATTGGCGACCAGCAACGTGAGGCTGTAAAAATATTAAACAAAAGTATTTTTAATATTTATATTAAGCCCGGCAAGTACAAGAGAACAACCATGCCACATACACACAAACACGACACGAGATACAAGGCCAGCCGAGTAGAAGATATACAAACCGGTACAGAAATAAATATAGAAATACAAGAGACGCAACCAACGTCCGAAATGGAAGTCGCGAAAAATAATAACGTGGAAACTCGACCAGAAGGAACGCCTCCTGCAGAACCGGAAGTAGAAGTGAGGGTCGACAACCAACCCAGACAACCTGAGAGACCCGCACAGTCAGGGGACGTAAGTCTACAAGAAATAATGAGGGCGATCATGGAAAACAATAAAAAGACGGAATCGTTGAATAAAAATATGGAATCGATCCACCAGAAAATGGACGACAACCAGAAAAATAATGAGTCGTTAAATAAAAAATTAGACGATAATAATAAAAATATGGAATCGATCCACCAGAAAATGGACGACAACCAGAAAAATAACGAACTACTAAATAAAAATATAGAATCAATTAATAAAAATATGGAATCGTTAAAAGAAGATAATCTCCGAAATATGGAATCATTGAAGGAAGATTTGAATAAGAAGATAGACGATACCAATAAATCCATGAACACATTAAATAATAAAATAGACGACAACAACAGAGCGTTGAAAGAAGATTTGAATGCAAAATTAGATGATATCAGCAAGAAAATGGAGGAAAATAATGAGAAAATTAACACGAGAATAGACACGGAAATAACAGTCGTGAGAAGAGAAATTACGGAAGTGCACGAAAGGTGTGAACAGCACGGTCAAGATTTAAAACGGACTAGAGAAGAGGTCGACGGGAGGATTGACAACATCGAGGAAATAACTGAAGCCCGGATTGAGTCGCTGAAGAAGATGAGCCAGGACGAGAACAGACGTGGGTGAACGGTGCGAAGAAATAAGTGCATCAGTGGACACCGTAAGAACCTTGACAGTTGCAAACCGAGAAAAAATAGAAGAACTACGACAACGGGAGATCGTGCAGATGAGGGAAGAGATAGAAATCACGACCGCAGACAAGCATCATGAACAATGATGACGAGGAGGATTGGGTGCCAGTCTGTGAGAGGCCTGGCTTTACAATACTGCACAACCGAGCAGGCAGCTCTAGAGAGTCCAGATCCGGAGGTGGAAACCAGGATGAGAACGATCCATCTGTGAGTGTCCGAAGGGAATATAACCAACAGAACCCACCAGAACACTGGATTCCCCTAAGAGGAGATGGCAGCCGACCCAGCACATCCCAAGACACAAGACTACAGTACCCATAATGAGCCCAATAGAATGGTGAAGCCCAAGAGAACCCCAACATACAGACTATTAATGGACCTATTATTATAGAAGAATGAATTATGTTATCATACAGTGATTCTAATAAGAGTGTTTAGAGCATAAAAAAGCATAAAAGTGTCTACCATGAAAAGGTTAAATTAATGATCAAGAAGATCATTTATTATATTCAATGTATTGAAAATATCTAATTGCCTATAACCAGCCTATTTACCATGTTGTATCATAAAGAAGAATGTGTATTATAGGTATATGTACCAAAAATATCTATTATGTATTAAATAAGCACCATGTTTGTCATATTAAATGATAGAGAAAAAATGTTTATTATAAACCAAATGATTTTATGATAAGAAAAATGTTTATCATATCAAATGATAAAGAAAAAAAGTCTATTGTATTGTATAAAACAAAATATATTGTATAACGAAAATGTATGTAAAATATTGATATGATGTTACTCTAATACTCCTATAGTAATTTCAACAAAAGAAATTATATATCATCCAGAATAAATGATTTAAACAACTATCATTTGAAGGAGTAGAGGAGAAGAACACCACAGTGAGTATAAAGAAGATGGCTATTATTATTATGGAAAGAAGAAAGAGAAAACCAAATATTATCTATTAGTATGTTAGTATTATATTATTATATTGTATTATAGTTCACAAAACCAAGGAATATATTAAACTCATCCAGAATAAATGATTTAAACAACTATCATTTGAAGGAGTAGAGGAGAAGAACACCACAGTGAGTAATTAGAGACATGGCTATTATTATTATGGAAAGAAGAAAGAGAAAACCAAATATTGTCTATTAATATGTTATTATTATATTGTTATATTGTATCTTAATTATCAAATATTGTCTACTCCAAGAAATATATTAAAATCATCCAGAATAAGTGTTAAAGATTCCAACACTTGAAGGAGTAGAGAAGAAGAACATCAAAGTGGAGAATAATAAAGGAGAAGGTTTCAATAAGGAATGGAATTAATTAATTAAGTGATAAATAAACATATTTATCATATGATAAGAAAGAAAAATGTGTATTGTATCGAATATACCAAGACTATTTAGCATATTAAATAAACTATTAACGAGAATGATTATTATATGATATAAAAAAGAAAAAATGTCTATGTATAAATAACAAAAATGATTATCAAAATACTACTGTTAATTAAACGATGAAGAAAATATCTAATTGTATATACCAACAATATATGTCAAATGATATCTAACAAAAATATTTATTATATGAATATTGTAAACCCTGATAATCCAGGATAATGATGAAACAAATGGTAAAAAACCTATATACGAACTATTGTTGAGAGTAAAGCTTGTGAACTATTAATAAGAGTGAAGTATTGTAAACTCAATGTTTAAAGAACAACTGCATAATTGTAAAATGATAAATCTAATTATGTAAATTAAGAATGTTAAGATAAACAAAACTACTTACCAACTAGTATAGAAAAGTAACAACAAGGCTAATAAATAACATAGCCAATATGTCAAGTTAGAAAGAAATAATGACCTGTGAGGAGAAGTATGTTAGCTAAAGTATAAAAGCATGAATAGTGATACCAATGAAACCTCTAATACCTTGAATGTTATATTGAATATGTTATATTATTGAAAAATGAATGATATGTTATATTTTATGTGTTGTGATAGTGCAACTGTTGCTACGTGCAATTTTTATTTTGTCCCAGACAGAGATGAGGATTCCTCTGACTCTGAGGATGTGTAGTTAAGGAACGGCGGAGAATGTATGCCACAGTGAGCCACTCTGATTCCGAACCCACTACAAATGTTAGGGAATTAAATGGTAATATATCAAGGATTATTAATAAAAAACTGTGAGGTAAAAAATGAAAGAACCATAGAGTTTATCACGAGAATAAAGATATGTTTAATGATAAAGAAAAGTATATTATTGTAAGACAGGAAATTGTTAGTTTAAGAAATAAAACATATTGTAACTAAATGACTTAGAATATAAGAAACTTGAAAGATACTAATAAGCTAAAAATATATCACTAGCCAAGAACTCAATCTAGTGCAACACACTAACAGAATATTAAATTCAATGCAGAAAGAAAAAAGCAGTAATAGTATATTAAAACCAAACTAAAATGATAATTTCTTCAAATGTAAAATTTCTCTCAAATTATCAATTTTGAGAGGGGAGTATATGTAACATGACAAAGTGTTACATAACCTGGACATGTGCCAAGGGAATCAATGGGTACACGGAAATAAGATAAGTGAATGGTAATGATGAAGGTAGCAAAGAGGAGAGGGACCAACGAGGAAGAAAGAAGAAAAAGGACCACAAGAAGCAGTAAGGAATACACTGCATGACACTACAACAAATACTATGACTGACTCTAACTAATGGACAAGCCAAGTTCACTATAAGCTGTCAAACAAGCCAGTCAATGACATAAATGTAAAATCACATGTTTATAAAATTAATCAAAGAATGACAAGAATAATATAATATCACCAACAGTATTTGGCTTAAAATAAATGAACCATGACCAGTAAATAACAATGCCTATGACTAAAACTAGCTAGGGCCACAATGTACAATTAAAACTTACATTACAATCCCAAATGTAATATTAAGAAGTAAGGATACTTGTAAGAGGAAACCTTATATGAATAAGTAACTTCCTCATTATACCAAATGTAACTAATAACCATTATTAAGGCATAAACCGATGTTAAAGGTATGCCTAGGCTAAGCCTAAACAAACGATTGTCAGTGAATTAATAAGCAGAAAGGACTACTAGTGTATATAAAATCTACTGAACAATCATTATACCAAATGTAACAGTGAATCTCACCGCTCAATTATTAATGGGTAACATTAAGTTGAGTAGGATAAACAAAATGTAATTAGAAAGTAAGGATTATTCATAGTACTGTATCACCATAGTTAAGCTAAGAGTTAATAATTGTATTCAATAAATAGATATTAAGTATAACGACGAATGTGTTAGTGTTCCGACAAAGACGTTTAAAAGAAAACGCGACGTGAAACACAAAATATAAATAGATAGGGAAGAATCGTATTTGGCGTCACTAGCAGACGACAGTGCGAAACCATGTTTCTGAACATTATTTATTAGCAATGTCAGAGAAAGTGCGATTAAAACCAGTGTTAAGTCACATCAAATTAAAGCGCATAAACTATTCTTTAATTTGATAGTAATAAACTCGCGATCGCAACTGTAATAAGTGCGTAGCGTGTGTTAGCATCATTTGTAATTATAAAGTGAGAAATTAGTTAGTTAACACTAACAACAACGACAACTGTCAATCAAATTCGCCAAATGACGGTTAGAAAACAATGCGTCATTTTTGTAACGTCTGGTGGAGCCAATCAAAAAATAGCTTATTAAACGAATTCATCACCTAAGCCCCATGAAGCCAGGGGGTATATAATCCAAAACCAAGCGAAACCGTTACACTTTATTGTCATCATCGAGAGCGAGAGGTTGTCGCTCGTCACCACAAAATTCGTTAATAACTTAGAGTATCATGCAGACAGTGAATCCATTTAACCATTTCATCAAGACAAGTAACTACACAACAGTTTATCAACAATAAGTGCATCGATGTGAAGTAATTATTTTATTTTGTGCGCGATATTTCGAACAAGAGAAAGATTATTAACCAGTAGTTGAATTAGTCCGAATTTTGTTAGAAGAGGACGATTATTCTCTGTTCTTAGTTCGTGTGCAGTGTAATGAACCAGGGTCACTATAATCCGACCGCTGGAGTGTTTAAAATAAATTTTAATCTATAAGATTAAAATAAAAAGGTAACATTGTGACAATTTATTCCATTAATCTGTGTGCACTTATATTTCTTCAACACAAAATTTGTACTGACGCAAAAACATCAAAACTTTCTATCTGTTACACGGTGATCAAATTTATTTAGCGGATTTGTTAATCCCACGTAAGATTTGAATTAGTCTTAAGTGGTAAAAAATATTTGTTAATAATTAAGTTAGCGTGACCAACGCATAACCTAGAAATAGGTACGAATTTTAAAAAAGAGGCCGAATTAGTAAATATTGTCTTCTGTTAAATAATTAACTTCTGTATAGGCATAAAGTAGTTCTTTCTTGTATTTAGAAGAATTTACGCCCGAGATATACAAAAATAATACTTAAATTAAAAGTTAATCTGGGAATAACCAGAAGAGTCGTTTGTGCTATCTGAGCTAGTTTGTAGGGTAAAGGAACGAAATAATTGCAATTGTATATTAATGTATCTATCATACTTGTGTTTGTTTGAATTTATTCTCAAGGGTAACAATAAAACCCGTTTATTTGCAGCATAAACTTTGACTCTATTTATTTCAAGGAGTGAATTAATAATTAATTTTGAATAACAAACGTAACTCTGATTAGAGGTTGTATGTTGTTAACTTTGAATTGCCGTAAGTGCAATAAGCATCAACACCAGTTTTTAAAGAAAATTAGCAAATATTTAATCTCATTAATTGGTTTTTTCACGGGATTTTCCTGAAATAAACCTGTGTGGCGCCCTTATTAAACAAGGAGTGATCTAACCTTGTCAGTAAAGCAAGCTGGTATTGAATCCATCTTGGCAGCTTATTAATTACTATAAGTGAACTTCAGAACTTCTAGAATCACGATCAGGTACGTGAAAGTATATTGTTATAAAGTTTTGTTGTCCAGACGAGACTTAACATTACGTACCTTGACGACAGTTAACCTAGAAGAGGAGTTTCGCTGCCAGATCGACGCTACGGCTACCTTCATCAGTCAACCAGCGATTAACGCTTTATTCACTAAATTGATCAACATTACTATTCAAACAGTATTTCTGCAATTATTTTTTAAAAAGAGTTCTTTTAAAATAATTATAACTTTTATTCATTATAATCGACTTTAACTTGTGACTTAACTTTAATTTTCAATACTGCATAAACATTTAAACTTTTTTAAACAGCCATAATCTCGTTTACTTACAAATTGGCGACCAGCAACGTGAGGCTGTAAAAATATTAAACAAAAATATTTTTAATATTTATATTAAGCCTGGCAAGTACAAGAGAACAACCATGCCACATACACACAAACACGACACGAGATACAAGGCCAGCCGAGTAGAAGATATACAAACCGGTACAGAAATAAATATAGAAATACAAGAGACGCAACCAACGTCCGAAATGGAAGTCGCGACAAATAATAACGTGGAAACTCAACCAGAAGGAACGCCCCCTGCAGAACCGGAAGTAGAAGTGAGGGTCGACAACCAACCCAGACAACCTGAGAGAAACGCACAGTCAGGGGACGTAAGTCTACAAGAAATAATGAGGGCGATCATGGAAAACAATAAAAAGACGGAATCGTTGAATAAAAATATGGAATCGATCCACCAGAAAATGGACGACAACCAGAAAAATAATGAGTCGTTAAATAAAAAATTAGACGATAATAATAAAAATATGGAATCGATCCACCAGAAAATGGACGACAACCAGAAAAATAACGAACTACTAAATAAAAATATAGAATCAATTAATAAAAATATGGAATCGTTAAAAGAAGATAATCTCCGAAATATGGAATCATTGAAGGAAGATTTGAATAAGAAGATAGACGATACCAATAAATCCATGAACACATTAAATAATAAAATAGACGACAACAACAGGGCGTTGAAAGAAGATTTGAATGCAAAATTAGATGATATCAGCAAGAAAATGGAGGAAAATAATGAGAAAATTAACACGAGAATAGACACGGAAATAACAGTCATGAGAAGAGAAATTACGGAAGTGCACGAAAGGTGTGAACAGCACGGTCAAGATTTAAAACGGACTAGAGAAGAAGTCGACGGGAGGATTGACAACATCGAGGAAATAACTGAAGCCCGGATTGAGTCGCTGAAGAAGATGAGCCAGGACGAGAACAGACGTGGGTGAACGGTGCGAAGAAATAAGTGCATCAGTGGACACCGTAAGAACCTTGACAGTTGCAAACCGAGAAAAAATAGAAGAACTACGACAACGGGAGATCGTGCAGATGAGGGAAGAGATAGAAATCACGACCGCAGACAAGCATCATGAACAATGATGACGAGGAGGATTGGGTGCCAGTCTGTGAGAGGCCTGGCTTTACAATACTGCACAACCGAGCAGGCAGCTCTAGAGAGTCCAGATCCGGAGGTGGAAACCAGGATGAGAACGATCCATCTGTGAGTGTCCGAAGGGAATATAACCAACAGAACCCACCAGAACACTGGATTCCCCTAAGAGGAGATGGCAGCCGACCCAGCACATCCCAAGACACAAGACTACAGTACCCATAATGAGCCCAATAGAATGGTGAAGCCCAAGAGAACCCCAACATACAGACTATTAATGGACCTATTATTATAGAAGAATGAATTATGTTATCATACAGTGATTCTAATAAGAGTGTTTAGAGCATAAAAAAGCATAAAAGTGTCTACCATGAAAAGGTTAAATTAATGATCAAGAAGATCATTTATTATATTCAATGTATTGAAAATATCTAATTGCCTATAACCAGCCTATTTACCATGTTGTATCATAAAGAAGAATGTGTATTATAGGTATATGTACCAAAAATATCTATTATGTATTAAATAAGCACCATGTTTGTCATATTAAATGATAGAGAAAAAATGTTTATTATAAACCAAATGATTTTATGATAAGAAAAATGTTTATCATATCAAATGATAAAGAAAAAAAGTCTATTGTATTGTATAAAACAAAATATATTGTATAACGAAAATGTATGTAAAATATTGATATGATGTTACTCTAATACTCCTATAGTAATTTCAACAAAAGAAATTATATATCATCCAGAATAAATGATTTAAACAACTATCATTTGAAGGAGTAGAGGAGAAGAACACCACAGTGAGTATAAAGAAGATGGCTATTATTATTATGGAAAGAAGAAAGAGAAAACCAAATATTATCTATTAGTATGTTAGTATTATATTATTATATTGTATTATAGTTCACAAAACCAAGGAATATATTAAACTCATCCAGAATAAATGATTTAAACAACTATCATTTGAAGGAGTAGAGGAGAAGAACACCACAGTGAGTAATTAGAGACATGGCTATTATTATTATGGAAAGAAGAAAGAGAAAACCAAATATTGTCTATTAATATGTTATTATTATATTGTTATATTGTATCTTAATTATCAAATATTGTCTACTCCAAGAAATATATTAAAATCATCCAGAATAAGTGTTAAAGATTCCAACACTTGAAGGAGTAGAGAAGAAGAACATCAAAGTGGAGAATAATAAAGGAGAAGGTTTCAATAAGGAATGGAATTAATTAATTAAGTGATAAATAAACATATTTATCATATGATAAGAAAGAAAAATGTGTATTGTATCGAATATACCAAGACTATTTAGCATATTAAATAAACTATTAACGAGAATGATTATTATATGATATAAAAAAGAAAAAATGTCTATGTATAAATAACAAAAATGATTATCAAAATACTACTGTTAATTAAACGATGAAGAAAATATCTAATTGTATATACCAACAATATATGTCAAATGATATCTAACAAAAATATTTATTATATGAATATTGTAAACCCTGATAATCCAGGATAATGATGAAACAAATGGTAAAAAACCTATATACGAACTATTGTTGAGAGTAAAGCTTGTGAACTATTAATAAGAGTGAAGTATTGTAAACTCAATGTTTAAAGAACAACTGCATAATTGTAAAATGATAAATCTAATTATGTAAATTAAGAATGTTAAGATAAACAAAACTACTTACCAACTAGTATAGAAAAGTAACAACAAGGCTAATAAATAACATAGCCAATATGTCAAGTTAGAAAGAAATAATGACCTGTGAGGAGAAGTATGTTAGCTAAAGTATAAAAGCATGAATAGTGATACCAATGAAACCTCTAATACCTTGAATGTTATATTGAATATGTTATATTATTGAAAAATGAATGATATGTTATATTTTATGTGTTGTGATAGTGCAACTGTTGCTACGTGCAAATTTTATTTTGTCCCAGACAGAGATGAGGATTCCTCTGACTCTGAGGATGTGTAGTTAAGGAACGGCGGAGAATGTATGCCACAGTGAGCCACTCTGATTCCGAACCCACTACAAATGTTAGGGAATTAAATGGTAATATATCAAGGATTATTAATAAAAAACTGTGAGGTAAAAAATGAAAGAACCATAGAGTTTATCACGAGAATAAAGATATGTTTAATGATAAAGAAAAGTATATTATTGTAAGACAGGAAATTGTTAGTTTAAGAAATAAAACATATTGTAACTAAATGACTTAGAATATAAGAAACTTGAAAGATACTAATAAGCTAAAAATATATCACTAGCCAAGAACTCAATCTAGTGCAACACACTAACAGAATATTAAATTCAATGCAGAAAGAAAAAAGCAGTAATAGTATATTAAAACCAAACTAAAATGATAATTTCTTCAAATGTAAAATTTCTCTCAAATTATCAATTTTGAGAGGGGAGTATATGTAACATGACAAAGTGTTACATAACCTGGACATGTGCCAAGGGAATCAATGGGTACACGGAAATAAGATAAGTGAATGGTAATGATGAAGGTAGCAAAGAGGAGAGGGACCAACGAGGAAGAAAGAAGAAGAAGGACCACAAGAAGCAGTAAGGAATACACTGCAGGACACTACAACAAATACTATGACTGACTCTAACTAATGGACAAGCCAAGTTCACTATAAGCTGTCAAACAAGCCAGTCAATGACATAAATGTAAAATCACATGTTTATAAAATTAATCAAAGAATGACAAGAATAATATAATATCACCAACAGTATTTGGCTTAAAATAAATGAACCATGACCAGTAAATAACAATGCCTATGACTAAAACTAGCTAGGGCCACAATGTACAATTAAAACTTACATTACAATCCCAAATGTAATATTAAGAAGTAAGGATACTTGTAAGAGGAAACCTTATATGAATAAGTAACTTCCTCATTATACCAAATGTAACTAATAACCATTATTAAGGCATAAACCGATGTTAAAGGTATGCCTAGGCTAAGCCTAAACAAACGATTGTCAGTGAATTAATAAGCAGAAAGGACTACTAGTGTATATAAAATCTACTGAACAATCATTATACCAAATGTAACAGTGAATCTCACCGCTCAATTATTAATGGGTAACATTAAGTTGAGTAGGATAAACAAAATGTAATTAGAAAGTAAGGATTATTCATAGTACTGTATCACCATAGTTAAGCTAAGAGTTAATAATTGTATTCAATGAATAGATATTAAGTATAACGACGAATGTGTTAGTGTTCCGACAAAGACGTTTAAAAGAAAACGCGACGTGAAACACAAAATATAAATAGATAGGGAAGAATCGTATTTGGCGTCACTAGCAGACGACAGTGCGAAACCATGTTTCTGAACATTATTTATTAGCAATGTCAGAGAAAGTGCGATTAAAACCAGTGTTAAGTCACATCAAATTAAAGCGCATAAACTATTCTTTAATTTGATAGTAATAAACTCGCGATCGCAACTGTAATAAGTGCGTAGCGTGTGTTAGCATCATTTGTAATTATAAAGTGAGAAATTAGTTAGTTAACACTAACAACAACGACAACTGTCAATCAAATTCGCCAAATGACGGTTAGAAAACAATGCGTCATTTTTGTAACGTCTGGTGGAGCCAATCAAAAAATAGCTTATTAAACGAATTCATCACCTAAGCCCCATGAAGCCAGGGGGTATATAATCCAAAACCAAGCGAAACCGTTACACTTTATTGTCATCATCGAGAGCGAGAGGTTGTCGCTCGTCACCACAAAATTCGTTAATAACTTAGAGTATCATGCAGACAGTGAATCCATTTAACCATTTCATCAAGACAAGTAACTACACAACAGTTTATCAACAATAAGTGCATCGATGTGAAGTAATTATTTTATTTTGTGCGCGATATTTCGAACAAGAGAAAGATTATTAACCAGTAGTTGAATTAGTCCGAATTTTGTTAGAAGAGGACGATTATTCTCTGTTCTTAGTTCGTGTGCAGTGTAATGAACCAGGGTCACTATAATCCGACCGCTGGAGTGTTTAAAATAAATTTTAATCTATAAGATTAAAATAAAAAGGTAACATTGTGACAATTTATTCCATTAATCTGTGTGCACTTATATTTCTTCAACACAAAATTTGTACTGACGCAAAAACATCAAAACTTTCTATCTGTTACACGGTGATCAAATTTATTTAGCGGATTTGTTAATCCCACGTAAGATTTGAATTAGTCTTAAGTGGTAAAAAATATTTGTTAATAATTAAGTTAGCGTGACCAACGCATAACCTAGAAATAGGTACGAATTTTAAAAAAGAGGCCGAATTAGTAAATATTGTCTTCTGTTAAATAATTAACTTCTGTATAGGCATAAAGTAGTTCTTTCTTGTATTTAGAAGAATTTACGCCCGAGATATACAAAAATAATACTTAAATTAAAAGTTAATCTGGGAATAACCAGAAGAGTCGTTTGTGCTATCTGAGCTAGTTTGTAGGGTAAAGGAACGAAATAATTGCAATTGTATATTAATGTATCTATCATACTTGTGTTTGTTTGAATTCATTCTCAAGGGTAACAATAAAACCCGTTTATTTGCAGCATAAACTTTGACTCTATTTATTTCAAGGAGTGAATTAATAATTAATTTTGAATAACAAACGTAACTCTGATTAGAGGTTGTATGTTGTTAACTTTGAATTGCCGTAAGTGCAATAAGCATCAACACCAGTTTTTAAAGAAAATTAGCAAATATTTAATCTCATTAATTGGTTTTTTCACGGGATTTTCCTGAAATAAACCTGTGTGGCGCCCTTATTAAACAAGGAGTGATCTAACCTTGTCAGTAAAGCAAGCTGGTATTGAATCCATCTTGGCAGCTTATTAATTACTATAAGTGAACTTCAGAACTTCTAGAATCACGATCAGGTACGTGAAAGTATATTGTTATAAAGTTTTGTTGTCCAGACGAGACTTAACATTACGTACCTTGACGACAGTTAACCTAGAAGAGGAGTTTCGCTGCCAGATCGACGCTACGGCTACCTTCATCAGTCAACCAGCGATTAACGCTTTATTCACTAAATTGATCAACATTACTATTCAAACAGTATTTCTGCAATTATTTTTTAAAAAGAGTTCTTTTAAAATAATTATAACTTTTATTCATTATAATCGACTTTAACTTGTGACTTAACTTTAATTTTCAATACTACATAAACATTTAAACTTTTTTAAACAGCCATAATCTCGTTTACTTACAAATTGGCGACCAGCAACGTGAGGCTGTAAAAATATTAAACAAAAATATTTTTAATATTTATATTAAGCCTGGCAAGTACAAGAGAACAACCATGCCACATACACACAAACACGACACGAGATACAAGGCCAGCCGAGTAGAAGATATACAAACCGGTACAGAAATAAATATAGAAATACAAGAAACGCAACCAACGTCCGAAATGGAAGTCGCGACAAATAATAACGTGGAAACTCGACCAGAAGGAACGCCCCCTGCAGAACCGGAAGTAGAAGTGAGGGTCGACAACCAACCCAGACAACCTGAGAGAAACGCACAGTCAGGGGACGTAAGTCTACAAGAAATAATGAGGGCGATCATGGAAAACAATAAAAAGACGGAATCATTGAATAAAAATATGGAATCGATCCACCAGAAAATGGACGACAACCAGAAAAATAATGAGTCGTTAAATAAAAAATTAATAGAAGATAATAATAAAAATATGGTATCGATCCACCATAAAATGGACGACAACCAGAAAAATAACGAACTACTAAATAAAAATATAGAATCAATTAATAAAAATATGGAATCGTTAAAAGAAGATAATCTCCGAAATATGGAATCATTGAAGGAAGATTTGAATAAGAAGATAGACGATACCAATAAATCCATGAACACATTAAATAATAAAATAGACGACAACAACAGAGCGTTGAAAGAAGATTTGAATGCAAAATTAGATGATATCAGCAAGAAGATGGAGGAAAATAATGAGAAAATTAACACGAGAGTAGACACGGAAATAACAGTCGTGAGAAGAGAAATTACGGAAGTGCACGAAAGGTGTGAACAGCACGGTCAAGATTTAAAATGGACTAGAGAAGAGGTCGACGGGAGGATTGACAACATCGAGGAAATAACTGAAGCCCGGATCGAGTCGCTGAAGAAGATGAGCCAGGACGAGATCAAGCGAGTGAGAACAGACGTGGGTGAACGGTGCGAAGAAATAAGTGCATCAGTGGACACCGTAAGAACCTTGACAGTTGCAAACCGAGAAAAAATAGAAGAACTACGACAACGGGAGATCGTGCAGATGAGGGAAGAGATAGAAATCATCCGTAATCGGCCAGTACAGGGTCAGTACATCCAACCGGCCGATAACCGTGACGTAATAAACTTCAAAAACTACAAGAAAAATCCGATCGATTCTTAGAGCGCATAGACGAAAACTTGACCAGGATTCGAGAGAATAGGTGGACTGTGATAAGGAGTCTGATCGATGAGTATTTTAAAGAGATTTACGACAATTGGTGGATTGCTACACGCCACGAAGTCCACAATTATGAAGAATTTAAGACACAATTCCGTGCAAAGTATTGGTCGGAGGCCACACAGAATATAGTGCGTGACAACATCTGCCATGGCAAGTATGACGCAAATAGAGGAGCTACTATGACCTCTTACTTCCTAGGTAAGGTGTGTTTGGCGCGTAACCTGGAACCGAAAATACCGAAGGAGTGCCTGGTTACCAAACTTTCTTACCATTTCGAGAAGGGAGTTGCCAAAGCACGCCAGTGGGGACAAGTGAAGACGATACAAGCCATGTCAGCCTTACTTGAAGACCAGGAGCATGAAGGTTACTATAGAAGAAGCCGACGAAGGAACGAGAACTTCCAGGACAGGAGCGGTAATACCAATAACAATAATTCAAATTTCCGAAATTACCGAAGTAATTTCAATACCAATGTTAGTAATTCAAATCAGAATCACGCTAATAATAATAATGAAAATAACTATCGACCCAGTAACCAATACAATAACAATAATAATACTGCTAACTATAACAATAACAATACGAGACGACAGAATTATAACAACAATCCTAACCGACCCCAGAACCAAGGCGGAAATAACCCACCGCAACAGTACCGTAGGGCTAACAATGTTCATGCCAACTACGAACCAGGTAGGAGGCGATACTACCCACGGCGCGATAGTTTCAACGGAGACAGGAGGAAGCAAGAAGCGGACGATGGAGGAGCAATAGCATCGAGGGCGATAGCCGCAACAATGACTACCGGCCCCAAGTGAATTTTGTACAAGCCCGTGACCAATCCAACCCGAGGAGACCTGATACCCGACCGCAGACAAACATCACGAACAATGATGACGAGGAGGATTGGGTGCCAGTCTGTGAGAGGCCTGGCTTTACAATACTGCACAACCGAGCAGGCAGCTCTAGAGAGTCCAGATCCGGAGGTGGAAACCAGGATGAGAACGATCCATCTGTGAGTGTCCGAAGGGAATATAACCAACAGAACCCACCAGAACGCTGGATTCCCCTAAGAGGAGATGGCAGCCGACCCAGCACATCCCAAGACACAAGACTACAGTACCCATAATGAGCCCAATAGAATGGTGAAGCCCAAGAGAACCCCAACATACAGACTATTAATGGACCTATTATTATAGAAGAATGAATTATGTTATCATACAGTGATTCTAATAAGAGTGTTTAGAGCATAAAAAAGCATAAAAGTGTCTACCATGAAAAGGTTAAATTAATGATCAAGAAGATCATTTATTATATTCAATGTATTGAAAATATCTAATTGCCTATAACCAGCCTATTTACCATGTTGTATCATAAAGAAGAATGTGTATTATAGGTATATGTACCAAAAATATCTATTATGTATTAAATAAGCACCATGTTTGTCATATTAAATGATAGAGAAAAAATGTTTATTATAAACCAAATGATTTTATGATAAGAAAAATGTTTATCATATCAAATGATAAAGAAAAAAAGTCTATTGTATTGTATAAAACAAAATATATTGTATAACGAAAATGTATGTAAAATATTGATATGATGTTACTCTAATACTCCTATAGTAATTTCAACAAAAGAAATTATATATCATCCAGAATAAATGATTTAAACAACTATCATTTGAAGGAGTAGAGGAGAAGAACACCACAGTGAGTATAAAGAAGATGGCTATTATTATTAGGGAAAGAAGAAAGAGAAAACCAAATATTATCTATTAGTATGTTAGTATTATATTATTATATTGTATTATAGTTCACAAAACCAAGGAATATATTAAACTCATCCAGAATAAATGATTTAAACAACTATCATTTGAAGGAGTAGAGGAGAAGAACACCACAGTGAGTAATTAGAGACATGGCTATTATTATTATGGAAAGAAGAAAGAGAAAACCAAATATTGTCTATTAATATGTTATTATTATATTGTTATATTGTATCTTAATTATCAAATATTGTCTACTCCAAGAAATATATTAAAATCATCCAGAATAAGTGTTAAAGATTCCAACACTTGAAGGAGTAGAGAAGAAGAACATCAAAGTGGAGAATAATAAAGGAGAAGGTTTCAATAAGGAATGGAATTAATTAATTAAGTGATAAATAAACATATTTATCATATGATAAGAAAGAAAAATGTGTATTGTATCGAATATACCAAGACTATTTAGCATATTAAATAAACTATTAACGAGAATGATTATTATATGATATAAAAAAGAAAAAATGTCTATGTATAAATAACAAAAATGATTATCAAAATACTACTGTTAATTAAACGATGAAGAAAATATCTAATTGTATATACCAACAATATATGTCAAATGATATCTAACAAAAATATTTATTATATGAATATTGTAAACCCTGATAATCCAGGATAATGATGAAACAAATGGTAAAAAACCTATATACGAACTATTGTTGAGAGTAAAGCTTGTGAACTATTAATAAGAGTGAAGTATTGTAAACTCAATGTTTAAAGAACAACTGCATAATTGTAAAATGATAAATCTAATTATGTAAATTAAGAATGTTAAGATAAACAAAACTACTTACCAACTAGTATAGAAAAGTAACAACAAGGCTAATAAATAACATAGCCAATATGTCAAGTTAGAAAGAAATAATGACCTGTGAGGAGAAGTATGTTAGCTAAAGTATAAAAGCATGAATAGTGATACCAATGAAACCTCTAATACCTTGAATGTTATATTGAATATGTTATATTATTGAAAAATGAATGATATGTTATATTTTATGTGTTGTGATAGTGCAACTGTTGCTACGTGCAATTTTTATTTTGTCCCAGACAGAGATGAGGATTCCTCTGACTCTGAGGATGTGTAGTTAAGGAACGGCGGAGAATGTATGCCACAGTGAGCCACTCTGATTCCGAACCCACTACAAATGTTAGGGAATTAAATGGTAATATATCAAGGATTATTAATAAAAAACTGTGAGGTAAAAAATGAAAGAACCATAGAGTTTATCACGAGAATAAAGATATGTTTAATGATAAAGAAAAGTATATTATTGTAAGACAGGAAATTGTTAGTTTAAGAAATAAAACATATTGTAACTAAATGACTTAGAATATAAGAAACTTGAAAGATACTAATAAGCTAAAAATATATCACTAGCCAAGAACTCAATCTAGTGCAACACACTAACAGAATATTAAATTCAATGCAGAAAGAAAAAAGCAGTAATAGTATATTAAAACCAAACTAAAATGATAATTTCTTCAAATGTAAAATTTCTCTCAAATTATCAATTTTGAGAGGGGAGTATATGTAACATGACAAAGTGTTACATAACCTGGACATGTGCCAAGGGAATCAATGGGTACACGGAAATAAGATAAGTGAATGGTAATGACGAAGGTAGCAAAGAGGAGAGGGACCAACGAGGAAGAAAGAAGAAGAAGGACCACAAGAAGCAGTAAGGAATACACTGCATGACACTACAACAAATACTATGACTGACTCTAACTAATGGACAAGCCAAGTTCACTATAAGCTGTCAAACAAGCCAGTCAATGACATAAATGTAAAATCACATGTTTATAAAATTAATCAAAGAATGACAAGAATTAATTAATCAAACATGACAAAGTGTTACATAACCTGGACATGTGCCAAGGGAATCAATGGGTACACGGAAATAAGATAAGTGAATGGTAATGATGAAGGTAGCAAAGAGGAGAGGGACCAACGAGGAAGAAAGAAGAAGAAGGACCACAAGAAGCAGTAAGGAATACACTGCATGACACTACAACAAATACTATGACTGACTCTAACTAATGGACAAGCCAAGTTCACTATAAGCTGTCAAACAATAAATGTAAAATCACATGTTTATAAAATTAATCAAAGAATGACAAGAATAATATTTGGCTGAAAATAAATGAACCATGACCAGTAAACAACAATGCCTATGACTAAGACTAGCTAGGGCCACAATGTACAATTAAAACTTACATTACAATCCCAAATGTAATATTAAGAAGTAAAGATACTTGTAAGAGGAAACCTTATATGAATAAGTAACTTCCTCATTATACCAAATGTAACTAATAACCATTATTAAGGCATAAACCGATGTTAAAGGTATGCCTAGGCTAAGCCTAAACAAACGATTGTCAGTGAATTAATAAGCAGAAAGGACTACTAGTGTATATAAAATCTACTGAACAATCATTATACCAAATGTAACAGTGAATCTCACCGCTCAATTATTAATGGGTAACATTAAGTTGAGTAGGATAAACAAAATGTAATTAGAAAGTAAGGATTATTCATAGTACTGTATCACCATAGTTAAGCTAAGAGTTAATAATTGTATTCAATAAATAGATATTAAGTATAACGACGAATGTGTTAGTGTTCCGACAAAGACGTTTAAAAGAAAACGCGACGTGAAACACAAAATATAAATAGATAGGGAAGAATCGTATTTGGCGTCACTAGCAGACGACAGTGCGAAACCATGTTTCTGAACATTATTTATTAGCAATGTCAGAGAAAGTGCGATTAAAACCAGTGTTAAGTCACATCAAATTAAAGCGCATAAACTATTCTTTAATTTGATAGTAATAAACTCGCGATCGCAACTGTAATAAGTGCGTAGCGTGTGTTAGCATCATTTGTAATTATAAAGTGAGAAATTAGTTAGTTAACACTAACAACAACGACAACTGTCAATCAAATTCGCCAAATGACGGTTAGAAAACAATGCGTCATTTTTGTAACGTCTGGTGGAGCCAATCAAAAAATAGCTTATTAAACGAATTCATCACCTAAGCCCCATGAAGCCAGGGGGTATATAATCCAAAACCAAGCGAAACCGTTACACTTTATTGTCATCATCGAGAGCGAGAGGTTGTCGCTCGTCACCACAAAATTCGTTAATAACTTAGAGTATCATGCAAACAGTGAATCCATTTAACCATTTCATCAAGACAAGTAACTACACAACAGTTTATCAACAATAAGTGCATCGATGTGAAGTAATTATTTTATTTTGTGCGCGATATTTCGAACAAGAGAAAGATTATTAACCAGTAGTTGAATTAGTCCGAATTTTGTTAGAAGAGGACGATTATTCTCTGTTCTTAGTTCGTGTGCAGTGTAATGAACCAGGGTCACTATAATCCGACCGCTGGAGTGTTTAAAATAAATTTTAATCTATAAGATTAAAATAAAAAGGTAACATTGTGACAATTTATTCCATTAATCTGTGTGCACTTATATTTCTTCAACACAAAATTTGTACTGACGCAAAAACATCAAAACTTTCTATCTGTTACACGGTGATCAAATTTATTTAGCGGATTTGTTAATCCCACGTAAGATTTGAATTAGTCTTAAGTGGTAAAAAATATTTGTTAATAATTAAGTTAGCGTGACCAACGCATAACCTAGAAATAGGTACGAATTTTAAAAAAGAGGCCGAATTAGTAAATATTGTCTTCTGTTAAATAATTAACTTCTGTATAGGCATAAAGTAGTTCTTTCTTGTATTTAGAAGAATTTACGCCCGAGATATACAAAAATAATACTTAAATTAAAAGTTAATCTGGGAATAACCAGAAGAGTCGTTTGTGCTATCTGAGCTAGTTTGTAGGGTAAAGGAACGAAATAATTGCAATTGTATATTAATGTATCTATCATACTTGTGTTTGTTTGAATTTATTCTCAAGGGTAACAATAAAACCCGTTTATTTGCAGCATAAACTTTGACTCTATTTATTTCAAGGAGTGAATTAATAATTAATTTTGAATAACAAACGTAACTCTGATTAGAGGTTGTATGTTGTTAACTTTGAATTGCCGTAAGTGCAATAAGCATCAACACCAGTTTTTAAAGAAAATTAGCAAATATTTAATCTCATTAATTGGTTTTTTCACGGGATTTTCCTGAAATAAACCTGTGTGGCGCCCTTATTAAACAAGGAGTGATCTAACCTTGTCAGTAAAGCAAGCTGGTATTGAATCCATCTTGGCAGCTTATTAATTACTATAAGTGAACTTCAGAACTTCTAGAATCACGATCAGGTACGTGAAAGTATATTGTTATAAAGTTTTGTTGTCCAGACGAGACTTAACATTACGTACCTTGACGACAGTTAACCTAGAAGAGGAGTTTCGCTGCCAGATCGACGCTACGGCTACCTTCATCAGTCAACCAGCGAATAACGCTTTATTCACTAAATTGATCAACATTACTATTCAAACAGTATTTCTGCAATTATTTTTTAAAAAGAGTTCTTTTAAAATAATTATAACTTTTATTCATTATAATCGACTTTAACTTGTGACTTAACTTTAATTTTCAATACTACATAAACATTTAAACTTTTTTAAACAGCCATAATCTCGTTTACTTACAAATTGGCGACCAGCAACGTGAGGCTGTAAAAATATTAAACAAAAATATTTTTAATATTTATATTAAGCCTGGCAAGTACAAGAGAACAACCATGCCACATACACACAAACACGACACGAGATACAAGGCCAGCCGAGTAGAAGATATACAAACCGGTACAGAAATAAATATAGAAATACAAGAGACGCAACCAACGTCCGAAATGGAAGTCGCGACAAATAATAACGTGAAACTCGACCAGAAGGAACGCCCCCTGCAGAACCGGAAGTAGAAGTGAGGGTCGACAACCAACCCAGACAACCTGAGAGAAACGCACAGTCAGGGGACGTAAGTCTACAAGAAATAATGAGGGCGATCATGGAAAACAATAAAAAGACGGAATCATTGAATAAAAATATGGAATCGATCCACCAGAAAATGGACGACAACCAGAAAAATAATGAGTCGTTAAATAAAAAATTAATAGAAGATAATAATAAAAATATGGTATCGATCCACCATAAAATGGACGACAACCAGAAAAATAACGAACTACTAAATAAAAATATAGAATCAATTAATAAAAATATGGAATCGTTAAAAGAAGATAATCTCCGAAATATGGAATCATTGAAGGAAGATTTGAATAAGAAGATAGACGATACCAATAAATCCATGAACACATTAAATAATAAAATAGACGACAACAACAGAGCGTTGAAAGAAGATTTGAATGCAAAATTAGATGATATCAGCAAGAAGATGGAGGAAAATAATGAGAAAATTAACACGAGAGTAGACACGGAAATAACAGTCGTGAGAAGAGAAATTACGGAAGTGCACGAAAGGTGTGAACAGCACGGTCAAGATTTAAAATGGACTAGAGAAGAGGTCGACGGGAGGATTGACAACATCGAGGAAATAACTGAAGCCCGGATCGAGTCGCTGAAGAAGATGAGCCAGGACGAGATCAAGCGAGTGAGAACAGACGTGGGTGAACGGTGCGAAGAAATAAGTGCATCAGTGGACACCGTAAGAACCTTGACAGTTGCAAACCGAGAGAAAATAGAAGAACTACGACAACGGGAGATTGTGCAGATGAGGGAAGAGATAGAAATCATCCGTAATCGGCCAGTACAGGGTCAGTACATCCAACCGGCCGATAACCGTGACGTAATAAACTTCAAAAACTACAAGAAAAATCCGATCGATTCTTAGAGCGCATAGACGAAAACTTGACCAGGATTCGAGAGAATAGGTGGACTGTGATAAGGAGTCTGATCGATGAGTATTTTAAAGAGATTTACGACAATTGGTGGATTGCTACACGCCACGAAGTCCACAATTATGAAGAATTTAAGACACAATTCCGTGCAAAGTATTGGTCGGAGGCCACACAGAATATAGTGCGTGACAACATCTGCCATGGCAAGTATGACGCAAATAGAGGAGCTACTATGACCTCTTACTTCCTAGGTAAGGTGTGTTTGGCGCGTAACCTGGAACCGAAAATACCGAAGGAGTGCCTGGTTACCAAACTTTCTTACCATTTCGAGAAGGGAGTTGCCAAAGCACGCCAGTGGGGACAAGTGAAGACGATACAAGCCATGTCAGCCTTACTTGAAGACCAGGAGCATGAAGGTTACTATAGAAGAAGCCGACGAAGGAACGAGAACTTCCAGGACAGGAGCGGTAATACCAATAACAATAATTCAAATTTCCGAAATTACCGAAGTAATTTCAATACCAATGTTAGTAATTCAAATCAGAATCACGCTAATAATAATAATGAAAATAACTATCGACCCAGTAACCAATACAATAACAATAATAATACTGCTAACTATAACAATAACAATACGAGACGACAGAATTATAACAACAATCCTAACCGACCCCAGAACCAAGGCGGAAATAACCCACCGCAACAGTACCGTAGGGCTAACAATGTTCATGCCAACTACGAACCAGGTAGGAGGCGATACTACCCACGGCGCGATAGTTTCAACGGAGACAGGAGGAAGCAAGAAGCGGACGATGGAGGAGCAATAGCATCGAGGGCGATAGCCGCAACAATGACTACCGGCCCCAAGTGAATTTTGTACAAGCCCGTGACCAATCCAACCCGAGGAGACCTGATACCCGACCGCAGACAAACATCACGAACAATGATGACGAGGAGGATTGGGTGCCAGTCTGTGAGAGGCCTGGCTTTACAATACTGCACAACCGAGCAGGCAGCTCTAGAGAGTCCAGATCCGGAGGTGGAAACCAGGATGAGAACGATCCATCTGTGAGTGTCCGAAGGGAATATAACCAACAGAACCCACCAGAACGCTGGATTCCCCTAAGAGGAGATGGCAGCCGACCCAGCACATCCCAAGACACAAGACTACAGTACCCATAATGAGCCCAATAGAATGGTGAAGCCCAAGAGAACCCCAACATACAGACTATTAATGGACCTATTATTATAGAAGAATGAATTATGTTATCATACAGTGATTCTAATAAGAGTGTTTAGAGCATAAAAAAGCATAAAAGTGTCTACCATGAAAAGGTTAAATTAATGATCAAGAAGATCATTTATTATATTCAATGTATTGAAAATATCTAATTGCCTATAACCAGCCTATTTACCATGTTGTATCATAAAGAAGAATGTGTATTATAGGTATATGTACCAAAAATATCTATTATGTATTAAATAAGCACCATGTTTGTCATATTAAATGATAGAGAAAAAATGTTTATTATAAACCAAATGATTTTATGATAAGAAAAATGTTTATCATATCAAATGATAAAGAAAAAAAGTCTATTGTATTGTATAAAACAAAATATATTGTATAACGAAAATGTATGTAAAATATTGATATGATGTTACTCTAATACTCCTATAGTAATTTCAACAAAAGAAATTATATATCATCCAGAATAAATGATTTAAACAACTATCATTTGAAGGAGTAGAGGAGAAGAACACCACAGTGAGTATAAAGAAGATGGCTATTATTATTATGGAAAGAAGAAAGAGAAAACCAAATATTATCTATTAGTATGTTAGTATTATATTATTATATTGTATTATAGTTCACAAAACCAAGGAATATATTAAACTCATCCAGAATAAATGATTTAAACAACTATCATTTGAAGGAGTAGAGGAGAAGAACACCACAGTGAGTAATTAGAGACATGGCTATTATTATTATGGAAAGAAGAAAGAGAAAACCAAATATTGTCTATTAATATGTTATTATTATATTGTTATATTGTATCTTAATTATCAAATATTGTCTACTCCAAGAAATATATTAAAATCATCCAGAATAAGTGTTAAAGATTCCAACACTTGAAGGAGTAGAGAAGAAGAACATCAAAGTGGAGAATAATAAAGGAGAAGGTTTCAATAAGGAATGGAATTAATTAATTAAGTGATAAATAAACATATTTATCATATGATAAGAAAGAAAAATGTGTATTGTATCGAATATACCAAGACTATTTAGCATATTAAATAAACTATTAACGAGAATGATTATTATATGATATAAAAAAGAAAAAATGTCTATGTATAAATAACAAAAATGATTATCAAAATACTACTGTTAATTAAACGATGAAGAAAATATCTAATTGTATATACCAACAATATATGTCAAATGATATCTAACAAAAATATTTATTATATGAATATTGTAAACCCTGATAATCCAGGATAATGATGAAACAAATGGTAAAAAACCTATATACGAACTATTGTTGAGAGTAAAGCTTGTGAACTATTAATAAGAGTGAAGTATTGTAAACTCAATGTTTAAAGAACAACTGCATAATTGTAAAATGATAAATCTAATTATGTAAATTAAGAATGTTAAGATAAACAAAACTACTTACCAACTAGTATAGAAAAGTAACAACAAGGCTAATAAATAACATAGCCAATATGTCAAGTTAGAAAGAAATAATGACCTGTGAGGAGAAGTATGTTAGCTAAAGTATAAAAGCATGAATAGTGATACCAATGAAACCTCTAATACCTTGAATGTTATATTGAATATGTTATATTATTGAAAAATGAATGATATGTTATATTTTATGTGTTGTGATAGTGCAACTGTTGCTACGTGCAATTTTTATTTTGTCCCAGACAGAGATGAGGATTCCTCTGACTCTGAGGATGTGTAGTTAAGGAACGGCGGAGAATGTATGCCACAGTGAGCCACTCTGATTCCGAACCCACTACAAATGTTAGGGAATTAAATGGTAATATATCAAGGATTATTAATAAAAAACTGTGAGGTAAAAAATGAAAGAACCATAGAGTTTATCACGAGAATAAAGATATGTTTAATGATAAAGAAAAGTATATTATTGTAAGACAGGAAATTGTTAGTTTAAGAAATAAAACATATTGTAACTAAATGACTTAGAATATAAGAAACTTGAAAGATACTAATAAGCTAAAAATATATCACTAGCCAAGAACTCAATCTAGTGCAACACACTAACAGAATATTAAATTCAATGCAGAAAGAAAAAAGCAGTAATAGTATATTAAAACCAAACTAAAATGATAATTTCTTCAAATGTAAAATTTCTCTCAAATTATCAATTTTGAGAGGGGAGTATATGTAACATGACAAAGTGTTACATAACCTGGACATGTGCCAAGGGAATCAATGGGTACACGGAAATAAGATAAGTGAATGGTAATGATGAAGGTAGCAAAGAGGAGAGGGACCAACGAGGAAGAAAGAAGAAGAAGGACCACAAGAAGCAGTAAGGAATACACTGCATGACACTACAACAAATACTATGACTGACTCTAACTAATGGACAAGCCAAGTTCACTATAAGCTGTCAAACAAGCCAGTCAATGACATAAATGTAAAATCACATGTTTATAAAATTAATCAAAGAATGACAAGAATTAATTAATCAAACATGACAAAGTGTTACATAACCTGGACATGTGCCAAGGGAATCAATGGGTACACGGAAATAAGATAAGTGAATGGTAATGATGAAGGTAGCAAAGAGGAGAGGGACCAACGAGGAAGAAAGAAGAAGAAGGACCACAAGAAGCAGTAAGGAATACACTGCATGACACTACAACAAATACTATGACTGACTCTAACTAATGGACAAGCCAAGTTCACTATAAGCTGTCAAACAATAAATGTAAAATCACATGTTTATAAAATTAATCAAAGAATGACAAGAATAATATTTGGCTGAAAATAAATGAACCATGACCAGTAAACAACAATGCCTATGACTAAGACTAGCTAGGGCCACAATGTACAATTAAAACTTACATTACAATCCCAAATGTAATATTAAGAAGTAAGGATACTTGTAAGAGGAAACCTTATATGAATAAGTAACTTCCTCATTATACCAAATGTAACTAATAACCATTATTAAGGCATAAACCGATGTTAAAGGTATGCCTAGGCTAAGCCTAAACAAACGATTGTCAGTGAATTAATAAGCAGAAAGGACTACTAGTGTATATAAAATCTACTGAACAATCATTATACCAAATGTAACAGTGAATCTCACCGCTCAATTATTAATGGGTAACATTAAGTTGAGTAGGATAAACAAAATGTAATTAGAAAGTAAGGATTATTCATAGTACTGTATCACCATTGTTAAGCTAAGAGTTAATAATTGTATTCAATAAATAGATATTAAGTATAACGACGAATGTGTTAGTGTTCCGACAAAGACGTTTAAAAGAAAACGCGACGTGAAACACAAAATATAAATAGATAGGGAAGAATCGTATTTGGCGTCACTAGCAGACGACAGTGCGAAACCATGTTTCTGAACATTATTTATTAGCAATGTCAGAGAAAGTGCGATTAAAACCAGTGTTAAGTCACATCAAATTAAAGCGCATAAACTATTCTTTAATTTGATAGTAATAAACTCGCGATCGCAACTGTAATAAGTGCGTAGCGTGTGTTAGCATCATTTGTAATTATAAAGTGAGAAATTAGTTAGTTAACACTAACAACAACGACAACTGTCAATCAAATTCGCCAAATGACGGTTAGAAAACAATGCGTCATTTTTGTAACGTCTGGTGGAGCCAATCAAAAAATAGCTTATTAAACGAATTCATCACCTAAGCCCCATGAAGCCAGGGGGTATATAATCCAAAACCAAGCGAAACCGTTACACTTTATTGTCATCATCGAGAGCGAGAGGTTGTCGCTCGTCACCACAAAATTCGTTAATAACTTAGAGTATCATGCAGACAGTGAATCCATTTAACCATTTCATCAAGACAAGTAACTACACAACAGT
This sequence comes from Magicicada septendecula, assembly GCA_034769895.1. NCBI lineage: Eukaryota > Metazoa > Arthropoda > Insecta > Hemiptera > Cicadidae > Magicicada > Magicicada septendecula. Next base: position 253,380,449 of record CM068369.1, read on the forward strand.
TTATCAACAATAAGTGCATCGATGTGAAGTAATTATTTTATTTTGTGCGCGATATTTCGAACAAGAGAAAGATTATTAACCAGTAGTTGAATTAGTCCGAATTTTGTTAGAAGAGGACGATTATTCTCTGTTCTTAGTTCGTGTGCAGTGTAATGAACCAGGGTCACTATAATCCGACCGCTGGAGTGTTTAAAATAAATTTTAATCTATAAGATTAAAATAAAAAGGTAACATTGTGACAATTTATTCCATTAATCTGTGTGCACTTATATTTCTTCAACACAAAATTTGTACTGACGCAAAAACATCAAAACTTTCTATCTGTTACACGGTGATCAAATTTATTTAGCGGATTTGTTAATCCCACGTAAGATTTGAATTAGTCTTAAGTGGTAAAAAATATTTGTTAATAATTAAGTTAGCGTGACCAACGCATAACCTAGAAATAGGTACGAATTTTAAAAAAGAGGCCGAATTAGTAAATATTGTCTTCTGTTAAATAATTAACTTCTGTATAGGCATAAAGTAGTTCTTTCTTGTATTTAGAAGAATTTACGCCCGAGATATACAAAAATAATACTTAAATTAAAAGTTAATCTGGGAATAACCAGAAGAGTCGTTTGTGCTATCTGAGCTAGTTTGTAGGGTAAAGGAACGAAATAATTGCAATTGTATATTAATGTATCTATCATACTTGTGTTTGTTTGAATTTATTCTCAAGGGTAACAATAAAACCCGTTTATTTGCAGCATAAACTTTGACTCTATTTATTTCAAGGAGTGAATTAATAATTAATTTTGAATAACAAACGTAACTCTGATTAGAGGTTGTATGTTGTTAACTTTGAATTGCCGTAAGTGCAATAAGCATCAACACCAGTTTTTAAAGAAAATTAGCAAATATTTAATCTCATTAATTGGTTTTTTCACGGGATTTTCCTGAAATAAACCTGTGTGGCGCCCTTATTAAACAAGGAGTGATCTAACCTTGTCAGTAAAGCAAGCTGGTATTGAATCCATCTTGGCAGCTTATTAATTACTATAAGTGAACTTCAGAACTTCTAGAATCACGATCAGGTACGTGAAAGTATATTGTTATAAAGTTTTGTTGTCCAGACGAGACTTAACATTACGTACCTTGACGACAGTTAACCTAGAAGAGGAGTTTCGCTGCCAGATCGACGCTACGGCTACCTTCATCAGTCAACCAGCGAATAACGCTTTATTCACTAAATTGATCAACATTACTATTCAAACAGTATTTCTGCAATTATTTTTTAAAAAGAGTTCTTTTAAAATAATTATAACTTTTATTCATTATAATCGACTTTAACTTGTGACTTAACTTTAATTTTCAATACTACATAAACATTTAAACTTTTTTAAACAGCCATAATCTCGTTTACTTACAAATTGGCGACCAGCAACGTGAGGCTGTAAAAATATTAAACAAAAATATTTTTAATATTTATATTAAGCCTGGCAAGTACAAGAGAACAACCATGCCACATACACACAAACACGACACGAGATACAAGGCCAGCCGAGTAGAAGATATACAAACCGGTACAGAAATAAATATAGAAATACAAGAGACGCAACCAACGTCCGAAATGGAAGTCGCGACAAATAATAACGTGAAACTCGACCAGAAGGAACGCCCCCTGCAGAACCGGAAGTAGAAGTGAGGGTCGACAACCAACCCAGACAACCTGAGAGAAACGCACAGTCAGGGGACGTAAGTCTACAAGAAATAATGAGGGCGATCATGGAAAACAATAAAAAGACGGAATCATTGAATAAAAATATGGAATCGATCCACCAGAAAATGGACGACAACCAGAAAAATAATGAGTCGTTAAATAAAAAATTAATAGAAGATAATAATAAAAATATGGTATCGATCCACCATAAAATGGACGACAACCAGAAAAATAACGAACTACTAAATAAAAATATAGAATCAATTAATAAAAATATGGAATCGTTAAAAGAAGATAATCTCCGAAATATGGAATCATTGAAGGAAGATTTGAATAAGAAGATAGACGATACCAATAAATCCATGAACACATTAAATAATAAAATAGACGACAACAACAGAGCGTTGAAAGAAGATTTGAATGCAAAATTAGATGATATCAGCAAGAAGATGGAGGAAAATAATGAGAAAATTAACACGAGAGTAGACACGGAAATAACAGTCGTGAGAAGAGAAATTACGGAAGTGCACGAAAGGTGTGAACAGCACGGTCAAGATTTAAAATGGACTAGAGAAGAGGTCGACGGGAGGATTGACAACATCGAGGAAATAACTGAAGCCCGGATCGAGTCGCTGAAGAAGATGAGCCAGGACGAGATCAAGCGAGTGAGAACAGACGTGGGTGAACGGTGCGAAGAAATAAGTGCATCAGTGGACACCGTAAGAACCTTGACAGTTGCAAACCGAGAAAAAATAGAAGAACTACGACAACGGGAGATTGTGCAGATGAGGGAAGAGATAGAAATCATCCATAATCGGCCAGTACAGGGTCAGTACATCCAACCGGCCGATAACCGTGACGTAATAAACTTCAAAAACTACAAGAAAAATCCGATCGATTCTTAGAGCGCATAGACGAAAACTTGACCAGGATTCGAGAGAATAGGTGGACTGTGATAAGGAGTCTGATCGATGAGTATTTTAAAGAGATTTACGACAATTGGTGGATTGCTACACGCCACGAAGTCCACAATTATGAAGAATTTAAGACACAATTCCGTGCAAAGTATTGGTCGGAGGCCACACAGAATATAGTGCGTGACAACATCTGCCATGGCAAGTATGACGCAAATAGAGGAGCTACTATGACCTCTTACTTCCTAGGTAAGGTGTGTTTGGCGCGTAACCTGGAACCGAAAATACCGAAGGAGTGCCTGGTTACCAAACTTTCTTACCATTTCGAGAAGGGAGTTGCCAAAGCACGCCAGTGGGGACAAGTGAAGACGATACAAGCCATGTCAGCCTTACTTGAAGACCAGGAGCATGAAGGTTACTATAGAAGAAGCCGACGAAGGAACGAGAACTTCCAGGACAGGAGCGGTAATACCAATAACAATAATTCAAATTTCCGAAATTACCGAAGTAATTTCAATACCAATGTTAGTAATTCAAATCAGAATCACGCTAATAATAATAATGAAAATAACTATCGACCCAGTAACCAATACAATAACAATAATAATACTGCTAACTATAACAATAACAATACGAGACGACAGAATTATAACAACAATCCTAACCGACCCCAGAACCAAGGCGGAAATAACCCACCGCAACAGTACCGTAGGGCTAACAATGTTCATGCCAACTACGAACCAGGTAGGAGGCGATACTACCCACGGCGCGATAGTTTCAACGGAGACAGGAGGAAGCAAGAGGCGGACGATGGAGGAGCAATAGCATCGAGGGCGATAGCCGCAACAATGACTACCGGCCCCAAGTGAATTTTGTACAAGCCCGTGACCAATCCAACCCGAGGAGACCTGATACCCGACCGCAGACAAACATCACGAACAATGATGACGAGGAGGATTGGGTGCCAGTCTGTGAGAGGCCTGGCTTTACAATACTGCACAACCGAGCAGGCAGCTCTAGAGAGTCCAGATCCGGAGGTGGAAACCAGGATGAGAACGATCCATCTGTGAGTGTCCGAAGGGAATATAACCAACAGAACCCACCAGAACGCTGGATACCCCTAAGAGGAGATGGCAGCCGACCCAGCACATCCCAAGACACAAGACTACAGTACCCATAATGAGCCCAATAGAATGGTGAAGCCCAAGAGAACCCCAACATACAGACTATTAATGGACCTATTATTATAGAAGAATGAATTATGTTATCATACAGTGATTCTAATAAGAGTGTTTAGAGCATAAAAAAGCATAAAAGTGTCTACCATGAAAAGGTTAAATTAATGATCAAGAAGATCATTTATTATATTCAATGTATTGAAAATATCTAATTGCCTATAACCAGCCTATTTACCATGTTGTATCATAAAGAAGAATGTGCATTATAGGTATATGTACCAAAAATATCTATTATGTATTAAATAAGCACCATGTTTGTCATATTAAATGATAGAGAAAAAATGTTTATTATAAACCAAATGATTTTATGATAAGAAAAATGTTTATCATATCAAATGATAAAGAAAAAAAGTCTATTGTATTGTATAAAACAAAATATATTGTATAACGAAAATGTATGTAAAATATTGATATGATGTTACTCTAATACTCCTATAGTAATTTCAACAAAAGAAATTATATATAATCCAGAATAAATGATTTAAACAACTATCATTTGAAGGAGTAGAGGAGAAGAACACCACAGTGAGTATAAAGAAGATGGCTATTATTATTATGGAAAGAAGAAAGAGAAAACCAAATATTATCTATTATTATGTTAGTATTATATTATTATATTGTATTATAGTTCACAAAACCAAGGAATATATTAAACTCATCCAGAATAAATGATTTAAACAACTATCATTTGAAGGAGTAGAGGAGAAGAACACCACAGTGAGTAATTAGAGAGATGGCTATTATTATTATGGAAAGAAGAAAGAGAAAACCAAATATTGTCTATTAATATGTTATTATTATATTGTTATATTGTATCTTAATTATCAAATATTGTCTACCCCAAGAAATATATTAAAATCATCCAGAATAAGTGTTAAAGATTCCAACACTTGAAGGAGTAGAGAAGAAGAACATCAAAGTGGAGAATAATAAAGGAGAAGGTTTCAATAAGGAATGGAATTAATTAATTAAGTGATAAATAAACATATTTATCATATGATAAGAAAGAAAAATGTGTATTGTATCGAATATACCAAGACTATTTAGCATATTAAATAAACTATTAACGAGAATGATTATTATATGATATAAAAAAGAAAAAATGTCTATGTATAAATAACAAAAATGATTATCAAAATACTACTGTTAATTAAACGATGAAGAAAATATCTAATTGTATATACCAACAATATATGTCAAATGATATCTAACAAAAATATTTATTATATGAATATTGTAAACCCTGATAATCCAGGATAATGATGAAACAAATGGTAAAAAACCTATATACGAACTATTGTTGAGAGTAAAGCTTGTGAACTATTAATAAGAGTGAAGTATGTAAACTCAATGTTTAAAGAACAACTGCATAATTGTAAAATGATAAATCTAAGTATGTAAATTAAGAATGTTAAGATAAACAAAACAACTTACCAACTAGTATAGAAAAGTAACAACAAGGCTAATAAATAACATAGCCAATATGTCAAGTTAGAAAGAAATAATGACCTGTGAGGAGAAGTATGTTAGCTAAAGTATAAAAGCATGAATAGTGATACCAATGAAACCTCTAATACCTTGAATGTTATATTGAATATGTTATATTATTGAAAAATGAATGATATGTTATATTTTATGTGTTGTGATAGTGCAACTGTTGCTACGTGCAATTTTTATTTTGTCCCAGACAGAGATGAGGATTCCTCTGACTCTGAGGATGTGTAGTTAAGGAACGGCGGAGAATGTATGCCACAGTGAGCCACTCTGATTCCGAACCCACTACAAATGTTAGGGAATTAAATGGTAATATATCAAGGATTATTAATAAAAAACTGTGAGGTAAAAAATGAAAGAACCATAGAGTTTATCACGAGAATAAAGATATGTTTAATGATAAAGAAAAGTATATTATTGTAAGACAGGAAATTGTTAGTTTAAGAAATAAAACATATTGTAACTAAATGACTTAGAATATAAGAAACTTGAAAGATACTAATAAGCTAAAAATATATCACTAGCCAAGAACTCAATCTAGTGCAACACACTAACAGAATATTAAATTCAATGCAGAAAGAAAAAAGCAGTAATAGTATATTAAAACCAAACTAAAATGATAATTTCTTCAAATGTAAAATTTCTCTCAAATTATCAATTTTGAGAGGGGAGTATATGTAACATGACAAAGTGTTACATAACCTGGACACGTGACAAGGGAATCAATGGGTACACGGAAATAAGATAAGTGAATGGTAATGATGAAGGTAGCAAAGAGGAGAGGGACCAACGAGGAAGAAAGAAGAAGAAGGACCACAAGAAGCAGTAAGGAATACACTGCATGACACTACAACAAATACTATGACTGACTCTAACTAATGGACAAGCCAAGTTCACTATAAGCTGTCAAACAAGCCAGTCAATGACATAAATGTAAAATCACATGTTTATAAAATTAATCAAAGAATGACAAGAATTAATTAATCAAACATGACAAAGTGTTACATAACCTGGACATGTGCCAAGGGAATCAATGGGTACACGGAAATAAGATAAGTGAATGGTAATGATGAAGGTAGCAAAGAGGAGAGGGACCAACGAGGAAGAAAGAAGAAGAAGGACCACAAGAAGCAGTAAGGAATACACTGCATGACACTACAACAAATACTATGACTGACTCTAACTAATGGACAAGCCAAGTTCACTATAAGCTGTCAAACAATAAATGTAAAATCACATGTTTATAAAATTAATCAAAGAATGACAAGAATAATATTTGGCTGAAAATAAATGAACCATGACCAGTAAACAACAATGCCTATGACTAAGACTAGCTAGGGCCACAATGTACAATTAAAACTTACATTACAATCCCAAATGTAATATTAAGAAGTAAGGATACTTGTAAGAGGAAACCTTATATGAATAAGTAACTTCCTCATTATACCAAATGTAACTAATAACCATTATTAAGGCATAAACCGATGTTAAAGGTATGCCTAGGCTAAGCCTAAACAAACGATTGTCAGTGAATTAATAAGCAGAAAGGACTACTAGTGTATATAAAATCTACTGAACAATCATTATACCAAATGTAACAGTGAATCTCACCGCTCAATTATTAATGGGTAACATTAAGTTGAGTAGGATAAACAAAATGTAATTAGAAAGTAAGGATTATTCATAGTACTGTATCACCATAGTTAAGCTAAGAGTTAATAATTGTATTCAATAAATAGATATTAAGTATAACGACGAATGTGTTAGTGTTCCGACAAAGACGTTTAAAAGAAAACGCGACGTGAAACACAAAATATAAATAGATAGGGAAGAATCGTATTTGGCGTCACTAGCAGACGACAGTGCGAAACCATGTTTCTGAACATTATTTATTAGCAATGTCAGAGAAAGTGCGATTAAAACCAGTGTTAAGTCACATCAAATTAAAGCGCATAAACTATTCTTTAATTTGATAGTAATAAACTCGCGATCGCAACTGTAATAAGTGCGTAGCGTGTGTTAGCATCATTTGTAATTATAAAGTGAGAAATTAGTTAGTTAACACTAACAACAACGACAACTGTCAATCAAATTCGCCAAATGACGGTTAGAAAACAATGCGTCATTTTTGTAACGTCTGGTGGAGCCAATCAAAAAATAGCTTATTAAACGAATTCATCACCTAAGCCCCATGAAGCCAGGGGGTATATAATCCAAAACCAAGCGAAACCGTTACACTTTATTGTCATCATCGAGAGCGAGAGGTTGTCGCTCGTCACCACAAAATTCGTTAATAACTTAGAGTATCATGCAAACAGTGAATCCATTTAACCATTTCATCAAGACAAGTAACTACACAACAGTTTATCAACAATAAGTGCATCGATGTGAAGTAATTATTTTATTTTGTGCGCGATATTTCGAACAAGAGAAAGATTATTAACCAGTAGTTGAATTAGTCCGAATTTTGTTAGAAGAGGACGATTATTCTCTGTTCTTAGTTCGTGTGCAGTGTAATGAACCAGGGTCACTATAATCCGACCGCTGGAGTGTTTAAAATAAATTTTAATCTATAAGATTAAAATAAAAAGGTAACATTGTGACAATTTATTCCATTAATCTGTGTGCACTTATATTTCTTCAACACAAAATTTGTACTGACGCAAAAACATCAAAACTTTCTATCTGTTACACGGTGATCAAATTTATTTAGCGGATTTGTTAATCCCACGTAAGATTTGAATTAGTCTTAAGTGGTAAAAAATGTTTGTTAATAATTAAGTTAGCGTGACCAACGCATAACCTAGAAATAGGAACGAATTTTAAAAAAGAGGCCGAATTAGTAAATATTGTCTTCTGTTAAATAATTAACTTCTGTATAGGCATAAAGTAGTTCTTTCTTGTATTTAGAAGAATTTACGCCCGAGATATACAAAAATAATACTTAAATTAAAAGTTAATCTGGGAATAACCAAAAGAGTCGTTGTGCTATCTGAGCTAGTTTGTAGGGTAAAGGAACGAAATAATTGCAATTGTATATTAATGTGTCTATCATACTTGTGTTTGTTTGAATTTATTCTCAAGGGTAACAATAAAACCCGTTTATTTGCAGCATAAACTTTGACTCTATTTATTTCAAGGAGTGAATTAATAATTAATTTTGAATAACAAACGTAACTCTGATTAGAGGTTGTATGTTGTTAAATTTGAATTGCCGTAAGTGCAATAAGCATCAACACCAGTTTTTAAAGAAAATTAGCAAATACTTAATCTCATTAATTGGTTTTTTCACGGGATTTTCCTGAAATAAACCTGTGTGGCGCCCTTATTAAACAAGGAGTGATCTAACCTTGTCAGTAAAGCAAGCTGGTATTGAATCCATCTTGGCAGCTTATTAATTACTATAAGTGAACTTCAGAACTTCTAGAATCACGATCAGGTACGTGAAAGTATATTGTTATAAAGTTTTGTTGTCCAGACGAGACTTAACATTACGTACCTTGACGACAGTTAACCTAGAAGAGGAGTTTCGCTGCCAGATCGACGCTACGGCTACCTTCATCAGTCGACCAGCGATTAAAGCTTTATTCACTAAATTGATCAACATTACTATTCAAACAGTATTACTGCAATTATTTTTTAAAAAGAGTTCTTTTAAAATAATTATAACTTTTATTCATTATAATCGACTTTAACTTGTGACTTAACTTTAATTTTCAATACTACATAAACATTTAAACTTTTTTAAACAGCCATAATCTCGTTTACTTACAAATTGGCGACCAGCAACGTGAGGCTGTAAAAATATTAAACAAAAATATTTTTAATATTTATATTAAGCCTGGCAAGTACAAGAGAACAACCATGCCACATACACACAAACACGACACGAGATACAAGGCCAGCCGAGTAGAAGATATACAAACCGGTACAGAAATAAATATAGAAATACAAGAGACGCAACCAACGTCCGAAATGGAAGTCGCGACAAATAATAACGTGGAAACTCGACCAGAAGGAACGCCCCCTGCAGAACCGGAAGTAGAAGTGAGGGTCGACAACCAACCCAGACAACCTGAGAGAAACGCACAGTCAGGGGACGTAAGTCTACAAGAAATAATGAGGGCGATCATGGAAAACAATAAAAAGACGGAATCATTGAATAAAAATATGGAATCGATCCACCAGAAAATGGACGACAACCAGAAAAATAATGAGTCGTTAAATAAAAAATTAATAGAAGATAATAATAAAAATATGGTATCGATCCACCATAAAATGGACGACAACCAGAAAAATAACGAACTACTAAATAAAAATATAGAATCAATTAATAAAAATATGGAATCGTTAAAAGAAGATAATCTCCGAAATATGGAATCATTGAAGGAAGATTTGAATAAGAAGATAGACGATACCAATAAATCCATGAACACATTAAATAATAAAATAGACGACAACAACAGAGCGTTGAAAGAAGATTTGAATGCAAAATTAGATGATATCAGCAAGAAGATGGAGGAAAATAATGAGAAAATTAACACGAGAGTAGACACGGAAATAACAGTCGTGAGAAGAGAAATTACGGAAGTGCACGAAAGGTGTGAACAGCACGGTCAAGATTTAAAATGGACTAGAGAAGAGGTCGACGGGAGGATTGACAACATCGAGGAAATAACTGAAGCCCGGATCGAGTCGCTGAAGAAGATGAGCCAGGACGAGATCAAGCGAGTGAGAACAGACGTGGGTGAACGGTGCGAAGAAATAAGTGCATCAGTGGACACCGTAAGAACCTTGACAGTTGCAAACCGAGAAAAAATAGAAGAACTACGACAACGGGAGATCGTGCAGATGAGGGAAGAGATAGAAATCATCCGTAATCGGCCAGTACAGGGTCAGTACATCCAACCGGCCGATAACCGTGACGTAATAAACTTCAAAAACTACAAGAAAAATCCGATCGATTCTTAGACCGCATAGACGAAAACTTGACCAGGATTCGAGAGAATAGGTGGACTGTGATAAGGAGTCTGATCGATGAGTATTTTAAAGAGATTTACGACAATTGGTGGATTGCTACACGCCACGAAGTCCACAATTATGAAGAATTTAAGACACAATTCCGTGCAAAGTATTGGTCGGAGGCCACACAGAATATAGTGCGTGACAACATCTGCCATGGCAAGTATGACGCAAATAGAGGAGCTACTATGACCTCTTACTTCCTAGGTAAGGTGTGTTTGGCGCGTAACCTGGAACCGAAAATACCGAAGGAGTGCCTGGTTACCAAACTTTCTTACCATTTCGAGAAGGGAGTTGCCAAACCACGCCAGTGGGGACAAGTGAAGACGATACAAGCCATGTCAGCCTTACTTGAAGACCAGGAGCATGAAGGTTACTATAGAAGAAGCCGACGAAGGAACGAGAACTTCCAGGACAGGAGCGGTAATACCAATAACAATAATTCAAATTTCCGAAATTACCGAAGTAATTTCAATACCAATGTTAGTAATTCAAATCAGAATCACGCTAATAATAATAATGAAAATAACTATCGACCCAGTAACCAATACAATAACAATAATAATACTGCTAACTATAACAATAACAATACGAGACGACAGAATTATAACAACAATCCTAACCGACCCCAGAACCAAGGCGGAAATAACCCACCGCAACAGTACCGTAGGGCTAACAATGTTCATGCCAACTACGAACCAGGTAGGAGGCGATACTACCCACGGCGCGATAGTTTCAACGGAGACAGGAGGAAGCAAGAGGCGGACGATGGAGGAGCAATAGCATCGAGGGCGATAGCCGCAACAATGACTACCGGCCCCAAGTGAATTTTGTACAAGCCCGTGACCAATCCAACCCGAGGAGACCTGATACCCGACCGCAGACAAACATCACGAACAATGATGACGAGGAGGATTGGGTGCCAGTCTGTGAGAGGCCTGGCTTTACAATACTGCACAACCGAGCAGGCAGCTCTAGAGAGTCCAGATCCGGAGGTGGAAACCAGGATGAGAACGATCCATCTGTGAGTGTCCGAAGGGAATATAACCAACAGAACCCACCAGAACGCTGGATACCCCTAAGAGGAGATGGCAGCCGACCCAGCACATCCCAAGACACAAGACTACAGTACCCATAATGAGCCCAATAGAATGGTGAAGCCCAAGAGAACCCCAACATACAGACTATTAATGGACCTATTATTATAGAAGAATGAATTATGTTATCATACAGTGATTCTAATAAGAGTGTTTAGAGCATAAAAAAGCATAAAAGTGTCTACCATGAAAAGGTTAAATTAATGATCAAGAAGATCATTTATTATATTCAATGTATTGAAAATATCTAATTGCCTATAACCAGCCTATTTACCATGTTGTATCATAAAGAAGAATGTGTATTATAGGTATATGTACCAAAAATATCTATTATGTATTAAATAAGCACCATGTTTGTCATATTAAATGATAGAGAAAAAATGTTTATTATAAACCAAATGATTTTATGATAAGAAAAATGTTTATCATATCAAATGATAAAGAAAAAAAGTCTATTGTATTGTATAAAACAAAATATATTGTATAACGAAAATGTATGTAAAATATTGATATGATGTTACTCTAATACTCCTATAGTAATTTCAACAAAAGAAATTATATATCATCCAGAATAAATGATTTAAACAACTATCATTTGAAGGAGTAGAGGAGAAGAACACCACAGTGAGTATAAAGAAGATGGCTATTATTATTATGGAAAGAAGAAAGAGAAAACCAAATATTATCTATTATTATGTTAGTATTATATTATTATATTGTATTATAGTTCACAAAACCAAGGAATATATTAAACTCATCCAGAATAAATGATTTAAACAACTATCATTTGAAGGAGTAGAGGAGAAGAACACCACAGTGAGTAATTAGAGAGATGGCTATTATTATTATGGAAAGAAGAAAGAGAAAACCAAATATTGTCTATTAATATGTTATTATTATATTGTTATATTGTATCTTAATTATCAAATATTGTCTACCCCAAGAAATATATTAAAATCATACAGAATAAGTGTTAAAGATTCCAACACTTGAAGGAGTAGAGAAGAAGAACATCAAAGTGGAGAATAATAAAGGAGAAGGTTTCAATAAGGAATGGAATTAATTAATTAAGTGATAAATAAACATATTTATCATATGATAAGAAAGAAAAATGTGTATTGTATCGAATATACCAAGACTATTTAGCATATTAAATAAACTATTAACGAGAATGATTATTATATGATATAAAAAAGAAAAAATGTCTATGTATAAATAACAAAAATGATTATCAAAATACTACTGTTAATTAAACGATGAAGAAAATATCTAATTGTATATACCAACAATATATGTCAAATGATATCTAACAAAAATATTTATTATATGAATATTGTAAACCCTGATAATCCAGGATAATGATGAAACAAATGGTAAAAAACCTATATACGAACTATTGTTGAGAGTAAAGCTTGTGAACTATTAATAAGAGTGAAGTATGTAAACTCAATGTTTAAAGAACAACTGCATAATTGTAAAATGATAAATCTAAGTATGTAAATTAAGAATGTTAAGATAAACAAAACAACTTACCAACTAGTATAGAAAAGTAACAACAAGGCTAATAAATAACATAGCCAATATGTCAAGTTAGAAAGAAATAATGACCTGTGAGGAGAAGTATGTTAGCTAAAGTATAAAAGCATGAATAGTGATACCAATGAAACCTCTAATACCTTGAATGTTATATTGAATATGTTATATTATTGAAAAATGAATGATATGTTATATTTTATGTGTTGTGATAGTGCAACTGTTGCTACGTGCAATTTTTATTTTGTCCCAGACAGAGATGAGGATTCCTCTGACTCTGAGGATGTGTAGTTAAGGAACGGCGGAGAATGTATGCCACAGTGAGCCACTCTGATTCCGAACCCACTACAAATGTTAGGGAATTAAATGGTAATATATCAAGGATTATTAATAAAAAACTGTGAGGTAAAAAATGAAAGAACCATAGAGTTTATCACGAGAATAAAGATATGTTTAATGATAAAGAAAAGTATATTATTGTAAGACAGGAAATTGTTAGTTTAAGAAATAAAACATATTGTAACTAAATGACTTAGAATATAAGAAACTTGAAAGATACTAATAAGCTAAAAATATATCACTAGCCAAGAACTCAATCTAGTGCAACACACTAACAGAATATTAAATTCAATGCAGAAAGAAAAAAGCAGTAATAGTATATTAAAACCAAACTAAAATGATAATTTCTTCAAATGTAAAATTTCTCTCAAATTATCAATTTTGAGAGGGGAGTATATGTAACATGACAAAGTGTTACATAACCTGGACACGTGACAAGGGAATCAATGGGTACACGGAAATAAGATAAGTGAATGGTAATGATGAAGGTAGCAAAGAGGAGAGGGACCAACGAGGAAGAAAGAAGAAGAAGGACCACAAGAAGCAGTAAGGAATACACTGCATGACACTACAACAAATACTATGACTGACTCTAACTAATGGACAAGCCAAGTTCACTATAAGCTGTCAAACAAGCCAGTCAATGACATAAATGTAAAATCACATGTTTATAAAATTAATCAAAGAATGACAAGAATTAATTAATCAAACATGACAAAGTGTTACATAACCTGGACATGTGCCAAGGGAATCAATGGGTACACGGAAATAAGATAAGTGAATGGTAATGATGAAGGTAGCAAAGAGGAGAGGGACCAACGAGGAAGAAAGAAGAAGAAGGACCACAAGAAGCAGTAAGGAATACACTGCATGACACTACAACAAATACTATGACTGACTCTAACTAATGGACAAGCCAAGTTCACTATAAGCTGTCAAACAATAAATGTAAAATCACATGTTTATAAAATTAATCAAAGAATGACAAGAATAATATTTGGCTGAAAATAAATGAACCATGACCAGTAAACAACAATGCCTATGACTAAGACTAGCTAGGGCCACAATGTACAATTAAAACTTACATTACAATCCCAAATGTAATATTAAGAAGTAAGGATACTTGTAAGAGGAAACCTTATATGAATAAGTAACTTCCTCATTATACCAAATGTAACTAATAACCATTATTAAGGCATAAACCGATGTTAAAGGTATGCCTAGGCTAAGCCTAAACAAACGATTGTCAGTGAATTAATAAGCAGAAAGGACTACTAGTGTATATAAAATCTACTGAACAATCATTATACCAAATGTAACAGTGAATCTCACCGCTCAATTATTAATGGGTAACATTAAGTTGAGTAGGATAAACAAAATGTAATTAGAAAGTAAGGATTATTCATAGTACTGTATCACCATAGTTAAGCTAAGAGTTAATAATTGTATTCAATAAATAGATATTAAGTATAACGACGAATGTGTTAGTGTTCCGACAAAGACGTTTAAAAGAAAACGCGACGTGAAACACAAAATATAAATAGATAGGGAAGAATCGTATTTGGCGTCACTAGCAGACGACAGTGCGAAACCATGTTTCTGAACATTATTTATTAGCAATGTCAGAGAAAGTGCGATTAAAACCAGTGTTAAGTCACATCAAATTAAAGCGCATAAACTATTCTTTAATTTGATAGTAATAAACTCGCGATCGCAACTGTAATAAGTGCGTAGCGTGTGTTAGCATCATTTGTAATTATAAAGTGAGAAATTAGTTAGTTAACACTAACAACAACGACAACTGTCAATCAAATTCGCCAAATGACGGTTAGAAAACAATGCGTCATTTTTGTAACGTCTGGTGGAGCCAATCAAAAAATAGCTTATTAAACGAATTCATCACCTAAGCCCCATGAAGCCAGGGGGTATATAATCCAAAACCAAGCGAAACCGTTACACTTTATTGTCATCATCGAGAGCGAGAGGTTGTCGCTCGTCACCACAAAATTCGTTAATAACTTAGAGTATCATGCAAACAGTGAATCCATTTAACCATTTCATCAAGACAAGTAACTACACAACAGTTTATCAACAATAAGTGCATCGATGTGAAGTAATTATTTTATTTTGCGCGCGATATTTCGAACAAGAGAAAGATTATTAACCAGTAGTTGAATTAGTCCGAATTTTGTTAGAAGAGGACGATTATTCTCTGTTCTTAGTTCGTGTGCAGTGTAATGAACCAGGGTCACTATAATCCGACCGCTGGAGTGTTTAAAATAAATTTTAATCTATAAGATTAAAATAAAAAGGTAACATTGTGACAATTTATTCCATTAATCTGTGTGCACTTATATTTCTTCAACACAAAATTTGTACTGACGCAAAAACATCAAAACTTTCTATCTGTTACACGGTGATCAAATTTATTTAGCGGATTTGTTAATCCCACGTAAGATTTGAATTAGTCTTAAGTGGTAAAAAATGTTTGTTAATAATTAAGTTAGCGTGACCAACGCATAACCTAGAAATAGGAACGAATTTTAAAAAAGAGGCCGAATTAGTAAATATTGTCTTCTGTTAAATAATTAACTTCTGTATAGGCATAAAGTAGTTCTTTCTTGTATTTAGAAGAATTTACGCCGGAGATATACAAAAATAATACTTAAATTAAAAGTTAATCTGGGAATAACCAGAAGAGTCGTTGTGCTATCTGAGCTAGTTTGTAGGGTAAAGGAACGAAATAATTGCAATTGTATATTAATGTGTCTATCATACTTGTGTTTGTTTGAATTTATTCTCAAGGGTAACAATAAAACCCGTTTATTTGCAGCATAAACTTTGACTCTATTTATTTCAAGGAGTGAATTAATAATTAATTTTGAATAACAAACGTAACTCTGATTAGAGGTTGTATGTTGTTAAATTTGAATTGCCGTAAGTGCAATAAGCATCAACACCAGTTTTTAAAGAAAATTAGCAAATACTTAATCTCATTAATTGTTTTTTTCACGGGATTTTCCTGAAATAAACCTGTGTGGCGCCCTTATTAAACAAGGAGTGATCTAACCTTGTCAGTAAAGCAAGCTGGTATTGAATCCATCTTGGCAGCTTATTAATTACTATAAGTGAACTTCAGAACTTCTAGAATCACGATCAGGTACGTGAAAGTATATTGTTATAAAGTTTTGTTGTCCAGACGAGACTTAACATTACGTACCTTGACGACAGTTAACCTAGAAGAGGAGTTTCGCTGCCAGATCGACGCTACGGCTACCTTCATCAGTCGACCAGCGATTAAAGCTTTATTCACTAAATTGATCAACATTACTATTCAAACAGTATTACTGCAATTATTTTTTAAAAAGAGTTCTTTTAAAATAATTATAACTTTTATTCATTATAATCGACTTTAACTTGTGACTTAACTTTAATTTTCAATACTACATAAACATTTAAACAACTTTTTTAAACAGCCATAATCTCGTTTACTTACAATATATATATATATATTGTCTTACAAGAATTAGTAATAATTAAAAGTTATTAGCATCTTAACTGCAGAGTTTTTATTCAAAAAACCCCCTGAGATCACATAACATCTCTGGCGCCCAGCATCTAATACCTTTTAAACCAAATATTATTACATTAAATAAGATAAACTTAATTACTTACAAATTATACACGTAAAAGTTATATTTGCCGCACCAATAAGTGGGGCCTAGTCACGAGAGTTAGTAATATTTGACGCCCGAACACATGGGGCAACTGAGAATAGTAATATTTGGCGCCTAGAACGTGGAGCAAACCCACGATTAATAATATTTGGCGCATCCAAACGTGGAGCACAATTCCACTTAAGTAATATTTGGCGCATCCAAACGTGGAGCACAATTCTACTTAAGTAATATTTGTCGCTCAACTTTGTGGAGCTTGAATGTAAATGAGCTCGGCAGAATGAAACGGGATAGACGATAAGCAATTAGAATAAGATATGTGCTAAAATAAGTAAATGGTAAAAATTAAATGTTAACTCGCAGTAAAGTAAGGAAATTTAAATTGGTTAGTAGTACAAATAGTAGAATGGCTGACAGTAACGAAAATAACGGTGGGTCCGACATTGAATTTGATATTAACAATCAAATGGGAGAGAAAGGATGGGAAGAGGCCACGGAAAGTGAAAGCCCGGAGGTTTCGTCAGAGGCGAGGGGACGACAACAAAACGACGATATACGGTTCGAAACAGAACAGACACAATCACAGACTGAAACCCAACAAACAGCTACAAACATAGATATCAGTAGGCTACTACAGCAATTTACACAACAAATGACAGAAAATACTAAACGATTATTAATAGAAAATAATCAGCAAATGACTGAAAACATCAACAGAATAGAACAAAAACTGACAGAAAACACACGAAAATTAGAAAAGAACATGATAGAAAAATTAAATGAAAATACTAATAAAAATGAAGAGAATACAGAACAACTCAAACTAACTTTCACACGACAGTTAGCAGAAAATAACCAGCAAATAACAGAAAACATTACATGTATAGAAAAACGAATACATGACATGGAACGCAACATGGAACAAAGATATACACAACAACTACAGGAACACAAAACACAGATAGCACAACAAATGCAAGAAATCCGAAACGAAAACCGAGAAACAGTAATACAATTACGTACAGAAGTCAAAGAAGTCGTGAGAGAAGAGGTGGAAATAGTACGATAAGAAGCGAAAGAACATTTGGGAGAAGTGTGAAGAGTCGCTTCAACAACACCAAGCTAGTGTCGCATACGACATTAGAGCCATAACTAATAAAATGATTACGCACAAGAAGAAAAATGAAGAACAGATAGAACAACTGAAAGAATGTTACGAAAATAGCTGTTCTACAATCGACGGGAAGATAAGTAAAATCAAAGAAGATGTACGCAATAAAATCGCCCAGATCGAACGCACACCTAGGCAGCAAGGAGTGATAATTGAACACACTAAAAATGTGAACTTCAATGGAGAAGGAGAGTATCCGATGGAGTTTGTGAAGGAGCTAGAAGAAATACACCGTGAATACTACCCAGGTGAAGAGGTGAGCTGGATAGGAAGACACTTAGACGGAGAAGCCGCCATATGGTGGAAGCTGATACGTAATGAGGTAAACACTTTTGAGCAATTTCAGACCGCATTCACAGCCAAATACTGGAATCAAATGATCCAGGAGTCCGTCCGTGATAAGTTAGAATTTGGGAAATATCGCCCGCAGAGCGGGTTAATCATGACGCAATATATGGAAAGGCGTATCTTACAGAACCGGCAATTAATACCGCCGATGTCAGACTTACAGCACACCACTACAGTCACGACATTGCTGTTGCCTGCATTACGAGGGGTGTGAATAACATTACGGACTTTCAAAACCTGTTAATGGAATTCGCAGCCTTGCGACAAAAGAAGAATGGAACGAACGGCGAGGGTAATATGCAGTTTCAGCCTAAGCAGGAAAGGAACGTAAATAATGCTAATCACTGGCCGGAAAATAGAACAGAGCGGAGTAACCCCCCCACGTCACAAGGCACCGTGGCGACAAGGAGAGAAAACAGCTGAGGCAAACGAGAGAGAAAGAGCACCGCAGAAACGGGTATACGAATCCCAAATGAATATATTAGCGTCAACAAGCGGCACTCAAGGGACCTCGCAGGTAGCAAGTAGTTCAAACATACATACAAAGAATGTTGCCCAGTCAAAAAACTAGTTAAGAATTATTTTAGAGATAAGGTAGAATTAGGCGATAATTGTAAGGACAATCAGTACCACTTTTATTGATATTAGGGACACTCTGATGGAAGAGGAGTCGGAATACCAAGAAATCAATAAAACTAAGTGTCCTGAATTGAAGATACAACTCAATGGTATACCAATAATATCACTACTTGATACGGGTAGCCAAATCAATGCGTTGTCTGCGGAGTGGTATCAGCAAAATAAAAAACGTATGGGCAATATACCTATATTAAAAATTACTAATTTAGTTATTAAAGGAGCAGTGGGGAAGAAATCGAATAAGATAACCCAACAGATCATGCTCGAAGTAAGAATCGGAGAGTATGTGACTGATGCTGTGTTTATAATTGTCCCTAATTTAATCAGGGAGTGTATTATTGGAATTAACTTATTGCAAGAAGGTAGATGTGTGATTAACCTTTCAGATAATAAAATTACTTTCAAGAATAATCATAATAGCAGTGAAGAACCCGTAAGTGCGGAAATAATGGCATTAGAACTCGAGGAAGACGGAGAAAAGATTGCTAATACGATTCAAGAGAAACTGGAAGAAACAACCGGTATCGATTCTAAAACAAAGGAAGAATTGGAGAACATTTTATACTCTAACCAACAAGTGTTCCGTGAGCAACCAGGTAGAATCAACAAATATGTAAACAGGTTAAAGGTAACTGACACAACCCCTTATTGCTTAAAAGGGTGGCCAGTTCCACTAAAATATAAAAATGCAGTGGAAGGAGAGATTAAACGATGGAAAGATGCGGCGTAATAGAACGAGCAAACAGTCCATATATAAACCCAATGGTGACTGTAGTCAAGAAAGATCAGACTGTACGACTGTGTTTAGACGCAAGAAGAATCAATGCGGTCACTGTTCCGGATCATGAGGGAGCAATTCCAATTGATCAAGTGTTGGCGAGCTGCGGAAAAGTGAAAGTCATGAGTAGTATTGATCTCACCAGCAGCTTCTGGCAGATCCCACTTGCTGAAGATTCCCGGGTCTACACTGGCTTTCTCTACAGAGGCAAATGCTACAGGTACACTGTAACACCATTCGGGCTAAAGACGAGTTTAGCAAGTCTGACCCGCGGATTGGATAAAGTTTTGACAGGAGAAGTAAAAAGATTCACCATACTATATGTGGACGATTGTTTATGTGTATCAGAAAACATTGAAGAACACCTGGAACACTTACGCATGTTGTTGGACAACCTCAAAAGAGAGAACCTCACAGTGAACTTAAAGAAATCCAAATTCTTTCGAGACAGAATTAGTTACCTGGGATATGAGCTGTCTACAAAAGGTATCAGCGCTTCCACAGAAAAAATCTCCGCTATTATGGATTTTCCTAGACCAAAGAATCCAAAACAACTAAAGGGATTTCTTGGCCTAACTAAATTTTACAACAAATTCACAAGCCAATATGCAGAAAAAACAAGACCACTGCTACAGTTACTAAAAAAAGGCATAAAGTTTAAATGGACAGAAGAGTTAGAAAATAATTTTAAGGAGGTCAAGAGACTATTCGTGGACACAGTGATGCTACGACATCCTGACCCAAATAAAAGATTTTACCTGCAGACTGACGCGAGTAAATATGCGATTGGGGGTCAGCTTTATCAAATAGATGAAGACGAGCAAATAGGGGTCGTTGCATTCACCAGTCGTGTGCTTAGAGGTGCCGAATTAAATTATTTACTACGGAAGTAGAACTGCTCAGCGTACTCCATTGCTTGAAAAAATTTAGAACTTACGTGTTAGGTCGACCATTGACCATTATCACGGATAACAAGGCACTAACATTTATTCAAAAATGTCAGTTAAACTGTTCCCGAATTACACGCTGGATACTGGCTTGAAACCCCCCTTTTATTTTTCTAAGTATTGTAATTTTTTTGAATTTTTATTTTATTTAATTTTATTTTTATTAAGTTTTTTTTTTGGTAAAGGGGAGAGACATCATATTTAGAACTAGGTGGAGAACCTAGAGGAAGCAAAAGTGTGCAAGGCCCAAATACAATTACAGACATGTCCCCCCCAGGTGAATAACAGGACTTGCAAATGAAAAACTCTTTTAACCAACAAGCGTGTGCTTTATTCAACCTGCAAGATGTTACATACATGACAAATTCTTGATTGTGTGAGCACACCATTAAAGGCAGAAATATATATATATATATATGTATATCAATTAATTCATGATGTCACAAAGTAAGTGAATTTGATATTGACCTAATTGCAAAATTTCTGCCTGATTATGTATGAGTCAAAGTTAGTAATAATCTCATTCATAAAGCAATACTAATCCATAAGTGTTGTATAGTATCAAATAGGCTAGCCTGTTGTCTCAGTAAGCACATTTATGGTTTTTCTCTTTTTTAAATCCGTTACATATTCCCCCAGCAAAATATAGTAAAATTACACACACAAACACATATACGACATGAATAACAAAACATCCCTCATTTCAACACTAACCTCCTCATAAACCCATTCCAACTACAGTAAATGAATGCACCCTAATATGTATAGATAGGTACAAATATAAATGACAGCGTAAACTGAATATCTCAGCTCCTAAGCATAGATTTGCCTTGGTAGTTCACACCAGAGAATGTAAGTGACCGCCCCGAAACTCAACCAGCTAAACGACCCTGACTTTAATCATTAAACGCTAAGTATGTGTGTGAAAGAAAATAGTTTCTCATCTAAAGCATCAGACAGCCCCCGTTACGTCATTAAAACTCAGCCATGACCAGATGACATGATAGCACAAGATAATTAACTCCCTAATGGTCTTAATTAGCTGAAAAGTTAGATCTTACAGCAAACTGCGGATGTGTGTGTATGTGTGTAATTTCTTACACATTATACAGTTATTAGATACTTCATTAGGTGTACTGCGGTAATGTTCACACATGCAATAACATAATTGGACATGAGAGTTTGTGCTAGATTATAATGTTCAGAACTTCACGAGTGAGCTTCTGGCGGCTTCTGTGCATTCACCATGTTGTAGAGAGAGAGAAATAGATAATCCGAATTTTCCCACCTGGATTGTCCGGTGTACTTAGTCCGTATAGGCGCGGATCAGTGATGTCACAGTCGTGTCAAAAGTCCCGGGTGCAGCTTAGCGTTGGAAGAGTCCTAAGTTGTCCTCGACTGACGGCATCGTGGCAATAAGATCGTCTCTGCCATTAGGGTGGACAGATGTACGTCCACCCGACACCCATCTCGCCCTTGTTCGAGCACCTGGACATACAATAGGTTGTAGAGGGTGTCATAAAGAAAATACGCCACATAGGCCGTCCACATTAACTTCCAACACTAACTTTACACATCAACAGCACACACACATCGCCACTAATTCATATTAAACAGTATTAAGCTGCTCAGCTGTGACTTATTTCACTTATGTACCAACTACCTTTTAAGTATTTCTTGAAATATGACAATTAATCAATTACGCATTTCATAACCGTTAATAACACCAAACACAGCTGAGTGCGAGATGCTTTAGTATTTTCTTTATTGAAGTCAATTTAGCTCACAACATTTACACTCATATAAATTTAATTTGGTAATTGCGTTAACGCACACATCGAAAACTGCTCTACACACACACACAAGTATAAATTTATAATAGAGGCTGAAACGTAAAATATATTTGGGGTTAGAATATTTTCAGAACCCGCTGACTTGTACATACCTGGAGCTACAGTTTATCTAGCCAACCATAGTGATAGCCGAGGAAGTCCAGAACAAACGGTATCCGCCAGTCGAGAGCAGATGACTAGGTTGGAGGACAGAACAGAAATGAGGCCGATTCAATGTGTCGGCCTAGCCAAGTAACCTCTGGATGCAGGAATGTACAGAAACATGGGCGCTGCCAGCTGTATTGCGTAGCTGCACAACATTTGTGTGCCAACAACAAAGTACCGTAGCCGTGTGGCCGTGCGTGACGTCAGCGGCGCTCGTTTTTAAAATTCTTATAATAAGCTGCCGAACCCGGTACGGCACAGGCTATCCAGGAGTATGATTTTGAAATAGTCCATTGCAAAGGTACTGACAATATCGTAGCGGATAATGGCACACAGTTTACAAGTAAAACTTGGGTGACGCAGTTAAATGCACTTGAAATCAAGCCCAAGTACACTGCCATCCGTAACCCGTGTACCAATCTTGCTGAAAGGGTTAACCGTCAATTAGGTAACATATTCAGAGTGATGGTTAACGGACACCAAACCAAATGGGCCAAATATATTAAATTAATTGAAAAGTGTGTCAATGAGACTCACCATGACACGATTGAAATGACACCATTTCAGGCACAATGGGGTCGAAGGCCAAGAAGAGCATGGGAGGTGTATGTGGACCGAGATTAATGAAGGAAGACGTTAAGGATTGCCGAGAGGTAATATATCGACGATTACAAAGAAAGGGTGAACGTCGAGCAAAGAAAAACAATGAAGGCGTCGATAAGGTGAAATTCAAGGAAGGAGACTTAGTTTTAATAAAGACTCATCCAATTTCAGATGCTTTGAATAGAGTCACAGCGAAATTCTGTGAACTGTTTGAGGGACCGTACGTTGTAAAAGGAATAAAAGGAAATGCAACTTACGAAATGGCGGAGGTGGATAAACCAGGATCGATTCGTGGAATTTTCAACGTGCGACAGTTGAAGCCGTACCACCGCGAGTAACAGTAAAATTGTAAATAAGATCAGTCAGAAGGGAAAAGAAATTTCAAAACTTTGATAAATTTAAATTTCCTTAACACTGATAACAAACATTGTAAATAAACTTAAACCAATGTGTAGTAAGTTACATAATAATAAGCCATGTGATGTACGTAAGGCCAGCAGTTGTAAACAACAAAATGAATTGTAAACAGCTGCAAACAAACTGGTTTGAGAGGGAGGGGGCAAGCTCTCCCCAGACAAGAAGTGAAAGTGCACAAAAGCCGAGGGTTGCACACCATTATTGTACTGAAAAGGCAACAACCTCAGACGTAAACAAGCTTTGTCAATAATAAACTGAGCACTTTCAGAGGTGTACAAATTGATTTGCCATGAATTCGAATATCGATCATGATCAAATCAATTTGGGGGACTAAATATAACGTGAATGTAGATCACGTAAGCCTATATTATGTAATTACGTAATTAATCATTTAATGTATGTTTTTAGTTATTATTAAGCAAATTAAATGTGTTGATAAAACGATTGAGGCAAAATAACGTCTCACAGAAATATTGTAAGTTGGCGACAGTCTGGCGGCAACAGAATAAAAGCGCATTTTACAATAAACAGCTTTCTAAAGTCATAAAGAAGGAAATGCTTTGTTCGCGAAAAATCATAAAATTGTTGAGTCCCGTTAGATTTTGACGAACGACAACCTTGGGAAAAACAATGGATCAGGCGATAAAAAAAAGAGAAACTTTGGTGAAAGTCGCGTCGCTTGGTGTAGCAGTCGGACACGTGGCGAAACTCCCGCGTTCCCCAGACTAAACACCAATGAGAAGAAGCGTGACTTTAGAGCGCGAGTTTTTTAAGGTTCCTGAATGGACGAATTTAAAGTTCCCGGCAAGGAAATCAGTCATGAGCCTATCGGAATTATTTGAGTAGAACGGGTGGGAAAAGAGAAATAGTGAGCCCTAGAAATAATACCCCGTGTACAGCTAAGGAAGTTTTTTTAGTCTTCTTTTTCTCTTAGTATGTGTTAAAGACGCTCTTAGTATATTTTAACTTCGTTTTTAATAAGTTTTTAAAGTGTTAAAGTATATTAGCTTGATTAACCAACATGTAAAGTAATATATCGGAGTGTACAGAAAACTATTCGTGTATTTTAGAATCTCGTTATGAATTAAACAAACTATCAAAATACTTTAATAAGCCTTGAAGTATTTGAGTGCGTGTTGGTCGAGGAACGCGACGGTCGTTGTTTGTACGGCAAAGACAAGCATGAGAGGAGTCTTCATCGTAAGTGAATCATTTAATTAGTGCGTACAGCAAGTAAGAAGCAGTTTTATTTAAATCAGTGAACTCGAAGTAATTACTAACACAGTATATTTTGTCTTGTGCGCGAAAGTCGAGTGGAGTATTTAATCAGAGTTCCGATGTGTGTTAAAGAATCGATTAAAGTAATTGTGAATGGAATTAAAGCAAATTATGGTGCGAAGTGAAATTGCGATATATGTTGACTCAAGGCATTGTCGGCAGATGGAATGGATAATCCTGAACACAAGTAACAGTTTCATTGTACTTATGTATTAACTAACATTCTATGTAGTCGTATCGTCTATATCCCTAAACATCCCGTTTCATTCTAAAAGAACCGACGAGCAGTTGGATGCTAGTAATATTATTCTACCCTTTACGACTTTAGAAACGCCAATTTAATTAATGTAAATTAGGATTGACAAATTCAGAGTTCTATTAAATATATCTGATGGTTGTCAGAAGTCAATATCTTGTTAATATTAAGGCATTGAATATACATATATTGTAACATGACAAAGTGTTACATAACCTGGACATGTGCCAAGGGAATCAATGGGAACATGGAAATAATATAAGTGAATGGTAATGATGAAGGTAGCAAAGAGGAGAGGGACCAACGAGGAAGAAAGAAGAAAAAGGACCACAAGAAGCAGTAAGGAATACACTGAATGACACTACAACAAATACTATGACTGACTCTAACTAATGGACAAGCCAAGTTCACTATAAGCTGTCAAACAATCCAGTCAATGACATAAATGTAAAATCACATGTTTATAAAATTAATCAAAGAATGACAAGAATAATATAATATCACCAACAGTATTTGGCTGAAAATAAATGAACCATGACCAGTAAATAACAATGCCTATGACTAAGACTAGCTAGGGCCACAATGTACAATTAAAGCTTACATTACAATCTCAAATGTAATATTAAGAAGTAAGGATACTTGTACGAGTAAACCTTATATGAATAAGTAAATTCCTCATTATACCAAATGTAACTAATAACCATTATTAAGGCATAAACCGATGTTAAAGGTATGCCTAGGCTAAGCCTAAA
This sequence comes from Magicicada septendecula, assembly GCA_034769895.1. Taxonomy (NCBI): domain Eukaryota; kingdom Metazoa; phylum Arthropoda; class Insecta; order Hemiptera; family Cicadidae; genus Magicicada; species Magicicada septendecula. The sequence goes on from CM068369.1 coordinate 253,406,651, forward strand.
CAAACGATTGTCAGTTAATTAATAAGTAGAAAGGACTACTAGTGTATATAAAATCTACTGAACAATCATTATACCAAATGTAACAGTGAATCTCACCGCTCAGTTATTAATGGGTAACATTAAGTTGAGTAGGATAAACAAAATGTAATTAGAAAGTGAGGATTATTCATAGTACTGTATCACCATAGTTAAGCTAAGAGTTAATAATTGTATTCAATAAATAGATATTAAGTATAACGACGAATGTGTTAGTGTTCCGACAAAGACGTTTAAAAGAAAACGCGATGTGATACTCAAAATATAAATAGATAGGGAAGAATCGTATTTGGCGTCACTAGCAGACGACAGTGCGAAACCATGTTTCTGAGCATTATTTATTAGCAATGTCAGAGAAAGTGCGATTAAAACCAGTGTTAAGTCACATCAAATTAAAGCGCATAAACTATTCTTTAATTTGATAGTAATAAACTCGCGATCGCAACTGTAATAAGTGCGTAGCGTGTGTTAGCATCATTTGTAATTATAAAGTGAGAAATTAGTTAGTTAACACTAACAACAACGACAACTGTCAATCAAATTCGCAAAATGACGGTTAGAAAACAATGCGTCATTTTTGTAACGTCTGGTGGAGCCAATCAAAAAATAGCTTATTAAACGAATTCATCACCTAAGCCCCATGAAGCCAGGGGGGTATATAATCCAAAACCAAGCGAAACCGTTACACTTTATTGTCACCATCGAGAGCGAGAGGTTGTCGCTCGTCACCACAAAATACGTTAATAACTTAGAGTATCATGCAAACAGTGAATCCATTTAACCATTTCATCAAGACAAGTAACTACACAACAGTTTATCAACAATAAGTGCATCGATGTGAAGTAATTATTTTATTTTGTGCGCGATATTTCGAACAAGAGAAAGATTATTAACCAGTAGTTGAATTAGTCCGAATTTTGTTAGAAGAGGACGATTATTCTCTGTTCTTAGTTCGTGTGCAGTGTAATGAACCAGGGTCACTATAATCCGACCGCTGGAGTGTTTAAAATAAATTTTAATCTATAAGATTAAAATAAAAAGGTAACATTGCGACAATTTATTCCATTAATCTGTGTGCACTTATATTTCTTCAACACAAAATTTGTACTGACGCAAAAACATCAAAATTTTCTATCTGTTACAGGGTGATCAAATTTATTTAGCGGATTTGTTAATCCCACGTAAGATTTAAATTAGTCTTAAGTGGTAAAAAATATTTGTTAATAATTAAGTTAGCGTGACCAACGCATAACCTAGAAATAGGTACGAATTTTAAAAAAGAGGCCGAATTAGTAAATATTGTCTTCTGTTAAATAATTAACTTCTGTATAGGCATAAAGTAGTTCTTTCTACGTCCACCCGACACCCATCTCGCCCTTGTTCGAGCACCTGGACATACAATAGGTTGTAGAGGGTGTCATAAAGAAAATACGCCACATAGGCCGTCCACATTAACTTCCAACACTAACTTTACACATCAACAGCACACACACATCGCCACTAATTCATATTAAACAGTATTAAGCTGCTCAGCTGTGACTTATTTCACTTATGTACCAACTACCTTTTAAGTATTTCTTGAAATATGACAATTAATCAATTACGCATTTCATAACCGTTAATAACACCAAACACAGCTGAGTGCGAGATGCTTTAGTATTTTCTTTATTGAAGTCAATTTAGCTCACAACATTTACACTCATATAAATTTAATTTGGTAATTGCGTTAACGCACACATCGAAAACTGCTCTACACACACACACAAGTATAAATTTATAATAGAGGCTGAAACGTAAAATATATTTGGGGTTAGAATATTTTCAGAACCCGCTGACTTGTACATACCTGGAGCTACACTTTATCTAGCCAACCATAGTGATAGCCGAGGAAGTCCAGAACAAACGGTATCCGCCAGTCGAGAGCAGATGACTAGGTTGGAGGACAGAACAGAAATGAGGCCGATTCAATGTGTCGGCCTAGCCAAGTAACCTCTGGATGCAGGAATGTACAGAAACATGGGCGCTGCCAGCTGTATTGCGTAGCTGCACAACATTTGTGTGCCAACAACAAAGTACCGTAGCCGTGTGGCCGTGCGTGACGTCAGCGGCGCTCGTTTTTAAAATTCTTATAATACGCTGCCGAACCCGGTACGGCACACCCTCACCCCAAAAGGACAACATGGTTGACCCAAAACAAACAAGTCCTCAAGCACGACGGCTGCGAGAAACCTGGGAAATCTCAGATTCTAAAACCGCTCTTGGTGGGTTCAGTAACACAGGAAAACGAAAAAGCAGAAGGAAGAGGTGTGAGTCAGTGAATGTGTGTCTGAAAGAGAAGGTGTAAGTGTGAGTCCTGCATGCTCGCCGGGCCCTGGTCCGCATGCAGATAGAAGAGACAGGAAAGAACAGGAGAAAGAGAAGAATCGCCGGCCGGCTCTGAGTACTGACCACCAAGGCCTCCCAAATCTAATAACTGAGATCCAGGAACCCAAATAGTGTTCGCCCCCTTTTTATAGGACTAACTGTCATCCCTAACTCATGCCCTATGGCAAAACTTTAGCTTTGAAATATGAGTGGTTACTCTTTCAACATCCCCTCCGGGATCACCCAATTTCACTGTGACGGGCGACACAAACCGAAGAATGCGGTATGGTCCCGACCAACGATAACATAGTTTAGCGGCCCTCCTATCTATGGCTGAGCTGATCGGATGGCTCTGGCAGTAGACCAAGTCGCCAATCTTAAATGGGTTCGGAGTTCGCCCCTGATTGTAGCGACTACGGACGCGTTCGTGCGCACGAAGCAAATTCCTCCGGACCTCCCGCCATCTGTCCACAGTCGTGACCTTCGGATCGTTAGGTAGAAGATCCTCAATGTGCCACAAATTGTCCAACGGCAAACTTGGCGAGAAACCAAACATGACTTCAAAGGGTACGGCCTTGTGACTCTCGTGTAGGGCCGTGTTAAATGCCAATTGCAACCACTTCAAATTAAGGTCCCAACAATCCTGTTGTTCAGCATGGTAGGCGATGAGAGCTGAACGGAGATTCCGGTTAAATCTTTCCGCGTGGGACGGTTGAGGGTAGTACGGGGAAGTGGTCACATGCTTGATGCCGTTAGCGAAACACATTCGCAGGAAATCTTTTGAAATGAACTGTGGTCCATTGTCAGAGACAATGGTGGACGGAAAACCGAAATGCTGAAAGACATGGGACTGTAGCATAAGGATGGTTGAGCGAGTGTTTGCCTGTCGTAAGGGCAGTAGCCAGACAAACTTGGAAAAAGCATCCACACAAACAAGTAGGTAAGCGTTACCCGACTTGCTACGAGGGAAAGGCCCCACGTAGTCTATGAATAACTTCTCCATTGGTTTGCTCGCCACATCAGATGACAATAGACCCAATTTAGTGTTTTGAGCAGGCTTACTCAAGCCACAGAGATGACATGCCTTCACACGAGCAGCGATGTCCCTGTCCATGCCCTTCCAGATGAAATGCCTCCTAATACTGGAAATGGTCTTCGAAATTTCCTTATGGCCACCTATTGGGGAATCATGATAGTAACTGAAGACCATTGTCACGAGTTTGCTAGGCAGCACAACCTTCGGGGCACGTCCTTTTCGTTCTCGGCAGCACAGGACGCCCTTGGACAGAAAATATGGAACCTGCACGTTACCCTCTTTTAGGTGTTGGATGATAGGACCCAACTCTTCATCATTTAACTGATGGGGCAACACATCAGTAAAGGCCAAAGGAAAATCCAGCAGAACGGAACAGGGTTGCTCAGAGTTGGCTTCGCTGGGTTGTGAGAACATACGTGACAAGGCGTCTGCAACAACATTTTGTGTTCCCCGGATGTGTTGCACTTTGAATTTAAAGGATGAGATCTTGACCACCCAGCTGCCGGGGATGAGCAAGAAGCCAGGAGAGAGCCTGATTATCGGTCTCCAACAGGAACTCAGCGTGTTCCAAGAAACGCCTGAACTTATCTAGAGCGTACACGACAGCAAGACACTCTAGTTCATACACTGAAGACTTCCTTTCTTGTTGGTTCAAGGTTCGGGATATAAATGCCACCGGCTGCCTAGCACCATCGACTTCCTGGGACAGAACCGCCCCGAGCGCAACAGAACTCGCGTCCGTTTGCAAAATAAATTTTTTTGAAAATCAGGCATCCTCAACACAGGGGGAGAGACGATCGCCTCCTTGAGGGTATCAAAGGCCCGCTGTTGCCTCTCTCCCCACACAAATTTGGTACCCTTCTTTCTGAGTTCGTTTAAAGGTACAGCAATCTCCGCGGCATTAGGGATAAATCTACGATAAAAATTGACCATGCCAACGAATCTGGCAACACCTTTCGCATCCCTAGGGGGAGGAAAATCTCGGATGCCTTGTGTCCTCTCCGGGTCGACCGTCACACCCCCATATGAGACGAGATGCCCCAAAAAACGAAATACTCTTTTGTGCAAATTTGACTTTGTCTGGATTGACAGTGAGGCCAGCACTCCTCAATCGGCACATCACCTCTCTCAGGTGACCCAGATGCTCCTCGAACGTTTTGCTATAGACTAAGAGGTCATCAAGTTAATTGAAAATGAATTTAAATTTCACATCATGGAATACAGTGTCGAGTAGTCGCGTGAGGGTTTGAGCCCCCACGGCCAGACCCATGGGTACTCTAGTATATTGATAAAGATTCCATGGCACACAGAATGCCGTATAAGGGCGGCTTTCCTTAGACAGAGGAATCTGATGATAGGCGGCATTGAGGTCAAAGATGGTGAAGTACCTGGCCCCACTAAACCAATCGAAAGCGGAATGTAAATCGCGAAGAGGAACTGAATCCACCTCAATATTAGCATTTAGTTTGCGATAGTCTATGACCATACGCTGTTTACCCCCAGGCTTGGGCACCAGAAATGCTGGACTTGCATAGCTAGAGTTGGAAGGTTCAATGACCCCTTGTTTAAGCAACTCTTGAACCTTCTCTCTAAGAACATCCATCTTTGGAGGAGCGAATTTGTATGGGTGTGAACGTACTACCGCGGAGTCCGTCAAACGGATCTTATACTCCAAAAGATGTGTGAGCCCCAAGTTGGGAGTTAATACAGTGGGGAACTGCTCACACAAATGATCCAAAGCATGCTTCTGGGACGGAGTGAGATGGTCTCTTTCTGAATCGGGACACACAACCTCTTGGATACCTCCCTTGGCTCCCTGGTACCCAAGGAAAGGAATGACAACCTCCCGATTGAATTTAAAATAACAGAGGTGCCCTTGTATGTCTAAAACGAGACCACTCTTGGAGATGAAATCGGCACCCACAATGCAGTCGACTCCCAGAGCCGGAGAAACCAAAAATCGCCACACCCATGAAAAACACTCGATTTTAATACTTAGGGAAACCACCCGGGAGATGGGCAGAATTTCCCGCGATGCAGTCCAGCATACCACGGAAGACCGATCCGACCCTAATAGTAAGCCCTGTTGTTCAAGGTCCTCGCATACTCTAGATGAAATTATGGATCGGGCTGATCCAGAGTCAACCAAGGCTCTGAGCTGACCCTTTTTCAACTCGATCGACAGGAAGGGGCATACTGAACTGTAGTTGGGGACAGTTCGCAGGACCTTGGAGCCAGATGATCCGGGATTTACTACCCGCCTGGGGTTAAGTGAAACCGGAACCGAACGGCCTAACGGGGAAGACCACTCCCTACTTATCTTCCCCGAGAGCTTACGTTTTTTGGAAAGTTACCATTTCGGGAAGTCCCTTGACGCCGTCTAGCATCGTGACAATAGCGCGCAACGTGACCGGATCTATGACACCTAGAACAGAATAATTCTCGTACCTCACAGCTCTGAACCGGCGCAGGCCGAGGACCCCAAAACCGGGCTGCCCGACTCGTCGCTCTAAATCAGGGCGATCTGAAAGCCTCCTAGCCTCGTGGGCTCTAATATCGTCATTACCCCGTATAGTGGTTGACTCGGCGCACAGCCGGTCCAAATCAATAAAACTTTGGGGACGGACCGCGAATGTCAAACGTGACCGTTCCTCCGGCGTCACGCCCTCCAAAATAGTGTGAATAACTTCAGACTCAGACAACCCCAGCCTCAGGATCCGGGCCGCGTCCTTAACACTGGAAATGAAATGAGCAAGGGACTCTCCGCTTGCTTGAACTCTATAAAAATGTTTATGTCTTAACCGGTCGTGTAACCTTCCCGGTACGAAAGCGTCCAGGACTTCCCGATGGAAATGGTCAATGCCACCGCCATCCCTAAGGGTACTTGTCACGCGCTCAGCCATAGATCCCCGACAGTACGGGTAAATGAGCTCAAGCAAAGTCCGCTCCGACAGCCCAGGGAAATCGGCCAACTGAAAAAATATGCGCAAGAATCTCAAAAGCGCCTCGGGATCCAGACCATCGACAACTGGGAGACGCCGAATGACATCCGACAGTGGGTTAGGGAGCTTGTGATAGCTCGCTGTAGCCATATCCGAAAAGGCAGGAACATGGGCAGGGGGTTCCACCCTGGCTGCGGTCTCAACAGAAGATGAAGAAGAACCGGAATTCGCATCCACGTGGCGACGCTGGCCGAGAGAAAACTCCCGCAATGCCATCGCCACTTGCTCCCTAAGAGTGACAACATTTTTCTCTAATTCCGAGGTGGTAGCCTGTGATTCAGCATTCTGTAAACGGCATAGAACATGTTGTAAACGTTGGCGTACCCTCTGTCTAGCCGTAGAGGTGGGTGCCGCCGACTGCAGGCCTTCGGCCAAATCGCGCAGTTCTGAAAATTTTTCCGAGCACAGCTCCACCTCGGCTGTGACATCAGTAAGTAATACTCTCCCACTCGGTGCCTCACCGGAGGCAAGAGCCTCACGGAGTTGCTTCCTTAATGAAACAACAGTCTCCTGCGGCTTCCGTCCCCGGAACCGGACCTCCCACTCGAGCTCATCTTTGACAAACAAGTCCACATTCACAGAAATGGACATGACCGCGCAATCCACACACACACACCACGTAAAAGCAATAATTAAAGAGAACGACAGGAAGAACTTGATCATACAAGCGGCTCCAGAATGCTCTAGCGATACGACGAGATGGGTGTCATAAAAGCAGAGAAACAGCCATACAAAATGCCCAGAAGAGAACACGACACAAAACAACCAAACTAACTCACTACATACCATCCACCAAGTACACATAAAATTCGATATAATCGAAAATATAAACTATCACATCCATGCCCTTGGTCGGACCATAACCGCATTCAAAAAACATGGTACTGCAACGCAACGCCCTCAATTGAGGAGTCACTTATATTTCTTCAACACAAAATTTGTACTGACGCAAAAACATCAAAACTTTCTATCTGTTACACGGTGATCAAATTTATTTAGCGGATTTGTTAATCCCACGTAAGATTTGAATTAGTCTTAAGTGGTAAAAAATATTTGTTAATAATTAAGTTAGCGTGACCAACGCATAACCTAGAAATAGGTACGAATTTTAAAAAAGAGGCCGAATTAGTAAATATTGTCTTCTGTTAAATAATTAACTTCTGTATAGGCATAAAGTAGTTCTTTCTTGTATTTAGAAGAATTTACGCCCGAGATATATAAAAATAATACTTAAATTAAAAGTTAATCTGGGAATAACCAGAAGAGTCGTTTGTGCTATCTGAGCTAGTTTGTAGGGTAAAGGAACGAAATAATTGCAATTGTATATTAATGTATCTATCATACTTGTGTTTGTTTGAATTTATTCTCAAGGGTAACAATAAAACCCGTTTATTTGCAGCATAAACTTTGACTCTATTTATTTCAAGGAGTGAATTAATAATTAATTTTGAATAACAAACGTAACTCTGATTAGAGGTTGTATGTTGTTAAATTTGAATTGCCGTAAGTGCAATAAGTATCAACACCAGTTTTTAAAGAAAATTAGCAAATATTTAATCTCATTAATTGGTTTTTTCACGGGATTTTCCTGAAATAAACCTGTGTGGCGCCCTTATTAAACAAGGAGTGATCTAACCTTGTCAGTAAAGCAAGCTGGTATTGAATCCATCTTGGCAGCTTATTAATTACTATAAGTGAACTTCAGAACTTCTAGAATCACGATCAGGTACGTGAAAGTACATTGTTATAAAGTTTTGTTGTCCAGACGAGACTTAACATTACGTACTTTGACGACAGTTAACCTAGAAGAGGAGTTTCGCTGCCAGATCGACGCTACGGCTACCTTCATCAGTCGACCAGCGATTAACGCTTTATTCACTAAATTGATCAACATTACTATTCAAACAGTATTACTGCAATTATTTTTTAAAAAGAGTTCTTTTAAAATAATTATAACTTTTATTCATTATAATCGACTTTAACTTGTGACTTAACTTTAATTTTCAATACTACATAAACATTTAAACTTTTTTAAACAGCCATAATCTCGTTTACTTACAATATATATATATATATTGTCTTACAAGAATTAGTAATAATTAAAAGTTATTAGCATCTTAACTGCAGAGTTTTTATTCAAAAAACCCCCTGAGATCACATAACATCTCTGGCGCCCAGCATCTAATACCTTTTAAACCAAATATTATTACATTAAATAAGATAAACTTAATTACTTACAAATTATACACGTAAAAGTTATATTTGCCGCACCAATAAGTGGGGCCTAGTCACGAGAGTTAGTAATATTTGACGCCCGAACACATGGGGCAACTGAGAATAGTAATATTTGGCGCCTAGAACGTGGAGCAAACCCACGATTAATAATATTTGGCGCATCCAAACGTGGAGCACAATTCCACTTAAGTAATATTTGGCGCATCCAAACGTGGAGCACAATTCTACTTAAGTAATATTTGTCGCCCAACTTTGTGGAGCTTGAATGTAAATGAGCTCGGCAGAATGAAACGGGATAGACGATAAGCAATTAGAATAAGATATGTGCTAAAATAAGTAAATGGTAAAAATTAAATGTTAACTCGCAGTAAAGTAAGGAAATTTAAATTGGTTAGTAGTACAAATAGTAGAATGGCTGACAGTAACGAAAATAACGGTGGGTCCGACATTGAATTTGATATTAACAATCAAATGGGAGAGAAAGGATGGGAAGAGGCCACGTAAAGTGAAAGCCCGGAGGTTTCCTCAGAGGCGAGGGGACGACAACAAAACGACGATATACGGTCCGAAACAGAACAGACACAATCACAGACTGAAACCCAACAAACAGCTACAAACATAGATATCAGTAGGCTACTACAGCAATTTACACAACAAATGACAGAAAATACTAAACGATTATTAATAGAAAATAATCAGCAAATGACTGAAAACATCAACAGAATAGAACAAAAACTGACAGAAAACACACGAAAATTAGAAAAGAACATGATAGAAAAATTAAATGAAAATACTAAGAAAAATGAAGAGAATACAGAACAACTCAAACTAACTTTCACACGACAGTTAGCAGAAAATAACCAGCAAATAACAGAAAACATTACATGTATAGAAAAACGAATACATGACATGGAACGCAACATGGAACAAAGATATACACAACAACTACAGGAACACAAAACACAGATAGCACAACAAATACAAGAAATCCGAAACGAAAACCGAGAAACAGTAATACAATTACGTACAGAAGTCAAAGAAGTCGTGAGAGAAGAGGTGGAAATAGTACGATAAGAAGCGAAAGAACATTTGGGAGAAGTGTGAAGAGTCGCTTCAACAACACCAAGCTAGTGTCGCATACGACATTAGAGCCATAACTAATAAAATGATTACGCACAAGAAGAAAAATGAAGAACAGATAGAACAACTGAAAGAATGTTACGAAAATAGCTGTTCTACAATCGACGGGAAGATAAGTAAAATCAAAGAAGATGTACGCAATAAAATCGCCCAGATCGAACGCACACCTAGGCAGTAAGGAGTGATAATTGAACACACTAAAAATGTGAACTTCAATGGAGAAGGAGAGTATCCGATGGAGTTTGTGAAGGAGCTAGAAGAAATACACCGTGAATACTACCCAGGTGAAGAGGTGAGCTGGATAGGAAGACACTTAGACGGAGAAGCCGCCATATGGTGGAAGCTGATACGTAATGAGGTAAACACTTTTGAGCAATTTCAGACCGCATTCACAGCCAAATACTGGAATCAAATGATCCAGGAGTCCGTCCGTGATAAGTTAGAATATGGGAAATATCGCCCGCAGAGCGGGTTAAGCATGACACAATATATGGAAAGGCGTATCTTACAGAACCGGCAATTAATACCGCCGATGTCAGACTTACACCTACAGTAATTCGAAAACTAGCACACCACTACAGTCACGACATTGCTGTTGCCTGCATTACGAGGGGTGTGAATAACAATACGGACTTTCAAAACCTGTTAATGGAATTCGCAGCCTTGCGACAAAAGAAGAATGGAACGAACGGCGAGGGTAATATGCAGTTTCAGCCTAAGCAGGAAAGGAACGTAAATAATGCTAATCACTGGCCGGAAAATAGAACAGAGCGGAGTAACCCCCCCACGTCACAAGGCACCGTGGCGACAAGGAGAGAAAACAGCTGAGGCAAACGAGAGAGAAAGAGCACCGCAGAAACGGGTATACGAATCCCAAATGAATATATTAGCGTCAACAAGCGGCACTCAAGGGACCTCGCAGGTAGCAAGTAGTTCAAACATACATACAAAGAATGTTGCCCAGTCAAAAAACTAGTTAAGAATTATTTTAGAGATAAGGTAGAATTAGGCGATAATTGTAAGGACAATCAGTACCACTTTTATTGATATTAGGGACACTCTGATGGAAGAGGAGTCGGAATATCAAGAAATCAATAAAACTAAATGTCCTGAATTGAAGATACAACTCAATGGTATACCAATAATATCACTACTTGATACGGGTAGCCAAATCAATGCGTTGTCTGCGGAGTGGTATCAGCAAAATAAAAAACGTATGGGCAATATCCCTATATTAAAAATTACTAATTTAGTTATTAAAGGAGCAGTGGGGAAGAAATCGAATAAGATAACCCAACAGATCATGCTCGAAGTAAGAATCGGAGAGTATGTGACTGATGCTGTGTTTATAATTGTCCCTAATTTAATCAGGGAGTGTATTATTGGAATTAACTTATTGCAAGAAGGTAGATGTGTGATTAACCTTTCAGATAATAAAATTACTTTCAAGAATAATCACAATAGCAGTGAAGAACCCGTAAGTGCGAAAAAAATGGCACTAGAACTCGAGGAAGACGGAGAAAAGATTGCTAATACGATTCAAGAGAAACTGGAAGAAACAACCGGTATCGATTCTAAAACAAAGGAAGAATTGGAGAACATTTTATACTCTAACCAACAAGTGTTCCGTGAGCAACCAGGTAGAATCAACAAATATGTACACAGGTTAAAGGTAACTGACACAACCCCTTACTGCTTAAAAGGGTGGCCAGTTCCACTAAAATATAAAAATGCAGTGGAAGGAGAGATTAAACGATGGAAAGATGCGGTGTAATAGAACGAGCAAACAGTCCATATATAAACCCAATGGTGACTGTAGTCAAGAAAGATCAGACTGTACGACTGTGTTTAGACGCAAGAAGAATCAATGCGGTCACTGTTCCGGATCATGAGGGAGCAATTCCAATTGATCAAGTGTTGGCGAGCTGCGGAAAAGTGAAAGTCATGAGTAGTATTGATCTCACCAGCAGCTTCTGGCAGATCCCACTTGCTGAAGATTCCCGGGTCTACACTGGCTTTCTCTACAGAGGCAAATGCTACAGGTACACTGTAACACCATTCGGGCTAAAGACGAGTTTAGCAAGTCTGACCCGCGGATTGGATAAAGTTTTGACAGGAGAAGTAAAAAGATTCACCATACTATATGTGGACGATTGTTTATGTGTATCAGAAAACATTGAAGAACACCTGGAACACTTACGCATGTTGTTGGACAACCTCAAAAGAGAGAACCTCACAGTGAACTTAAAGAAATCCAAATTCTTTCGAGACAGAATTAGTTACCTGGGATATGAGCTGTCTACAAAAGGTATCAGCGCTTCCAAAGAAAAAATCTCCGCTATTATGGATTTTCCTAGACCAAAGAATCCAAAACAACTAAAGGGATTTCTTGGACTAACTAATTTTTACAACAAATTCACAAGCCAATATGCAGAAAAAACAAGACCACTGCTACAGTTACTAAAAAAAGGCATAAAGTTTAAATAGACAGAAGAGTTAGAAAATAATTTTAAGGAGGTCAAGAGACTATTCGTGGACACAGTGATGCTACGACATCCTGACCCAAATAAAAGATTTTACCTGCAGACTGACGCGAGTAAATATGCGATTGGGAGTCAGCTTTATCAAATAGATGAAGACGAGCAATAGAGGTCGTTGCATTCACCAGTCGTGTGCTTAGAGGTGCCGAATTAAATTATTTTACTACTGAAGTAGAACTGCTCAGCGTACTCCATTGCTTGAAAAAATTTAGAACTTACGTGTTAGGTCGACCATTGACCATTATCACGGACAACAAGGCACTAACATTTATTCAAAAATGTCAGTTAAACTGTTCCCGAATTACACGATGGATACTGGCTATCCAGGAGTATGATTTTGAAATAGTCCATTGCAAAGGTACTGACAATATCGTAGCGGATGTACTTAGTCGAAACCCTCAAGATGTACTAGAAAATATAATACCAGATAGAGACGAGGAGACTGAAATTTACGCAATTGACATCAAACTGGGTAAACCATTAAAAAATCAGTTGAAAAAACATTACATTACACCAAATGAACAACATTAAACTAAATAATATCATCGACCGGTTACACAACAATAAAAATGACGAACTCAGTAAGATATACCAAGTATATAATAATAAATTATATCGTAAGGAGAACGGAAGGTGGAAATTGGTAGTAACACAAGAAATTGGACAAGCGTTATTAAAGGAGATTCACGTAATGTATGGACACTGCGGTGTGAGGAGAAGCTATGGGATCTTTAAGGAACATTTTACAGGCGATCATCTCTACAAATACGTTAAGAGGTTAATTAAGACATGTGATACCTGTCAAAAATGTAAAGACCATTTCAAGAAATGCATGGGACAGACCAAACCAGTTCTGCCAAAGGAGAGATGTGAACTCATTAGCATGGATTATTACGGTCCTTTGATATCGTCTACCAGTGGTGTGAGGTATATTCTGGTGATCGTCGATAATTTCACCAAGTTTGTGAAATTATACCCGATGAAAAGAGCAACTACAGCTGTTACACTTAATAAATTAAAAAATTACATCCAAGAAATTGGAAAACTGTAAGCTATATTGACGGATAATGGCACACAGTTTACAAGTAAAACTTGGGTGACGCAGTTAAATGCACTTGAAATCAAGCCCAAGTACACTGCCATCCGTAACCCGTGTACCAATCTTGCTGAAAGGGTTAACCGTCAATTAGGTAACATATTCAGAGTGATGGTTAACGGACACCAAACCAAATGGGCCAAATATATTAAATTAATTGAAAAGTGTGTCAATGAGACTCACCATGACACGATTGAAATGACACCATTTCAGGCACAATGGGGTCGAAGGCCAAGAAGAGCATGGGAGGTGTATGTGGACCGAGATTAATGAAGGAAGACGTTAAGGATTGCCGAGAGGTAATATATCGACGATTACAAAGAAAGGGTGAACGTCGAGCAAAGAAAAACAATGAAGGCGTCGATAAGGTGAAATTCAAGGAAGGAGACTTAGTTTTAATAAAGACTCATCCAATTTCAGATGCTTTGAATAGAGTCACAGCGAAATTCTGTGAACTGTTTGAGGGACCGTACGTTGTAAAAGGAATAAAAGGAAATGCAACTTACGAAATGGCGGAGGTGGATAAACCAGGATCGATTCGTGGAATTTTCAACGTGCGACAGTTGAAGCCGTACCACCGCGAGTAACAGTAAAATTGTAAATAAGATCAGTCAGAAGGGAAAAGAAATTTCAAAACTTTGATAAATTTAAATTTCCTTAACACTGATAACAAACATTGTAAATAAACTTAAACCAATGTGTAGTAAGTTACATAATAATAAGCCATGTGATGTACGTAAGGCCAGCAGTTGTAAACAACAAAATGAATTGTAAACAGCTGCAAACAAACTGGTTTGAGAGGGAGGGGGCAAGCTCTCCCCAGACAAGAAGTGAAAGTGCACAAAAGCCGAGGGTTGCACACCATTATTGTACTGAAAAGGCAACAACCTCAGACGTAAACAAGCTTTGTCAATAATAAACTGAGCACTTTCAGAGGTGTACAAATTGATTTGCCATGAATTCGAATATCGATCATGATCAAATCAATTTGGGGGACTAAATATAACGTGAATGTAGATCACGTAAGCCTATATTATGTAATTACGTAATTAATCATTTAATGTATGTTTTTAGTTATTATTAAGCAAATTAAATGTGTTGATAAAACGATTGAGGCAAAATAACGTCTCACAGAAATATTGTAAGTTGGCGACAGTCTGGCGGCAACAGAATAAAAGCGCATTTTACAATAAACAGCTTTCTAAAGTCATAAAGAAGGAAATGCTTTGTTCGCGAAAAATCATAAAATTGTTGAGTCCCGTTAGATTTTGACGAACGACAACCTTGGGAAAAACAATGGATCAGGCGATAAAAAAAGAGAAACTTTGGTGAAAGTCGCGTCGCTTGGTGTAGCAGTCGGACACGTGGCGAAACTCCCGCGTTCCCCAGACTAAACACCAATGAGAAGAAGCGTGACTTTAGAGCGCGAGTTTTTTAAGGTTCCTGAATGGACGAATTTAAAGTTCCCGGCAAGGAAATCAGTCATGAGCCTATCGGAATTATTTGAGTAGAACGCGGGGGGGAAAGAGAAATAGTGAGCCCTAGAAATAATACCCCGTGTATAGCTAAGGAAGTTTTTTTAGTCTTCTTTTTCTCTTACTATGTGTTAAAGACGCTCTTAGTATATTTTAACTTCGTTTTTAATAAGTTTTTAAAGTGTTAAAGTATATTAGCTTGATTAACCAACATGTAAAGTAATATATCGGAGTGTACAGAAAACTATTCGTGTATTTTAGAATCTCGTTATGAATTAAAGAAACTATCAAAATACTTTAATAAGTCTTGAAGTATTTGAGTGCGTGTTGGTCGAGGAACGCGACGGTCGTTGTTTGTACGGCAAAGACAAGCATGAGAGGAGTCTTCATCGCAAGTGAATCATTTAATTAGTACGTACAGCAAGTAAGAAGCAGTTTTATTTAAATCAGTGAACTCGAAGTAATTACTAACACAGTACATTTTGTTTGTGCGCGAAAGTCGAGTGGAGTATTTAATCAGAGTTCCGATGTGTGTAAAGAATCGATGAAAGTAATTGTGAATGGAATTAAAGCAAAGTATGGTGCGAAGTGAAATTGTGATATATGTTCACTCAAGGCATTGTCGGCAGATGGAATGGATAATCCTGAACACAAGTAACAGTTTCATTGTACTTATGTATTAACTAATATTCTATGTAGTCGTATCGTCTATATCCTTAACATCCCGTTTCATTCTAAAAGAACCGACGAGCAGTTGGATGCTAGTAATATTATTCTACCCTTTACGACTTTAGAAACGCTCAATTTAATTAATGTAAATTAGGAATGACAAATTCAGAGTTGTATTAAATATATCTGATGGTTGTCAGAAGTCAATATCTTGTTAATATTAAGGCATTGAATATACATATATT
The DNA here is from genome assembly GCA_034769895.1 of Magicicada septendecula. Classification (NCBI taxonomy): domain Eukaryota; kingdom Metazoa; phylum Arthropoda; class Insecta; order Hemiptera; family Cicadidae; genus Magicicada; species Magicicada septendecula. The sequence continues at coordinate 253,422,489 of CM068369.1, forward strand.
GTAACATGACAAAGTGTTACATAACCTGGACTTGTGCCAAGGGAATCAATGGATACACGGAAATAAGATAAGTGAATGGTAATGATGAAGGTAGCAAAGAGGAGAGGGACCAACGAGGAAGAAAGAAGAAGAAGGACCACAAGAAGCAGTAAGGAATACACTGCATGACACTACAACAAATACTACGACTGACTCTAACTAATGGACAAGCCAAGTTCACTATAAGCTGTCAAACAAGCCAGTCAATGACATAAATGTAAAATCACATGTTTATAAAATTAATCAAAGAATGACAAGAATAATATAATATCACCAACAGTATTTGGCTTAAAATAAATGAACCATGACCAGTAAATAACAATGCCTATGACTAAAACTAGCTAGGGCCACAATGTACAATTAAAACTTACATTACAATCCCAAATGTAATATTAAGAAGTAAGGATACTTGTAAGAGGAAACCTTATATGAATAAGTAACTTCCTCATTATACCAAATGTAACTAATAACCATTATTAAGGCATAAACCGATGTTAAAGGTATGCCTAGGCTAAGCCTAAACAAACGATTGTCAGTGAATTAATAAGCAGAAAGGACTACTAGTGTATATAAAATCTACTGAACAATCATTATACCAAATGTAACAGTGAATCTCACCGCTCAATTATTAATGGGTAACATTAAGTTGAGTAGGATAAACAAAATGTAATTAGAAAGTAAGGATTATTCATAGTACTGTATCACCATAGTTAAGCTAAGAGTTAATAATTGTATTCAATAAATAGATATTAAGTATAACGACGAATGTGTTAGTGTTCCGACAAAGACGTTTAAAAGAAAACGCGACGTGAAACACAAAATATAAATAGATAGGGAAGAATCGTATTTGGCGTCACTAGCAGACGACAGTGCGAAACCATGTTTCTGAACATTATTTATTAGCAATGTCAGAGAAAGTGCGATTAAAACCAGTGTTAAGTCACATCAAATTAAAGCGCATAAACTATTCTTTAATTTGATAGTAATAAACTCGCGATCGCAACTGTAATAAGTGCGTAGCGTGTGTTAGCATCATTTGTAATTATAAAGTGAGAAATTAGTTAGTTAACACTAACAACAACGACAACTGTCAATCAAATTCGCAAAATGACGGTTAGAAAACAATGCGTCATTTTTGTAACGTCTGGTGGAGCCAATCAAAAAATAGCTTATTAAACGAATTCATCACCTAAGCCCCATGAAGCCAGGGGGTATATAATCCAAAACCAAGCGAAACCGTTACACTTTATTGTCATCATCGAGAGCGAGAGGTTGTCGCTCGTCACCACAAAATTCGTTAATAACTTAGAGTATCATGCAAACAGTGAATCCATTTAACCATTTCATCAAGACAAGTAACTACACAACAGTTTATCAACAATAAGTGCATCGATGTGAAGTAATTATTTTATTTTGTGCGCGATATTTCGAACAAGAGAAAGATTATTAACCAGTAGTTGAATTAGTCCGAATTTTGTTAGAAGAGGACGATTATTCTCTGTTCTTAGTTCGTGTGCAGTGTAATGAACCAGGGTCACTATAATCCGACCGCTGGAGTGTTTAAAATAAATTTTAATCTATAAGATTAAAATAAAAAGGTAACATTGTGACAATTTATTCCATTAATCTGTGTGCACTTATATTTCTTCAACACAAAATTTGTACTGACGCAAAAACATCAAAACTTTCTATCTGTTACACGGTGATCAAATTTATTTAGCGGATTTGTTAATCCCACGTAAGATTTGAATTAGTCTTAAGTGGTAAAAAATGTTTGTTAATAATTAAGTTAGCGTGACCAACGCATAACCTAGAAATAGGAACGAATTTTAAAAAAGAGGCCGAATTAGTAAATATTGTCTTCTGTTAAATAATTAACTTCTGTATAGGCATAAAGTAGTTCTTTCTTGTATTTAGAAGAATTTACGCCCGAGATATACAAAAATAATACTTAAATTAAAAGTTAATCTGGGAATAACCAGAAGAGTCGTTTGTGCTATCTGAGCTAGTTTGTAGGGTAAAGGAACGAAATAATTGCAATTGTATATTAATGTGTCTATCATACTTGTGTTTGTTTGAATTTATTCTCAAGGGTAACAATAAAACCCGTTTATTTGCAGCATAAACTTTGACTCTATTTATTTCAAGGAGTGAATTAATAATTAATTTTGAATAACAAACGTAACTCTGATTAGAGGTTGTATGTTGTTAAATTTGAATTGCCGTAAGTGCAATAAGCATCAACACCAGTTTTTAAAGAAAATTAGCAAATACTTAATCTCATTAATTGGTTTTTTCACGGGATTTTCCTGAAATAAACCTGTGTGGCGCCCTTATTAAACAAGGAGTGATCTAACCTTGTCAGTAAAGCAAGCTGGTATTGAATCCATCTTGGCAGCTTATTAATTACTATAAGTGAACTTCAGAACTTCTAGAATCACGATCAGGTACGTGAAAGTATATTGTTATAAAGTTTTGTTGTCCAGACGAGACTTAACATTACGTACCTTGACGACAGTTAACCTAGAAGAGAAGTTTCGCTGCCAGATCGACGCTACGGCTACCTTCATCAGTCGACCAGCGATTAACGCTTTATTCACTAAATTGATCAACATTACTATTCAAACAGTATTTCTGCAATTATTTTTTAAAAAGAGTTCTTTTAAAATAATTATAACTTTTATTCATTATAATCGACTTTAACTTGTGACTTAACTTTAATTTTCAATACTACATAAACATTTAAACTTTTTTAAACAGCCATAATCTCGTTTACTTACAAATTGGCGACCAGCAACGTGAGGCTGTAAAAATATTAAACAAAAATATTTTTAATATTTATATTAAGCCTGGCAAGTACAAGAGAACAACCATGCCACATACACACAAACACGACACGAGATACAAGGCCAGCCGAGTAGAAGATATACAAACCGGTACAGAAATAAATATAGAAATACAAGAGACGCAACCAACGTCCGAAATGGAAGTCGCGACAAATAATAACGTGGAAACTCGACCAGAAGGAACGCCCCCTGCAGAACCGGAAGTAGAAGTGAGGGTCGACAACCAACCCAGACAACCTGAGAGAAACGCACAGTCAGGGGACGTAAGTCTACAAGAAATAATGAGGGCGATCATGGAAAACAATAAAAAGACGGAATCATTGAATAAAAATATGGAATCGATCCACCAGAAAATGGACGACAACCAGAAAAATAATGAGTCGTTAAATAAAAAATTAATAGAAGATAATAATAAAAATATGGTATCGATCCACCATAAAATGGACGACAACCAGAAAAATAACGAACTACTAAATAAAAATATAAAATCAATTAATAAAAATATGGAATCGTTAAAAGAAGATAATCTCCGAAATATGGAATCATTGAAGGAAGATTTGAATAAGAAGATAGACGATACCAATAAATCCATGAACACATTCAATAATAAAATAGACGACAACAACAGAGCGTTGAAAGAAGATTTGAATGCAAAATTAGATGATATCAGCAAGAAGATGGAGGAAAATAATGAGAAAATTAACACGAGAGTAGACACGGAAATAACAGTCGTGAGAAGAGAAATTACGGAAGTGCACGAAAGGTGTGAACAGCACGGTCAAGATTTAAAATGGACTAGAGAAGAGGTCGACGGGAGGATTGACAACATCGAGGAAATAACTGAAGCCCGGATCGAGTCGCTGAAGAAGATGAGCCAGGACGAGATCAAGCGAGTGAGAACAGACGTGGGTGAACGGTGCGAAGAAATAAGTGCATCAGTGGACACCGTAAGAACCTTGACAGTTGCAAACCGAGAAAAAATAGAAGAACTACGACAACGGGAGATCGTGCAGATGAGGGAAGAGATAGAAATCATCCGTAATCGGCCAGTACAGGGTCAGTACATCCAACCGGCCGATAACCGTGACGTAATAAACTTCAAAAACTACAAGAAAAATCCGATCGATTCTTAGAGCGCATAGACGAAAACTTGACCAGGATTCGAGAGAATAGGTGGACTGTGATAAGGAGTCTGATCGATGAGTATTTTAAAGAGATTTACGACAATTGGTGGATTGCTACACGCCACGAAGTCCACAATTATGAAGAATTTAAGACACAATTCCGTGCAAAGTATTGGTCGGAGGCCACACAGAATATAGTGCGTGACAACATCTGCCATGGCAAGTATGACGCAAATAGAGGAGCTACTATGACCTCTTACTTCCTAGGTAAGGTGTGTTTGGCGCGTAACCTGGAACCGAAAATACCGAAGGAGTGCCTGGTTACCAAACTTTCTTACCATTTCGAGAAGGGAGTTGCCAAAGCACGCCAGTGGGGACAAGTGAAGACGATACAAGCCATGTCAGCCTTACTTGAAGACCAGGAGCATGAAGGTTACTATAGAAGAAGCCGACGAAGGAACGAGAACTTCCAGGACAGGAGCGGTAATACCAATAACAATAATTCAAATTTCCGAAATTACCGAAGTAATTTCAATACCAATGTTAGTAATTCAAATCAGAATCACGCTAATAATAATAATGAAAATAACTATCGACCCAGTAACCAATACAATAACAATAATAATACTGCTAACTATAACAATAACAATACGAGACGACAGAATTATAACAACAATCCTAACCGACCCCAGAACCAAGGCGGAAATAACCCACCGCAACAGTACCGTAGGGCTAACAATGTTCATGCCAACTACGAACCAGGTAGGAGGCGATACTACCCACGGCGCGATAGTTTCAACGGAGACAGGAGGAAGCAAGAGGCGGACGATGGAGGAGCAATAGCATCGAGGGCGATAGCCGCAACAATGACTACCGGCCCCAAGTGAATTTTGTACAAGCCCGTGACCAATCCAACCCGAGGAGACCTGATACCCGACCGCAGACAAACATCACGAACAATGATGACGAGGAGGATTGGGTGCCAGTCTGTGAGAGGCCTGGCTTTACAATACTGCACAACCGAGCAGGCAGCTCTAGAGAGTCCAGATCCGGAGGTGGAAACCAGGATGAGAACGATCCATCTGTGAGTGTCCGAAGGGAATATAACCAACAGAACCCACCAGAACGCTGGATTCCCCTAAGAGGAGATGGCAGCCGACCCAGCACATCCCAAGACACAAGACTACAGTACCCATAATGAGCCCAATAGAATGGTGAAGCCCAAGAGAACCCCAACATACAGACTATTAATGGACCTATTATTATAGAAGAATGAATTATGTTATCATACAGTGATTCTAATAAGAGTGTTTAGAGCATAAAAAAGCATAAAAGTGTCTACCATGAAAAGGTTAAATTAATGATCAAGAAGATCATTTATTATATTCAATGTATTGAAAATATCTAATTGCCTATAACCAGCCTATTTACCATGTTGTATCATAAAGAAGAATGTGTATTATAGGTATATGTACCAAAAATATCTATTATGTATTAAATAAGCACCATGTTTGTCATATTAAATGATAGAGAAAAAATGTTTATTATAAACCAAATGATTTTATGATAAGAAAAATGTTTATCATATCAAATGATAAAGAAAAAAAGTCTATTGTATTGTATAAAACAAAATATATTGTATAACGAAAATGTATGTAAAATATTGATATGATGTTACTCTAATACTCCTATAGTAATTTCAACAAAAGAAATTATATATCATCCAGAATAAATGATTTAAACAACTATCATTTGAAGGAGTAGAGGAGAAGAACACCACAGTGAGTATAAAGAAGATGGCTATTATTATTATGGAAAGAAGAAAGAGAAAACCAAATATTATCTATTATTATGTTAGTATTATATTATTATATTGTATTATAGTTCACAAAACCAAGGAATATATTAAACTCATCCAGAATAAATGATTTAAACAACTATCATTTGAAGGAGTAGAGGAGAAGAACACCACAGTGAGTAATTAGAGACATGGCTATTATTATTATGGAAAGAAGAAAGAGAAAACCAAATATTGTCTATTAATATGTTATTATTATATTGTTATATTGTATCTTAATTATCAAATATTGTCTACCCCAAGAAATATATTAAAATCATCCAGAATAAGTGTTAAAGATTCCAACACTTGAAGGAGTAGAGAAGAAGAACATCAAAGTGGAGAATAATAAAGGAGAAGGTTTCAATAAGGAATGGAATTAATTAATTAAGTGATAAATAAACATATTTATCATATGATAAGAAAGAAAAATGTGTATTGTATCGAATATACCAAGACTATTTAGCATATTAAATAAACTATTAACGAGAATGATTATTATATGATATAAAAAAGAAAAAATGTCTATGTATAAATAACAAAAATGATTATCAAAATACTACTGTTAATTAAACGATGAAGAAAATATCTAATTGTATATACCAACAATATATGTCAAATGATATCTAACAAAAATATTTATTATATGAATATTGTAAACCCTGATAATCCAGGATAATGATGAAACAAATGGTAAAAAACCTATATACGAACTATTGTTGAGAGTAAAGCTTGTGAACTATTAATAAGAGTGAAGTATGTAAACTCAATGTTTAAAGAACAACTGCATAATTGTAAAATGATAAATCTAAGTATGTAAATTAAGAATGTTAAGATAAACAAAACAACTTACCAACTAGTATAGAAAAGTAACAACAAGGCTAATAAATAACATAGCCAATATGTCAAGTTAGAAAGAAATAATGACCTGTGAGGAGAAGTATGTTAGCTAAAGTATAAAAGCATGAATAGTGATACCAATGAAACCTCTAATACCTTGAATGTTATATTGAATATGTTATATTATTGAAAAATGAATGATATGTTATATTTTATGTGTTGTGATAGTGCAACTGTTGCTACGTGCAATTTTTATTTTGTCCCAGACAGAGATGAGGATTCCTCTGACTCTGAGGATGTGTAGTTAAGGAACGGCGGAGAATGTATGCCACAGTGAGCCACTCTGATTCCGAACCCACTACAAATGTTAGGGAATTAAATGGTAATATATCAAGGATTATTAATAAAAAACTGTGAGGTAAAAAATGAAAGAACCATAGAGTTTATCACGAGAATAAAGATATGTTTAATGATAAAGAAAAGTATATTATTGTAAGACAGGAAATTGTTAGTTTAAGAAATAAAACATATTGTAACTAAATGACTTAGAATATAAGAAACTTGAAAGATACTAATAAGCTAAAAATATATCACTAGCCAAGAACTCAATCTAGTGCAACACACTAACAGAATATTAAATTCAATGCAGAAAGAAAAAAGCAGTAATAGTATATTAAAACCAAACTAAAATGATAATTTCTTCAAATGTAAAATTTCTCTCAAATTATCAATTTTGAGAGGGGAGTATATGTAACATGACAAAGTGTTACATAACCTGGACACGTGACAAGGGAATCAATGGGTACACGGAAATAAGATAAGTGAATGGTAATGATGAAGGTAGCAAAGAGGAGAGGGACCAACGAGGAAGAAAGAAGAAGAAGGACCACAAGAAGCAGTAAGGAATACACTGCATGACACTACAACAAATACTATGACTGACTCTAACTAATGGACAAGCCAAGTTCACTATAAGCTGTCAAACAAGCCAGTCAATGACATAAATGTAAAATCACATGTTTATAAAATTAATCAAAGAATGACAAGAATTAATTAATCAAACATGACAAAGTGTTACATAACCTGGACATGTGCCAAGGGAATCAATGGGTACACGGAAATAAGATAAGTGAATGGTAATGATGAAGGTAGCAAAGAGGAGAGGGACCAACGAGGAAGAAAGAAGAAGAAGGACCACAAGAAGCAGTAAGGAATACACTGCATGACACTACAACAAATACTATGACTGACTCTAACTAATGGACAAGCCAAGTTCACTATAAGCTGTCAAACAATAAATGTAAAATCACATGTTTATAAAATTAATCAAAGAATGACAAGAATAATATTTGGCTGAAAATAAATGAACCATGACCAGTAAACAACAATGCCTATGACTAAGACTAGCTAGGGCCACAATGTACAATTAAAACTTACATTACAATCCCAAATGTAATATTAAGAAGTAAGGATACTTGTAAGAGGAAACCTTATATGAATAAGTAACTTCCTCATTATACCAAATGTAACTAATAACCATTATTAAGGCATAAACCGATGTTAAAGGTATGCCTAGGCTAAGCCTAAACAAACGATTGTCAGTGAATTAATAAGCAGAAAGGACTACTAGTGTATATAAAATCTACTGAACAATCATTATACCAAATGTAACAGTGAATCTCACCGCTCAATTATTAATGGGTAACATTAAGTTGAGTAGGATAAACAAAATGTAATTAGAAAGTAAGGATTATTCATAGTACTGTATCACCATAGTTAAGCTAAGAGTTAATAATTGTATTCAATAAATAGATATTAAGTATAACGACGAATGTGTTAGTGTTCCGACAAAGACGTTTAAAAGAAAACGCGACGTGAAACACAAAATATAAATAGATAGGGAAGAATCGTATTTGGCGTCACTAGCAGACGACAGTGCGAAACCATGTTTCTGAACATTATTTATTAGCAATGTCAGAGAAAGTGCGATTAAAACCAGTGTTAAGTCACATCAAATTAAAGCGCATAAACTATTCTTTAATTTGATAGTAATAAACTCGCGATCGCAACTGTAATAAGTGCGTAGCGTGTGTTAGCATCATTTGTAATTATAAAGTGAGAAATTAGTTAGTTAACACTAACAACAACGACAACTGTCAATCAAATTCGCCAAATGACGGTTAGAAAACAATGCGTCATTTTTGTAACGTCTGGTGGAGCCAATCAAAAAATAGCTTATTAAACGAATTCATCACCTAAGCCCCATGAAGCCAGGGGGTATATAATCCAAAACCAAGCGAAACCGTTACACTTTATTGTCATCATCGAGAGCGAGAGGTTGTCGCTCGTCACCACAAAATTCGTTAATAACTTAGAGTATCATGCAAACAGTGAATCCATTTAACCATTTCATCAAGACAAGTAACTACACAACAGTTTATCAACAATAAGTGCATCGATGTGAAGTAATTATTTTATTTTGTGCGCGATATTTCGAACAAGAGAAAGATTATTAACCAGTAGTTGAATTAGTCCGAATTTTGTTAGAAGAGGACGATTATTCTCTGTTCTTAGTTCGTGTGCAGTGTAATGAACCAGGGTCACTATAATCCGACCGCTGGAGTGTTTAAAATAAATTTTAATCTATAAGATTAAAATAAAAAGGTAACATTGTGACAATTTATTCCATTAATCTGTGTGCACTTATATTTCTTCAACACAAAATTTGTACTGACGCAAAAACATCAAAACTTTCTATCTGTTACACGGTGATCAAATTTATTTAGCGGATTTGTTAATCCCACGTAAGATTTGAATTAGTCTTAAGTGGTAAAAAATGTTTGTTAATAATTAAGTTAGCGTGACCAACGCATAACCTAGAAATAGGAACGAATTTTAAAAAAGAGGCCGAATTAGTAAATATTGTCTTCTGTTAAATAATTAACTTCTGTATAGGCATAAAGTAGTTCTTTCTTGTATTTAGAAGAATTTACGCCCGAGATATACAAAAATAATACTTAAATTAAAAGTTAATCTGGGAATAACCAGAAGAGTCGTTTGTGCTATCTGAGCTAGTTTGTAGGGTAAAGGAACGAAATAATTGCAATTGTATATTAATGTGTCTATCATACTTGTGTTTGTTTGAATTTATTCTCAAGGGTAACAATAAAACCCGTTTATTTGCAGCATAAACTTTGACTCTATTTATTTCAAGGAGTGAATTAATAATTAATTTTGAATAACAAACGTAACTCTGATTAGAGGTTGTATGTTGTTAAATTTGAATTGCCGTAAGTGCAATAAGCATCAACACCAGTTTTTAAAGAAAATTAGCAAATACTTAATCTCATTAATTGGTTTTTTCACGGGATTTTCCTGAAATAAACCTGTGTGGGGCCCTTATTAAACAAGGAGTGATCTAACCTTGTCAGTAAAGCAAGCTGGTATTGAATCCATCTTGGCAGCTTATTAATTACTATAAGTGAACTTCAGAACTTCTAGAATCACGATCAGGTACGTGAAAGTATATTGTTATAAAGTTTTGTTGTCCAGACGAGACTTAACATTACGTACCTTGACGACAGTTAACCTAGAAGAGGAGTTTCGCTGCCAGATCGACGCTACGGCTACCTTCATCAGTCGACCAGCGATTAACGCTTTATTCACTAAATTGATCAACATTACTATTCAAACAGTATTACTGCAATTATTTTTTAAAAAGAGTTCTTTTAAAATAATTATAACTTTTATTCATTATAATCGACTTTAACTTGTGACTTAACTTTAATTTTCAATACTACATAAACATTTAAACAACTTTTTTAAACAGCCATAATCTCGTTTACTTACAATATATATATATATATATATATTGTCTTACAAGAATTAGTAATAATTAAAAGTTATTAGCATCTTAACTGCAGAGTTTTTATTCAAAAAACCCCCTGAGATCACATAACATCTCTGGCGCCCAGCATCTAATACCTTTTAAACCAAATATAATTACATTTAATAAGATAAACTTAATTACTTACAAATTATACACGTAAAAGTTATATTTGCCGCACCAATAAGTGGGGCCTAGTCACGAGAGTTAGTAATATTTGACGCCCGAACACATGGGGCAACTGAGAATAGTAATATTTGGCGCCTAGAACGTGGAGCAAACCCACGATTAATAATATTTGGCGCATCCAAACGTGGAGCACAATTCCACTTAAGTAATATTTGGCGCATCCAAACGTGGAGCACAATTCTACTTAAGTAATATTTGTCGCCCAACTTTGTGGAGCTTGAATGTAAATGAGCTCGGCAGAATGAAACGGGATAGACGATAAGCAATTAGAATAAGATATGTGCTAAAATAAGTAAATGGTAAAAATTAAATGTTAACTCGCAGTAAAGTAAGGAAATTTAAATTGGTTAGTAGTACAAATAGTAGAATGGCTGACAGTAACGAAAATAACGGTGGGTCCGACATTGAATTTGATATTAACAATCAAATGGGAGAGAAAGGATGGGAAGAGGCCACGTAAAGTGAAAGCCCGGAGGTTTCCTCAGAGGCGAGGGGACGACAACAAAACGACGATATACGGTCCGAAACAGAACAGACACAATCACAGACTGAAACCCAACAAACAGCTACAAACATAGATATCAGTAGGCTACTACAGCAATTTACACAACAAATGACAGAAAATACTAAACGATTATTAATAGAAAATAATCAGCAAATGACTGAAAACATCAACAGAATAGAACAAAAACTGACAGAAAACACACGAAAATTAGAAAAGAACATGATAGAAAAATTAAATGAAAATACTAATAAAAATGAAGAGAATACAGAACAACTCAAACTAACTTTCACACGACAGTTAGCAGAAAATAACCAGCAAATAACAGAAAACATTACATGTATAGAAAAACGAATACATGACATGGAACGCAACATGGAACAAAGATATACACAACAACTACAGGAACACAAAACACAGATAGCACAACAAATGCAAGAAATCCGAAACGAAAACCGAGAAACAGTAATACAATTACGTACAGAAGTCAAAGAAGTCGTGAGAGAAGAGGTGGAAATAGTACGATAAGAAGCGAAAGAACATTTGGGAGAAGTGTGAAGAGTCGCTTCAACAACACCAAGCTAGTGTCGCATACGACATTAGAGCCATAACTAATAAAATGATTACGCACAAGAAGAAAAATGAAGAACAGATAGAACAACTGAAAGAATGTTACGAAAATAGCTGTTCTACAATCGACGGGAAGATAAGTAAAATCAAAGAAGATGTACGCAATAAAATCGCCCAGATCGAACGCACACCTAGGCAGCAAGGAGTGATAATTGAACACACTAAAAATGTGAACTTCAATGGAGAAGGAGAGTATCCGATGGAGGTTGTGAAGGAGCTAGAAGAAATACACCGTGAATACTACCCAGGTGAAGAGGTGAGCTGGATAGGAAGACACTTAGACGGAGAAGCCGCCATATGGTGGAAGCTGATACGTAATGAGGTAAACACTTTTGAGCAATTTCAGACCGCATTCACAGCCAAATACTGGAATCAAATGATCCAGGAGTCCGTCCGTGATAAGTTAGAATTTGGGAAATATCGCCCGCAGAGCGGGTTAATCATGACGCAATATATGGAAAGGCGTATCTTACAGAACCGGCAATTAATACCGCCGATGTCAGACTTACACCTACAGTAATTCGAAAACTAGCACACCACTACAGTCACGACATTGCTGTTGCCTGCATTACGAGGGGTGTGAATAACATTACGGACTTTCAAAACCTGTTAATGGAATTCGCAGCCTTGCGACAAAAGAAGAATGGAACGAACGGCGAGGGTAATATGCAGTTTCAGCCTAAGCAGGAAAGGAACGTAAATAATGCTAATCACTGGCCGGAAAATAGAACAGAGCGGAGTAACCCCCCCACGTCACAAGGCACCGTGGCGACAAGGAGAGAAAACAGCTGAGGCAAACGAGAGAGAAAGAGCACCGCAGAAACGGGTATACGAATCCCAAATGAATATATTAGCGTCAACAAGCGGCACTCAAGGGACCTCGCAGGTAGCAAGTAGTTCAAACATACATACAAAGAATGTTGCCCAGTCAAAAAACTAGTTAAGAATTATTTTAGAGATAAGGTAGAATTAGGCGATAATTGTAAGGACAATCAGTACCACTTTTATTGATATTAGGGACACTCTGATGGAAGAGGAGTCGGAATACCAAGAAATCAATAAAACTAAGTGTCCTGAATTGAAGATACAACTCAATGGTATACCAATAATATCACTACTTGATACGGGTAGCCAAATCAATGCGTTGTCTGCGGAGTGGTATCAGCAAAATAAAAAACGTATGGGCAATATACCTATATTAAAAATTACTAATTTAGTTATTAAAGGAGCAGTGGGGAAGAAATCGAATAAGATAACCCAACAGATCATGCTCGAAGTAAGAATCGGAGAGTATGTGACTGATGCTGTGTTTATAATTGTCCCTAATTTAATCAGGGAGTGTATTATTGGAATTAACTTATTGCAAGAAGGTAGATGTGTGATTAACCTTTCAGATAATAAAATTACTTTCAAGAATAATCATAATAGCAGTGAAGAACCCGTAAGTGCGGAAATAATGGCATTAGAACTCGAGGAAGACGGAGAAATGATTGCTAATACGATTCAAGAGAAACTGGAAGAAACAACCGGTATCGATTCTAAAACAAAGGAAGAATTGGAGAACATTTTATACTCTAACCAACAAGTGTTCCGTGAGCAACCAGGTAGAATCAACAAATATGTAAACAGGTTAAAGGTAACTGACACAACCCCTTATTGCTTAAAAGGGTGGCCAGTTCCACTAAAATATAAAAATGCAGTGGAAGGAGAGATTAAACGATGGAAAGATGCGGTGTAATAGAACGAGCAAACAGTCCATATATAAACCCAATGGTGACTGTAGTCAAGAAAGATCAGACTGTACGACTGTGTTTAGACGCAAGAAGAATCAATGCGGTCACTGTTCCGGATCATGAGGGAGCAATTCCAATTGATCAAGTGTTGGCGAGCTGCGGAAAAGTGAAAGTCATGAGTAGTATTGATCTCACCAGCAGCTTCTGGCAGATCCCACTTGCTGAAGATTCCCGGGTCTACACTGGCTTTCTCTACAGAGGCAAATGCTACAGGTACACTGTAACACCATTCGGGCTAAAGACGAGTTTAGCAAGTCTGACCCGCGGATTGGATAAAGTTTTGACAGGAGAAGTAAAAAGATTCACCATACTATATGTGGACGATTGTTTATGTGTATCAGAAAACATTGAAGAACACCTGGAACACTTACGCATGTTGTTGGACAACCTCAAAAGAGAGAACCTCACAGTGAACTTAAAGAAATCCAAATTCTTTCGAGACAGAATTAGTTACCTGGGATATGAGCTGTCTACAAAAGGTATCAGCGCTTCCACAGAAAAAATCTCCGCTATTATGGATTTTCCTAGACCAAAGAATCCAAAACAACTAAAGGGATTTCTTGGCCTAACTAAATTTTACAACAAATTCACAAGCCAATCAGAAAAAACAAGACCACTGCTACAGTTACTAAAAAAAGGCATAAAGTTTAAATGGACAGAAGAGTTAGAAAATAATTTTAAGGAGGTCAAGAGACTATTCGTGGACACAGTGATGCTACGACATCCTGACCCAAATAAAAGATTTTACCTGCAGACTGACGCGAGTAAATATGCGATTGGGGGTCAGCTTTATCAAATAGATGAAGACGAGCAAATAGGGGTCGTTGCATTCACCAGTCGTGTGCTTAGAGGTGCCGAATTAAATTATTTACTACGGAAGTAGAACTGCTCAGCGTACTCCATTGCTTGAAAAAATTTAGAACTTACGTGTTAGGTCGACCATTGACCATTATCACGGATAACAAGGCACTAACATTTATTCAAAAATGTCAGTTAAACTGTTCCCGAATTACACGCTGGATACTGGCTTGAAACCCCCCTTTTATTTTTCTAAGTATTGTAATTTTTTTGAATTTTTATTTTATTTAATTTTATTTTTATTAAGTTTTTTTTTTGGTAAAGGGGAGAGACATCATATTTAGAACTAGGTGGAGAACCTAGAGGAAGCAAAAGTGTGCAAGGCCCAAATACAATTACAGACATGTCCCCCCAGGTGAATAACAGGACTTGCAAATGAAAAACTCTTTTAACCAACAAGCGTGTGCTTTATTCAACCTGCAAGATGTTACATACATGACAAATTCTTGATTGTGTGAGCACACCATTAAAGGCAGAAATATATATATATATATATGTATATCAATTAATTCATGATGTCACAAAGTAAGTGAATTTGATATTGACCTAATTGCAAAATTTCTGCCTGATTATGTATGAGTCAAAGTTAGTAATAATCTCATTCATAAAGCAATACTAATCCATAAGTGTTGTATAGTATCAAATAGGCTAGCCTGTTGTCTCAGTAAGCACATTTATGGTTTTTCTCTTTTTTAAATCCGTTACATATTCCCCCAGCAAAATATAGTAAAATTACACACACAAACACATATACGACATGAATAACAAAACATCCCTCATTTCAACACTAACCTCCTCATAAACCCATTCCAACTACAGTAAATGAATGCACCCTAATATGTATAGATAGGTACAAATATAAATGACAGCGTAAACTGAATATCTCAGCTCCTAAGCATAGATTTGCCTTGGTAGTTCACACCAGAGAATGTAAGTGACCGCCCCGAAACTCAACCAGCTAAACGACCCTGACTTTAATCATTAAACGCTAAGTATGTGTGTGAAAGAAAATAGTTTCTCATCTAAAGCATCAGACAGCCCCCGTTACGTCATTAAAACTCAGCCATGACCAGATGACATGATAGCACAAGATAATTAACTCCCTAATGGTCTTAATTAGCTGAAAAGTTAGATCTTACAGCAAACTGCGGATGTGTGTGTATGTGTGTAATTTCTTACACATTATACAGTTATTAGATACTTCATTAGGTGTACTGCGGTAATGTTCACACATGCAATAACATAATTGGACATGAGAGTTTGTGCTAGATTATAATGTTCAGAACTTCACGAGTGAGCTTCTGGCGGCTTCTGTGCATTCACCATGTTGTAGAGAGAGAGAAATAGATAATCCGAATTTTCCCACCTGGATTGTCCGGTGTACTTAGTCCGTATAGGCGCGGATCAGTGATGTCACAGTCGTGTCAAAAGTCCCGGGTGCAGCTTAGCGTTGGAAGAGTCCTAAGTTGTCCTCGACTGACGGCATCGTGGCAATAAGATCGTCTCTGCCATTAGGGTGGACAGATGTACGTCCACCCGACACCCATCTCGCCCTTGTTCGAGCACCTGGACATACAATAG
Organism: Magicicada septendecula; assembly: GCA_034769895.1. Taxonomy (NCBI): domain Eukaryota; kingdom Metazoa; phylum Arthropoda; class Insecta; order Hemiptera; family Cicadidae; genus Magicicada; species Magicicada septendecula. Next base: position 253,438,614 of record CM068369.1, read on the forward strand.
GTTGTAGAGGGTGTCATAAAGAAAATACGCCACATAGGCCGTCCACATTAACTTCCAACACTAACTTTACACATCAACAGCACACACACATCGCCACTAATTCATATTAAACAGTATTAAGCTGCTCAGCTGTGACTTATTTCACTTATGTACCAACTACCTTTTAAGTATTTCTTGAAATATGACAATTAATCAATTACGCATTTCATAACCGTTAATAACACCAAACACAGCTGAGTGCGAGATGCTTTAGTATTTTCTTTATTGAAGTCAATTTAGCTCACAACATTTACACTCATATAAATTTAATTTGGTAATTGCGTTAACGCACACATCGAAAACTGCTCTACACACACACACAAGTATAAATTTATAATAGAGGCTGAAACGTAAAATATATTTGGGGTTAGAATATTTTCAGAACCCGCTGACTTGTACATACCTGGAGCTACAGTTTATCTAGCCAACCATAGTGATAGCCGAGGAAGTCCAGAACAAACGGTATCCGCCAGTCGAGAGCAGATGACTAGGTTGGAGGACAGAACAGAAATGAGGCCGATTCAATGTGTCGGCCTAGCCAAGTAACCTCTGGATGCAGGAATGTACAGAAACATGGGCGCTGCCAGCTGTATTGCGTAGCTGCACAACATTTGTGTGCCAACAACAAAGTACCGTAGCCGTGTGGCCGTGCGTGACGTCAGCGGCGCTCGTTTTTAAAATTCTTATAATACGCTGCCGAACCCGGTACGGCACAGGCTATCCAGGAGTATGATTTTGAAATAGTCCATTGCAAAGGTACTGACAATATCGTAGCGGATGTACTTAGTCGAAACCCTCAAGATGTACTAGAAAATATAATACCAGATGGAGACGAGGAGACTGAAATTTACGCAATTGACATCAAACTGGGTAAACCATTAAAAAATCAGTTGAAAAACATTACATTACACCAAATGAACAACATTAAACTAAATAATATCATCGACCGGTTACACAACAATAAAAATGACAAACTCAGTAAGATATACCAAGTATATAATAATAAATTATATCGTAAGGAGAACGGAAGGTGGAAATTGGTAGTAACACAAGAAATTGGACAAGCGTTATTAAAGGAGATTCACGTAATGTATGGACACTGCGGTGTGAGGAGAAGCTATGGGATCTTTAAGGAACATTTTACAGGCGATCATCTCTACAAATACGTTAAGAGGTTAATTAAGACATGTGATACCTGTCATAAATGTAAAGACCATTTCAAGAAATGCATGGGACAGACCAAACCAGTTCTGCCAAAGGAGAGATGTGAACTCATTAGCATGGATTATTACGGTCCTTTGATATCGTCTACCAGTGGTGTGAGGTATATTCTGGTGATCGTCGATAATTTCACCAAGTTTGTGAAATTATACCTGATGAAAAGAGCAACTACAGCTGTTACACTTAATAAATTAAAAAATTACATCCAAGAAATTGGAAAACCGTAAGCTATATTGACGGATAATGGCACACAGTTTACAAGTAAAACTTGGGTGACGCAGTTAAATGCACTTGAAATCAAGCCCAAGTACACTGCCATCCGTAACCCGTGTACCAATCTTGCTGAAAGGGTTAACCGTCAATTAGGTAACATATTCAGAGTGATGGTTAACGGACACCAAACCAAATGGGCCAAATATATTAAATTAATTGAAAAGTGTGTCAATGAGATTCACCACGACACGATTGAAATGACACCATTTCAGGCACAATGGGGTCGAAGGCCAAGAAGAGCATGGGAGGTTTTTGTGGACCGAGATTAATGAAGGAAGACGTTAAGGATTGCCGAGAGGTAATATATCGACGATTACAAAGAAAGGGTGAACGTCGAGCAAAGAAAAACAATGAAGGCGTCGATAAGGTGAAATTCAAGGAAGGAGACTTAGTTTTAATAAAGACTCATCCAATTTCAGATGCTTTGAATAGAGTCACAGCGAAATTCTGTGAATTGTTTGAGGGACCGTACGTTGTAAAAGGAATAAAAGGAAATGCAACTTACGAAATGGCGGAGGTGGATAAACCAGGATCGATTCGTGGAATTTTCAACGTGCGACAGTTGAAGCCGTACCACCGCGAGTAACAGTAAAATTGTAAATAAGATCAGTCAGAAGGGAAAAGAAATTTCAAAACTTTGATAAATTTAAATTTCCTTAACACTGATAACAAACATTGTAAATAAACTTAAACCAATGTGTAGTAAGTTACATAATAATAAGCCATGTGATGTACGTAAGGCCAGCAGTTGTAAACAACAAAATGAATTGTAAACAGCTGCAAACAAACTGGTTTGAGAGGGAGGGGGCAAGCTCTCCCCAGACAAGAAGTGAAAGTGCATAAAAGCCGAGGGTTGCACACCATTATTGTACTGAAAAGGCAACAACCTCAGACGTAAACAAGCTTTGTCAATAATAAACTGAGCACTTTCAGAGGTGTACAAATTGATTTGCCATGAATTCGAATATCGATCATGATCAAATCAATTTGGGGGACTAAATATAACGTGAATGTAGATCACGTAAGCCTATATTATGTAATTACGTAATTAATCATTTAATGTATGTTTTTAGTTATTATTAAGCAAATTAAATGTGTTGATAAAAAGATTGAGGCAAAATAACGTTTCACAGAAATATTGTAAGTTGGCGACAGTCTGGCGGCAACAGAATAAAAGCGCATTTTACAATAAACAGCTTTCTAAAGTCATAAAGAAGGAAATGCTTTGTTCGCGAAAAATCATAAAACTGTTGAGTCCCGTTAGATTTTGACGAACGGCAACCTTGGGAAAAACAATGGATCAGGCGATAAAAAAAAAGAGAAACTTTGGTGAAAGTCGCGTCGCTTGGTGTAGCAGTCGGACACGTGGCGAAACTCCCGCGTTCCCCAGACTAAACACCAATGAGAAGAAGCGTGACTTTAGAGCGCGAGTTTTTTAAGGTTCCTGAATGGACGAATTTAAAGTTCCCGGCAAGGAAATCAGTCATGAGCCTATCGGAATTATTTGAGTAGAACGGGTGGGAAAAGAGAAATAGTGAGCCCTAGAAATAATACCCCGTGTACAGCTAAGGAAGTTTTTTTAGTCTTCTTTTTCTCTTAGTATGTGTTAAAGACGCTCTTAGTATATTTTAACTTCGTTTTTAATAAGTTTTTAAAGTGTTAAAGTATATTAGCTTGATTAACCAACATGTAAAGTAATATATCGGAGTGTACAGAAAACTATTCGTGTATTTTAGAATCTCGTTATGAATTAAACAAACTATCAAAATACTTTAATAAGTCTTGAAGTATTTGAGTGCGTGTTGGTCGAGGAACGCGACGGTCGTTGTTTGTACGGCAAAGACAAGCATGAGAGGAGTCTTCATCGTAAGTGAATCATTTAATTAGTGCGTACAGCAAGTAAGAAGCAGTTTTATTTAAATCAGTGAACTCGAAGTAATTACTAACACAGTATATTTTGTCTTGTGCGCGAAAGTCGAGTGGAGTATTTAATCAGAGTTCCGATGTGTGTTAAAGAATCGATTAAAGTAATTGTGAATGGAATTAAAGCAAATTATGGTGCGAAGTGAAATTGCGATATATGTTGACTCAAGGCATTGTCGGCAGATGGAATGGATAATCCTGAACACAAGTAACAGTTTCATTGTACTTATGTATTAACTAACATTCTATGTAGTCGTATCGTCTATATCCCTAAACATCCCGTTTCATTCTAAAAGAACCGACGAGCAGTTGGATGCTAGTAATATTATTCTACCCTTTACGACTTTAGAAACGCTCAATTTAATTAATGTAAATTAGGATTGACAAATTCAGAGTTCTATTAAATATATCTGATGGTTGTCAGAAGTCAATATCTTGTTAATATTAAGGCATTGAATATACATATATTGTAACATGACAAAGTGTTACATAACCTGGACATGTGCCAAGGGAATCAATGGGAACATGGAAATAATATAAGTGAATGGTAATGATGAAGGTAGCAAAGAGGAGAGGGACCAACGAGGAAGAAAGAAGAAAAAAAACCACAAGAAGCAGTAAGGAATACACTGCATGACACTACAACAAATACTATGACTGACTCTAACTAATGGACAAGCCAAGTTCACTATAAGCTGTCAAACAATCCAGTCAATGACATAAATGTAAAATCACATGTTTATAAAATTAATCAAAGAATGACAAGAATAATATAATATCACCAACAGTATTTGGCTGAAAATAAATGAACCATGACCAGTAAATAACAATGCCTATGACTAAGACTAGCTAGGGCCACAATGTACAATTAAAGCTTACATTACAATCTCAAATGTAATATTAAGAAGTAAGGATACTTGTACGAGTAAACCTTATATGAATAAGTAAATTCCTCATTATACCAAATGTAACTAATAACCATTATTAAGGCATAAACCGATGTTAAAGGTATGCCTAGGCTAAGCCTAAACAAACGATTGTCAGTTAATTAATAAGTAGAAAGGACTACTAGTGTATATAAAATCTACTGAACAATCATTATACCAAATGTAACAGTGAATCTCACCGCTCAGTTATTAATGGGTAACATTAAGTTGAGTAGGATAAACAAAATGTAATTAGAAAGTGAGGATTATTCATAGTACTGTATCACCATAGTTAAGCTAAGAGTTAATAATTGTATTCAATAAATAGATATTAAGTATAACGACGAATGTGTTAGTGTTCCGACAAAGACGTTTAAAAGAAAACGCGATGTGATACTCAAAATATAAATAGATAGGGAAGAATCGTATTTGGCGTCACTAGCAGACGACAGTGCGAAACCATGTTTCTGAGCATTATTTATTAGCAATGTCAGAGAAAGAGCGATTAAAACCAGTGTTAAGTCACATCAAATTAAAGCGCATAAACTATTCTTTAATTTGATAGTAATAAACTCGCGATCGCAACTGTAATAAGTGCGTAGCGTGTGTTAGCATCATTTGTAATTATAAAGTGAGAAATTAGTTAGTTAACACTAACAACAACGACAACTGTCAATCAAATTCGCCAAATGACGGTTAGAAAACAATGCGTCATTTTTGTAACGTCTGGTGGAGCCAATCAAAAAATAGCTTATTAAACGAATTCATCACCTAAGCCCCATGAAGCCAGGGGGGTACATAATCCAAAACCAAGCGAAACCGTTACACTTTATTGTCATCATCGAGAGCGAGAGGTTGTCGCTCGTCACCACAAAATACGTTAATAACTTAGAGTATCATGCAAACAGTGAATCCATTTAACCATTTCATCAAGACAAGTAACTACACAACAGTTTATCAACAATAAGTGCATCGATGTGAAGTAATTATTTTATTTTGTGCGCGATATTTCGAACAAGAGAAAGATTATTAACCAGTAGTTGAATAAGTCCGAATTTTGTTAGAAGAGGACGATTATTCTCTGTTCTTAGTTCGTGTGCAGTGTAATGAACCAGGGTCACTATAATCCAACCGCTGGAGTGTTTAAAATAAATTTTAATCTATAAGATTAAAATAAAAAGGTAACATTGTGACAATTTATTCCATTAATCTGTGTGCACTTATATTTCTTCAACACAAAATTTGTACTGACGCAAAAACATCAAAATTTTCTATCTGTTACAGGGTGATCAAATTTATTTAGCGGATTTGTTAATCCCACGTAAGATTTAAATTAGTCTTAAGTGGTAAAAAATATTTGTTAATAATTAAGTTAGCGTGACCAACGCATAACCTAGAAATAGGTACGAATTTTAAAAAAGAGGCCGAATTAGTAAATATTGTCTTCTGTTAAATAATTAACTTCTGTATAGGCATAAAGTAGTTCTTTCTACGTCCACCCGACACCCATCTCGCCCTTGTTCGAGCACCTGGACATACAATAGGTTGTAGAGGGTGTCATAAAGAAAATACGCCACATAGGCCGTCCACATTAACTTCCAACACTAACTTTACACATCAACAGCACACACACATCGCCACTAATTCATATTAAACAGTATTAAGCTGCTCAGCTGTGACTTATTTCACTTATGTACCAACTACCTTTTAAGTATTTCTTGAAATATGACAATTAATCAATTACGCATTTCATAACCGTTAATAACACCAAACACAGCTGAGTGCGAGATGCTTTAGTATTTTCTTTATTGAAGTCAATTTAGCTCACAACATTTACACTCATATAAATTTAATTTGGTAATTGCGTTAACGCACACATCGAAAACTGCTCTACACACACACACAAGTATAAATTTATAATAGAGGCTGAAACGTAAAATATATTTGGGGTTAGAATATTTTCAGAACCCGCTGACTTGTACATACCTGGAGCTACACTTTATCTAGCCAACCATAGTGATAGCCGAGGAAGTCCAGAACAAACGGTATCCGCCAGTCGAGAGCAGATGACTAGGTTGGAGGACAGAACAGAAATGAGGCCGATTCAATGTGTCGGCCTAGCCAAGTAACCTCTGGATGCAGGAATGTACAGAAACATGGGCGCTGCCAGCTGTATTGCGTAGCTGCACAACATTTGTGTGCCAACAACAAAGTACCGTAGCCGTGTGGCCGTGCGTGACGTCAGCGGCGCTCGTTTTTAAAATTCTTATAATACGCTGCCGAACCCGGTACGGCACACCCTCACCCCAAAAGGACAACATGGTTGACCCAAAACAAACAAGTCCTCAAGCACGACGGCTGCGAGAAACCTGGGAAATCTCAGATTCTAAAACCGCTCTTGGTGGGTTCAGTAACACAGGAAAACGAAAAAGCAGAAGGAAGAGGTGTGAGTCAGTGAATGTGTGTCTGAAAGAGAAGGTGTAAGTGTGAGTCCTGCATGCTCGCCGGGCCCTGGTCCGCATGCAGATAGAAGAGACAGGAAAGAACAGGAGAAAGAGAAGAATCGCCGGCCGGCTCTGAGTACTGACCACCAAGGCCTCCCAAATCTAATAACTGAGATCCAGGAACCCAAATAGTGTTCCCCCCCTTTTTATAGGACTAACTGTCATCCCTAACTCATGCCCTATGGCAAAACTTTAGCTTTGAAATATGAGTGGTTACTCTTTCAACATCCCCTCCGGGATCACCCAATTTCACTGTGACGGGCGACACAAACCGAAGAATGCGGTATGGTCCCGACCAACGATAACATAGTTTAGCGGCCCTCCTATCTATGGCTGAGCTGATCGGATGGCTCTGGCAGTAGACCAAGTCGCCAATCTTAAATGGGTTCGGAGTTCGCCCCTGATTGTAGCGACTACGGACGCGTTCGTGCGCACGAAGCAAATTCCTCCGGACCTCCCGCCATCTGTCCACAGTCGTGACCTTCGGATCGTTAGGTAGAAGATCCTCAATGTGCCACAAATTGTCCAACGGCAAACTTGGCGAGAAACCAAACATGACTTCAAAGGGTACGGCCTTGTGACTCTCGTGTAGGGCCGTGTTAAATGCCAATTGCAACCACTTCAAATTAAGGTCCCAACAATCCTGTTGTTCAGCATGGTAGGCGATGAGAGCTGAACGGAGATTCCGGTTAAATCTCTCCGCGTGGGACGGTTGAGGGTAGTACGGGGAAGTGGTCACATGCTTGATGCCGTTAGCGAAACACATTCGCAGGAAATCTTTTGAAATGAACTGTGGTCCATTGTCAGAGACAATGGTGGACGGAAAACCGAAATGCTGAAAGACATGGGACTGTAGCATAAGGATGGTTGAGCGAGTGTTTGCCTGTCGTAAGGGCAGTAGCCAGACAAACTTGGAAAAAGCATCCACACAAACAAGTAGGTAAGCGTTACCCGACTTGCTACGAGGGAAAGGCCCCACGTAGTCTATGAATAACTTCTCCATTGGTTTGCTCGCCACATCAGATGACAATAGACCCAATTTAGTGTTTTGAGCAGGCTTACTCAAGCCACAGAGATGACATGCCTTCACACGAGCAGCGATGTCCCTGTCCATGCCCTTCCAGATGAAATGCCTCCTAATACTGGAAATGGTCTTCGAAATTTCCTTATGGCCACCTATTGGGGAATCATGATAGTAACTGAAGACCATTGTCACGAGTTTGCTAGGCAGCACAACCTTCGGGGCACGTCCTTTTCGTTCTCGGCAGCACAGGACGCCCTTGGACAGAAAATATGGAACCTGCACGTTACCCTCTTTTAGGTGTTGGATGATAGGACCCAACTCTTCATCATTTAACTGATGGGGCAACACATCAGTAAAGGCCAAAGGAAAATCCAGCAGAACGGAACAGGGTTGCTCAGAGTTGGCTTCGCTGGGTTGTGAGAACATACGTGACAAGGCGTCTGCAACAACATTTTGTGTTCCCCGGATGTGTTGCACTTTGAATTTAAAGGATGAGATCTTGACCACCCAGCTGCCGGGGATGAGCAAGAAGCCAGGAGAGAGCCTGATTATCGGTCTCCAACAGGAACTCAGCGTGTTCCAAGAAACGCCTGAACTTATCTAGAGCGTACACGACAGCAAGACACTCTAGTTCATACACTGAAGACTTCCTTTCTTGTTGGTTCAAGGTTCGGGATATAAATGCCACCGGCTGCCTAGCACCATCGACTTCCTGGGACAGAACCGCCCCGAGCGCAACAGAACTCGCGTCCGTTTGCAAAATAAATTTTTTTGAAAATCAGGCATCCTCAACACAGGGGGAGAGACGATCGCCTCCTTGAGGGTATCAAAGGCCCGCTGTTGCCTCTCTCCCCACACAAATTTGGTACCCTTCTTTCTGAGTTCGTTTAAAGGTACAGCAATCTCCGCGGCATTAGGGATAAATCTACGATAAAAATTGACCATGCCAACGAATCTGGCAACACCTTTCGCATCCCTAGGGGGAGGAAAATCTCGGATGCCTTGTGTCCTCTCCGGGTCGACCGTCACACCCCCATATGAGACGAGATGCCCCAAAAACGAAATACTCTTTTGTGCAAATTTGACTTTGTCTGGATTGACAGTGAGGCCAGCACTCCTCAATCGGCACATCACCTCTCTCAGGTGACCCAGATGCTCCTCGAACGTTTTGCTATAGACTAAGAGGTCATCAAGATAATTGAAAATGAATTTAAATTTCACATCATGGAATACAGTGTTGAGTAGTCGCGTGAGGGTTTGAGCCCCCACGGCCAGACCCATGGGTACTCTAGTATATTGATAAAGATTCCATGGCACACAGAATGCCGTATAAGGGCGGCTTTCCTTAGACAGAGGAATCTGATGATAGGCGGCATTGAGGTCAAAGATGGTGAAGTACCTGGCCCCACTAAACCAATCGAAAGCGGAATGTAAATCGGGAAGAGGAACTGAATCCACCTCAATATTAGCATTTAGTTTGCGATAGTCTATGACCATACGCTGTTTACCCCCAGGCTTGGGCACCAGAAATGCTGGACTTGCATAGCTAGAGTTGGAAGGTTCAATGACCCCTTGTTTAAGCAACTCTTGAACCTTCTCTCTAAGAACATCCATCTTTGGAGGAGCGAATTTGTATGGGTGTGAACGTACTACCGCGGAGTCCGTCAAACGGATCTTATACTCCAAAAGATGTGTGAGCCCCAAGTTGGGAGTTAATACAGTGGGGAACTGCTCACACAAATGATCCAAAGCATGCTTCTGGGACGGAGTGAGATGGTCTCTTTCTGAATCGGGACACACAACCTCTTGGATACCTCCCTTGGCTCCCTGGTACCCAAGGAAAGGAATGACAACCTCCCGATTGAATTTAAAATAACAGAGGTGCCCTTGTATGTCTAAAACGAGACCACTCTTGGAGATGAAATCGGCACCCACAATGCAGTCGACTCCCAGAGCCGGAGAAACCAAAAATCGCCACACCCATGAAAAACACTCGATTTTAATACTTAGGGAAACCACCCGGGAGATGGGCAGAATTTCCCGCGATGCAGTCCAGCATACCACGGAAGACCGATCCGACCCTAATAGTAAGCCCTGTTGTTCAAGGTCCTCGCATACTCTAGATGAAATTATGGATCGGGCTGATCCAGAGTCAACCAAGGCTCTGAGCTGACCCTTTTTCAACTCGATCGACAGGAAGGGGCATACTGAACTGTAGTTGGGGACAGTTCGCAGGACCTTGGAGCCAGATGATCCGGGATTTACTACCCGCCTGGGGTTAAGTGAAACCGGAACCGAACGGCCTAACGGGGAAGACCACTCCCTACTTATCTTCCCCGAGAGCTTACGTTTTTTGGAAAGTTACCATTTCGGGAAGTCCCTTGACGCCGTCTAGCATCGTGACAATAGCGCGCAACGTGACCGGATCTATGACACCTAGAACAGAATAATTCTCGTACCTCACAGCTCTGAACCGGCGCAGGCCGAGGACCCCAAAACCGGGCTGCCCGACTCGTCGCTCTAAATCAGGGCGATCTGAAAGCCTCCTAGCCTCGTGGGCTCTAATATCGTCATTACCCCGTATAGTGGTTGACTCGGCGCACAGCCGGTCCAAATCAATAAAACTTTGGGGACGGACCGCGAATGTCAAACGTGACCGTTCCTCCGGCGTCACGCCCTCCAAAATAGTGTGAATAACTTCAGACTCAGACAACCCCAGCCTCAGGATCCGGGCCGCGTCCTTAACACTGGAAATGAAATGAGCAAGGGACTCTCCGCTTGCTTGAACTCTATAAAAATGTTTATGTCTTAACCGGTCGTGTAACCTTCCCGGTACGAAAGCGTCCAGGACTTCCCGATGGAAATGGTCAATGCCACCGCCATCCCTAAGGGTACTTGTCACGCGCTCAGCCATAGATCCCCGACAGTACGGGTAAATGAGCTCAAGCAAAGTCCGCTCCGACAGCCCAGGGAAATCGGCCAACTGAAAAAATATGCGCAAGAATCTCAAAAGCGCCTCGGGATCCAGACCATCGACAACTGGGAGACGCCGAATGACATCCGACAGTGGGTTAGGGAGCTTGTGATAGCTCGCTGTAGCCATATCCGAAAAGGCAGGAACATGGGCAGGGGGTTCCACCCTGGCTGCGGTCTCAACAGAAGATGAAGAAGAACCGGAATTCGCATCCACGTGGCGACGCTGGCCGAGAGAAAACTCCCGCAATGCCATCGCCACTTGCTCCCTAAGAGTGACAACATTTTTCTCTAATTCCGAGGTGGTAGCCTGTGATTCAGCATTCTGTAAACGGCATAGAACATGTTGTAAACGTTGGCGTACCCTCTGTCTAGCCGTAGAGGTGGGTGCCGCCGACTGCAGGCCTTCGGCCAAATCGCGCAGTTCTGAAAATTTTTCCGAGCACAGCTCCACCTCGGCTGTGACATCCGTAAGTAATACTCTCCCACTCGGTGCCTCACCGGAGGCAAGAGCCTCACGGAGTTGCTTCCTTAATGAAACAACAGTCTCCTGCGGCTTCCGTCCCCGGAACCGGACCTCCCACTCGAGCTCATCTTTGACAAACAAGTCCACATTCACAGAAATGGACATGACCGCGCAATCCACACACACACACCACGTAAAAGCAATAATTAAAGAGAACGACAGGAAGAACTTGATCATACAAGCGGCTCCAGAATGCTCTAGCGATACGACGAGATGGGTGTCATAAAAGCAGAGAAACAGCCATACAAAATGCCCAGAAGAGAACACGACACAAAACAACCAAACTAACTCACTACATACCATCCACCAAGTACACATAAAATTCGATATAATCGAAAATATAAACTATCACATCCATGCCCTTGGTCGGACCATAACCGCATTCAAAAAACATGGTACTGCAACGCAACGCCCTCAATTGAGGAGTCACTTATATTTCTTCAACACAAAATTTGTACTGACGCAAAAACATCAAAACTTTCTATCTGTTACACGGTGATCAAATTTATTTAGCGGATTTGTTAATCCCACGTAAGATTTGAATTAGTCTTAAGTGGTAAAAAATATTTGTTAATAATTAAGTTAGCGTGACCAACGCATAACCTAGAAATAGGTACGAATTTTAAAAAAGAGGCCGAATTAGTAAATATTGTCTTCTGTTAAATAATTAACTTCTGTATAGGCATAAAGTAGTTCTTTCTTGTATTTAGAAGAATTTACGCCCGAGATATATAAAAATAATACTTAAATTAAAAGTTAATCTGGGAATAACCAGAAGAGTCGTTTGTGCTATCTGAGCTAGTTTGTAGGGTAAAGGAACGAAATAATTGCAATTGTATATTAATGTATCTATCATACTTGTGTTTGTTTGACTTTATTCTCAAGGGTAACAATAAAACCCGTTTATTTGCAGCATAAACTTTGACTCTATTTATTTCAAGGAGTGAATTAATAATTAATTTTGAATAACAAACGTAACTCTGATTAGAGGTTGTATGTTGTTAAATTTGAATTGCCGTAAGTGCAATAAGTATCAACACCAGTTTTTAAAGAAAATTAGCAAATATTTAATCTCATTAATTGGTTTTTTCACGGGATTTTCCTGAAATAAACCTGTGTGGCGCCCTTATTAAACAAGGAGTGATCTAACCTTGTCAGTAAAGCAAGCTGGTATTGAATCCATCTTGGCAGCTTATTAATTACTATAAGTGAACTTCAGAACTTCTAGAATCACGATCAGGTACGTGAAAGTACATTGTTATAAAGTTTTGTTGTCCAGACGAGACTTAACATTACGTACTTTGACGACAGTTAACCTAGAAGAGGAGTTTCGCTGCCAGATCGACGCTACGGCTACCTTCATCAGTCGACCAGCGATTAACGCTTTATTCACTAAATTGATCAACATTACTATTCAAACAGTATTACTGCAATTATTTTTTAAAAAGAGTTCTTTTAAAATAATTATAACTTTTATTCATTATAATCGACTTTAACTTGTGACTTAACTTTAATTTTCAATACTACATAAACATTTAAACTTTTTTAAACAGCCATAATCTCGTTTACTTACAATATATATATATATATTGTCTTACAAGAATTAGTAATAATTAAAAGTTATTAGCATCTTAACTGCAGAGTTTTTATTCAAAAAACCCCCTGAGATCACATAACATCTCTGGCGCCCAGCATCTAATACCTTTTAAACCAAATATTATTACATTAAATAAGATAAACTTAATTACTTACAAATTATACACGTAAAAGTTATATTTGCCGCACCAATAAGTGGGGCCTAGTCACGAGAGTTAGTAATATTTGACGCCCGAACACATGGGGCAACTGAGAATAGTAATATTTGGCGCCTAGAACGTGAAGCAAACCCACGATTAATAATATTTGGCGCATCCAAACGTGGAGCACAATTCCACTTAAGTAATATTTGGCGCATCCAAACGTGGAGCACAATTCTACTTAAGTAATATTTGTCGCCCAACTTTGTGGAGCTTGAATGTAAATGAGCTCGGCAGAATGAAACGGGATAGACGATAAGCAATTAGAATAAGATATGTGCTAAAATAAGTAAATGGTAAAAATTAAATGTTAACTAGCAGTAAAGTAAGGAAATTTAAATTGGTTAGTAGTACAAATAGTAGAATGGCTGACAGTAACGAAAATAACGGTGGGTCCGACATTGAATTTGATATTAACAATCAAATGGGAGAGAAAGGATGGGAAGAGGCCACGTAAAGTGAAAGCCCGGAGGTTTCCTCAGAGGCGAGGGGACGACAACAAAACGACGATATACGGTCCGAAACAGAACAGACACAATCACAGACTGAAACCCAACAAACAGCTACAAACATAGATATCAGTAGGCTACTACAGCAATTTACACAACAAATGACAGAAAATACTAAACGATTATTAATAGAAAATAATCAGCAAATGACTGAAAACATCAACAGAATAGAACAAAAACTGACAGAAAACACACGAAAATTAGAAAAGAACATGATAGAAAAATTAAATGAAAATACTAAGAAAAATGAAGAGAATACAGAACAACTCAAACTAACTTTCACACGACAGTTAGCAGAAAATAACCAGCAAATAACAGAAAACATTACATGTATAGAAAAACGAATACATGACATGGAACGCAACATGGAACAAAGATATACACAACAACTACAGGAACACAAAACACAGATAGCACAACAAATACAAGAAATCCGAAACGAAAACCGAGAAACAGTAATACAATTACGTACAGAAGTCAAAGAAGTCGTGAGAGAAGAGGTGGAAATAGTACGATAAGAAGCGAAAGAACATTTGGGAGAAGTGTGAAGAGTCGCTTCAACAACACCAAGCTAGTGTCGCATACGACATTAGAGCCATAACTAATAAAATGATTACGCACAAGAAGAAAAATGAAGAACAGATAGAACAACTGAAAGAATGTTACGAAAATAGCTGTTCTACAATCGACGGGAAGATAAGTAAAATCAAAGAAGATGTACGCAATAAAATCGCCCAGATCGAACGCACATCTAGGCAGTAAGGAGTGATAATTGAACACACTAAAAATGTGAACTTCAATGGAGAAGGAGAGTATCCGATGGAGTTTGTGAAGGAGCTAGAAGAAATACACCGTGAATACTACCCAGGTGAAGAGGTGAGCTGGATAGGAAGACACTTAGACGGAGAAGCCGCCATATGGTGGAAGCTGATACGTAATGAGGTAAACACTTTTGAGCAATTTCAGACCGCATTCACAGCCAAATACTGGAATCAAATGATCCAGGAGTCCGTCCGTGATAAGTTAGAATATGGGAAATATCGCCCGCAGAGCGGGTTAAGCATGACACAATATATGGAAAGGCGTATCTTACAGAACCGGCAATTAATACCGCCGATGTCAGACTTACACCTACAGTAATTCGAAAACTAGCACACCACTACAGTCACGACATTGCTGTTGCCTGCATTACGAGGGGTGTGAATAACATTACGGACTTTCAAAACCTGTTAATGGAATTCGCAGCCTTGCGACAAAAGAAGAATGGAACGAACGGCGAGGGTAATATGCAGTTTCAGCCTAAGCAGGAAAGGAACGTAAATAATGCTAATCACTGGCCGGAAAATAGAACAGAGCGGAGTAACCCCCCCACGTCACAAGGCACCGTGGCGACAAGGAGAGAAAACAGCTGAGGCAAACGAGAGAGAAAGAGCACCGCAGAAACGGGTATACGAATCCCAAATGAATATATTAGCGTCAACAAGCGGCACTCAAGGGACCTCGCAGGTAGCAAGTAGTTCAAACATACATACAAAGAATGTTGCCCAGTCAAAAAACTAGTTAAGAATTATTTTAGAGATAAGGTAGAATTAGGCGATAATTGTAAGGACAATCAGTACCACTTTTATTGATATTAGGGACACTCTGATGGAAGAGGAGTCGGAATATCAAGAAATCAATAAAACTAAATGTCCTGAATTGAAGATACAACTCAATGGTATACCAATAATATCACTACTTGATACGGGTAGCCAAATCAATGCGTTGTCTGCGGAGTGGTATCAGCAAAATAAAAAACGTATGGGCAATATCCCTATATTAAAAATTACTAATTTAGTTATTAAAGGAGCAGTGGGGAAGAAATCGAATAAGATAACCCAACAGATCATGCTCGAAGTAAGAATCGGAGAGTATGTGACTGATGCTGTGTTTATAATTGTCCCTAATTTAATCAGGGAGTGTATTATTGGAATTAACTTATTGCAAGAAGGTAGATGTGTGATTAACCTTTCAGATAATAAAATTACTTTCAAGAATAATCACAATAGCAGTGAAGAACCCGTAAGTGCGAAAAAAATGGCACTAGAACTCGAGGAAGACGGAGAAAAGATTGCTAATACGATTCAAGAGAAACTGGAAGAAACAACCGGTATCGATTCTAAAACAAAGGAAGAATTGGAGAACATTTTATACTCTAACCAACAAGTGTTCCGTGAGCAACCAGGTAGAATCAACAAATATGTACACAGGTTAAAGGTAACTGACACAACCCCTTACTGCTTAAAAGGGTGGCCAGTTCCACTAAAATATAAAAATGCAGTGGAAGGAGAGATTAAAAAGATGGAAAGATGCGGTGTAATAGAACGAGCAAACAGTCCATATATAAACCCAATGGTGACTGTAGTCAAGAAAGATCAGACTGTACGACTGTGTTTAGACGCAAGAAGAATCAATGCGGTCACTGTTCCGGATCATGAGGGAGCAATTCCAATTGATCAAGTGTTGGCGAGCTGCGGAAAAGTGAAAGTCATGAGTAGTATTGATCTCACCAGCAGCTTCTGGCAGATCCCACTTGCTGAAGATTCCCGGGTCTACACTGGCTTTCTCTACAGAGGCAAATGCTACAGGTACACTGTAACACCATTCGGGCTAAAGACGAGTTTAGCAAGTCTGACCCGCGGATTGGATAAAGTTTTGACAGGAGAAGTAAAAAGATTCACCATACTATATGTGGACGATTGTTTATGTGTATCAGAAAACATTGAAGAACACCTGGAACACTTACGCATGTTGTTGGACAACCTCAAAAGAGAGAACCTCACAGTGAACTTAAAGAAATCCAAATTCTTTCGAGACAGAATTAGTTACCTGGGATATGAGCTGTCTACAAAAGGTATCAGCGCTTCCAAAGAAAAAATCTCCGCTATTATGGATTTTCCTAGACCAAAGAATCCAAAACAACTAAAGGGATTTCTTGGACTAACTAATTTTTACAACAAATTCACAAGCCAATATGCAGAAAAAACAAGACCACTGCTACAGTTACTAAAAAAAGGCATAAAGTTTAAATAGACAGAAGAGTTAGAAAATAATTTTAAGGAGGTCAAGAGACTATTCGTGGACACAGTGATGCTACGACATCCTGACCCAAATAAAAGATTTTACCTGCAGACTGACGCGAGTAAATATGCGATTGGGAGTCAGCTTTATCAAATAGATGAAGACGAGCAATAGGGGTCGTTGCATTCACCAGTCGTGTGCTTAGAGGTGCCGAATTAAATTATTTTACTACTGAAGTAGAACTGCTCAGCGTACTCCATTGCTTGAAAAAATTTAGAACTTACGTGTTAGGTCGACCATTGACCATTATCACGGACAACAAGGCACTAACATTTATTCAAAAATGTCAGTTAAACTGTTCCCGAATTACACGATGGATACTGGCTATCCAGGAGTATGATTTTGAAATAGTCCATTGCAAAGGTACTGACAATATCGTAGCGGATGTACTTAGTCGAAACCCTCAAGATGTACTAGAAAATATAATACCAGATAGAGACGAGGAGACTGAAATTTACGCAATTGACATCAAACTGGGTAAACCATTAAAAAATCAGTTGAAAAAACATTACATTACACCAAATGAACAACATTAAACTAAATAATATCATCGACCGGTTACACAACAATAAAAATGACGAACTCAGTAAGATATACCAAGTATATAATAATAAATTATATCGTAAGGAGAACGGAAGGTGGAAATTGGTAGTAACACAAGAAATTGGACAAGCGTTATTAAAGGAGATTCACGTAATGTATGGACACTGCGGTGTGAGGAGAAGCTATGGGATCTTTAAGGAACATTTTACAGGCGATCATCTCTACAAATACGTTAAGAGGTTAATTAAGACATGTGATACCTGTCAAAAATGTAAAGACCATTTCAAGAAATGCATGGGACAGACCAAACCAGTTCTGCCAAAGGAGAGATGTGAACTCATTAGCATGGATTATTACGGTCCTTTGATATCGTCTACCAGTGGTGTGAGGTATATTCTGGTGATCGTCGATAATTTCACCAAGTTTGTGAAATTATACCCGATGAAAAGAGCAACTACAGCTGTTACACTTAATAAATTAAAAAATTACATCCAAGAAATTGGAAAACCGTAAGCTATATTGACGGATAATGGCACACAGTTTACAAGTAAAACTTGGGTGACGCAGTTAAATGCACTTGAAATCAAGCCCAAGTACACTGCCATCCGTAACCCGTGTACCAATCTTGCTGAAAGGGTTAACCGTCAATTAGGTAACATATTCAGAGTGATGGTTAACGGACACCAAACCAAATGGGCCAAATATATTAAATTAATTGAAAAGTGTGTCAATGAGACTCACCATGACACGATTGAAATGACACCATTTCAGGCACAATGGGGTCGAAGGCCAAGAAGAGCATGGGAGGTGTATGTGGACCGAGATTAATGAAGGAAGACGTTAAGGATTGCCGAGAGGTAATATATCGACGATTACAAAGAAAGGGTGAACGTCGAGCAAAGAAAAACAATGAAGGCGTCGATAAGGTGAAATTCAAGGAAGGAGACTTAGTTTTAATAAAGACTCATCCAATTTCAGATGCTTTGAATAGAGTCACAGCGAAATTCTGTGAACTGTTTGAGGGACCGTACGTTGTAAAAGGAATAAAAGGAAATGCAACTTACGAAATGGCGGAGGTGGATAAACCAGGATCGATTCGTGGAATTTTCAACGTGCGACAGTTGAAGCCGTACCACCGCGAGAAACAGTAAAATTGTAAATAAGATCAGTCAGAAGGGAAAAGAAATTTCAAAACTTTGATAAATTTAAATTTCCTTAACACTGATAACAAACATTGTAAATAAACTTAAACCAATGTGTAGTAAGTTACATAATAATAAGCCATGTGATGTACGTAAGGCCAGCAGTTGTAAACAACAAAATGAATTGTAAACAGCTGCAAACAAACTGGTTTGAGAGGGAGGGGGCAAGCTCTCCCCAGACAAGAAGTGAAAGTGCACAAAAGCCGAGGGTTGCACACCATTATTGTACTGAAAAGGCAACAACCTCAGACGTAAACAAGCTTTGTCAATAATAAACTGAGCACTTTCAGAGGTGTACAAATTGATTTGCCATGAATTCGAATATCGATCATGATCAAATCAATTTGGGGGACTAAATATAACGTGAATGTAGATCACGTAAGCCTATATTATGTAATTACGTAATTAATCATTTAATGTATGTTTTTAGTTATTATTAAGCAAATTAAATGTGTTGATAAAACGATTGAGGCAAAATAACGTCTCACAGAAATATTGTAAGTTGGCGACAGTCTGGCAGCAACAGAATAAAAGCGCATTTTACAATAAACAGCTTTCTAAAGTCATAAAGAAGGAAATGCTTTGTTCGCGAAAAATCATAAAATTGTTGAGTCCCGTTAGATTTTGACGAACGACAACCTTGGGAAAAACAATGGATCAGGCGATAAAAAAAAGAGAAACTTTGGTGAAAGTCGCGTCGCTTGGTGTAGCAGTCGGACACGTGGCGAAACTCCCGCGTTCCCCAGACTAAACACCAATGAGAAGAAGCGTGACTTTAGAGCGCGAGTTTTTTAAGGTTCCTGAATGGACGAATTTAAAGTTCCCGGCAAGGAAATCAGTCATGAGCCTATCGGAATTATTTGAGTAGAACGCGGGGGGGAAAGAGAAATAGTGAGCCCTAGAAATAATACCCCGTGTATAGCTAAGGAAGTTTTTTTAGTCTTCTTTTTCTCTTAGTATGTGTTAAAGACGCTCTTAGTATATTTTAACTTCGTTTTTAATAAGTTTTTAAAGTGTTAAAGTATATTAGCTTGATTAACCAACATGTAAAGTAATATATCGGAGTGTACAGAAAACTATTCGTGTATTTTAGAATCTCGTTATGAATTAAAGAAACTATCAAAATACTTTAATAAGTCTTGAAGTATTTGAGTGCGTGTTGGTCGAGGAACGCGACGGTCGTTGTTTGTACGGCAAAGACAAGCATGAGAGGAGTCTTCATCGCAAGTGAATCATTTAATTAGTACGTACAGCAAGTAAGAAGCAGTTTTATTTAAATCAGTGAACTCGAAGTAATTACTAACACAGTACATTTTGTTTGTGCGCGAAAGTCGAGTGGAGTATTTAATCAGAGTTCCGATGTGTGTAAAGAATCGATGAAAGTAATTGTGAATGGAATTAAAGCAAAGTATGGTGCGAAGTGAAATTGTGATATATGTTCACTCAAGGCATTGTCGGCAGATGGAATGGATAATCCTGAACACAAGTAACAGTTTCATTGTACTTATGTATTAACTAATATTCTATGTAGTCGTATCGTCTATATCCTTAACATCCCGTTTCATTCTAAAAGAACCGACGAGCAGTTGGATGCTAGTAATATTATTCTACCCTTTACGACTTTAGAAACGCTCAATTTAATTAATGTAAATTAGGAATGACAAATTCAGAGTTGTATTAAATATATCTGATGGTTGTCAGAAGTCAATATCTTGTTAATATTAAGGCATTGAATATACATATATTGTAACATGACAAAGTGTTACATAACCTGGACTTGTGCCAAGGGAATCAATGGATACACGGAAATAAGATAAGTGAATGGTAATGATGAAGGTAGCAAAGAGGAGAGGGACCAACGAGGAAGAAAGAAGAAGAAGGACCACAAGAAGCAGTAAGGAATACACTGCATGACACTACAACAAATACTACGACTGACTCTAACTAATGGACAAGCCAAGTTCACTATAAGCTGTCAAACAAGCCAGTCAATGACATAAATGTAAAATCACATGTTTATAAAATTAATCAAAGAATGACAAGAATAATATAATATCACCAACAGTATTTGGCTTAAAATAAATGAACCATGACCAGTAAATAACAATGCCTATGACTAAAACTAGCTAGGGCCACAATGTACAATTAAAACTTACATTACAATCCCAAATGTAATATTAAGAAGTAAGGATACTTGTAAGAGGAAACCTTATATGAATAAGTAACTTCCTCATTATACCAAATGTAACTAATAACCATTATTAAGGCATAAACCGATGTTAAAGGTATGCCTAGGCTAAGCCTAAACAAACGATTGTCAGTGAATTAATAAGCAGAAAGGACTACTAGTGTATATAAAATCTACTGAACAATCATTATACCAAATGTAACAGTGAATCTCACCGCTCAATTATTAATGGGTAACATTAAGTTGAGTAGGATAAACAAAATGTAATTAGAAAGTAAGGATTATTCATAGTACTGTATCACCATAGTTAAGCTAAGAGTTAATAATTGTATTCAATAAATAGATATTAAGTATAACGACGAATGTGTTAGTGTTCCGACAAAGACGTTTAAAAGAAAACGCGACGTGAAACACAAAATATAAATAGATAGGGAAGAATCGTATTTGGCGTCACTAGCAGACGACAGTGCGAAACCATGTTTCTGAACATTATTTATTAGCAATGTCAGAGAAAGTGCGATTAAAACCAGTGTTAAGTCACATCAAATTAAAGCGCATAAACTATTCTTTAATTTGATAGTAATAAACTCGCGATCGCAACTGTAATAAGTGCGTAGCGTGTGTTAGCATCATTTGTAATTATAAAGTGAGAAATTAGTTAGTTAACACTAACAACAACGACAACTGTCAATCAAATTCGCCAAATGACGGTTAGAAAACAATGCGTCATTTTTGTAACGTCTGGTGGAGCCAATCAAAAAATAGCTTATTAAACGAATTCATCACCTAAGCCCCATGAAGCCAGGGGGTATATAATCCAAAACCAAGCGAAACCGTTACACTTTATTGTCATCATCGAGAGCGAGAGGTTGTCGCTCGTCACCACAAAATTCGTTAATAACTTAGAGTATCATGCAAACAGTGAATCCATTTAACCATTTCATCAAGACAAGTAACTACACAACAGTTTATCAACAATAAGTGCATCGATGTGAAGTAATTATTTTATTTTGTGCGCGATATTTCGAACAAGAGAAAGATTATTAACCAGTAGTTGAATTAGTCCGAATTTTGTTAGAAGAGGACGATTATTCTCTGTTCTTAGTTCGTGTGCAGTGTAATGAACCAGGGTCACTATAATCCGACCGCTGGAGTGTTTAAAATAAATTTTAATCTATAAGATTAAAATAAAAAGGTAACATTGTGACAATTTATTCCATTAATCTGTGTGCACTTATATTTCTTCAACACAAAATTTGTACTGACGCAAAAACATCAAAACTTTCTATCTGTTACACGGTGATCAAATTTATTTAGCGGATTTGTTAATCCCACGTAAGATTTGAATTAGTCTTAAGTGGTAAAAAATGTTTGTTAATAATTAAGTTAGCGTGACCAACGCATAACCTAGAAATAGGAACGAATTTTAAAAAAGAGGCCGAATTAGTAAATATTGTCTTCTGTTAAATAATTAACTTCTGTATAGGCATAAAGTAGTTCTTTCTTGTATTTAGAAGAATTTACGCCCGAGATATACAAAAATAATACTTAAATTAAAAGTTAATCTGGGAATAACCAGAAGAGTCGTTTGTGCTATCTGAGCTAGTTTGTAGGGTAAAGGAACGAAATAATTGCAATTGTATATTAATGTGTCTATCATACTTGTGTTTGTTTGAATTTATTCTCAAGGGTAACAATAAAACCCGTTTATTTGCAGCATAAACTTTGACTCTATTTATTTCAAGGAGTGAATTAATAATTAATTTTGAATAACAAACGTAACTCTGATTAGAGGTTGTATGTTGTTAAATTTGAATTGCCGTAAGTGCAATAAGCATCAACACCAGTTTTTAAAGAAAATTAGCAAATACTTAATCTCATTAATTGGTTTTTTCACGGGATTTTCCTGAAATAAACCTGTGTGGGGCCCTTATTAAACAAGGAGTGATCTAACCTTGTCAGTAAAGCAAGCTGGTATTGAATCCATCTTGGCAGCTTATTAATTACTATAAGTGAACTTCAGAACTTCTAGAATCACGATCAGGTACGTGAAAGTATATTGTTATAAAGTTTTGTTGTCCAGACGAGACTTAACATTACGTACCTTGACGACAGTTAACCTAGAAGAGAAGTTTCGCTGCCAGATCGACGCTACGGCTACCTTCATCAGTCAACCAGCGATTAACGCTTTATTCACTAAATTGATCAACATTACTATTCAAACAGTATTTCTGCAATTATTTTTTAAAAAGAGTTCTTTTAAAATAATTATAACTTTTATTCATTATAATCGACTTTAACTTGTGACTTAACTTTAATTTTCAATACTACATAAACATTTAAACTTTTTTAAACAGCCATAATCTCGTTTACTTACAAATTGGCGACCAGCAACGTGAGGCTGTAAAAATATTAAACAAAAATATTTTTAATATTTATATTAAGCCTGGCAAGTACAAGAGAACAACCATGCCACATACACACAAACACGACACGAGATACAAGGCCAGCCGAGTAGAAGATATACAAACCGGTACAGAAATAAATATAGAAATACAAGAGACGCAACCAACGTCCGAAATGGAAGTCGCGACAAATAATAACGTGGAAACTCGACCAGAAGGAACGCCCCCTGCAGAACCGGAAGTAGAAGTGAGGGTCGACAACCAACCCAGACAACCTGAGAGAAACGCACAGTCAGGGGACGTAAGTCTACAAGAAATAATGAGGGCGATCATGGAAAACAATAAAAAGACGGAATCATTGAATAAAAATATGGAATCGATCCACCAGAAAATGGACGACAACCAGAAAAATAATGAGTCGTTAAATAAAAAATTAATAGAAGATAATAATAAAAATATGGTATCGATCCACCATAAAATGGACGACAACCAGAAAAATAACGAACTACTAAATAAAAATATAAAATCAATTAATAAAAATATGGAATCGTTAAAAGAAGATAATCTCCGAAATATGGAATCATTGAAGGAAGATTTGAATAAGAAGATAGACGATACCAATAAATCCATGAACACATTCAATAATAAAATAGACGACAACAACAGAGCGTTGAAAGAAGATTTGAATGCAAAATTAGATGATATCAGCAAGAAGATGGAGGAAAATAATGAGAAAATTAACACGAGAGTAGACACGGAAATAACAGTCGTGAGAAGAGAAATTACGGAAGTGCACGAAAGGTGTGAACAGCACGGTCAAGATTTAAAATGGACTAGAGAAGAGGTCGACGGGAGGATTGACAACATCGAGGAAATAACTGAAGCCCGGATCGAGTCGCTGAAGAAGATGAGCCAGGACGAGATCAAGCGAGTGAGAACAGACGTGGGTGAACGGTGCGAAGAAATAAGTGCATCAGTGGACACCGTAAGAACCTTGACAGTTGCAAACCGAGAAAAAATAGAAGAACTACGACAACGGGAGATCGTGCAGATGAGGGAAGAGATAGAAATCATCCGTAATCGGCCAGTACAGGGTCAGTACATCCAACCGGCCGATAACCGTGACGTAATAAACTTCAAAAACTACAAGAAAAATCCGATCGATTCTTAGAGCGCATAGACGAAAACTTGACCAGGATTCGAGAGAATAGGTGGACTGTGATAAGGAGTCTGATCGATGAGTATTTTAAAGAGATTTACGACAATTGGTGGATTGCTACACGCCACGAAGTCCACAATTATGAAGAATTTAAGACACAATTCCGTGCAAAGTATTGGTCGGAGGCCACACAGAATATAGTGCGTGACAACATCTGCCATGGCAAGTATGACGCAAATAGAGGAGCTACTATGACCTCTTACTTCCTAGGTAAGGTGTGTTTGGCGCGTAACCTGGAACCGAAAATACCGAAGGAGTGCCTGGTTACCAAACTTTCTTACCATTTCGAGAAGGGAGTTGCCAAAGCACGCCAGTGGGGACAAGTGAAGACGATACAAGCCATGTCAGCCTTACTTGAAGACCAGGAGCATGAAGGTTACTATAGAAGAAGCCGACGAAGGAACGAGAACTTCCAGGACAGGAGCGGTAATACCAATAACAATAATTCAAATTTCCGAAATTACCGAAGTAATTTCAATACCAATGTTAGTAATTCAAATCAGAATCACGCTAATAATAATAATGAAAATAACTATCGACCCAGTAACCAATACAATAACAATAATAATACTGCTAACTATAACAATAACAATACGAGACGACAGAATTATAACAACAATCCTAACCGACCCCAGAACCAAGGCGGAAATAACCCACCGCAACAGTACCGTAGGGCTAACAATGTTCATGCCAACTACGAACCAGGTAGGAGGCGATACTACCCACGGCGCGATAGTTTCAACGGAGACAGGAGGAAGCAAGAGGCGGACGATGGAGGAGCAATAGCATCGAGGGCGATAGCCGCAACAATGACTACCGGCCCCAAGTGAATTTTGTACAAGCCCGTGACCAATCCAACCCGAGGAGACCTGATACCCGACCGCAGACAAACATCACGAACAATGATGACGAGGAGGATTGGGTGCCAGTCTGTGAGAGGCCTGGCTTTACAATACTGCACAACCGAGCAGGCAGCTCTAGAGAGTCCAGATCCGGAGGTGGAAACCAGGATGAGAACGATCCATCTGTGAGTGTCCGAAGGGAATATAACCAACAGAACCCACCAGAACGCTGGATTCCCCTAAGAGGAGATGGCAGCCGACCCAGCACATCCCAAGACACAAGACTACAGTACCCATAATGAGCCCAATAGAATGGTGAAGCCCAAGAGAACCCCAACATACAGACTATTAATGGACCTATTATTATAGAAGAATGAATTATGTTATCATACAGTGATTCTAATAAGAGTGTTTAGAGCATAAAAAAGCATAAAAGTGTCTACCATGAAAAGGTTAAATTAATGATCAAGAAGATCATTTATTATATTCAATGTATTGAAAATATCTAATTGCCTATAACCAGCCTATTTACCATGTTGTATCATAAAGAAGAATGTGTATTATAGGTATATGTACCAAAAATATCTATTATGTATTAAATAAGCACCATGTTTGTCATATTAAATGATAGAGAAAAAATGTTTATTATAAACCAAATGATTTTATGATAAGAAAAATGTTTATCATATCAAATGATAAAGAAAAAAAGTCTATTGTATTGTATAAAACAAAATATATTGTATAACGAAAATGTATGTAAAATATTGATATGATGTTACTCTAATACTCCTATAGTAATTTCAACAAAAGAAATTATATATCATCCAGAATAAATGATTTAAACAACTATCATTTGAAGGAGTAGAGGAGAAGAACACCACAGTGAGTATAAAGAAGATGGCTATTATTATTATGGAAAGAAGAAAGAGAAAACCAAATATTATCTATTATTATGTTAGTATTATATTATTATATTGTATTATAGTTCACAAAACCAAGGAATATATTAAACTCATCCAGAATAAATGATTTAAACAACTATCATTTGAAGGAGTAGAGGAGAAGAACACCACAGTGAGTAATTAGAGAGATGGCTATTATTATTATGGAAAGAAGAAAGAGAAAACCAAATATTGTCTATTAATATGTTATTATTATATTGTTATATTGTATCTTAATTATCAAATATTGTCTACCCCAAGAAATATATTAAAATCATCCAGAATAAGTGTTAAAGATTCCAACACTTGAAGGAGTAGAGAAGAAGAACATCAAAGTGGAGAATAATAAAGGAGAAGGTTTCAATAAGGAATGGAATTAATTAATTAAGTGATAAATAAACATATTTATCATATGATAAGAAAGAAAAATGTGTATTGTATCGAATATACCAAGACTATTTAGCATATTAAATAAACTATTAACGAGAATGATTATTATATGATATAAAAAAGAAAAAATGTCTATGTATAAATAACAAAAATGATTATCAAAATACTACTGTTAATTAAACGATGAAGAAAATATCTAATTGTATATACCAACAATATATGTCAAATGATATCTAACAAAAATATTTATTATATGAATATTGTAAACCCTGATAATCCAGGATAATGATGAAACAAATGGTAAAAAACCTATATACGAACTATTGTTGAGAGTAAAGCTTGTGAACTATTAATAAGAGTGAAGTATGTAAACTCAATGTTTAAAGAACAACTGCATAATTGTAAAATGATAAATCTAAGTATGTAAATTAAGAATGTTAAGATAAACAAAACAACTTACCAACTAGTATAGAAAAGTAACAACAAGGCTAATAAATAACATAGCCAATATGTCAAGTTAGAAAGAAATAATGACCTGTGAGGAGAAGTATGTTAGCTAAAGTATAAAAGCATGAATAGTGATACCAATGAAACCTCTAATACCTTGAATGTTATATTGAATATGTTATATTATTGAAAAATGAATGATATGTTATATTTTATGTGTTGTGATAGTGCAACTGTTGCTACGTGCAATTTTTATTTTGTCCCAGACAGAGATGAGGATTCCTCTGACTCTGAGGATGTGTAGTTAAGGAACGGCGGAGAATGTATGCCACAGTGAGCCACTCTGATTCCGAACCCACTACAAATGTTAGGGAATTAAATGGTAATATATCAAGGATTATTAATAAAAAACTGTGAGGTAAAAAATGAAAGAACCATAGAGTTTATCACGAGAATAAAGATATGTTTAATGATAAAGAAAAGTATATTATTGTAAGACAGGAAATTGTTAGTTTAAGAAATAAAACATATTGTAACTAAATGACTTAGAATATAAGAAACTTGAAAGATACTAATAAGCTAAAAATATATCACTAGCCAAGAACTCAATCTAGTGCAACACACTAACAGAATATTAAATTCAATGCAGAAAGAAAAAAGCAGTAATAGTATATTAAAACCAAACTAAAATGATAATTTCTTCAAATGTAAAATTTCTCTCAAATTATCAATTTTGAGAGGGGAGTATATGTAACATGACAAAGTGTTACATAACCTGGACACGTGACAAGGGAATCAATGGGTACACGGAAATAAGATAAGTGAATGGTAATGATGAAGGTAGCAAAGAGGAGAGGGACCAACGAGGAAGAAAGAAGAAGAAGGACCACAAGAAGCAGTAAGGAATACACTGCATGACACTACAACAAATACTATGACTGACTCTAACTAATGGACAAGCCAAGTTCACTATAAGCTGTCAAACAAGCCAGTCAATGACATAAATGTAAAATCACATGTTTATAAAATTAATCAAAGAATGACAAGAATTAATTAATCAAACATGACAAAGTGTTACATAACCTGGACATGTGCCAAGGGAATCAATGGGTACACGGAAATAAGATAAGTGAATGGTAATGATGAAGGTAGCAAAGAGGAGAGGGACCAACGAGGAAGAAAGAAGAAGAAGGACCACAAGAAGCAGTAAGGAATACACTGCATGACACTACAACAAATACTATGACTGACTCTAACTAATGGGCAAGCCAAGTTCACTATAAGCTGTCAAACAATAAATGTAAAATCACATGTTTATAAAATTAATCAAAGAATGACAAGAATAATATTTGGCTGAAAATAAATGAACCATGACCAGTAAACAACAATGCCTATGACTAAGACTAGCTAGGGCCACAATGTACAATTAAAACTTACATTACAATCCCAAATGTAATATTAAGAAGTAAGGATACTTGTAAGAGGAAACCTTATATGAATAAGTAACTTCCTCATTATACCAAATGTAACTAATAACCATTATTAAGGCATAAACCGATGTTAAAGGTATGCCTAGGCTAAGCCTAAACAAACGATTGTCAGTGAATTAATAAGCAGAAAGGACTACTAGTGTATATAAAATCTACTGAACAATCATTATACCAAATGTAACAGTGAATCTCACCGCTCAATTATTAATGGGTAACATTAAGTTGAGTAGGATAAACAAAATGTAATTAGAAAGTAAGGATTATTCATAGTACTGTATCACCATAGTTAAGCTAAGAGTTAATAATTGTATTCAATAAATAGATATTAAGTATAACGACGAATGTGTTAGTGTTCCGACAAAGACGTTTAAAAGAAAACGCGACGTGAAACACAAAATATAAATAGATAGGGAAGAATCGTATTTGGCGTCACTAGCAGACGACAGTGCGAAACCATGTTTCTGAACATTATTTATTAGCAATGTCAGAGAAAGTGCGATTAAAACCAGTGTTAAGTCACATCAAATTAAAGCGCATAAACTATTCTTTAATTTGATAGTAATAAACTCGCGATCGCAACTGTAATAAGTGCGTAGCGTGTGTTAGCATCATTTGTAATTATAAAGTGAGAAATTAGTTAGTTAACACTAACAACAACGACAACTGTCAATCAAATTCGCCAAATGACGGTTAGAAAACAATGCGTCATTTTTGTAACGTCTGGTGGAGCCAATCAAAAAATAGCTTATTAAACGAATTCATCACCTAAGCCCCATGAAGCCAGGGGGTATATAATCCAAAACCAAGCGAAACCGTTACACTTTATTGTCATCATCGAGAGCGAGAGGTTGTCGCTCGTCACCACAAAATTCGTTAATAACTTAGAGTATCATGCAAACAGTGAATCCATTTAACCATTTCATCAAGACAAGTAACTACACAACAGTTTATCAACAATAAGTGCATCGATGTGAAGTAATTATTTTATTTTGTGCGCGATATTTCGAACAAGAGAAAGATTATTAACCAGTAGTTGAATTAGTCCGAATTTTGTTAGAAGAGGACGATTATTCTCTGTTCTTAGTTCGTGTGCAGTGTAATGAACCAGGGTCACTATAATCCGACCGCTGGAGTGTTTAAAATAAATTTTAATCTATAAGATTAAAATAAAAAGGTAACATTGTGACAATTTATTCCATTAATCTGTGTGCACTTATATTTCTTCAACACAAAATTTGTACTGACGCAAAAACATCAAAACTTTCTATCTGTTACACGGTGATCAAATTTATTTAGCGGATTTGTTAATCCCACGTAAGATTTGAATTAGTCTTAAGTGGTAAAAAATGTTTGTTAATAATTAAGTTAGCGTGACCAACGCATAACCTAGAAATAGGAACGAATTTTAAAAAAGAGGCCGAATTAGTAAATATTGTCTTCTGTTAAATAATTAACTTCTGTATAGGCATAAAGTAGTTCTTTCTTGTATTTAGAAGAATTTACGCCCGAGATATACAAAAATAATACTTAAATTAAAAGTTAATCTGGGAATAACCAGAAGAGTCGTTTGTGCTATCTGAGCTAGTTTGTAGGGTAAAGGAACGAAATAATTGCAATTGTATATTAATGTGTCTATCATACTTGTGTTTGTTTGAATTTATTCTCAAGGGTAACAATAAAACCCGTTTATTTGCAGCATAAACTTTGACTCTATTTATTTCAAGGAGTGAATTAATAATTAATTTTGAATAACAAACGTAACTCTGATTAGAGGTTGTATGTTGTTAAATTTGAATTGCCGTAAGTGCAATAAGCATCAACACCAGTTTTTAAAGAAAATTAGCAAATACTTAATCTCATTAATTGGTTTTTTCACGGGATTTTCCTGAAATAAACCTGTGTGGGGCCCTTATTAAACAAGGAGTGATCTAACCTTGTCAGTAAAGCAAGCTGGTATTGAATCCATCTTGGCAGCTTATTAATTACTATAAGTGAACTTCAGAACTTCTAGAATCACGATCAGGTACGTGAAAGTATATTGTTATAAAGTTTTGTTGTCCAGACGAGACTTAACATTACGTACCTTGACGACAGTTAACCTAGAAGAGGAGTTTCGCTGCCAGATCGACGCTACGGCTACCTTCATCAGTCGACCAGCGATTAACGCTTTATTCACTAAATTGATCAACATTACTATTCAAACAGTATTACTGCAATTATTTTTTAAAAAGAGTTCTTTTAAAATAATTATAACTTTTATTCATTATAATCGACTTTAACTTGTGACTTAACTTTAATTTTCAATACTACATAAACATTTAAACAACTTTTTTAAACAGCCATAATCTCGTTTACTTACAATATATATATATATATATATATATTGTCTTACAAGAATTAGTAATAATTAAAAGTTATTAGCATCTTAACTGCAGAGTTTTTATTCAAAAAACCCCCTGAGATCACATAACATCTCTGGCGCCCAGCATCTAATACCTTTTAAACCAAATATTATTACATTTAATAAGATAAACTTAATTACTTACAAATTATACACGTAAAAGTTATATTTGCCGCACCAATAAGTGGGGCCTAGTCACGAGAGTTAGTAATATTTGACGCCCGAACACATGGGGCAACTGAGAATAGTAATATTTGGCGCCTAGAACGTGGAGCAAACCCACGATTAATAATATTTGGCGCATCCAAACGTGGAGCACAATTCCACTTAAGTAATATTTGGCGCATCCAAACGTGGAGCACAATTCTACTTAAGTAATATTTGTCGCCCAACTTTGTGGAGCTTGAATGTAAATGAGCTCGGCAGAATGAAACGGGATAGACGATAAGCAATTAGAATAAGATATGTGCTAAAATAAGTAAATGGTAAAAATTAAATGTTAACTCGCAGTAAAGTAAGGAAATTTAAATTGGTTAGTAGTACAAATAGTAGAATGGCTGACAGTAACGAAAATAACGGTGGGTCCGACATTGAATTTGATATTAACAATCAAATGGGAGAGAAAGGATGGGAAGAGGCCACGTAAAGTGAAAGCCCGGAGGTTTCCTCAGAGGCGAGGGGACGACAACAAAACGACGATATACGGTCCGAAACAGAACAGACACAATCACAGACTGAAACCCAACAAACAGCTACAAACATAGATATCAGTAGGCTACTACAGCAATTTACACAACAAATGACAGAAAATACTAAACGATTATTAATAGAAAATAATCAGCAAATGACTGAAAACATCAACAGAATAGAACAAAAACTGACAGAAAACACACGAAAATTAGAAAAGAACATGATAGAAAAATTAAATGAAAATACTAATAAAAATGAAGAGAATACAGAACAACTCAAACTAACTTTCACACGACAGTTAGCAGAAAATAACCAGCAAATAACAGAAAACATTACATGTATAGAAAAACGAATACATGACATGGAACGCAACATGGAACAAAGATATACACAACAACTACAGGAACACAAAACACAGATAGCACAACAAATGCAAGAAATCCGAAACGAAAACCGAGAAACAGTAATACAATTACGTACAGAAGTCAAAGAAGTCGTGAGAGAAGAGGTGGAAATAGTACGATAAGAAGCGAAAGAACATTTGGGAGAAGTGTGAAGAGTCGCTTCAACAGCACCAAGCTAGTGTCGCATACGACATTAGAGCCATAACTAATAAAATGATTACGCACAAGAAGAAAAATGAAGAACAGATAGAACAACTGAAAGAATGTTACGAAAATAGCTGTTCTACAATCGACGGGAAGATAAGTAAAATCAAAGAAGATGTACGCAATAAAATCGCCCAGATCGAACGCACACCTAGGCAGCAAGGAGTGATAATTGAACACACTAAAAATGTGAACTTCAATGGAGAAGGAGAGTATCCGATGGAGGTTGTGAAGGAGCTAGAAGAAATACACCGTGAATACTACCCAGGTGAAGAGGTGAGCTGGATAGGAAGACACTTAGACGGAGAAGCCGCCATATGGTGGAAGCTGATACGTAATGAGGTAAACACTTTTGAGCAATTTCAGACCGCATTCACAGCCAAATACTGGAATCAAATGATCCAGGAGTCCGTCCGTGATAAGTTAGAATTTGGGAAATATCGCCCGCAGAGCGGGTTAATCATGACGCAATATATGGAAAGGCGTATCTTACAGAACCGGCAATTAATACCGCCGATGTCAGACTTACACCTACAGTAATTCGAAAACTAGCACACCACTACAGTCACGACATTGCTGTTGCCTGCATTACGAGGGGTGTGAATAACATTACGGACTTTCAAAACCTGTTAATGGAATTCGCAGCCTTGCGACAAAAGAAGAATGGAACGAACGGCGAGGGTAATATGCAGTTTCAGCCTAAGCAGGAAAGGAACGTAAATAATGCTAATCACTGGCCGGAAAATAGAACAGAGCGGAGTAACCCCCCCACGTCACAAGGCACCGTGGCGACAAGGAGAGAAAACAGCTGAGGCAAACGAGAGAGAAAGAGCACCGCAGAAACGGGTATACGAATCCCAAATGAATATATTAGCGTCAACAAGCGGCACTCAAGGGACCTCGCAGGTAGCAAGTAGTTCAAACATACATACAAAGAATGTTGCCCAGTCAAAAAACTAGTTAAGAATTATTTTAGAGATAAGGTAGAATTAGGCGATAATTGTAAGGACAATCAGTACCACTTTTATTGATATTAGGGACACTCTGATGGAAGAGGAGTCGGAATACCAAGAAATCAATAAAACTAAGTGTCCTGAATTGAAGATACAACTCAATGGTATACCAATAATATCACTACTTGATACGGGTAGCCAAATCAATGCGTTGTCTGCGGAGTGGTATCAGCAAAATAAAAAACGTATGGGCAATATACCTATATTAAAAATTACTAATTTAGTTATTAAAGGAGCAGTGGGGAAGAAATCGAATAAGATAACCCAACAGATCATGCTCGAAGTAAGAATCGGAGAGTATGTGACTGATGCTGTGTTTATAATTGTCCCTAATTTAATCAGGGAGTGTATTATTGGAATTAACTTATTGCAAGAAGGTAGATGTGTGATTAACCTTTCAGATAATAAAATTACTTTCAAGAATAATCATAATAGCAGTGAAGAACCCGTAAGTGCGGAAATAATGGCATTAGAACTCGAGGAAGACGGAGAAAAGATTGCTAATACGATTCAAGAGAAACTGGAAGAAACAACCGGTATCGATTCTAAAACAAAGGAAGAATTGGAGAACATTTTATACTCTAACCAACAAGTGTTCCGTGAGCAACCAGGTAGAATCAACAAATATGTAAACAGGTTAAAGGTAACTGACACAACCCCTTATTGCTTAAAAGGGTGGCCAGTTCCACTAAAATATAAAAATGCAGTGGAAGGAGAGATTAAACGATGGAAAGATGCGGTGTAATAGAACGAGCAAACAGTCCATATATAAACCCAATGGTGACTGTAGTCAAGAAAGATCAGACTGTACGACTGTGTTTAGACGCAAGAAGAATCAATGCGGTCACTGTTCCGGATCATGAGGGAGCAATTCCAATTGATCAAGTGTTGGCGAGCTGCGGAAAAGTGAAAGTCATGAGTAGTATTGATCTCACCAGCAGCTTCTGGCAGATCCCACTTGCTGAAGATTCCCGGGTCTACACTGGCTTTCTCTACAGAGGCAAATGCTACAGGTACACTGTAACACCATTCGGGCTAAAGACGAGTTTAGCAAGTCTGACCCGCGGATTGGATAAAGTTTTGACAGGAGAAGTAAAAAGATTCACCATACTATATGTGGACGATTGTTTATGTGTATCAGAAAACATTGAAGAACACCTGGAACACTTACGCATGTTGTTGGACAACCTCAAAAGAGAGAACCTCACAGTGAACTTAAAGAAATCCAAATTCTTTCGAGACAGAATTAGTTACCTGGGATATGAGCTGTCTACAAAAGGTATCAGCGCTTCCACAGAAAAAATCTCCGCTATTATGGATTTTCCTAGACCAAAGAATCCAAAACAACTAAAGGGATTTCTTGGCCTAACTAAATTTTACAACAAATTCACAAGCCAATATGCAGAAAAAACAAGACCACTGCTACAGTTACTAAAAAAAGGCATAAAGTTTAAATGGACAGAAGAGTTAGAAAATAATTTTAAGGAGGTCAAGAGACTATTCGTGGACACAGTGATGCTACGACATCCTGACCCAAATAAAAGATTTTACCTGCAGACTGACGCGAGTAAATATGCGATTGGGGGTCAGCTTTATCAAATAGATGAAGACGAGCAAATAGGGGTCGTTGCATTCACCAGTCGTGTGCTTAGAGGTGCCGAATTAAATTATTTACTACGGAAGTAGAACTGCTCAGCGTACTCCATTGCTTGAAAAAATTTAGAACTTACGTGTTAGGTCGACCATTGACCATTATCACGGATAACAAGGCACTAACATTTATTCAAAAATGTCAGTTAAACTGTTCCCGAATTACACGCTGGATACTGGCTTGAAACCCCCCTTTTATTTTTCTAAGTATTGTAATTTTTTTGAATTTTTATTTTATTTAATTTTATTTTTATTAAGTTTTTTTTTTGGTAAAGGGGAGAGACATCATATTTAGAACTAGGTGGAGAACCTAGAGGAAGCAAAAGTGTGCAAGGCCCAAATACAATTACAGACATGTCCCCCCAGGTGAATAACAGGACTTGCAAATGAAAAACTCTTTTAACCAACAAGCGTGTGCTTTATTCAACCTGCAAGATGTTACATACATGACAAATTCTTGATTGTGTGAGCACACCATTAAAGGCAGAAATATATATATATATATATATATATATATATGTATATCAATTAATTCATGATGTCACAAAGTAAGTGAATTTGATATTGACCTAATTGCAAAATTTCTGCCTGATTATGTATGAGTCAAAGTTAGTAATAATCTCATTCATAAAGCAATACTAATCCATAAGTGTTGTATAGTATCAAATAGGCTAGCCTGTTGTCTCAGTAAGCACATTTATGGTTTTTCTCTTTTTTAAATCCGTTACATATTCCCCCAGCAAAATATAGTAAAATTACACACACAAACACATATACGACATGAATAACAAAACATCCCTCATTTCAACACTAACCTCCTCATAAACCCATTCCAACTACAGTAAATGAATGCACCCTAATATGTATAGATAGGTACAAATATAAATGACAGCGTAAACTGAATATCTCAGCTCCTAAGCATAGATTTGCCTTGGTAGTTCACACCAGAGAATGTAAGTGACCGCCCCGAAACTCAACCAGCTAAACGACCCTGACTTTAATCATTAAACGCTAAGTATGTGTGTGAAAGAAAATAGTTTCTCATCTAAAGCATCAGACAGCCCCCGTTACGTCATTAAAACTCAGCCATGACCAGATGACATGATAGCACAAGATAATTAACTCCCTAATGGTCTTAATTAGCTGAAAAGTTAGATCTTACAGCAAACTGCGGATGTGTGTGTATGTGTGTAATTTCTTACACATTATACAGTTATTAGATACTTCATTAGGTGTACTGCGGTAATGTTCACACATGCAATAACATAATTGGACATGAGAGTTTGTGCTAGATTATAATGTTCAGAACTTCACGAGTGAGCTTCTGGCGGCTTCTGTGCATTCACCATGTTGTAGAGAGAGAGAAATAGATAATCCGAATTTTCCCACCTGGATTGTCCGGTGTACTTAGTCCGTATAGGCGCGGATCAGTGATGTCACAGTCGTGTCAAAAGTCCCGGGTGCAGCTTAGCGTTGGAAGAGTCCTAAGTTGTCCTCGACTGACGGCATCGTGGCAATAAGATCGTCTCTGCCATTAGGGTGGACAGATGTACGTCCACCCGACACCCATCTCGCCCTTGTTCGAGCACCTGGACATACAATAGGTTGTAGAGGGTGTCATAAAGAAAATACGCCACATAGGCCGTCCACATTAACTTCCAACACTAACTTTACACATCAACAGCACACACACATCGCCACTAATTCATATTAAACAGTATTAAGCTGCTCAGCTGTGACTTATTTCACTTATGTACCAACTACCTTTTAAGTATTTCTTGAAATATGACAATTAATCAATTACGCATTTCATAACCGTTAATAACACCAAACACAGCTGAGTGCGAGATGCTTTAGTATTTTCTTTATTGAAGTCAATTTAGCTCACAACATTTACACTCATATAAATTTAATTTGGTAATTGCGTTAACGCACACATCGAAAACTGCTCTACACACACACACAAGTATAAATTTATAATAGAGGCTGAAACGTAAAATATATTTGGGGTTAGAATATTTTCAGAACCCGCTGACTTGTACATACCTGGAGCTACAGTTTATCTAGCCAACCATAGTGATAGCCGAGGAAGTCCAGAACAAACAGTATCCGCCAGTCGAGAGCAGATGACTAGGTTGGAGGACAGAACAGAAATGAGGCCGATTCAATGTGTCGGCCTAGCCAAGTAACCTCTGGATGCAGGAATGTACAGAAACATGGGCGCTGCCAGCTGTATTGCGTAGCTGCACAACATTTGTGTGCCAACAACAAAGTACCGTAGCCGTGTGGCCGTGCGTGACGTCAGCGGCGCTCGTTTTTAAAATTCTTATAATACGCTGCCGAACCCGGTACGGCACAGGCTATCCAGGAGTATGATTTTGAAATAGTCCATTGCAAAGGTACTGACAATATCGTAGCGGATGTACTTAGTCGAAACCCTCAAGATGTACTAGAAAATATAATACCAGATGGAGACGAGGAGACTGAAATTTACGCAATTGACATCAAACTGGGTAAACCATTAAAAAATCAGTTGAAAAACATTACATTACACCAAATGAACAACATTAAACTAAATAATATCATCGACCGGTTACACAACAATAAAAATGACAAACTCAGTAAGATATACCAAGTATATAATAATAAATTATATCGTAAGGAGAACGGAAGGTGGAAATTGGTAGTAACACAAGAAATTGGACAAGCGTTATTAAAGGAGATTCACGTAATGTATGGACACTGCGGTGTGAGGAGAAGCTATGGGATCTTTAAGGAACATTTTACAGGCGATCATCTCTACAAATACGTTAAGAGGTTAATTAAGACATGTGATACCTGTCATAAATGTAAAGACCATTTCAAGAAATGCATGGGACAGACCAAACCAGTTCTGCCAAAGGAGAGATGTGAACTCATTAGCATGGATTATTACGGTCCTTTGATATCGTCTACCAGTGGTGTGAGGTATATTCTGGTGATCGTCGATAATTTCACCAAGTTTGTGAAATTATACCTGATGAAAAGAGCAACTACAGCTGTTACACTTAATAAATTAAAAAATTACATCCAAGAAATTGGAAAACCGTAAGCTATATTGACGGATAATGGCACACAGTTTACAAGTAAAACTTGGGTGACGCAGTTAAATGCACTTGAAATCAAGCCCAAGTACACTGCCATCCGTAACCCGTGTACCAATCTTGCTGAAAGGGTTAACCGTCAATTAGGTAACATATTCAGAGTGATGGTTAACGGACACCAAACCAAATGGGCCAAATATATTAAATTAATTGAAAAGTGTGTCAATGAGATTCACCACGACACGATTGAAATGACACCATTTCAGGCACAATGGGGTCGAAGGCCAAGAAGAGCATGGGAGGTTTTTGTGGACCGAGATTAATGAAGGAAGACGTTAAGGATTGCCGAGAGGTAATATATCGACGATTACAAAGAAAGGGTGAACGTCGAGCAAAGAAAAACAATGAAGGCGTCGATAAGGTGAAATTCAAGGAAGGAGACTTAGTTTTAATAAAGACTCATCCAATTTCAGATGCTTTGAATAGAGTCACAGCGAAATTCTGTGAATTGTTTGAGGGACCGTACGTTGTAAAAGGAATAAAAGGAAATGCAACTTACGAAATGGCGGAGGTGGATAAACCAGGATCGATTCGTGGAATTTTCAACGTGCGACAGTTGAAGCCGTACCACCGCGAGTAACAGTAAAATTGTAAATAAGATCAGTCAGAAGGGAAAAGAAATTTCAAAACTTTGATAAATTTAAATTTCCTTAACACTGATAACAAACATTGTAAATAAACTTAAACCAATGTGTAGTAAGTTACATAATAATAAGCCATGTGATGTACGTAAGGCCAGCAGTTGTAAACAACAAAATGAATTGTAAACAGCTGCAAACAAACTGGTTTGAGAGGGAGGGGGCAAGCTCTCCCCAGACAAGAAGTGAAAGTGCATAAAAGCCGAGGGTTGCACACCATTATTGTACTGAAAAGGCAACAACCTCAGACGTAAACAAGCTTTGTCAATAATAAACTGAGCACTTTCAGAGGTGTACAAATTGATTTGCCATGAATTCGAATATCGATCATGATCAAATCAATTTGGGGGACTAAATATAACGTGAATGTAGATCACGTAAGCCTATATTATGTAATTACGTAATTAATCATTTAATGTATGTTTTTAGTTATTATTAAGCAAATTAAATGTGTTGATAAAAAGATTGAGGCAAAATAACGTTTCACAGAAATATTGTAAGTTGGCGACAGTCTGGCGGCAACAGAATAAAAGCGCATTTTACAATAAACAGCTTTCTAAAGTCATAAAGAAGGAAATGCTTTGTTCGCGAAAAATCATAAAACTGTTGAGTCCCGTTAGATTTTGACGAACGGCAACCTTGGGAAAAACAATGGATCAGGCGATAAAAAAAAAGAGAAACTTTGGTGAAAGTCGCGTCGCTTGGTGTAGCAGTCGGACACGTGGCGAAACTCCCGCGTTCCCCAGACTAAACACCAATGAGAAGAAGCGTGACTTTAGAGCGCGAGTTTTTTAAGGTTCCTGAATGGACGAATTTAAAGTTCCCGGCAAGGAAATCAGTCATGAGCCTATCGGAATTATTTGAGTAGAACGGGTGGGAAAAGAGAAATAGTGAGCCCTAGAAATAATACCCCGTGTACAGCTAAGGAAGTTTTTTTAGTCTTCTTTTTCTCTTAGTATGTGTTAAAGACGCTCTTAGTATATTTTAACTTCGTTTTTAATAAGTTTTTAAAGTGTTAAAGTATATTAGCTTGATTAACCAACATGTAAAGTAATATATCGGAGTGTACAGAAAACTATTCGTGTATTTTAGAATCTCGTTATGAATTAAACAAACTATCAAAATACTTTAATAAGTCTTGAAGTATTTGAGTGCGTGTTGGTCGAGGAACGCGACGGTCGTTGTTTGTACGGCAAAGACAAGCATGAGAGGAGTCTTCATCGTAAGTGAATCATTTAATTAGTGCGTACAGCAAGTAAGAAGCAGTTTTATTTAAATCAGTGAACTCGAAGTAATTACTAACACAGT
This sequence comes from Magicicada septendecula, assembly GCA_034769895.1. Lineage (NCBI taxonomy): Eukaryota > Metazoa > Arthropoda > Insecta > Hemiptera > Cicadidae > Magicicada > Magicicada septendecula. The sequence goes on from CM068369.1 coordinate 253,478,566, forward strand.
ATATTTTGTCTTGTGCGCGAAAGTCGAGTGGAGTATTTAATCAGAGTTCCGATGTGTGTTAAAGAATCGATTAAAGTAATTGTGAATGGAATTAAAGCAAATTATGGTGCGAAGTGAAATTGCGATATATGTTGACTCAAGGCATTGTCGGCAGATGGAATGGATAATCCTGAACACAAGTAACAGTTTCATTGTACTTATGTATTAACTAACATTCTATGTAGTCGTATCGTCTATATCCCTAAACATCCCGTTTCATTCTAAAAGAACCGACGAGCAGTTGGATGCTAGTAATATTATTCTACCCTTTACGACTTTAGAAACGCTCAATTTAATTAATGTAAATTAGGATTGACAAATTCAGAGTTCTATTAAATATATCTGATGGTTGTCAGAAGTCAATATCTTGTTAATATTAAGGCATTGAATATACATATATTGTAACATGACAAAGTGTTACATAACCTGGACATGTGCCAAGGGAATCAATGGGAACATGGAAATAATATAAGTGAATGGTAATGATGAAGGTAGCAAAGAGGAGAGGGACCAACGAGGAAGAAAGAAGAAAAAAAACCACAAGAAGCAGTAAGGAATACACTGCATGACACTACAACAAATACTATGACTGACTCTAACTAATGGACAAGCCAAGTTCACTATAAGCTGTCAAACAATCCAGTCAATGACATAAATGTAAAATCACATGTTTATAAAATTAATCAAAGAATGACAAGAATAATATAATATCACCAACAGTATTTGGCTGAAAATAAATGAACCATGACCAGTAAATAACAATGCCTATGACTAAGACTAGCTAGGGCCACAATGTACAATTAAAGCTTACATTACAATCTCAAATGTAATATTAAGAAGTAAGGATACTTGTACGAGTAAACCTTATATGAATAAGTAAATTCCTCATTATACCAAATGTAACTAATAACCATTATTAAGGCATAAACCGATGTTAAAGGTATGCCTAGGCTAAGCCTAAACAAACGATTGTCAGTTAATTAATAAGTAGAAAGGACTACTAGTGTATATAAAATCTACTGAACAATCATTATACCAAATGTAACAGTGAATCTCACCGCTCAGTTATTAATGGGTAACATTAAGTTGAGTAGGATAAACAAAATGTAATTAGAAAGTGAGGATTATTCATAGTACTGTATCACCATAGTTAAGCTAAGAGTTAATAATTGTATTCAATAAATAGATATTAAGTATAACGACGAATGTGTTAGTGTTCCGACAAAGACGTTTAAAAGAAAACGCGATGTGATACTCAAAATATAAATAGATAGGGAAGAATCGTATTTGGCGTCACTAGCAGACGACAGTGCGAAACCATGTTTCTGAGCATTATTTATTAGCAATGTCAGAGAAAGAGCGATTAAAACCAGTGTTAAGTCACATCAAATTAAAGCGCATAAACTATTCTTTAATTTGATAGTAATAAACTCGCGATCGCAACTGTAATAAGTGCGTAGCGTGTGTTAGCATCATTTGTAATTATAAAGTGAGAAATTAGTTAGTTAACACTAACAACAACGACAACTGTCAATCAAATTCGCCAAATGACGGTTAGAAAACAATGCGTCATTTTTGTAACGTCTGGTGGAGCCAATCAAAAAATAGCTTATTAAACGAATTCATCACCTAAGCCCCATGAAGCCAGGGGGGTATATAATCCAAAACCAAGCGAAACCGTTACACTTTATTGTCATCATCGAGAGCGAGAGGTTGTCGCTCGTCACCACAAAATACGTTAATAACTTAGAGTATCATGCAAACAGTGAATCCATTTAACCATTTCATCAAGACAAGTAACTACACAACAGTTTATCAACAATAAGTGCATCGATGTGAAGTAATTATTTTATTTTGTGCGCGATATTTCGAACAAGAGAAAGATTATTAACCAGTAGTTGAATAAGTCCGAATTTTGTTAGAAGAGGACGATTATTCTCTGTTCTTAGTTCGTGTGCAGTGTAATGAACCAGGGTCACTATAATCCAACCGCTGGAGTGTTTAAAATAAATTTTAATCTATAAGATTAAAATAAAAAGGTAACATTGTGACAATTTATTCCATTAATCTGTGTGCACTTATATTTCTTCAACACAAAATTTGTACTGACGCAAAAACATCAAAATTTTCTATCTGTTACAGGGTGATCAAATTTATTTAGCGGATTTGTTAATCCCACGTAAGATTTAAATTAGTCTTAAGTGGTAAAAAATATTTGTTAATAATTAAGTTAGCGTGACCAACGCATAACCTAGAAATAGGTACGAATTTTAAAAAAGAGGCCGAATTAGTAAATATTGTCTTCTGTTAAATAATTAACTTCTGTATAGGCATAAAGTAGTTCTTTCTACGTCCACCCGACACCCATCTCGCCCTTGTTCGAGCACCTGGACATACAATAGGTTGTAGAGGGTGTCATAAAGAAAATACGCCACATAGGCCGTCCACATTAACTTCCAACACTAACTTTACACATCAACAGCACACACACATCGCCACTAATTCATATTAAACAGTATTAAGCTGCTCAGCTGTGACTTATTTCACTTATGTACCAACTACCTTTTAAGTATTTCTTGAAATATGACAATTAATCAATTACGCATTTCATAACCGTTAATAACACCAAACACAGCTGAGTGCGAGATGCTTTAGTATTTTCTTTATTGAAGTCAATTTAGCTCACAACATTTACACTCATATAAATTTAATTTGGTAATTGCGTTAACGCACACATCGAAAACTGCTCTACACACACACACAAGTATAAATTTATAATAGAGGCTGAAACGTAAAATATATTTGGGGTTAGAATATTTTCAGAACCCGCTGACTTGTACATACCTGGAGCTACACTTTATCTAGCCAACCATAGTGATAGCCGAGGAAGTCCAGAACAAACGGTATCCGCCAGTCGAGAGCAGATGACTAGGTTGGAGGACAGAACAGAAATGAGGCCGATTCAATGTGTCGGCCTAGCCAAGTAACCTCTGGATGCAGGAATGTACAGAAACATGGGCGCTGCCAGCTGTATTGCGTAGCTGCACAACATTTGTGTGCCAACAACAAAGTACCGTAGCCGTGTGGCCGTGCGTGACGTCAGCGGCGCTCGTTTTTAAAATTCTTATAATACGCTGCCGAACCCGGTACGGCACACCCTCACCCCAAAAGGACAACATGGTTGACCCAAAACAAACAAGTCCTCAAGCACGACGGCTGCGAGAAACCTGGGAAATCTCAGATTCTAAAACCGCTCTTGGTGGGTTCAGTAACACAGGAAAACGAAAAAGCAGAAGGAAGAGGTGTGAGTCAGTGAATGTGTGTCTGAAAGAGAAGGTGTAAGTGTGAGTCCTGCATGCTCGCCGGGCCCTGGTCCGCATGCAGATAGAAGAGACAGGAAAGAACAGGAGAAAGAGAAGAATCGCCGGCCGGCTCTGAGTACTGACCACCAAGGCCTCCCAAATCTAATAACTGAGATCCAGGAACCCAAATAGTGTTCCCCCCCTTTTTATAGGACTAACTGTCATCCCTAACTCATGCCCTATGGCAAAACTTTAGCTTTGAAATATGAGTGGTTACTCTTTCAACATCCCCTCCGGGATCACCCAATTTCACTGTGACGGGCGACACAAACCGAAGAATGCGGTATGGTCCCGACCAACGATAACATAGTTTAGCGGCCCTCCTATCTATGGCTGAGCTGATCGGATGGCTCTGGCAGTAGACCAAGTCGCCAATCTTAAATGGGTTCGGAGTTCGCCCCTGATTGTAGCGACTACGGACGCGTTCGTGCGCACGAAGCAAATTCCTCCGGACCTCCCGCCATCTGTCCACAGTCGTGACCTTCGGATCGTTAGGTAGAAGATCCTCAATGTGCCACAAATTGTCCAACGGCAAACTTGGCGAGAAACCAAACATGACTTCAAAGGGTACGGCCTTGTGACTCTCGTGTAGGGCCGTGTTAAATGCCAATTGCAACCACTTCAAATTAAGGTCCCAACAATCCTGTTGTTCAGCATGGTAGGCGATGAGAGCTGAACGGAGATTCCGGTTAAATCTCTCCGCGTGGGACGGTTGAGGGTAGTACGGGGAAGTGGTCACATGCTTGATGCCGTTAGCGAAACACATTCGCAGGAAATCTTTTGAAATGAACTGTGGTCCATTGTCAGAGACAATGGTGGACGGAAAACCGAAATGCTGAAAGACATGGGACTGTAGCATAAGGATGGTTGAGCGAGTGTTTGCCTGTCGTAAGGGCAGTAGCCAGACAAACTTGGAAAAAGCATCCACACAAACAAGTAGGTAAGCGTTACCCGACTTGCTACGAGGGAAAGGCCCCACGTAGTCTATGAATAACTTCTCCATTGGTTTGCTCGCCACATCAGATGACAATAGACCCAATTTAGTGTTTTGAGCAGGCTTACTCAAGCCACAGAGATGACATGCCTTCACACGAGCAGCGATGTCCCTGTCCATGCCCTTCCAGATGAAATGCCTCCTAATACTGGAAATGGTCTTCGAAATTTCCTTATGGCCACCTATTGGGGAATCATGATAGTAACTGAAGACCATTGTCACGAGTTTGCTAGGCAGCACAACCTTCGGGGCACGTCCTTTTCGTTCTCGGCAGCACAGGACGCCCTTGGACAGAAAATATGGAACCTGGACGTTACCCTCTTTTAGGTGTTGGATGATAGGACCCAACTCTTCATCATTTAACTGATGGGGCAACACATCAGTAAAGGCCAAAGGAAAATCCAGCAGAACGGAACAGGGTTGCTCAGAGTTGGCTTCGCTGGGTTGTGAGAACATACGTGACAAGGCGTCTGCAACAACATTTTGTGTTCCCCGGATGTGTTGCACTTTGAATTTAAAGGATGAGATCTTGACCACCCAGCTGCCGGGGATGAGCAAGAAGCCAGGAGAGAGCCTGATTATCGGTCTCCAACAGGAACTCAGCGTGTTCCAAGAAACGCCTGAACTTATCTAGAGCGTACACGACAGCAAGACACTCTAGTTCATACACTGAAGACTTCCTTTCTTGTTGGTTCAAGGTTCGGGATATAAATGCCACCGGCTGCCTAGCACCATCGACTTCCTGGGACAGAACCGCCCCGAGCGCAACAGAACTCGCGTCCGTTTGCAAAATAAATTTTTTTGAAAATCAGGCATCCTCAACACAGGGGGAGAGACGATCGCCTCCTTGAGGGTATCAAAGGCCCGCTGTTGCCTCTCTCCCCACACAAATTTGGTACCCTTCTTTCTGAGTTCGTTTAAAGGTACAGCAATCTCCGCGGCATTAGGGATAAATCTACGATAAAAATTGACCATGCCAACGAATCTGGCAACACCTTTCGCATCCCTAGGGGGAGGAAAATCTCGGATGCCTTGTGTCCTCTCCGGGTCGACCGTCACACCCCCATATGAGACGAGATGCCCCAAAAACGAAATACTCTTTTGTGCAAATTTGACTTTGTCTGGATTGACAGTGAGGCCAGCACTCCTCAATCGGCACATCACCTCTCTCAGGTGACCCAGATGCTCCTCGAACGTTTTGCTATAGACTAAGAGGTCATCAAGATAATTGAAAATGAATTTAAATTTCACATCATGGAATACAGTGTTGAGTAGTCGCGTGAGGGTTTGAGCCCCCACGGCCAGACCCATGGGTACTCTAGTATATTGATAAAGATTCCATGGCACACAGAATGCCGTATAAGGGCGGCTTTCCTTAGACAGAGGAATCTGATGATAGGCGGCATTGAGGTCAAAGATGGTGAAGTACCTGGCCCCACTAAACCAATCGAAAGCGGAATGTAAATCGGGAAGAGGAACTGAATCCACCTCAATATTAGCATTTAGTTTGCGATAGTCTATGACCATACGCTGTTTACCCCCAGGCTTGGGCACCAGAAATGCTGGACTTGCATAGCTAGAGTTGGAAGGTTCAATGACCCCTTGTTTAAGCAACTCTTGAACCTTCTCTCTAAGAACATCCATCTTTGGAGGAGCGAATTTGTATGGGTGTGAACGTACTACCGCGGAGTCCGTCAAACGGATCTTATACTCCAAAAGATGTGTGAGCCCCAAGTTGGGAGTTAATACAGTGGGGAACTGCTCACACAAATGATCCAAAGCATGCTTCTGGGACGGAGTGAGATGGTCTCTTTCTGAATCGGGACACACAACCTCTTGGATACCTCCCTTGGCTCCCTGGTACCCAAGGAAAGGAATGACAACCTCCCGATTGAATTTAAAATAACAGAGGTGCCCTTGTATGTCTAAAACGAGACCACTCTTGGAGATGAAATCGGCACCCACAATGCAGTCGACTCCCAGAGCCGGAGAAACCAAAAATCGCCACACCCATGAAAAACACTCGATTTTAATACTTAGGGAAACCACCCGGGAGATGGGCAGAATTTCCCGCGATGCAGTCCAGCATACCACGGAAGACCGATCCGACCCTAATAGTAAGCCCTGTTGTTCAAGGTCCTCGCATACTCTAGATGAAATTATGGATCGGGCTGATCCAGAGTCAACCAAGGCTCTGAGCTGACCCTTTTTCAACTCGATCGACAGGAAGGGGCATACTGAACTGTAGTTGGGGACAGTTCGCAGGACCTTGGAGCCAGATGATCCGGGATTTACTACCCGCCTGGGGTTAAGTGAAACCGGAACCGAACGGCCTAACGGGGAAGACCACTCCCTACTTATCTTCCCCGAGAGCTTACGTTTTTTGGAAAGTTACCATTTCGGGAAGTCCCTTGACGCCGTCTAGCATCGTGACAATAGCGCGCAACGTGACCGGATCTATGACACCTAGAACAGAATAATTCTCGTACCTCACAGCTCTGAACCGGCGCAGGCCGAGGACCCCAAAACCGGGCTGCCCGACTCGTCGCTCTAAATCAGGGCGATCTGAAAGCCTCCTAGCCTCGTGGGCTCTAATATCGTCATTACCCCGTATAGTGGTTGACTCGGCGCACAGCCGGTCCAAATCAATAAAACTTTGGGGACGGACCGCGAATGTCAAACGTGACCGTTCCTCCGGCGTCACGCCCTCCAAAATAGTGTGAATAACTTCAGACTCAGACAACCCCAGCCTCAGGATCCGGGCCGCGTCCTTAACACTGGAAATGAAATGAGCAAGGGACTCTCCGCTTGCTTGAACTCTATAAAAATGTTTATGTCTTAACCGGTCGTGTAACCTTCCCGGTACGAAAGCGTCCAGGACTTCCCGATGGAAATGGTCAATGCCACCGCCATCCCTAAGGGTACTTGTCACGCGCTCAGCCATAGATCCCCGACAGTACGGGTAAATGAGCTCAAGCAAAGTCCGCTCCGACAGCCCAGGGAAATCGGCCAACTGAAAAAATATGCGCAAGAATCTCAAAAGCGCCTCGGGATCCAGACCATCGACAACTGGGAGACGCCGAATGACATCCGACAGTGGGTTAGGGAGCTTGTGATAGCTCGCTGTAGCCATATCCGAAAAGGCAGGAACATGGGCAGGGGGTTCCACCCTGGCTGCGGTCTCAACAGAAGATGAAGAAGAACCGGAATTCGCATCCACGTGGCGACGCTGGCCGAGAGAAAACTCCCGCAATGCCATCGCCACTTGCTCCCTAAGAGTGACAACATTTTTCTCTAATTCCGAGGTGGTAGCCTGTGATTCAGCATTCTGTAAACGGCATAGAACATGTTGTAAACGTTGGCGTACCCTCTGTCTAGCCGTAGAGGTGGGTGCCGCCGACTGCAGGCCTTCGGCCAAATCGCGCAGTTCTGAAAATTTTTCCGAGCACAGCTCCACCTCGGCTGTGACATCCGTAAGTAATACTCTCCCACTCGGTGCCTCACCGGAGGCAAGAGCCTCACGGAGTTGCTTCCTTAATGAAACAACAGTCTCCTGCGGCTTCCGTCCCCGGAACCGGACCTCCCACTCGAGCTCATCTTTGACAAACAAGTCCACATTCACAGAAATGGACATGACCGCGCAATCCACACACACACACCACGTAAAAGCAATAATTAAAGAGAACGACAGGAAGAACTTGATCATACAAGCGGCTCCAGAATGCTCTAGCGATACGACGAGATGGGTGTCATAAAAGCAGAGAAACAGCCATACAAAATGCCCAGAAGAGAACACGACACAAAACAACCAAACTAACTCACTACATACCATCCACCAAGTACACATAAAATTCGATATAATCGAAAATATAAACTATCACATCCATGCCCTTGGTCGGACCATAACCGCATTCAAAAAACATGGTACTGCAACGCAACGCCCTCAATTGAGGAGTCACTTATATTTCTTCAACACAAAATTTGTACTGACGCAAAAACATCAAAACTTTCTATCTGTTACACGGTGATCAAATTTATTTAGCGGATTTGTTAATCCCACGTAAGATTTGAATTAGTCTTAAGTGGTAAAAAATATTTGTTAATAATTAAGTTAGCGTGACCAACGCATAACCTAGAAATAGGTACGAATTTTAAAAAAGAGGCCGAATTAGTAAATATTGTCTTCTGTTAAATAATTAACTTCTGTATAGGCATAAAGTAGTTCTTTCTTGTATTTAGAAGAATTTACGCCCGAGATATATAAAAATAATACTTAAATTAAAAGTTAATCTGGGAATAACCAGAAGAGTCGTTTGTGCTATCTGAGCTAGTTTGTAGGGTAAAGGAACGAAATAATTGCAATTGTATATTAATGTATCTATCATACTTGTGTTTGTTTGACTTTATTCTCAAGGGTAACAATAAAACCCGTTTATTTGCAGCATAAACTTTGACTCTATTTATTTCAAGGAGTGAATTAATAATTAATTTTGAATAACAAACGTAACTCTGATTAGAGGTTGTATGTTGTTAAATTTGAATTGCCGTAAGTGCAATAAGTATCAACACCAGTTTTTAAAGAAAATTAGCAAATATTTAATCTCATTAATTGGTTTTTTCACGGGATTTTCCTGAAATAAACCTGTGTGGCGCCCTTATTAAACAAGGAGTGATCTAACCTTGTCAGTAAAGCAAGCTGGTATTGAATCCATCTTGGCAGCTTATTAATTACTATAAGTGAACTTCAGAACTTCTAGAATCACGATCAGGTACGTGAAAGTACATTGTTATAAAGTTTTGTTGTCCAGACGAGACTTAACATTACGTACTTTGACGACAGTTAACCTAGAAGAGGAGTTTCGCTGCCAGATCGACGCTACGGCTACCTTCATCAGTCGACCAGCGATTAACGCTTTATTCACTAAATTGATCAACATTACTATTCAAACAGTATTACTGCAATTATTTTTTAAAAAGAGTTCTTTTAAAATAATTATAACTTTTATTCATTATAATCGACTTTAACTTGTGACTTAACTTTAATTTTCAATACTACATAAACATTTAAACTTTTTTAAACAGCCATAATCTCGTTTACTTACAATATATATATATATATTGTCTTACAAGAATTAGTAATAATTAAAAGTTATTAGCATCTTAACTGCAGAGTTTTTATTCAAAAAACCCCCTGAGATCACATAACATCTCTGGCGCCCAGCATCTAATACCTTTTAAACCAAATATTATTACATTAAATAAGATAAACTTAATTACTTACAAATTATACACGTAAAAGTTATATTTGCCGCACCAATAAGTGGGGCCTAGTCACGAGAGTTAGTAATATTTGACGCCCGAACACATGGGGCAACTGAGAATAGTAATATTTGGCGCCTAGAACGTGGAGCAAACCCACGATTAATAATATTTGGCGCATCCAAACGTGGAGCACAATTCCACTTAAGTAATATTTGGCGCATCCAAACGTGGAGCACAATTCTACTTAAGTAATATTTGTCGCCCAACTTTGTGGAGCTTGAATGTAAATGAGCTCGGCAGAATGAAACGGGATAGACGATAAGCAATTAGAATAAGATATGTGCTAAAATAAGTAAATGGTAAAAATTAAATGTTAACTAGCAGTAAAGTAAGGAAATTTAAATTGGTTAGTAGTACAAATAGTAGAATGGCTGACAGTAACGAAAATAACGGTGGGTCCGACATTGAATTTGATATTAACAATCAAATGGGAGAGAAAGGATGGGAAGAGGCCACGTAAAGTGAAAGCCCGGAGGTTTCCTCAGAGGCGAGGGGACGACAACAAAACGACGATATACGGTCCGAAACAGAACAGACACAATCACAGACTGAAACCCAACAAACAGCTACAAACATAGATATCAGTAGGCTACTACAGCAATTTACACAACAAATGACAGAAAATACTAAACGATTATTAATAGAAAATAATCAGCAAATGACTGAAAACATCAACAGAATAGAACAAAAACTGACAGAAAACACACGAAAATTAGAAAAGAACATGATAGAAAAATTAAATGAAAATACTAAGAAAAATGAAGAGAATACAGAACAACTCAAACTAACTTTCACACGACAGTTAGCAGAAAATAACCAGCAAATAACAGAAAACATTACATGTATAGAAAAACGAATACATGACATGGAACGCAACATGGAACAAAGATATACACAACAACTACAGGAACACAAAACACAGATAGCACAACAAATACAAGAAATCCGAAACGAAAACCGAGAAACAGTAATACAATTACGTACAGAAGTCAAAGAAGTCGTGAGAGAAGAGGTGGAAATAGTACGATAAGAAGCGAAAGAACATTTGGGAGAAGTGTGAAGAGTCGCTTCAACAACACCAAGCTAGTGTCGCATACGACATTAGAGCCATAACTAATAAAATGATTACGCACAAGAAGAAAAATGAAGAACAGATAGAACAACTGAAAGAATGTTACGAAAATAGCTGTTCTACAATCGACGGGAAGATAAGTAAAATCAAAGAAGATGTACGCAATAAAATCGCCCAGATCGAACGCACATCTAGGCAGTAAGGAGTGATAATTGAACACACTAAAAATGTGAACTTCAATGGAGAAGGAGAGTATCCGATGGAGTTTGTGAAGGAGCTAGAAGAAATACACCGTGAATACTACCCAGGTGAAGAGGTGAGCTGGATAGGAAGACACTTAGACGGAGAAGCCGCCATATGGTGGAAGCTGATACGTAATGAGGTAAACACTTTTGAGCAATTTCAGACCGCATTCACAGCCAAATACTGGAATCAAATGATCCAGGAGTCCGTCCGTGATAAGTTAGAATTTGGGAAATATCGCCCGCAGAGCGGGTTAAGCATGACACAATATATGGAAAGGCGTATCTTACAGAACCGGCAATTAATACCGCCGATGTCAGACTTACACCTACAGTAATTCGAAAACTAGCACACCACTACAGTCACGACATTGCTGTTGCCTGCATTACGAGGGGTGTGAATAACATTACGGACTTTCAAAACCTGTTAATGGAATTCGCAGCCTTGCGACAAAAGAAGAATGGAACGAACGGCGAGGGTAATATGCAGTTTCAGCCTAAGCAGGAAAGGAACGTAAATAATGCTAATCACTGGCCGGAAAATAGAACAGAGCGGAGTAACCCCCCCACGTCACAAGGCACCGTGGCGACAAGGAGAGAAAACAGCTGAGGCAAACGAGAGAGAAAGAGCACCGCAGAAACGGGTATACGAATCCCAAATGAATATATTAGCGTCAACAAGCGGCACTCAAGGGACCTCGCAGGTAGCAAGTAGTTCAAACATACATACAAAGAATGTTGCCCAGTCAAAAAACTAGTTAAGAATTATTTTAGAGATAAGGTAGAATTAGGCGATAATTGTAAGGACAATCAGTACCACTTTTATTGATATTAGGGACACTCTGATGGAAGAGGAGTCGGAATATCAAGAAATCAATAAAACTAAATGTCCTGAATTGAAGATACAACTCAATGGTATACCAATAATATCACTACTTGATACGGGTAGCCAAATCAATGCGTTGTCTGCGGAGTGGTATCAGCAAAATAAAAAACGTATGGGCAATATCCCTATATTAAAAATTACTAATTTAGTTATTAAAGGAGCAGTGGGGAAGAAATCGAATAAGATAACCCAACAGATCATGCTCGAAGTAAGAATCGGAGAGTATGTGACTGATGCTGTGTTTATAATTGTCCCTAATTTAATCAGGGAGTGTATTATTGGAATTAACTTATTGCAAGAAGGTAGATGTGTGATTAACCTTTCAGATAATAAAATTACTTTCAAGAATAATCACAATAGCAGTGAAGAACCCGTAAGTGCGAAAAAAATGGCACTAGAACTCGAGGAAGACGGAGAAAAGATTGCTAATACGATTCAAGAGAAACTGGAAGAAACAACCGGTATCGATTCTAAAACAAAGGAAGAATTGGAGAACATTTTATACTCTAACCAACAAGTGTTCCGTGAGCAACCAGGTAGAATCAACAAATATGTACACAGGTTAAAGGTAACTGACACAACCCCTTACTGCTTAAAAGGGTGGCCAGTTCCACTAAAATATAAAAATGCAGTGGAAGGAGAGATTAAAAAGATGGAAAGATGCGGTGTAATAGAACGAGCAAACAGTCCATATATAAACCCAATGGTGACTGTAGTCAAGAAAGATCAGACTGTACGACTGTGTTTAGACGCAAGAAGAATCAATGCGGTCACTGTTCCGGATCATGAGGGAGCAATTCCAATTGATCAAGTGTTGGCGAGCTGCGGAAAAGTGAAAGTCATGAGTAGTATTGATCTCACCAGCAGCTTCTGGCAGATCCCACTTGCTGAAGATTCCCGGGTCTACACTGGCTTTCTCTACAGAGGCAAATGCTACAGGTACACTGTAACACCATTCGGGCTAAAGACGAGTTTAGCAAGTCTGACCCGCGGATTGGATAAAGTTTTGACAGGAGAAGTAAAAAGATTCACCATACTATATGTGGACGATTGTTTATGTGTATCAGAAAACATTGAAGAACACCTGGAACACTTACGCATGTTGTTGGACAACCTCAAAAGAGAGAACCTCACAGTGAACTTAAAGAAATCCAAATTCTTTCGAGACAGAATTAGTTACCTGGGATATGAGCTGTCTACAAAAGGTATCAGCGCTTCCAAAGAAAAAATCTCCGCTATTATGGATTTTCCTAGACCAAAGAATCCAAAACAACTAAAGGGATTTCTTGGACTAACTAATTTTTACAACAAATTCACAAGCCAATATGCAGAAAAAACAAGACCACTGCTACAGTTACTAAAAAAAGGCATAAAGTTTAAATAGACAGAAGAGTTAGAAAATAATTTTAAGGAGGTCAAGAGACTATTCGTGGACACAGTGATGCTACGACATCCTGACCCAAATAAAAGATTTTACCTGCAGACTGACGCGAGTAAATATGCGATTGGGAGTCAGCTTTATCAAATAGATGAAGACGAGCAATAGGGGTCGTTGCATTCACCAGTCGTGTGCTTAGAGGTGCCGAATTAAATTATTTTACTACTGAAGTAGAACTGCTCAGCGTACTCCATTGCTTGAAAAAATTTAGAACTTACGTGTTAGGTCGACCATTGACCATTATCACGGACAACAAGGCACTAACATTTATTCAAAAATGTCAGTTAAACTGTTCCCGAATTACACGATGGATACTGGCTATCCAGGAGTATGATTTTGAAATAGTCCATTGCAAAGGTACTGACAATATCGTAGCGGATGTACTTAGTCGAAACCCTCAAGATGTACTAGAAAATATAATACCAGATAGAGACGAGGAGACTGAAATTTACGCAATTGACATCAAACTGGGTAAACCATTAAAAAATCAGTTGAAAAAACATTACATTACACCAAATGAACAACATTAAACTAAATAATATCATCGACCGGTTACACAACAATAAAAATGACGAACTCAGTAAGATATACCAAGTATATAATAATAAATTATATCGTAAGGAGAACGGAAGGTGGAAATTGGTAGTAACACAAGAAATTGGACAAGCGTTATTAAAGGAGATTCACGTAATGTATGGACACTGCGGTGTGAGGAGAAGCTATGGGATCTTTAAGGAACATTTTACAGGCGATCATCTCTACAAATACGTTAAGAGGTTAATTAAGACATGTGATACCTGTCAAAAATGTAAAGACCATTTCAAGAAATGCATGGGACAGACCAAACCAGTTCTGCCAAAGGAGAGATGTGAACTCATTAGCATGGATTATTACGGTCCTTTGATATCGTCTACCAGTGGTGTGAGGTATATTCTGGTGATCGTCGATAATTTCACCAAGTTTGTGAAATTATACCCGATGAAAAGAGCAACTACAGCTGTTACACTTAATAAATTAAAAAATTACATCCAAGAAATTGGAAAACCGTAAGCTATATTGACGGATAATGGCACACAGTTTACAAGTAAAACTTGGGTGACGCAGTTAAATGCACTTGAAATCAAGCCCAAGTACACTGCCATCCGTAACCCGTGTACCAATCTTGCTGAAAGGGTTAACCGTCAATTAGGTAACATATTCAGAGTGATGGTTAACGGACACCAAACCAAATGGGCCAAATATATTAAATTAATTGAAAAGTGTGTCAATGAGACTCACCATGACACGATTGAAATGACACCATTTCAGGCACAATGGGGTCGAAGGCCAAGAAGAGCATGGGAGGTGTATGTGGACCGAGATTAATGAAGGAAGACGTTAAGGATTGCCGAGAGGTAATATATCGACGATTACAAAGAAAGGGTGAACGTCGAGCAAAGAAAAACAATGAAGGCGTCGATAAGGTGAAATTCAAGGAAGGAGACTTAGTTTTAATAAAGACTCATCCAATTTCAGATGCTTTGAATAGAGTCACAGCGAAATTCTGTGAACTGTTTGAGGGACCGTACGTTGTAAAAGGAATAAAAGGAAATGCAACTTACGAAATGGCGGAGGTGGATAAACCAGGATCGATTCGTGGAATTTTCAACGTGCGACAGTTGAAGCCGTACCACCGCGAGTAACAGTAAAATTGTAAATAAGATCAGTCAGAAGGGAAAAGAAATTTCAAAACTTTGATAAATTTAAATTTCCTTAACACTGATAACAAACATTGTAAATAAACTTAAACCAATGTGTAGTAAGTTACATAATAATAAGCCATGTGATGTACGTAAGGCCAGCAGTTGTAAACAACAAAATGAATTGTAAACAGCTGCAAACAAACTGGTTTGAGAGGGAGGGGGCAAGCTCTCCCCAGACAAGAAGTGAAAGTGCACAAAAGCCGAGGGTTGCACACCATTATTGTACTGAAAAGGCAACAACCTCAGACGTAAACAAGCTTTGTCAATAATAAACTGAGCACTTTCAGAGGTGTACAAATTGATTTGCCATGAATTCGAATATCGATCATGATCAAATCAATTTGGGGGACTAAATATAACGTGAATGTAGATCACGTAAGCCTATATTATGTAATTACGTAATTAATCATTTAATGTATGTTTTTAGTTATTATTAAGCAAATTAAATGTGTTGATAAAACGATTGAGGCAAAATAACGTCTCACAGAAATATTGTAAGTTGGCGACAGTCTGGCGGCAACAGAATAAAAGCGCATTTTACAATAAACAGCTTTCTAAAGTCATAAAGAAGGAAATGCTTTGTTCGCGAAAAATCATAAAATTGTTGAGTCCCGTTAGATTTTGACGAACGACAACCTTGGGAAAAACAATGGATCAGGCGATAAAAAAAGAGAAACTTTGGTGAAAGTCGCGTCGCTTGGTGTAGCAGTCGGACACGTGGCGAAACTCCCGCGTTCCCCAGACTAAACACCAATGAGAAGAAGCGTGACTTTAGAGCGCGAGTTTTTTAAGGTTCCTGAATGGACGAATTTAAAGTTCCCGGCAAGGAAATCAGTCATGAGCCTATCGGAATTATTTGAGTAGAACGCGGGGGGGAAAGAGAAATAGTGAGCCCTAGAAATAATACCCCGTGTATAGCTAAGGAAGTTTTTTTAGTCTTCTTTTTCTCTTACTATGTGTTAAAGACGCTCTTAGTATATTTTAACTTCGTTTTTAATAAGTTTTTAAAGTGTTAAAGTATATTAGCTTGATTAACCAACATGTAAAGTAATATATCGGAGTGTACAGAAAACTATTCGTGTATTTTAGAATCTCGTTATGAATTAAAGAAACTATCAAAATACTTTAATAAGTCTTGAAGTATTTGAGTGCGTGTTGGTCGAGGAACGCGACGGTCGTTGTTTGTACGGCAAAGACAAGCATGAGAGGAGTCTTCATCGCAAGTGAATCATTTAATTAGTACGTACAGCAAGTAAGAAGCAGTTTTATTTAAATCAGTGAACTCGAAGTAATTACTAACACAGTACATTTTGTTTGTGCGCGAAAGTCGAGTGGAGTATTTAATCAGAGTTCCGATGTGTGTAAAGAATCGATGAAAGTAATTGTGAATGGAATTAAAGCAAAGTATGGTGCGAAGTGAAATTGTGATATATGTTCACTCAAGGCATTGTCGGCAGATGGAATGGATAATCCTGAACACAAGTAACAGTTTCATTGTACTTATGTATTAACTAATATTCTATGTAGTCGTATCGTCTATATCCTTAACATCCCGTTTCATTCTAAAAGAACCGACGAGCAGTTGGATGCTAGTAATATTATTCTACCCTTTACGACTTTAGAAACGCTCAATTTAATTAATGTAAATTAGGAATGACAAATTCAGAGTTGTATTAAATATATCTGATGGTTGTCAGAAGTCAATATCTTGTTAATATTAAGGCATTGAATATACATATATTGTAACATGACAAAGTGTTACATAACCTGGACTTGTGCCAAGGGAATCAATGGATACACGGAAATAAGATAAGTGAATGGTAATGATGAAGGTAGCAAAGAGGAGAGGGACCAACGAGGAAGAAAGAAGAAGAAGGACCACAAGAAGCAGTAAGGAATACACTGCATGACACTACAACAAATACTACGACTGACTCTAACTAATGGACAAGCCAAGTTCACTATAAGCTGTCAAACAAGCCAGTCAATGACATAAATGTAAAATCACATGTTTATAAAATTAATCAAAGAATGACAAGAATAATATAATATCACCAACAGTATTTGGCTTAAAATAAATGAACCATGACCAGTAAATAACAATGCCTATGACTAAAACTAGCTAGGGCCACAATGTACAATTAAAACTTACATTACAATCCCAAATGTAATATTAAGAAGTAAGGATACTTGTAAGAGGAAACCTTATATGAATAAGTAACTTCCTCATTATACCAAATGTAACTAATAACCATTATTAAGGCATAAACCGATGTTAAAGGTATGCCTAGGCTAAGCCTAAACAAACGATTGTCAGTGAATTAATAAGCAGAAAGGACTACTAGTGTATATAAAATCTACTGAACAATCATTATACCAAATGTAACAGTGAATCTCACCGCTCAATTATTAATGGGTAACATTAAGTTGAGTAGGATAAACAAAATGTAATTAGAAAGTAAGGATTATTCATAGTACTGTATCACCATAGTTAAGCTAAGAGTTAATAATTGTATTCAATAAATAGATATTAAGTATAACGACGAATGTGTTAGTGTTCCGACAAAGACGTTTAAAAGAAAACGCGACGTGAAACACAAAATATAAATAGATAGGGAAGAATCGTATTTGGCGTCACTAGCAGACGACAGTGCGAAACCATGTTTCTGAACATTATTTATTAGCAATGTCAGAGAAAGTGCGATTAAAACCAGTGTTAAGTCACATCAAATTAAAGCGCATAAACTATTCTTTAATTTGATAGTAATAAACTCGCGATCGCAACTGTAATAAGTGCGTAGCGTGTGTTAGCATCATTTGTAATTATAAAGTGAGAAATTAGTTAGTTAACACTAACAACAACGACAACTGTCAATCAAATTCGCCAAATGACGGTTAGAAAACAATGCGTCATTTTTGTAACGTCTGGTGGAGCCAATCAAAAAATAGCTTATTAAACGAATTCATCACCTAAGCCCCATGAAGCCAGGGGGTATATAATCCAAAACCAAGCGAAACCGTTACACTTTATTGTCATCATCGAGAGCGAGAGGTTGTCGCTCGTCACCACAAAATTCGTTAATAACTTAGAGTATCATGCAAACAGTGAATCCATTTAACCATTTCATCAAGACAAGTAACTACACAACAGTTTATCAACAATAAGTGCATCGATGTGAAGTAATTATTTTATTTTGTGCGCGATATTTCGAACAAGAGAAAGATTATTAACCAGTAGTTGAATTAGTCCGAATTTTGTTAGAAGAGGACGATTATTCTCTGTTCTTAGTTCGTGTGCAGTGTAATGAACCAGGGTCACTATAATCCGACCGCTGGAGTGTTTAAAATAAATTTTAATCTATAAGATTAAAATAAAAAGGTAACATTGTGACAATTTATTCCATTAATCTGTGTGCACTTATATTTCTTCAACACAAAATTTGTACTGACGCAAAAACATCAAAACTTTCTATCTGTTACACGGTGATCAAATTTATTTAGCGGATTTGTTAATCCCACGTAAGATTTGAATTAGTCTTAAGTGGTAAAAAATGTTTGTTAATAATTAAGTTAGCGTGACCAACGCATAACCTAGAAATAGGAACGAATTTTAAAAAAGAGGCCGAATTAGTAAATATTGTCTTCTGTTAAATAATTAACTTCTGTATAGGCATAAAGTAGTTCTTTCTTGTATTTAGAAGAATTTACGCCCGAGATATACAAAAATAATACTTAAATTAAAAGTTAATCTGGGAATAACCAGAAGAGTCGTTTGTGCTATCTGAGCTAGTTTGTAGGGTAAAGGAACGAAATAATTGCAATTGTATATTAATGTGTCTATCATACTTGTGTTTGTTTGAATTTATTCTCAAGGGTAACAATAAAACCCGTTTATTTGCAGCATAAACTTTGACTCTATTTATTTCAAGGAGTGAATTAATAATTAATTTTGAATAACAAACGTAACTCTGATTAGAGGTTGTATGTTGTTAAATTTGAATTGCCGTAAGTGCAATAAGCATCAACACCAGTTTTTAAAGAAAATTAGCAAATACTTAATCTCATTAATTGGTTTTTTCACGGGATTTTCCTGAAATAAACCTGTGTGGCGCCCTTATTAAACAAGGAGTGATCTAACCTTGTCAGTAAAGCAAGCTGGTATTGAATCCATCTTGGCAGCTTATTAATTACTATAAGTGAACTTCAGAACTTCTAGAATCACGATCAGGTACGTGAAAGTATATTGTTATAAAGTTTTGTTGTCCAGACGAGACTTAACATTACGTACCTTGACGACAGTTAACCTAGAAGAGAAGTTTCGCTGCCAGATCGACGCTACGGCTACCTTCATCAGTCAACCAGCGATTAACGCTTTATTCACTAAATTGATCAACATTACTATTCAAACAGTATTTCTGCAATTATTTTTTAAAAAGAGTTCTTTTAAAATAATTATAACTTTTATTCATTATAATCGACTTTAACTTGTGACTTAACTTTAATTTTCAATACTACATAAACATTTAAACTTTTTTAAACAGCCATAATCTCGTTTACTTACAAATTGGCGACCAGCAACGTGAGGCTGTAAAAATATTAAACAAAAATATTTTTAATATTTATATTAAGCCTGGCAAGTACAAGAGAACAACCATGCCACATACACACAAACACGACACGAGATACAAGGCCAGCCGAGTAGAAGATATACAAACCGGTACAGAAATAAATATAGAAATACAAGAGACGCAACCAACGTCCGAAATGGAAGTCGCGACAAATAATAACGTGGAAACTCGACCAGAAGGAACGCCCCCTGCAGAACCGGAAGTAGAAGTGAGGGTCGACAACCAACCCAGACAACCTGAGAGAAACGCACAGTCAGGGGACGTAAGTCTACAAGAAATAATGAGGGCGATCATGGAAAACAATAAAAAGACGGAATCATTGAATAAAAATATGGAATCGATCCACCAGAAAATGGACGACAACCAGAAAAATAATGAGTCGTTAAATAAAAAATTAATAGAAGATAATAATAAAAATATGGTATCGATCCACCATAAAATGGACGACAACCAGAAAAATAACGAACTACTAAATAAAAATATAAAATCAATTAATAAAAATATGGAATCGTTAAAAGAAGATAATCTCCGAAATATGGAATCATTGAAGGAAGATTTGAATAAGAAGATAGACGATACCAATAAATCCATGAACACATTCAATAATAAAATAGACGACAACAACAGAGCGTTGAAAGAAGATTTGAATGCAAAATTAGATGATATCAGCAAGAAGATGGAGGAAAATAATGAGAAAATTAACACGAGAGTAGACACGGAAATAACAGTCGTGAGAAGAGAAATTACGGAAGTGCACGAAAGGTGTGAACAGCACGGTCAAGATTTAAAATGGACTAGAGAAGAGGTCGACGGGAGGATTGACAACATCGAGGAAATAACTGAAGCCCGGATCGAGTCGCTGAAGAAGATGAGCCAGGACGAGATCAAGCGAGTGAGAACAGACGTGGGTGAACGGTGCGAAGAAATAAGTGCATCAGTGGACACCGTAAGAACCTTGACAGTTGCAAACCGAGAAAAAATAGAAGAACTACGACAACGGGAGATCGTGCAGATGAGGGAAGAGATAGAAATCATCCGTAATCGGCCAGTACAGGGTCAGTACATCCAACCGGCCGATAACCGTGACGTAATAAACTTCAAAAACTACAAGAAAAATCCGATCGATTCTTAGAGCGCATAGACGAAAACTTGACCAGGATTCGAGAGAATAGGTGGACTGTGATAAGGAGTCTGATCGATGAGTATTTTAAAGAGATTTACGACAATTGGTGGATTGCTACACGCCACGAAGTCCACAATTATGAAGAATTTAAGACACAATTCCGTGCAAAGTATTGGTCGGAGGCCACACAGAATATAGTGCGTGACAACATCTGCCATGGCAAGTATGACGCAAATAGAGGAGCTACTATGACCTCTTACTTCCTAGGTAAGGTGTGTTTGGCGCGTAACCTGGAACCGAAAATACCGAAGGAGTGCCTGGTTACCAAACTTTCTTACCATTTCGAGAAGGGAGTTGCCAAAGCACGCCAGTGGGGACAAGTGAAGACGATACAAGCCATGTCAGCCTTACTTGAAGACCAGGAGCATGAAGGTTACTATAGAAGAAGCCGACGAAGGAACGAGAACTTCCAGGACAGGAGCGGTAATACCAATAACAATAATTCAAATTTCCGAAATTACCGAAGTAATTTCAATACCAATGTTAGTAATTCAAATCAGAATCACGCTAATAATAATAATGAAAATAACTATCGACCCAGTAACCAATACAATAACAATAATAATACTGCTAACTATAACAATAACAATACGAGACGACAGAATTATAACAACAATCCTAACCGACCCCAGAACCAAGGCGGAAATAACCCACCGCAACAGTACCGTAGGGCTAACAATGTTCATGCCAACTACGAACCAGGTAGGAGGCGATACTACCCACGGCGCGATAGTTTCAACGGAGACAGGAGGAAGCAAGAGGCGGACGATGGAGGAGCAATAGCATCGAGGGCGATAGCCGCAACAATGACTACCGGCCCCAAGTGAATTTTGTACAAGCCCGTGACCAATCCAACCCGAGGAGACCTGATACCCGACCGCAGACAAACATCACGAACAATGATGACGAGGAGGATTGGGTGCCAGTCTGTGAGAGGCCTGGCTTTACAATACTGCACAACCGAGCAGGCAGCTCTAGAGAGTCCAGATCCGGAGGTGGAAACCAGGATGAGAACGATCCATCTGTGAGTGTCCGAAGGGAATATAACCAACAGAACCCACCAGAACGCTGGATTCCCCTAAGAGGAGATGGCAGCCGACCCAGCACATCCCAAGACACAAGACTACAGTACCCATAATGAGCCCAATAGAATGGTGAAGCCCAAGAGAACCCCAACATACAGACTATTAATGGACCTATTATTATAGAAGAATGAATTATGTTATCATACAGTGATTCTAATAAGAGTGTTTAGAGCATAAAAAAGCATAAAAGTGTCTACCATGAAAAGGTTAAATTAATGATCAAGAAGATCATTTATTATATTCAATGTATTGAAAATATCTAATTGCCTATAACCAGCCTATTTACCATGTTGTATCATAAAGAAGAATGTGTATTATAGGTATATGTACCAAAAATATCTATTATGTATTAAATAAGCACCATGTTTGTCATATTAAATGATAGAGAAAAAATGTTTATTATAAACCAAATGATTTTATGATAAGAAAAATGTTTATCATATCAAATGATAAAGAAAAAAAGTCTATTGTATTGTATAAAACAAAATATATTGTATAACGAAAATGTATGTAAAATATTGATATGATGTTACTCTAATACTCCTATAGTAATTTCAACAAAAGAAATTATATATCATCCAGAATAAATGATTTAAACAACTATCATTTGAAGGAGTAGAGGAGAAGAACACCACAGTGAGTATAAAGAAGATGGCTATTATTATTATGGAAAGAAGAAAGAGAAAACCAAATATTATCTATTATTATGTTAGTATTATATTATTATATTGTATTATAGTTCACAAAACCAAGGAATATATTAAACTCATCCAGAATAAATGATTTAAACAACTATCATTTGAAGGAGTAGAGGAGAAGAACACCACAGTGAGTAATTAGAGAGATGGCTATTATTATTATGGAAAGAAGAAAGAGAAAACCAAATATTGTCTATTAATATGTTATTATTATATTGTTATATTGTATCTTAATTATCAAATATTGTCTACCCCAAGAAATATATTAAAATCATCCAGAATAAGTGTTAAAGATTCCAACACTTGAAGGAGTAGAGAAGAAGAACATCAAAGTGGAGAATAATAAAGGAGAAGGTTTCAATAAGGAATGGAATTAATTAATTAAGTGATAAATAAACATATTTATCATATGATAAGAAAGAAAAATGTGTATTGTATCGAATATACCAAGACTATTTAGCATATTAAATAAACTATTAACGAGAATGATTATTATATGATATAAAAAAGAAAAAATGTCTATGTATAAATAACAAAAATGATTATCAAAATACTACTGTTAATTAAACGATGAAGAAAATATCTAATTGTATATACCAACAATATATGTCAAATGATATCTAACAAAAATATTTATTATATGAATATTGTAAACCCTGATAATCCAGGATAATGATGAAACAAATGGTAAAAAACCTATATACGAACTATTGTTGAGAGTAAAGCTTGTGAACTATTAATAAGAGTGAAGTATGTAAACTCAATGTTTAAAGAACAACTGCATAATTGTAAAATGATAAATCTAAGTATGTAAATTAAGAATGTTAAGATAAACAAAACAACTTACCAACTAGTATAGAAAAGTAACAACAAGGCTAATAAATAACATAGCCAATATGTCAAGTTAGAAAGAAATAATGACCTGTGAGGAGAAGTATGTTAGCTAAAGTATAAAAGCATGAATAGTGATACCAATGAAACCTCTAATACCTTGAATGTTATATTGAATATGTTATATTATTGAAAAATGAATGATATGTTATATTTTATGTGTTGTGATAGTGCAACTGTTGCTACGTGCAATTTTTATTTTGTCCCAGACAGAGATGAGGATTCCTCTGACTCTGAGGATGTGTAGTTAAGGAACGGCGGAGAATGTATGCCACAGTGAGCCACTCTGATTCCGAACCCACTACAAATGTTAGGGAATTAAATGGTAATATATCAAGGATTATTAATAAAAAACTGTGAGGTAAAAAATGAAAGAACCATAGAGTTTATCACGAGAATAAAGATATGTTTAATGATAAAGAAAAGTATATTATTGTAAGACAGGAAATTGTTAGTTTAAGAAATAAAACATATTGTAACTAAATGACTTAGAATATAAGAAACTTGAAAGATACTAATAAGCTAAAAATATATCACTAGCCAAGAACTCAATCTAGTGCAACACACTAACAGAATATTAAATTCAATGCAGAAAGAAAAAAGCAGTAATAGTATATTAAAACCAAACTAAAATGATAATTTCTTCAAATGTAAAATTTCTCTCAAATTATCAATTTTGAGAGGGGAGTATATGTAACATGACAAAGTGTTACATAACCTGGACACGTGACAAGGGAATCAATGGGTACACGGAAATAAGATAAGTGAATGGTAATGATGAAGGTAGCAAAGAGGAGAGGGACCAACGAGGAAGAAAGAAGAAGAAGGACCACAAGAAGCAGTAAGGAATACACTGCATGACACTACAACAAATACTATGACTGACTCTAACTAATGGACAAGCCAAGTTCACTATAAGCTGTCAAACAAGCCAGTCAATGACATAAATGTAAAATCACATGTTTATAAAATTAATCAAAGAATGACAAGAATTAATTAATCAAACATGACAAAGTGTTACATAACCTGGACATGTGCCAAGGGAATCAATGGGTACACGGAAATAAGATAAGTGAATGGTAATGATGAAGGTAGCAAAGAGGAGAGGGACC
Organism: Magicicada septendecula; assembly: GCA_034769895.1. Lineage (NCBI taxonomy): Eukaryota > Metazoa > Arthropoda > Insecta > Hemiptera > Cicadidae > Magicicada > Magicicada septendecula. Next base: position 253,503,260 of record CM068369.1, read on the forward strand.
AACGAGGAAGAAAGAAGAAGAAGGACCACAAGAAGCAGTAAGGAATACACTGCATGACACTACAACAAATACTATGACTGACTCTAACTAATGGACAAGCCAAGTTCACTATAAGCTGTCAAACAATAAATGTAAAATCACATGTTTATAAAATTAATCAAAGAATGACAAGAATAATATTTGGCTGAAAATAAATGAACCATGACCAGTAAACAACAATGCCTATGACTAAGACTAGCTAGGGCCACAATGTACAATTAAAACTTACATTACAATCCCAAATGTAATATTAAGAAGTAAGGATACTTGTAAGAGGAAACCTTATATGAATAAGTAACTTCCTCATTATACCAAATGTAACTAATAACCATTATTAAGGCATAAACCGATGTTAAAGGTATGCCTAGGCTAAGCCTAAACAAACGATTGTCAGTGAATTAATAAGCAGAAAGGACTACTACTGTATATAAAATCTACTGAACAATCATTATACCAAATGTAACAGTGAATCTCACCGCTCAATTATTAATGGGTAACATTAAGTTGAGTAGGATAAACAAAATGTAATTAGAAAGTAAGGATTATTCATAGTACTGTATCACCATAGTTAAGCTAAGAGTTAATAATTGTATTCAATAAATAGATATTAAGTATAACGACGAATGTGTTAGTGTTCCGACAAAGACGTTTAAAAGAAAACGCGACGTGAAACACAAAATATAAATAGATAGGGAAGAATCGTATTTGGCGTCACTAGCAGACGACAGTGCGAAACCATGTTTCTGAACATTATTTATTAGCAATGTCAGAGAAAGTGCGATTAAAACCAGTGTTAAGTCACATCAAATTAAAGCGCATAAACTATTCTTTAATTTGATAGTAATAAACTCGCGATCGCAACTGTAATAAGTGCGTAGCGTGTGTTAGCATCATTTGTAATTATAAAGTGAGAAATTAGTTAGTTAACACTAACAACAACGACAACTGTCAATCAAATTCGCCAAATGACGGTTAGAAAACAATGCGTCATTTTTGTAACGTCTGGTGGAGCCAATCAAAAAATAGCTTATTAAACGAATTCATCACCTAAGCCCCATGAAGCCAGGGGGTATATAATCCAAAACCAAGCGAAACCGTTACACTTTATTGTCATCATCGAGAGCGAGAGGTTGTCGCTCGTCACCACAAAATTCGTTAATAACTTAGAGTATCATGCAAACAGTGAATCCATTTAACCATTTCATCAAGACAAGTAACTACACAACAGTTTATCAACAATAAGTGCATCGATGTGAAGTAATTATTTTATTTTGTGCGCGATATTTCGAACAAGAGAAAGATTATTAACCAGTAGTTGAATTAGTCCGAATTTTGTTAGAAGAGGACGATTATTCTCTGTTCTTAGTTCGTGTGCAGTGTAATGAACCAGGGTCACTATAATCCGACCGCTGGAGTGTTTAAAATAAATTTTAATCTATAAGATTAAAATAAAAAGGTAACATTGTGACAATTTATTCCATTAATCTGTGTGCACTTATATTTCTTCAACACAAAATTTGTACTGACGCAAAAACATCAAAACTTTCTATCTGTTACACGGTGATCAAATTTATTTAGCGGATTTGTTAATCCCACGTAAGATTTGAATTAGTCTTAAGTGGTAAAAAATGTTTGTTAATAATTAAGTTAGCGTGACCAACGCATAACCTAGAAATAGGAACGAATTTTAAAAAAGAGGCCGAATTAGTAAATATTGTCTTCTGTTAAATAATTAACTTCTGTATAGGCATAAAGTAGTTCTTTCTTGTATTTAGAAGAATTTACGCCCGAGATATACAAAAATAATACTTAAATTAAAAGTTAATCTGGGAATAACCAGAAGAGTCGTTTGTGCTATCTGAGCTAGTTTGTAGGGTAAAGGAACGAAATAATTGCAATTGTATATTAATGTGTCTATCATACTTGTGTTTGTTTGAATTTATTCTCAAGGGTAACAATAAAACCCGTTTATTTGCAGCATAAACTTTGACTCTATTTATTTCAAGGAGTGAATTAATAATTAATTTTGAATAACAAACGTAACTCTGATTAGAGGTTGTATGTTGTTAAATTTGAATTGCCGTAAGTGCAATAAGCATCAACACCAGTTTTTAAAGAAAATTAGCAAATACTTAATCTCATTAATTGGTTTTTTCACGGGATTTTCCTGAAATAAACCTGTGTGGCGTCCTTATTAAACAAGGAGTGATCTAACCTTGTCAGTAAAGCAAGCTGGTATTGAATCCATCTTGGCAGCTTATTAATTACTATAAGTGAACTTCAGAACTTCTAGAATCACGATCAGGTACGTGAAAGTATATTGTTATAAAGTTTTGTTGTCCAGACGAGACTTAACATTACGTACCTTGACGACAGTTAACCTAGAAGAGGAGTTTCGCTGCCAGATCGACGCTACGGCTACCTTCATCAGTCGACCAGCGATTAACGCTTTATTCACTAAATTGATCAACATTACTATTCAAACAGTATTACTGCAATTATTTTTTAAAAAGAGTTCTTTTAAAATAATTATAACTTTTATTCATTATAATCGACTTTAACTTGTGACTTAACTTTAATTTTCAATACTACATAAACATTTAAACAACTTTTTTAAACAGCCATAATCTCGTTTACTTACAATATATATATATATATATATATATATATATTGTCTTACAAGAATTAGTAATAATTAAAAGTTATTAGCATCTTAACTGCAGAGTTTTTATTCAAAAAACCCCCTGAGATCACATAACATCTCTGGCGCCCAGCATCTAATACCTTTTAAACCAAATATTATTACATTTAATAAGATAAACTTAATTACTTACAAATTATACACGTAAAAGTTATATTTGCCGCACCAATAAGTGGGGCCTAGTCACGAGAGTTAGTAATATTTGACGCCCGAACACATGGGGCAACTGAGAATAGTAATATTTGGCGCCTAGAACGTGGAGCAAACCCACGATTAATAATATTTGGCGCATCCAAACGTGGAGCACAATTCCACTTAAGTAATATTTGGCGCATCCAAACGTGGAGCACAATTCTACTTAAGTAATATTTGTCGCCCAACTTTGTGGAGCTTGAATGTAAATGAGCTCGGCAGAATGAAACGGGATAGACGATAAGCAATTAGAATAAGATATGTGCTAAAATAAGTAAATGGTAAAAATTAAATGTTAACTCGCAGTAAAGTAAGGAAATTTAAATTGGTTAGTAGTACAAATAGTAGAATGGCTGACAGTAACGAAAATAACGGTGGGTCCGACATTGAATTTGATATTAACAATCAAATGGGAGAGAAAGGATGGGAAGAGGCCACGTAAAGTGAAAGCCCGGAGGTTTCCTCAGAGGCGAGGGGACGACAACAAAACGACGATATACGGTCCGAAACAGAACAGACACAATCACAGACTGAAACCCAACAAACAGCTACAAACATAGATATCAGTAGGCTACTACAGCAATTTACACAACAAATGACAGAAAATACTAAACGATTATTAATAGAAAATAATCAGCAAATGACTGAAAACATCAACAGAATAGAACAAAAACTGACAGAAAACACACGAAAATTAGAAAAGAACATGATAGAAAAATTAAATGAAAATACTAATAAAAATGAAGAGAATACAGAACAACTCAAACTAACTTTCACACGACAGTTAGCAGAAAATAACCAGCAAATAACAGAAAACATTACATGTATAGAAAAACGAATACATGACATGGAACGCAACATGGAACAAAGATATACACAACAACTACAGGAACACAAAACACAGATAGCACAACAAATGCAAGAAATCCGAAACGAAAACCGAGAAACAGTAATACAATTACGTACAGAAGTCAAAGAAGTCGTGAGAGAAGAGGTGGAAATAGTACGATAAGAAGCGAAAGAACATTTGGGAGAAGTGTGAAGAGTCGCTTCAACAACACCAAGCTAGTGTCGCATACGACATTAGAGCCATAACTAATAAAATGATTACGCACAAGAAGAAAAATGAAGAACAGATAGAACAACTGAAAGAATGTTACGAAAATAGCTGTTCTACAATCGACGGGAAGATAAGTAAAATCAAAGAAGATGTACGCAATAAAATCGCCCAGATCGAACGCACACCTAGGCAGCAAGGAGTGATAATTGAACACACTAAAAATGTGAACTTCAATGGAGAAGGAGAGTATCCGATGGAGGTTGTGAAGGAGCTAGAAGAAATACACCGTGAATACTACCCAGGTGAAGAGGTGAGCTGGATAGGAAGACACTTAGACGGAGAAGCCGCCATATGGTGGAAGCTGATACGTAATGAGGTAAACACTTTTGAGCAATTTCAGACCGCATTCACAGCCAAATACTGGAATCAAATGATCCAGGAGTCCGTCCGTGATAAGTTAGAATTTGGGAAATATCGCCCGCAGAGCGGGTTAATCATGACGCAATATATGGAAAGGCGTATCTTACAGAACCGGCAATTAATACCGCCGATGTCAGACTTACACCTACAGTAATTCGAAAACTAGCACACCACTACAGTCACGACATTGCTGTTGCCTGCATTACGAGGGGTGTGAATAACATTACGGACTTTCAAAACCTGTTAATGGAATTCGCAGCCTTGCGACAAAAGAAGAATGGAACGAACGGCGAGGGTAATATGCAGTTTCAGCCTAAGCAGGAAAGGAACGTAAATAATGCTAATCACTGGCCGGAAAATAGAACAGAGCGGAGTAACCCCCCCACGTCACAAGGCACCGTGGCGACAAGGAGAGAAAACAGCTGAGGCAAACGAGAGAGAAAGAGCACCGCAGAAACGGGTATACGAATCCCAAATGAATATATTAGCGTCAACAAGCGGCACTCAAGGGACCTCGCAGGTAGCAAGTAGTTCAAACATACATACAAAGAATGTTGCCCAGTCAAAAAAATTGTTAAGAATTATTTTAGAGATAAGGTAGAATTAGGCGATAATTGTAAGGACAATCAGTACCACTTTTATTGATATTAGGGACACTCTGATGGAAGAGGAGTCGGAATACCAAGAAATCAATAAAACTAAGTGTCCTGAATTGAAGATACAACTCAATGGTATACCAATAATATCACTACTTGATACGGGTAGCCAAATCAATGCGTTGTCTGCGGAGTGGTATCAGCAAAATAAAAAACGTATGGGCAATATACCTATATTAAAAATTACTAATTTAGTTATTAAAGGAGCAGTGGGGAAGAAATCGAATAAGATAACCCAACAGATCATGCTCGAAGTAAGAATCGGAGAGTATGTGACTGATGCTGTGTTTATAATTGTCCCTAATTTAATCAGGGAGTGTATTATTGGAATTAACTTATTGCAAGAAGGTAGATGTGTGATTAACCTTTCAGATAATAAAATTACTTTCAAGAATAATCATAATAGCAGTGAAGAACCCGTAAGTGCGGAAATAATGGCATTAGAACTCGAGGAAGACGGAGAAAAGATTGCTAATACGATTCAAGAGAAACTGGAAGAAACAACCGGTATCGATTCTAAAACAAAGGAAGAATTGGAGAACATTTTATACTCTAACCAACAAGTGTTCCGTGAGCAACCAGGTAGAATCAACAAATATGTAAACAGGTTAAAGGTAACTGACACAACCCCTTATTGCTTAAAAGGGTGGCCAGTTCCACTAAAATATAAAAATGCAGTGGAAGGAGAGATTAAACGATGGAAAGATGCGGTGTAATAGAACGAGCAAACAGTCCATATATAAACCCAATGGTGACTGTAGTCAAGAAAGATCAGACTGTACGACTGTGTTTAGACGCAAGAAGAATCAATGCGGTCACTGTTCCGGATCATGAGGGAGCAATTCCAATTGATCAAGTGTTGGCGAGCTGCGGAAAAGTGAAAGTCATGAGTAGTATTGATCTCACCAGCAGCTTCTGGCAGATCCCACTTGCTGAAGATTCCCGGGTCTACACTGGCTTTCTCTACAGAGGCAAATGCTACAGGTACACTGTAACACCATTCGGGCTAAAGACGAGTTTAGCAAGTCTGACCCGCGGATTGGATAAAGTTTTGACAGGAGAAGTAAAAAGATTCACCATACTATATGTGGACGATTGTTTATGTGTATCAGAAAACATTGAAGAACACCTGGAACACTTACGCATGTTGTTGGACAACCTCAAAAGAGAGAACCTCACAGTGAACTTAAAGAAATCCAAATTCTTTCGAGACAGAATTAGTTACCTGGGATATGAGCTGTCTACAAAAGGTATCAGCGCTTCCACAGAAAAAATCTCCGCTATTATGGATTTTCCTAGACCAAAGAATCCAAAACAACTAAAGGGATTTCTTGGCCTAACTAAATTTTACAACAAATTCACAAGCCAATATGCAGAAAAAACAAGACCACTGCTACAGTTACTAAAAAAAGGCATAAAGTTTAAATGGACAGAAGAGTTAGAAAATAATTTTAAGGAGGTCAAGAGACTATTCGTGGACACAGTGATGCTACGACATCCTGACCCAAATAAAAGATTTTACCTGCAGACTGACGCGAGTAAATATGCGATTGGGGGTCAGCTTTATCAAATAGATGAAGACGAGCAAATAGGGGTCGTTGCATTCACCAGTCGTGTGCTTAGAGGTGCCGAATTAAATTATTTACTACGGAAGTAGAACTGCTCAGCGTACTCCATTGCTTGAAAAAATTTAGAACTTACGTGTTAGGTCGACCATTGACCATTATCACGGATAACAAGGCACTAACATTTATTCAAAAATGTCAGTTAAACTGTTCCCGAATTACACGCTGGATACTGGCTTGAAACCCCCCTTTTATTTTTCTAAGTATTGTAATTTTTTTGAATTTTTATTTTATTTAATTTTATTTTTATTAAGTTTTTTTTTTGGTAAAGGGGAGAGACATCATATTTAGAACTAGGTGGAGAACCTAGAGGAAGCAAAAGTGTGCAAGGCCCAAATACAATTACAGACATGTCCCCCCAGGTGAATAACAGGACTTGCAAATGAAAAACTCTTTTAACCAACAAGCGTGTGCTTTATTCAACCTGCAAGATGTTACATACATGACAAATTCTTGATTGTGTGAGCACACCATTAAAGGCAGAAATATATATATATATATATGTATATCAATTAATTCATGATGTCACAAAGTAAGTGAATTTGATATTGACCTAATTGCAAAATTTCTGCCTGATTATGTATGAGTCAAAGTTAGTAATAATCTCATTCATAAAGCAATACTAATCCATAAGTGTTGTATAGTATCAAATAGGCTAGCCTGTTGTCTCAGTAAGCACATTTATGGTTTTTCTCTTTTTTAAATCCGTTACATATTCCCCCAGCAAAATATAGTAAAATTACACACACAAACACATATACGACATGAATAACAAAACATCCCTCATTTCAACACTAACCTCCTCATAAACCCATTCCAACTACAGTAAATGAATGCACCCTAATATGTATAGATAGGTACAAATATAAATGACAGCGTAAACTGAATATCTCAGCTCCTAAGCATAGATTTGCCTTGGTAGTTCACACCAGAGAATGTAAGTGACCGCCCCGAAACTCAACCAGCTAAACGACCCTGACTTTAATCATTAAACACTAAGTATGTGTGTGAAAGAAAATAGTTTCTCATCTAAAGCATCAGACAGCCCCCGTTACGTCATTAAAACTCAGCCATGACCAGATGACATGATAGCACAAGATAATTAACTCCCTAATGGTCTTAATTAGCTGAAAAGTTAGATCTTACAGCAAACTGCGGATGTGTGTGTATGTGTGTAATTTCTTACACATTATACAGTTATTAGATACTTCATTAGGTGTACTGCGGTAATGTTCACACATGCAATAACATAATTGGACATGAGAGTTTGTGCTAGATTATAATGTTCAGAACTTCACGAGTGAGCTTCTGGCGGCTTCTGTGCATTCACCATGTTGTAGAGAGAGAGAAATAGATAATCCGAATTTTCCCACCTGGATTGTCCGGTGTACTTAGTCCGTATAGGCGCGGATCAGTGATGTCACAGTCGTGTCAAAAGTCTCGGGTGCAGCTTAGCGTTGGAAGAGTCCTAAGTTGTCCTCGACTGACGGCATCGTGGCAATAAGATCGTCTCTGCCATTAGGGTGGACAGATGTACGTCCACCCGACACCCATCTCGCCCTTGTTCGAGCACCTGGACATACAATAGGTTGTAGAGGGTGTCATAAAGAAAATACGCCACATAGGCCGTCCACATTAACTTCCAACACTAACTTTACACATCAACAGCACACACACATCGCCACTAATTCATATTAAACAGTATTAAGCTGCTCAGCTGTGACTTATTTCACTTATGTACCAACTACCTTTTAAGTATTTCTTGAAATATGACAATTAATCAATTACGCATTTCATAACCGTTAATAACACCAAACACAGCTGAGTGCGAGATGCTTTAGTATTTTCTTTATTGAAGTCAATTTAGCTCACAACATTTACACTCATATAAATTTAATTTGGTAATTGCGTTAACGCACACATCGAAAACTGCTCTACACACACACACAAGTATAAATTTATAATAGAGGCTGAAACGTAAAATATATTTGGGGTTAGAATATTTTCAGAACCCGCTGACTTGTACATACCTGGAGCTACAGTTTATCTAGCCAACCATAGTGATAGCCGAGGAAGTCCAGAACAAACGGTATCCGCCAGTCGAGAGCAGATGACTAGGTTGGAGGACAGAACAGAAATGAGGCCGATTCAATGTGTCGGCCTAGCCAAGTAACCTCTGGATGCAGGAATGTACAGAAACATGGGCGCTGCCAGCTGTATTGCGTAGCTGCACAACATTTGTGTGCCAACAACAAAGTACCGTAGCCGTGTGGCCGTGCGTGACGTCAGCGGCGCTCGTTTTTAAAATTCTTATAATACGCTGCCGAACCCGGTACGGCACAGGCTATCCAGGAGTATGATTTTGAAATAGTCCATTGCAAAGGTACTGACAATATCGTAGCGGATGTACTTAGTCGAAACCCTCAAGATGTACTAGAAAATATAATACCAGATGGAGACGAGGAGACTGAAATTTACGCAATTGACATCAAACTGGGTAAACCATTAAAAAATCAGTTGAAAAACATTACATTACACCAAATGAACAACATTAAACTAAATAATATCATCGACCGGTTACACAACAATAAAAATGACAAACTCAGTAAGATATACCAAGTATATAATAATAAATTATATCGTAAGGAGAACGGAAGGTGGAAATTGGTAGTAACACAAGAAATTGGACAAGCGTTATTAAAGGAGATTCACGTAATGTATGGACACTGCGGTGTGAGGAGAAGCTATGGGATCTTTAAGGAACATTTTACAGGCGATCATCTCTACAAATACGTTAAGAGGTTAATTAAGACATGTGATACCTGTCATAAATGTAAAGACCATTTCAAGAAATGCATGGGACAGACCAAACCAGTTCTGCCAAAGGAGAGATGTGAACTCATTAGCATGGATTATTACGGTCCTTTGATATCGTCTACCAGTGGTGTGAGGTATATTCTGGTGATCGTCGATAATTTCACCAAGTTTGTGAAATTATACCTGATGAAAAGAGCAACTACAGCTGTTACACTTAATAAATTAAAAAATTACATCCAAGAAATTGGAAAACCGTAAGCTATATTGACGGATAATGGCACACAGTTTACAAGTAAAACTTGGGTGACGCAGTTAAATGCACTTGAAATCAAGCCCAAGTACACTGCCATCCGTAACCCGTGTACCAATCTTGCTGAAAGGGTTAACCGTCAATTAGGTAACATATTCAGAGTGATGGTTAACGGACACCAAACCAAATGGGCCAAATATATTAAATTAATTGAAAAGTGTGTCAATGAGATTCACCACGACACGATTGAAATGACACCATTTCAGGCACAATGGGGTCGAAGGCCAAGAAGAGCATGGGAGGTTTTTGTGGACCGAGATTAATGAAGGAAGACGTTAAGGATTGCCGAGAGGTAATATATCGACGATTACAAAGAAAGGGTGAACGTCGAGCAAAGAAAAACAATGAAGGCGTCGATAAGGTGAAATTCAAGGAAGGAGACTTAGTTTTAATAAAGACTCATCCAATTTCAGATGCTTTGAATAGAGTCACAGCGAAATTCTGTGAATTGTTTGAGGGACCGTACGTTGTAAAAGGAATAAAAGGAAATGCAACTTACGAAATGGCGGAGGTGGATAAACCAGGATCGATTCGTGGAATTTTCAACGTGCGACAGTTGAAGCCGTACCACCGCGAGTAACAGTAAAATTGTAAATAAGATCAGTCAGAAGGGAAAAGAAATTTCAAAACTTTGATAAATTTAAATTTCCTTAACACTGATAACAAACATTGTAAATAAACTTAAACCAATGTGTAGTAAGTTACATAATAATAAGCCATGTGATGTACGTAAGGCCAGCAGTTGTAAACAACAAAATGAATTGTAAACAGCTGCAAACAAACTGGTTTGAGAGGGAGGGGGCAAGCTCTCCCCAGACAAGAAGTGAAAGTGCATAAAAGCCGAGGGTTGCACACCATTATTGTACTGAAAAGGCAACAACCTCAGACGTAAACAAGCTTTGTCAATAATAAACTGAGCACTTTCAGAGGTGTACAAATTGATTTGCCATGAATTCGAATATCGATCATGATCAAATCAATTTGGGGGACTAAATATAACGTGAATGTAGATCACGTAAGCCTATATTATGTAATTACGTAATTAATCATTTAATGTATGTTTTTAGTTATTATTAAGCAAATTAAATGTGTTGATAAAAAGATTGAGGCAAAATAACGTTTCACAGAAATATTGTAAGTTGGCGACAGTCTGGCGGCAACAGAATAAAAGCGCATTTTACAATAAACAGCTTTCTAAAGTCATAAAGAAGGAAATGCTTTGTTCGCGAAAAATCATAAAACTGTTGAGTCCCGTTAGATTTTGACGAACGGCAACCTTGGGAAAAACAATGGATCAGGCGATAAAAAAAAAGAGAAACTTTGGTGAAAGTCGCGTCGCTTGGTGTAGCAGTCGGACACGTGGCGAAACTCCCGCGTTCCCCAGACTAAACACCAATGAGAAGAAGCGTGACTTTAGAGCGCGAGTTTTTTAAGGTTCCTGAATGGACGAATTTAAAGTTCCCGGCAAGGAAATCAGTCATGAGCCTATCGGAATTATTTGAGTAGAACGGGTGGGAAAAGAGAAATAGTGAGCCCTAGAAATAATACCCCGTGTACAGCTAAGGAAGTTTTTTTAGTCTTCTTTTTCTCTTAGTATGTGTTAAAGACGCTCTTAGTATATTTTAACTTCGTTTTTAATAAGTTTTTAAAGTGTTAAAGTATATTAGCTTGATTAACCAACATGTAAAGTAATATATCGGAGTGTACAGAAAACTATTCGTGTATTTTAGAATCTCGTTATGAATTAAACAAACTATCAAAATACTTTAATAAGTCTTGAAGTATTTGAGTGCGTGTTGGTCGAGGAACGCGACGGTCGTTGTTTGTACGGCAAAGACAAGCATGAGAGGAGTCTTCATCGTAAGTGAATCATTTAATTAGTGCGTACAGCAAGTAAGAAGCAGTTTTATTTAAATCAGTGAACTCGAAGTAATTACTAACACAGTATATTTTGTCTTGTGCGCGAAAGTCGAGTGGAGTATTTAATCAGAGTTCCGATGTGTGTTAAAGAATCGATTAAAGTAATTGTGAATGGAATTAAAGCAAATTATGGTGCGAAGTGAAATTGCGATATATGTTGACTCAAGGCATTGTCGGCAGATGGAATGGATAATCCTGAACACAAGTAACAGTTTCATTGTACTTATGTATTAACTAACATTCTATGTAGTCGTATCGTCTATATCCCTAAACATCCCGTTTCATTCTAAAAGAACCGACGAGCAGTTGGATGCTAGTAATATTATTCTACCCTTTACGACTTTAGAAACGCTCAATTTAATTAATGTAAATTAGGATTGACAAATTCAGAGTTCTATTAAATATATCTGATGGTTGTCAGAAGTCAATATCTTGTTAATATTAAGGCATTGAATATACATATATTGTAACATGACAAAGTGTTACATAACCTGGACATGTGCCAAGGGAATCAATGGGAACATGGAAATAATATAAGTGAATGGTAATGATGAAGGTAGCAAAGAGGAGAGGGACCAACGAGGAAGAAAGAAGAAAAAAAACCACAAGAAGCAGTAAGGAATACACTGCATGACACTACAACAAATACTATGACTGACTCTAACTAATGGACAAGCCAAGTTCACTATAAGCTGTCAAACAATCCAGTCAATGACATAAATGTAAAATCACATGTTTATAAAATTAATCAAAGAATGACAAGAATAATATAATATCACCAACAGTATTTGGCTGAAAATAAATGAACCATGACCAGTAAATAACAATGCCTATGACTAAGACTAGCTAGGGCCACAATGTACAATTAAAGCTTACATTACAATCTCAAATGTAATATTAAGAAGTAAGGATACTTGTAAGAGGAAACCTTATATGAATAAGTAACTTCCTCATTATACCAAATGTAACTAATAACCATTATTAAGGCATAAACCGATGTTAAAGGTATGCCTAGGCTAAGCCTAAACAAACGATTGTCAGTGAATTAATAAGCAGAAAGGACTACTAGTGTATATAAAATCTACTGAACAATCATTATACCAAATGTAACAGTGAATCTCACCGCTCAATTATTAATGGGTAACATTAAGTTGAGTAGGATAAACAAAATGTAATTAGAAAGTAAGGATTATTCATAGTACTGTATCACCATAGTTAAGCTAAGAGTTAATAATTGTATTCAATAAATAGATATTAAGTATAACGACGAATGTGTTAGTGTTCCGACAAAGACGTTTAAAAGAAAACGCGATGTGATACTCAAAATATAAATAGATAGGGAAGAATCGTATTTGGCGTCACTAGCAGACGACAGTGCGAAACCATGTTTCTGAGCATTATTTATTAGCAATGTCAGAGAAAGTGCGATTAAAACCAGTGTTAAGTCACATCAAATTAAAGCGCATAAACTATTCTTTAATTTGATAGTAATAAACTCGCGATCGCAACTGTAATAAGTGCGTAGCGTGTGTTAGCATCATTTGTAATTATAAAGTGAGAAATTAGTTAGTTAACACTAACAACAACGACAACTGTCAATCAAATTCGCCAAATGACGGTTAGAAAACAATGCGTCATTTTTGTAACGTCTGGTGGAGCCAATCAAAAAATAGCTTATTAAACGAATTCATCACCTAAGCCCCATGAAGCCAGGGGGGTATATAATCCAAAACCAAGCGAAACCGTTACACTTTATTGTCACCATCGAGAGCGAGAGGTTGTCGCTCGTCACCACAAAATACGTTAATAACTTAGAGTATCATGCAAACAGTGAATCCATTTAACCATTTCATCAAGACAAGTAACTACACAACAGTTTATCAACAATAAGTGCATCGATGTGAAGTAATTATTTTATTTTGTGCGCGATATTTCGAACAAGAGAAAGATTATTAACCAGTAGTTGAATTAGTCCGAATTTTGTTAGAAGAGGACGATTATTCTCTGTTCTTAGTTCGTGTGCAGTGTAATGAACCAGGGTCACTATAATCCGACCGCTGGAGTGTTTAAAATAAATTTTAATCTATAAGATTAAAATAAAAAGGTAACATTGTGACAATTTATTCCATTAATCTGTGTGCACTTATATTTCTTCAACACAAAATTTGTACTGACGCAAAAACATCAAAATTTTCTATCTGTTACAGGGTGATCAAATTTATTTAGCGGATTTGTTAATCCCACGTAAGATTTAAATTAGTCTTAAGTGGTAAAAAATATTTGTTAATAATTAAGTTAGCGTGACCAACGCATAACCTAGAAATAGGTACGAATTTTAAAAAAGAGGCCGAATTAGTAAATATTGTCTTCTGTTAAATAATTAACTTCTGTATAGGCATAAAGTAGTTCTTTCTACGTCCACCCGACACCCATCTCGCCCTTGTTCGAGCACCTGGACATACAATAGGCTGTAGAGGGTGTCATAAAGAAAATACGCCACATAGGCCGTCCACATTAACTTCCAACACTAACTTTACACATCAACAGCACACACACATCGCCACTAATTCATATTAAACAGTATTAAGCTGCTCAGCTGTGACTTATTTCACTTATGTACCAACTACCTTTTAAGTATTTCTTGAAATATGACAATTAATCAATTACGCATTTCATAACCGTTAATAACACCAAACACAGCTGAGTGCGAGATGCTTTAGTATTTTCTTTATTGAAGTCAATTTAGCTCACAACATTTACACTCATATAAATTTAATTTGGTAATTGCGTTAACGCACACATCGAAAACTGCTCTACACACACACACAAGTATAAATTTATAATAGAGGCTGAAACGTAAAATATATTTGGGGTTAGAATATTTTCAGAACCCGCTGACTTGTACATACCTGGAGCTACACTTTATCTAGCCAACCATAGTGATAGCCGAGGAAGTCCAGAACAAACGGTATCCGCCAGTCGAGAGCAGATGACTAGGTTGGAGGACAGAACAGAAATGAGGCCGATTCAATGTGTCGGCCTAGCCAAGTAACCTCTGGATGCAGGAATGTACAGAAACATGGGCGCTGCCAGCTGTATTGCGTAGCTGCACAACATTTGTGTGCCAACAACAAAGTACCGTAGCCGTGTGGCCGTGCGTGACGTCAGCGGCGCTCGTTTTTAAAATTCTTATAATACGCTGCCGAACCCGGTACGGCACACCCTCACCCCAAAAGGACAACATGGTTGACCCAAAACAAACAAGTCCTCAAGCACGACGGCTGCGAGAAACCTGGGAAATCTCAGATTCTAAAACCGCTCTTGGTGGGTTCAGTAACACAGGAAAACGAAAAAGCAGAAGGAAGAGGTGTGAGTCAGTGAATGTGTGTCTGAAAGAGAAGGTGTAAGTGTGAGTCCTGCATGCTCGCCGGGCCCTGGTCCGCATGCAGATAGAAGAGACAGGAAAGAACAGGAGAAAGAGAAGAATCGCCGGCCGGCTCTGAGTACTGACCACCAAGGCCTCCCAAATCTAATAACTGAGATCCAGGAACCCAAATAGTGTTCCCCCCCTTTTTATAGGACTAACTGTCATCCCTAACTCATGCCCTATGGCAAAACTTTAGCTTTGAAATATGAGTGGTTACTCTTTCAACATCCCCTCCGGGATCACCCAATTTCACTGTGACGGGCGACACAAACCGAAGAATGCGGTATGGTCCCGACCAACGATAACATAGTTTAGCGGCCCTCCTATCTATGGCTGAGCTGATCGGATGGCTCTGGCAGTAGACCAAGTCGCCAATCTTAAATGGGTTCGGAGTTCGCCCCTGATTGTAGCGACTACGGACGCGTTCGTGCGCACGAAGCAAATTCCTCCGGACCTCCCGCCATCTGTCCACAGTCGTGACCTTCGGATCGTTAGGTAGAAGATCCTCAATGTGCCACAAATTGTCCAACGGCAAACTTGGCGAGAAACCAAACATGACTTCAAAGGGTACGGCCTTGTGACTCTCGTGTAGGGCCGTGTTAAATGCCAATTGCAACCACTTCAAATTAAGGTCCCAACAATCCTGTTGTTCAGCATGGTAGGCGATGAGAGCTGAACGGAGATTCCGGTTAAATCTCTCCACGTGGGACGGTTGAGGGTAGTACGGGGAAGTGGTCACATGCTTGATGCCGTTAGCGAAACACATTCGCAGGAAATCTTTTGAAATGAACTGTGGTCCATTGTCAGAGACAATGGTGGACGGAAAACCGAAATGCTGAAAGACATGGGACTGTAGCATAAGGATGGTTGAGCGAGTGTTTGCCTGTCGTAAGGGCAGTAGCCAGACAAACTTGGAAAAAGCATCCACACAAACAAGTAGGTAAGCGTTACCCGACTTGCTACGAGGGAAAGGCCCCACGTAGTCTATGAATAACTTCTCCATTGGTTTGCTCGCCACATCAGATGACAATAGACCCAATTTAGTGTTTTGAGCAGGCTTACTCAAGCCACAGAGATGACATGCCTTCACACGAGCAGCGATGTCCCTGTCCATGCCCTTCCAGATGAAATGCCTCCTAATACTGGAAATGGTCTTCGAAATTTCCTTATGGCCACCTATTGGGGAATCATGATAGTAACTGAAGACCATTGTCACGAGTTTGCTAGGCAGCACAACCTTCGGGGCACGTCCTTTTCGTTCTCGGCAGCACAGGACGCCCTTGGACAGAAAATATGGAACCTGCACGTTACCCTCTTTTAGGTGTTGGATGATAGGACCCAACTCTTCATCATTTAACTGATGGGGCAACACATCAGTAAAGGCAAAAGGAAAATCCAGCAGAACGGAACAGGGTTGCTCAGAGTTGGCTTCGCTGGGTTGTGAGAACATACGTGACAAGGCGTCTGCAACAACATTTTGTGTTCCCCGGATGTGTTGCACTTTGAATTTAAAGGATGAGATCTTGACCACCCAGCTGCCGGGGATGAGCAAGAAGCCAGGAGAGAGCCTGATTATCGGTCTCCAACAGGAACTCAGCGTGTTCCAAGAAACGCCTGAACTTATCTAGAGCGTACACGACAGCAAGACACTCTAGTTCATACACTGAAGACTTCCTTTCTTGTTGGTTCAAGGTTCGGGATATAAATGCCACCGGCTGCCTAGCACCATCGACTTCCTGGGACAGAACCGCCCCGAGCGCAACAGAACTCGCGTCCGTTTGCAAAATAAATTTTTTTGAAAATCAGGCATCCTCAACACAGGGGGAGAGACGATCGCCTCCTTGAGGGTATCAAAGGCCCGCTGTTGCCTCTCTCCCCACACAAATTTGGTACCCTTCTTTCTGAGTTCGTTTAAAGGTACAGCAATCTCCGCGGCATTAGGGATAAATCTACGATAAAAATTGACCATGCCAACGAATCTGGCAACACCTTTCGCATCCCTAGGGGGAGGAAAATCTCGGATGCCTTGTGTCCTCTCCGGGTCGACCGTCACACCCCCATATGAGACGAGATGCCCCAAAAACGAAATACTCTTTTGTGCAAATTTGACTTTGTCTGGATTGACAGTGAGGCCAGCACTCCTCAATCGGCACATCACCTCTCTCAGGTGACCCAGATGCTCCTCGAACGTTTTGCTATAGACTAAGAGGTCATCAAGATAATTGAAAATGAATTTAAATTTCACATCATGGAATACAGTGTCGAGTAGTCGCGTGAGGGTTTGAGCCCCCACGGCCAGACCCATGGGTACTCTAGTATATTGATAAAGATTCCATGGCACACAGAATGCCGTATAAGGGCGGCTTTCCTTAGACAGAGGAATCTGATGATAGGCGGCATTGAGGTCAAAGATGGTGAAGTACCTGGCCCCACTAAACCAATCGAAAGCGGAATGTAAATCGGGAAGAGGAACTGAATCCACCTCAATATTAGCATTTAGTTTGCGATAGTCTATGACCATACGCTGTTTACCCCCAGGCTTGGGCACCAGAAATGCTGGACTTGCATAGCTAGAGTTGGAAGGTTCAATGACCCCTTGTTTAAGCAACTCTTGAACCTTCTCTCTAAGAACATCCATCTTTGGAGGAGCGAATTTGTATGGGTGTGAACGTACTACCGCGGAGTCCGTCAAACGGATCTTATACTCCAAAAGATGTGTGAGCCCCAAGTTGGGAGTTAATACAGTGGGGAACTGCTCACACAAATGATCCAAAGCATGCTTCTGGGACGGAGTGAGATGGTCTCTTTCTGAATCGGGACACACAACCTCTTGGATACCTCCCTTGGCTCCCTGGTACCCAAGGAAAGGAATGACAACCTCCCGATTGAATTTAAAATAACAGAGGTGCCCTTGTATGTCTAAAACGAGACCACTCTTGGAGATGAAATCGGCACCCACAATGCAGTCGACTCCCAGAGCCGGAGAAACCAAAAATCGCCACACCCATGAAAAACACTCGATTTTAATACTTAGGGAAACCACCCGGGAGATGGGCAGAATTTCCCGCGATGCAGTCCAGCATACCACGGAAGACCGATCCGACCCTAATAGTAAGCCCTGTTGTTCAAGGTCCTCGCATACTCTAGATGAAATTATGGATCGGGCTGATCCAGAGTCAACCAAGGCTCTGAGCTGACCCTTTTTCAACTCGATCGACAGGAAGGGGCATACTGAACTGTAGTTGGGGACAGTTCGCAGGACCTTGGAGCCAGATGATCCGGGATTTACTACCCGCCTGGGGTTAAGTGAAACCGGAACCGAACGGCCTAACGGGGAAGACCACTCCCTACTTATCTTCCCCGAGAGCTTACGTTTTTTGGAAAGTTACCATTTCGGGAAGTCCCTTGACGCCGTCTAGCATCGTGACAATAGCGCGCAACGTGACCGGATCTATGACACCTAGAACAGAATAATTCTCGTACCTCACAGCTCTGAACCGGCGCAGGCCGAGGACCCCAAAACCGGGCTGCCCGACTCGTCGCTCTAAATCAGGGCGATCTGAACGCCTCCTAGCCTCGTGGGCTCTAATATCGTCATTACCCCGTATAGTGGTTGACTCGGCGCACAGCCGGTCCAAATCAATAAAACTTTGGGGACGGACCGCGAATGTCAAACGTGACCGTTCCTCCGGCGTCACGCCCTCCAAAATAGTGTGAATAACTTCAGACTCAGACAACCCCAGCCTCAGGATCCGGGCCGCGTCCTTAACACTGGAAATGAAATGAGCAAGGGACTCTCCGCTTGCTTGAACTCTATAAAAATGTTTATGTCTTAACCGGTCGTGTAACCTTCCCGGTACGAAAGCGTCCAGGACTTCCCGATGGAAATGGTCAATGCCACCGCCATCCCTAAGGGTACTTGTCACGCGCTCAGCCATAGATCCCCGACAGTACGGGTAAATGAGCTCAAGCAAAGTCCGCTCCGACAGCCCAGGGAAATCGGCCAACTGAAAAAATATGCGCAAGAATCTCAAAAGCGCCTCGGGATCCAGACCATCGACAACTGGGAGACGCCGAATGACATCCGACAGTGGGTTAGGGAGCTTGTGATAGCTCGCTGTAGCCATATCCGAAAAGGCAGGAACATGGGCAGGGGGTTCCACCCTGGCTGCGGTCTCAACAGAAGATGAAGAAGAACCGGAATTCGCATCCACGTGGCGACGCTGGCCGAGAGAAAACTCCCGCAATGCCATCGCCACTTGCTCCCTAAGAGTGACAACATTTTTCTCTAATTCCGAGGTGGTAGCCTGTGATTCAGCATTCTGTAAACGGCATAGAACATGTTGTAAACGTTGGCGTACCCTCTGTCTAGCCGTAGAGGTGGGTGCCGCCGACTGCAGGCCTTCGGCCAAATCGCGCAGTTCTGAAAATTTTTCCGAGCACAGCTCCACCTCGGCTGTGACATCCGTAAGTAATACTCTCCCACTCGGTGCCTCACCGGAGGCAAGAGCCTCACGGAGTTGCTTCCTTAATGAAACAACAGTCTCCTGCGGCTTCCGTCCCCGGAACCGGACCTCCCACTCGAGCTCATCTTTGACAAACAAGTCCACATTCACAGAAATGGACATGACCGCGCAATCCACACACACACACCACGTAAAAGCAATAATTAAAGAGAACGACAGGAAGAACTTGATCATACAAGCGGCTCCAGAATGCTCTAGCGATACGACGAGATGGGTGTCATAAAAGCAGAGAAACAGCCATACAAAATGCCCAGAAGAGAACACGACACAAAACAACCAAACTAACTCACTACATACCATCCACCAAGTACACATAAAATTCGATATAATCGAAAATATAAACTATCACATCCATGCCCTTGGTCGGACCATAACCGCATTCAAAAAACATGGTACTGCAACGCAACGCCCTCAATTGAGGAGTCACTTATATTTCTTCAACACAAAATTTGTACTGACGCAAAAACATCAAAACTTTCTATCTGTTACACGGTGATCAAATTTATTTAGCGGATTTGTTAATCCCACGTAAGATTTGAATTAGTCTTAAGTGGTAAAAAATATTTGTTAATAATTAAGTTAGCGTGACCAACGCATAACCTAGAAATAGGTACGAATTTTAAAAAAGAGGCCGAATTAGTAAATATTGTCTTCTGTTAAATAATTAACTTCTGTATAGGCATAAAGTAGTTCTTTCTTGTATTTAGAAGAATTTACGCCCGAGATATATAAAAATAATACTTAAATTAAAAGTTAATCTGGGAATAACCAGAAGAGTCGTTTGTGCTATCTGAGCTAGTTTGTAGGGTAAAGGAACGAAATAATTGCAATTGTATATTAATGTATCTATCATACTTGTGTTTGTTTGAATTTATTCTCAAGGGTAACAATAAAACCCGTTTATTTGCAGCATAAACTTTGACTCTATTTATTTCAAGGAGTGAATTAATAATTAATTTTGAATAACAAACGTAACTCTGATTAGAGGTTGTATGTTGTTAAATTTGAATTGCCGTAAGTGCAATAAGTATCAACACCAGTTTTTAAAGAAAATTAGCAAATATTTAATCTCATTAATTGGTTTTTTCACGGGATTTTCCTGAAATAAACCTGTGTGGCGCCCTTATTAAACAAGGAGTGATCTAACCTTGTCAGTAAAGCAAGCTGGTATTGAATCCATCTTGGCAGCTTATTAATTACTATAAGTGAACTTCAGAACTTCTAGAATCACGATCAGGTACGTGAAAGTACATTGTTATAAAGTTTTGTTGTCCAGACGAGACTTAACATTACGTACTTTGACGACAGTTAACCTAGAAGAGGAGTTTCGCTGCCAGATCGACGCTACGGCTACCTTCATCAGTCGACCAGCGATTAACGCTTTATTCACTAAATTGATCAACATTACTATTCAAACAGTATTACTGCAATTATTTTTTAAAAAGAGTTCTTTTAAAATAATTATAACTTTTATTCATTATAATCGACTTTAACTTGTGACTTAACTTTAATTTTCAATACTACATAAACATTTAAACTTTTTTAAACAGCCATAATCTCGTTTACTTACAATATATATATATATATTGTCTTACAAGAATTAGTAATAATTAAAAGTTATTAGCATCTTAACTGCAGAGTTTTTATTCAAAAAACCCCCTGAGATCACATAATATCTCTGGCGCCCAGCATCTAATACCTTTTAAACCAAATATTATTACATTAAATAAGATAAACTTAATTACTTACAAATTATACACGTAAAAGTTATATTTGCCGCACCAATAAGTGGGGCCTAGTCACGAGAGTTAGTAATATTTGACGCCCGAACACATGGGGCAACTGAGAATAGTAATATTTGGCGCCTAGAACGTGGAGCAAACCCACGATTAATAATATTTGGCGCATCCAAACGTGGAGCACAATTCCACTTAAGTAATATTTGGCGCATCCAAACGTGGAGCACAATTCTACTTAAGTAATATTTGTCGCCCAACTTTGTGGAGCTTGAATGTAAATGAGCTCGGCAGAATGAAACGGGATAGACGATAAGCAATTAGAATAAGATATGTGCTAAAATAAGTAAATGGTAAAAATTAAATGTTAACTCGCAGTAAAGTAAGGAAATTTAAATTGGTTAGTAGTACAAATAGTAGAATGGCTGACAGTAACGAAAATAACGGTGGGTCCGACATTGAATTTGATATTAACAATCAAATGGGAGAGAAAGGATGGGAAGAGGCCACGTAAAGTGAAAGCCCGGAGGTTTCCTCAGAGGCGAGGGGACGACAACAAAACGACGATATACGGTCCGAAACAGAACAGACACAATCACAGACTGAAACCCAACAAACAGCTACAAACATAGATATCAGTAGGCTACTACAGCAATTTACACAACAAATGACAGAAAATACTAAACGATTATTAATAGAAAATAATCAGCAAATGACTGAAAACATCAACAGAATAGAACAAAAACTGACAGAAAACACACGAAAATTAGAAAAGAACATGATAGAAAAATTAAATGAAAATACTAAGAAAAATGAAGAGAATACAGAACAACTCAAACTAACTTTCACACGACAGTTAGCAGAAAATAACCAGCAAATAACAGAAAACATTACATGTATAGAAAAACGAATACATGACATGGAACGCAACATGGAACAAAGATATACACAACAACTACAGGAACACAAAACACAGATAGCACAACAAATACAAGAAATCCGAAACGAAAACCGAGAAACAGTAATACAATTACGTACAGAAGTCAAAGAAGTCGTGAGAGAAGAGGTGGAAATAGTACGATAAGAAGCGAAAGAACATTTGGGAGAAGTGTGAAGAGTCGCTTCAACAACACCAAGCTAGTGTCGCATACGACATTAGAGCCATAACTAATAAAATGATTACGCACAAGAAGAAAAATGAAGAACAGATAGAACAACTGAAAGAATGTTACGAAAATAGCTGTTCTACAATCGACGGGAAGATAAGTAAAATCAAAGAAGATGTACGCAATAAAATCGCCCAGATCGAACGCACACCTAGGCAGTAAGGAGTGATAATTGAACACACTAAAAATGTGAACTTCAATGGAGAAGGAGAGTATCCGATGGAGTTTGTGAAGGAGCTAGAAGAAATACACCGTGAATACTACCCAGGTGAAGAGGTGAGCTGGATAGGAAGACACTTAGACGGAGAAGCCGCCATATGGTGGAAGCTGATACGTAATGAGGTAAACACTTTTGAGCAATTTCAGACCGCATTCACAGCCAAATACTGGAATCAAATGATCCAGGAGTCCGTCCGTGATAAGTTAGAATATGGGAAATATCGCCCGCAGAGCGGGTTAAGCATGACACAATATATGGAAAGGCGTATCTTACAGAACCGGCAATTAATACCGCCGATGTCAGACTTACACCTACAGTAATTCGAAAACTAGCACACCACTACAGTCACGACATTGCTGTTGCCTGCATTACGAGGGGTGTGAATAACATTACGGACTTTCAAAACCTGTTAATGGAATTCGCAGCCTTGCGGCAAAAGAAGAATGGAACGAACGGCGAGGGTAATATGCAGTTTCAGCCTAAGCAGGAAAGGAACGTAAATAATGCTAATCACTGGCCGGAAAATAGAACAGAGCGGAGTAACCCCCCCACGTCACAAGGCACCGTGGCGACAAGGAGAGAAAACAGCTGAGGCAAACGAGAGAGAAAGAGCACCGCAGAAACGGGTATACGAATCCCAAATGAATATATTAGCGTCAACAAGCGGCACTCAAGGGACCTCGCAGGTAGCAAGTAGTTCAAACATACATACAAAGAATGTTGCCCAGTCAAAAAACTAGTTAAGAATTATTTTAGAGATAAGGTAGAATTAGGCGATAATTGTAAGGACAATCAGTACCACTTTTATTGATATTAGGGACACTCTGATGGAAGAGGAGTCGGAATATCAAGAAATCAATAAAACTAAATGTCCTGAATTGAAGATACAACTCAATGGTATACCAATAATATCACTACTTGATACGGGTAGCCAAATCAATGCGTTGTCTGCGGAGTGGTATCAGCAAAATAAAAAACGTATGGGCAATATCCCTATATTAAAAATTACTAATTTAGTTATTAAAGGAGCAGTGGGGAAGAAATCGAATAAGATAACCCAACAGATCATGCTCGAAGTAAGAATCGGAGAGTATGTGACTGATGCTGTGTTTATAATTGTCCCTAATTTAATCAGGGAGTGTATTATTGGAATTAACTTATTGCAAGAAGGTAGATGTGTGATTAACCTTTCAGATAATAAAATTACTTTCAAGAATAATCACAATAGCAGTGAAGAACCCGTAAGTGCGAAAAAAATGGCACTAGAACTCGAGGAAGACGGAGAAAAGATTGCTAATACGATTCAAGAGAAACTGGAAGAAACAACCGGTATCGATTCTAAAACAAAGGAAGAATTGGAGAACATTTTATACTCTAACCAACAAGTGTTCCGTGAGCAACCAGGTAGAATCAACAAATATGTACACAGGTTAAAGGTAACTGACACAACCCCTTACTGCTTAAAAGGGTGGCCAGTTCCACTAAAATATAAAAATGCAGTGGAAGGAGAGATTAAAAAGATGGAAAGATGCGGTGTAATAGAACGAGCAAACAGTCCATATATAAACCCAATGGTGACTGTAGTCAAGAAAGATCAGACTGTACGACTGTGTTTAGACGCAAGAAGAATCAATGCGGTCACTGTTCCGGATCATGAGGGAGCAATTCCAATTGATCAAGTGTTGGCGAGCTGCGGAAAAGTGAAAGTCATGAGTAGTATTGATCTCACCAGCAGCTTCTGGCAGATCCCACTTGCTGAAGATTCCCGGGTCTACACTGGCTTTCTCTACAGAGGCAAATGCTACAGGTACACTGTAACACCATTCGGGCTAAAGACGAGTTTAGCAAGTCTGACCCGCGGATTGGATAAAGTTTTGACAGGAGAAGTAAAAAGATTCACCATACTATATGTGGACGATTGTTTATGTGTATCAGAAAACATTGAAGAACACCTGGAACACTTACGCATGTTGTTGGACAACCTCAAAAGAGAGAACCTCACAGTGAACTTAAAGAAATCCAAATTCTTTCGAGACAGAATTAGTTACCTGGGATATGAGCTGTCTACAAAAGGTATCAGCGCTTCCAAAGAAAAAATCTCCGCTATTATGGATTTTCCTAGACCAAAGAATCCAAAACAACTAAAGGGATTTCTTGGACTAACTAATTTTTACAACAAATTCACAAGCCAATATGCAGAAAAAACAAGACCACTGCTACAGTTACTAAAAAAAGGCATAAAGTTTAAATAGACAGAAGAGTTAGAAAATAATTTTAAGGAGGTCAAGAGACTATTCGTGGACACAGTGATGCTACGACATCCTGACCCAAATAAAAGATTTTACCTGCAGACTGACGCGAGTAAATATGCGATTGGGAGTCAGCTTTATCAAATAGATGAAGACGAGCAATAGGGGTCGTTGCATTCACCAGTCGTGTGCTTAGAGGTGCCGAATTAAATTATTTTACTACTGAAGTAGAACTGCTCAGCGTACTCCATTGCTTGAAAAAATTTAGAACTTACGTGTTAGGTCGACCATTGACCATTATCACGGACAACAAGGCACTAACATTTATTCAAAAATGTCAGTTAAACTGTTCCCGAATTACACGATGGATACTGGCTATCCAGGAGTATGATTTTGAAATAGTCCATTGCAAAGGTACTGACAATATCGTAGCGGATGTACTTAGTCGAAACCCTCAAGATGTACTAGAAAATATAATACCAGATAGAGACGAGGAGACTGAAATTTACGCAATTGACATCAAACTGGGTAAACCATTAAAAAATCAGTTGAAAAAACATTACATTACACCAAATGAACAACATTAAACTAAATAATATCATCGACCGGTTACACAACAATAAAAATGACGAACTCAGTAAGATATACCAAGTATATAATAATAAATTATATCGTAAGGAGAACGGAAGGTGGAAATTGGTAGTAACACAAGAAATTGGACAAGCGTTATTAAAGGAGATTCACGTAATGTATGGACACTGCGGTGTGAGGAGAAGCTATGGGATCTTTAAGGAACATTTTACAGGCGATCATCTCTACAAATACGTTAAGAGGTTAATTAAGACATGTGATACCTGTCAAAAATGTAAAGACCATTTCAAGAAATGCATGGGACAGACCAAACCAGTTCTGCCAAAGGAGAGATGTGAACTCATTAGCATGGATTATTACGGTCCTTTGATATCGTCTACCAGTGGTGTGAGGTATATTCTGGTGATCGTCGATAATTTCACCAAGTTTGTGAAATTATACCTGATGAAAAGAGCAACTACAGCTGTTACACTTAATAAATTAAAAAATTACATCCAAGAAATTGGAAAACCGTAAGCTATATTGACGGATAATGGCACACAGTTTACAAGTAAAACTTGGGTGACGCAGTTAAATGCACTTGAAATCAAGCCCAAGTACACTGCCATCCGTAACCCGTGTACCAATCTTGCTGAAAGGGTTAACCGTCAATTAGGTAACATATTCAGAGTGATGGTTAACGGACACCAAACCAAATGGGCCAAATATATTAAATTAATTGAAAAGTGTGTCAATGAGACTCACCATGACACGATTGAAATGACACCATTTCAGGCACAATGGGGTCGAAGGCCAAGAAGAGCATGGGAGGTGTATGTGGACCGAGATTAATGAAGGAAGACGTTAAGGATTGCCGAGAGGTAATATATCGACGATTACAAAGAAAGGGTGAACGTCGAGCAAAGAAAAACAATGAAGGCGTCGATAAGGTGAAATTCAAGGAAGGAGACTTAGTTTTAATAAAGACTCATCCAATTTCAGATGCTTTGAATAGAGTCACAGCGAAATTCTGTGAACTGTTTGAGGGACCGTACGTTGTAAAAGGAATAAAAGGAAATGCAACTTACGAAATGGCGGAGGTGGATAAACCAGGATCGATTCGTGGAATTTTCAACGTGCGACAGTTGAAGCCGTACCACCGCGAGTAACAGTAAAATTGTAAATAAGATCAGTCAGAAGGGAAAAGAAATTTCAAAACTTTGATAAATTTAAATTTCCTTAACACTGATAACAAACATTGTAAATAAACTTAAACCAATGTGTAGTAAGTTACATAATAATAAGCCATGTGATGTACGTAAGGCCAGCAGTTGTAAACAACAAAATGAATTGTAAACAGCTGCAAACAAACTGGTTTGAGAGGGAGGGGGCAAGCTCTCCCCAGACAAGAAGTGAAAGTGCACAAAAGCCGAGGGTTGCACACCATTATTGTACTGAAAAGGCAACAACCTCAGACATAAACAAGCTTTGTCAATAATAAACTGAGCACTTTCAGAGGTGTACAAATTGATTTGCCATGAATTCGAATATCGATCATGATCAAATCAATTTGGGGGACTAAATATAACGTGAATGTAGATCACGTAAGCCTATATTATGTAATTACGTAATTAATCATTTAATGTATGTTTTTAGTTATTATTAAGCAAATTAAATGTGTTGATAAAACGATTGAGGCAAAATAACGTCTCACAGAAATATTGTAAGTTGGCGACAGTCTGGCGGCAACAGAATAAAAGCGCATTTTACAATAAACAGCTTTCTAAAGTCATAAAGAAGGAAATGCTTTGTTCGCGAAAAATCATAAAATTGTTGAGTCCCGTTAGATTTTGACGAACGACAACCTTGGGAAAAACAATGGATCAGGCGATAAAAAAAAGAGAAACTTTGGTGAAAGTCGCGTCGCTTGGTGTAGCAGTCGGACACGTGGCGAAACTCCCGCGTTCCCCAGACTAAACACCAATGAGAAGAAGCGTGACTTTAGAGCGCGAGTTTTTTAAGGTTCCTGAATGGACGAATTTAAAGTTCCCGGCAAGGAAATCAGTCATGAGCCTATCGGAATTATTTGAGTAGAACGCGGGGGGGAAAGAGAAATAGTGAGCCCTAGAAATAATACCCCGTGTATAGCTAAGGAAGTTTTTTTAGTCTTCTTTTTCTCTTACTATGTGTTAAAGACGCTCTTAGTATATTTTAACTTCGTTTTTAATAAGTTTTTAAAGTGTTAAAGTATATTAGCTTGATTAACCAACATGTAAAGTAATATATCGGAGTGTACAGAAAACTATTCGTGTATTTTAGAATCTCGTTATGAATTAAAGAAACTATCAAAATACTTTAATAAGTCTTGAAGTATTTGAGTGCGTGTTGGTCGAGGAACGCGACGGTCGTTGTTTGTACGGCAAAGACAAGCATGAGAGGAGTCTTCATCGCAAGTGAATCATTTAATTAGTACGTACAGCAAGTAAGAAGCAGTTTTATTTAAATCAGTGAACTCGAAGTAATTACTAACACAGTACATTTTGTTTGTGCGCGAAAGTCGAGTGGAGTATTTAATCAGAGTTCCGATGTGTGTAAAGAATCGATGAAAGTAATTGTGAATGGAATTAAAGCAAAGTATGGTGCGAAGTGAAATTGTGATATATGTTCACTCAAGGCATTGTCGGCAGATGGAATGGATAATCCTGAACACAAGTAACAGTTTCATTGTACTTATGTATTAACTAATATTCTATGTAGTCGTATCGTCTATATCCTTAACATCCCGTTTCATTCTAAAAGAACCGACGAGCAGTTGGATGCTAGTAATATTATTCTACCCTTTACGACTTTAGAAACGCTCAATTTAATTAATGTAAATTAGGAATGACAAATTCAGAGTTGTATTAAATATATCTGATGGTTGTCAGAAGTCAATATCTTGTTAATATTAAGGCATTGAATATACATATATTGTAACATGACAAAGTGTTACATAACCTGGACTTGTGCCAAGGGAATCAATGGATACACGGAAATAAGATAAGTGAATGGTAATGATGAAGGTAGCAAAGAGGAGAGGGACCAACGAGGAAGAAAGAAGAAGAAGGACCACAAGAAGCAGTAAGGAATACACTGCATGACACTACAACAAATACTACGACTGACTCTAACTAATGGACAAGCCAAGTTCACTATAAGCTGTCAAACAAGCCAGTCAATGACATAAATGTAAAATCACATGTTTATAAAATTAATCAAAGAATGACAAGAATAATATAATATCACCAACAGTATTTGGCTGAAAATAAATGAACCATGACCAGTAAATAACAATGCCTATGACTAAGACTAGCTAGGGCCACAATGTACAATTAAAACTTACATTACAATCCCAAATGTAATATTAAGAAGTAAGGATACTTGTAAGAAGAAACCTTATATGAATAAGTAACTTCCTCATTATACCAAATGTAACTAACAACCATTATTAAAGCATAAACCGATGTTAAAGGTATGCCTAGGCTAAGCCTAAACAAACGAATGTCAGTGAATTAATAAGTAGAAAGGACTACTAGTGTATATAAAATCTACTGAACAATCATTATACCAAATGTAACAGTGAATCTCACCGCTCAATTATTAATGGGTAACATTAAGTTGAGTAGGATAAACAAAATGTAATTAGAAAGTAAGGATTATTCATAGTACTGTGTCACCATAGTTAAGCTAAGAGTTAATAATTGTATTCAATAAATAGATATTAAGTATAACGACGAATGTGTTAGTGTTCCGACAAAGACGTTTAAAAGAAAACGCGATGTGATACACAAAATATAAATAGATAGGGAAGAATCGTATTTGGCGTCACTAGCAGACGACAGTGCGAAACCATGTTTCTGAACATTATTTATTAGCAATGTCAGAGAAAGTGCGATTAAAACCAGTGTTAAGTCACATCAAATTAAAGCGCATAAACTATTCTTTAATTTGATAGTAATAAACTCGCGATCGCAACTGTAATAAGTGCGTAGCGTGTGTTAGCATCATTTGTAATTATAAAGTGAGAAATTAGTTAGTTAACACTAACAACAACGACAACTGTCAATCAAATTCGCCAAATGACGGTTAGAAAACAATGCGTCATTTTTGTAACGTCTGGTGGAGCCAATCAAAAAAAAGCTTATAAAACGAATTCATCACCTAAGCCCCATGAAGCCAGGGGGTATATAATCCAAAACCAAGCGAAACCGTTACACTTTATTGTCACCATCGAGAGCGAGAGGTTGTCGCTCGTCACCACAAAATACGTTAATAACTTAGAGTATCATGTAAACAGTGAATCCATTTAACCATTTCATCAAGACAAGTAACTACACAACAGTTTATCAACAATAAGTGCATCGATGTGAAGTAATTATTTTATTTTGTGCGCGATATTTCGAACAAGAGAAAGATTATTAACCATAGTTGAATTAGTCCGAATTTTGTTAGAAGAGGACGATTATTCTCTGTTCTTAGTTCGTGTGCAGTGTAATGAACCAGGGTCACTATAATCCGACCGCTGGAGTGTTTAAAATAAATTTTAATCTATAAGATTAAAATAAAAAGGTAACATTGTGACAATTTATTCCATTAATCTGTGTGCACTTATATTTCTTCAACACAAAATTTGTACTGACGCAAAAACATCAAAACTTTCTATCTGTTACACGGTGATCAAATTTATTTAGCGGATTTGTTAATCCCACGTAAGATTTGAATTAGTCTTAAGTGGTAAAAAATATTTGTTAATAATTAAGTTAGCGTGACCAACGCATAACCTAGAAATAGGTACGAATTTTAAAAAAGAGGCCGAATTAGTAAATATTGTCTTCTGTTAAATAATTAACTTCTGTATAGGCATAAAGTAGTTCTTTCTTGTATTTAGAAGAATTTACGCCCGAGATATATAAAAATAATACTTAAATTAAAAGTTAATCTGGGAATAACCAGAAGAGTCGTTTGTGCTATCTGAGCTAGTTTGTAGGGTAAAGGAACGAAATAATTGCAATTGTATATTAATGTATCTATCATACTTGTGTTTGTTTGAATTTATTCTCAAGGGTAACAATAAAACCCGTTTATTTGCAGCATAAACTTTGACTCTATTTATTTCAAGGAGTGAATTAATAATTAATTTTGAATAACAAACGTAACTCTGATTAGAGGTTGTATGTTGTTAAATTTGAATTGCCGTAAGTGCAATAAGTATCAACACCAGTTTTTAAAGAAAATTAGCAAATATTTAATCTCATTAATTGGTTTTTTCACGGGATTTTCCTGAAATAAACCTGTGTGGCGCCCTTATTAAACAAGGAGTGATCTAACCTTGTCAGTAAAGCAAGCTGGTATTGAATCCATCTTGGCAGCTTATTAATTACTATAAGTGAACTTCAGAACTTCTAGAATCACGATCAGGTACGTGAAAGTACATTGTTATAAAGTTTTGTTGTCCAGACGAGACTTAACATTACGTACTTTGACGACAGTTAACCTAGAAGAGGAGTTTCGCTGCCAGATCGACGCTACGGCTACCTTCATCAGTCGACCAGCGATTAACGCTTTATTCACTAAATTGATCAACATTACTATTCAAACAGTATTACTGCAATTATTTTTTAAAAAGAGTTCTTTTAAAATAATTATAACTTTTATTCATTATAATCGACTTTAACTTGTGACTTAACTTTAATTTTCAATACTACATAAACATTTAAACTTTTTTAAACAGCCATAATCTCGTTTACTTACAATATATATATATATTGTCTTACAAGAATTAGTAATAATTAAAAGTTATTAGCATCTTAACTGCAGAGTTTTTATTCAAAAAACCCCCTGAGATCACATAACATCTCTGGCGCCCAGCATCTAATACCTTTTAAACCAAATATTATTACATTAAATAAGATAAACTTAATTACTTACAAATTATACACGTAAAAGTTATATTTGCCGCACCAATAAGTGGGGCCTAGTCACGAGAGTTAGTAATATTTGACGCCCGAACACATGGGGCAACTGAGAATAGTAATATTTGGCGCCTAGAACGTGGAGCAAACCCACGATTAATAATATTTGGCGCATCCAAACGTGGAGCACAATTCCACTTAAGTAATATTTGGCGCATCCAAACGTGGAGCACAATTCTACTTAAGTAATATTTGTCGCCCAACTTTGTGGAGCTTGAATGTAAATGAGCTCGGCAGAATGAAACGGGATAGACGATAAGCAATTAGAATAAGATATGTGCTAAAATAAGTAAATGGTAAAAATTAAATGTTAACTCGCAGTAAAGTAAGGAAATTTAAATTGGTTAGTAGTACAAATAGTAGAATGGCTGACAGTAACGAAAATAACGGTGGGTCCGACATTGAATTTGATATTAACAATCAAATGGGAGAGAAAGGATGGGAAGAGGCCACGTAAAGTGAAAGCCCGGAGGTTTCCTCAGAGGCGAGGGGACGACAACAAAACGACGATATACGGTCCGAAACAGAACAGACACAATCACAGACTGAAACCCAACAAACAGCTACAAACATAGATATCAGTAGGCTACTACAGCAATTTACACAACAAATGACAGAAAATACTAAACGATTATTAATAGAAAATAATCAGCAAATGACTGAAAACATCAACAGAATAGAACAAAAACTGACAGAAAACACACGAAAATTAGAAAAGAACATGATAGAAAAATTAAATGAAAATACTAAGAAAAATGAAGAGAATACAGAACAACTCAAACTAACTTTCACACGACAGTTAGCAGAAAATAACCAGCAAATAACAGAAAACATTACATGTATAGAAAAACGAATACATGACATGGAACGCAACATGGAACAAAGATATACACAACAACTACAGGAACACAAAACACAGATAGCACAACAAATACAAGAAATCCGAAACGAAAACCGAGAAACAGTAATACAATTACGTACAGAAGTCAAAGAAGTCGTGAGAGAAGAGGTGGAAATAGTACGATAAGAAGCGAAAGAACATTTGGGAGAAGTGTGAAGAGTCGCTTCAACAACACCAAGCTAGTGTCGCATACGACATTAGAGCCATAACTAATAAAATGATTACGCACAAGAAGAAAAATGAAGAACAGATAGAACAACTGAAAGAATGTTACGAAAATAGCTGTTCTACAATCGACGGGAAGATAAGTAAAATCAAAGAAGATGTACGCAATAAAATCGCCCAGATCGAACGCACACCTAGGCAGTAAGGAGTGATAATTGAACACACTAAAAATGTGAACTTCAATGGAGAAGGAGAGTATCCGATGGAGTTTGTGAAGGAGCTAGAAGAAATACACCGTGAATACTACCCAGGTGAAGAGGTGAGCTGGATAGGAAGACACTTAGACGGAGAAGCCGCCATATGGTGGAAGCTGATACGTAATGAGGTAAACACTTTTGAGCAATTTCAGACCGCATTCACAGCCAAATACTGGAATCAAATGATCCAGGAGTCCGTCCGTGATAAGTTAGAATATGGGAAATATCGCCCGCAGAGCGGGTTAAGCATGACACAATATATGGAAAGGCGTATCTTACAGAACCGGCAATTAATACCGCCGATGTCAGACTTACACCTACAGTAATTCGAAAACTAGCACACCACTACAGTCACGACATTGCTGTTGCCTGCATTACGAGGGGTGTGAATAACATTACGGACTTTCAAAACCTGTTAATGGAATTCGCAGCCTTGCGACAAAAGAAGAATGGAACGAACGGCGAGGGTAATATGCAGTTTCAGCCTAAGCAGGAAAGGAACGTAAATAATGCTAATCACTGGCCGGAAAATAGAACAGAGCGGAGTAACCCCCCCACGTCACAAGGCACCGTGGCGACAAGGAGAGAAAACAGCTGAGGCAAACGAGAGAGAAAGAGCACCGCAGAAACGGGTATACGAATCCCAAATGAATATATTAGCGTCAACAAGCGGCACTCAAGGGACCTCGCAGGTAGCAAGTAGTTCAAACATACATACAAAGAATGTTGCCCAGTCAAAAAACTAGTTAAGAATTATTTTAGAGATAAGGTAGAATTAGGCGATAATTGTAAGGACAATCAGTACCACTTTTATTGATATTAGGGACACTCTGATGGAAGAGGAGTCGGAATATCAAGAAATCAATAAAACTAAATGTCCTGAATTGAAGATACAACTCAATGGTATACCAATAATATCACTACTTGATACGGGTAGCCAAATCAATGCGTTGTCTGCGGAGTGGTATCAGCAAAATAAAAAACGTATGGGCAATATCCCTATATTAAAAATTACTAATTTAGTTATTAAAGGAGCAGTGGGGAAGAAATCGAATAAGATAACCCAACAGATCATGCTCGAAGTAAGAATCGGAGAGTATGTGACTGATGCTGTGTTTATAATTGTCCCTAATTTAATCAGGGAGTGTATTATTGGAATTAACTTATTGCAAGAAGGTAGATGTGTGATTAACCTTTCAGATAATAAAATTACTTTCAAGAATAATCACAATAGCAGTGAAGAACCCGTAAGTGCGAAAAAAATGGCACTAGAACTCGAGGAAGACGGAGAAAAGATTGCTAATACGATTCAAGAGAAACTGGAAGAAACAACCGGTATCGATTCTAAAACAAAGGAAGAATTGGAGAACATTTTATACTCTAACCAACAAGTGTTCCGTGAGCAACCAGGTAGAATCAACAAATATGTACACAGGTTAAAGGTAACTGACACAACCCCTTACTGCTTAAAAGGGTGGCCAGTTCCACTAAAATATAAAAATGCAGTGGAAGGAGAGATTAAAAAGATGGAAAGATGCGGTGTAATAGAACGAGCAAACAGTCCATATATAAACCCAATGGTGACTGTAGTCAAGAAAGATCAGACTGTACGACTGTGTTTAGACGCAAGAAGAATCAATGCGGTCACTGTTCCGGATCATGAGGGAGCAATTCCAATTGATCAAGTGTTGGCGAGCTGCGGAAAAGTGAAAGTCATGAGTAGTATTGATCTCACCAGCAGCTTCTGGCAGATCCCACTTGCTGAAGATTCCCGGGTCTACACTGGCTTTCTCTACAGAGGCAAATGCTACAGGTACACTGTAACACCATTCGGGCTAAAGACGAGTTTAGCAAGTCTGACCCGCGGATTGGATAAAGTTTTGACAGGAGAAGTAAAAAGATTCACCATACTATATGTGGACGATTGTTTATGTGTATCAGAAAACATTGAAGAACACCTGGAACACTTACGCATGTTGTTGGACAACCTCAAAAGAGAGAACCTCACAGTGAACTTAAAGAAATCCAAATTCTTTCGAGACAGAATTAGTTACCTGGGATATGAGCTGTCTACAAAAGGTATCAGCGCTTCCAAAGAAAAAATCTCCGCTATTATGGATTTTCCTAGACCAAAGAATCCAAAACAACTAAAGGGATTTCTTGGACTAACTAATTTTTACAACAAATTCACAAGCCAATATGCAGAAAAAACAAGACCACTGCTACAGTTACTAAAAAAAGGCATAAAGTTTAAATAGACAGAAGAGTTAGAAAATAATTTTAAGGAGGTCAAGAGACTATTCGTGGACACAGTGATGCTACGACATCCTGACCCAAATAAAAGATTTTACCTGCAGACTGACGCGAGTAAATATGCGATTGGGAGTCAGCTTTATCAAATAGATGAAGACGAGCAATAGGGGTCGTTGCATTCACCAGTCGTGTGCTTAGAGGTGCCGAATTAAATTATTTTACTACTGAAGTAGAACTGCTCAGCGTACTCCATTGCTTGAAAAAATTTAGAACTTACGTGTTAGGTCGACCATTGACCATTATCACGGACAACAAGGCACTAACATTTATTCAAAAATGTCAGTTAAACTGTTCCCGAATTACACGATGGATACTGGCTATCCAGGAGTATGATTTTGAAATAGTCCATTGCAAAGGTACTGACAATATCGTAGCGGATGTACTTAGTCGAAACCCTCAAGATGTACTAGAAAATATAATACCAGATAGAGACGAGGAGACTGAAATTTACGCAATTGACATCAAACTGGGTAAACCATTAAAAAATCAGTTGAAAAAACATTACATTACACCAAATGAACAACATTAAACTAAATAATATCATCGACCGGTTACACAACAATAAAAATGACGAACTCAGTAAGATATACCAAGTATATAATAATAAATTATATCGTAAGGAGAACGGAAGGTGGAAATTGGTAGTAACACAAGAAATTGGACAAGCGTTATTAAAGGAGATTCACGTAATGTATGGACACTGCGGTGTGAGGAGAAGCTATGGGATCTTTAAGGAACATTTTACAGGCGATCATCTCTACAAATACGTTAAGAGGTTAATTAAGACATGTGATACCTGTCAAAAATGTAAAGACCATTTCAAGAAATGCATGGGACAGACCAAACCAGTTCTGCCAAAGGAGAGATGTGAACTCATTAGCATGGATTATTACGGTCCTTTGATATCGTCTACCAGTGGTGTGAGGTATATTCTGGTGATCGTCGATAATTTCACCAAGTTTGTGAAATTATACCCGATGAAAAGAGCAACTACAGCTGTTACACTTAATAAATTAAAAAATTACATCCAAGAAATTGGAAAACCGTAAGCTATATTGACGGATAATGGCACACAGTTTACAAGTAAAACTTGGGTGACGCAGTTAAATGCACTTGAAATCAAGCCCAAGTACACTGCCATCCGTAACCCGTGTACCAATCTTGCTGAAAGGGTTAACCGTCAATTAGGTAACATATTCAGAGTGATGGTTAACGGACACCAAACCAAATGGGCCAAATATATTAAATTAATTGAAAAGTGTGTCAATGAGACTCACCATGACACGATTGAAATGACACCATTTCAGGCACAATGGGGTCGAAGGCCAAGAAGAGCATGGGAGGTGTATGTGGACCGAGATTAATGAAGGAAGACGTTAAGGATTGCCGAGAGGTAATATATCGACGATTACAAAGAAAGGGTGAACGTCGAGCAAAGAAAAACAATGAAGGCGTCGATAAGGTGAAATTCAAGGAAGGAGACTTAGTTTTAATAAAGACTCATCCAATTTCAGATGCTTTGAATAGAGTCACAGCGAAATTCTGTGAACTGTTTGAGGGACCGTACGTTGTAAAAGGAATAAAAGGAAATGCAACTTACGAAATGGCGGAGGTGGATAAACCAGGATCGATTCGTGGAATTTTCAACGTGCGACAGTTGAAGCCGTACCACCGCGAGTAACAGTAAAATTGTAAATAAGATCAGTCAGAAGGGAAAAGAAATTTCAAAACTTTGATAAATTTAAATTTCCTTAACACTGATAACAAACATTGTAAATAAACTTAAACCAATGTGTAGTAAGTTACATAATAATAAGCCATGTGATGTACGTAAGGCCAGCAGTTGTAAACAACAAAATGAATTGTAAACAGCTGCAAACAAACTGGTTTGAGAGGGAGGGGGCAAGCTCTCCCCAGACAAGAAGTGAAAGTGCACAAAAGCCGAGGGTTGCACACCATTATTGTACTGAAAAGGCAACAACCTCAGACGTAAACAAGCTTTGTCAATAATAAACTGAGCACTTTCAGAGGTGTACAAATTGATTTGCCATGAATTCGAATATCGATCATGATCAAATCAATTTGGGGGACTAAATATAACGTGAATGTAGATCACGTAAGCCTATATTATGTAATTACGTAATTAATCATTTAATGTATGTTTTTAGTTATTATTAAGCAAATTAAATGTGTTGATAAAACGATTGAGGCAAAATAACGTCTCACAGAAATATTGTAAGTTGGCGACAGTCTGGCGGCAACAGAATAAAAGCGCATTTTACAATAAACAGCTTTCTAAAGTCATAAAGAAGGAAATGCTTTGTTCGCGAAAAATCATAAAATTGTTGAGTCCCGTTAGATTTTGACGAACGACAACCTTGGGAAAAACAATGGATCAGGCGATAAAAAAAAGAGAAACTTTGGTGAAAGTCGCGTCGCTTGGTGTAGCAGTCGGACACGTGGCGAAACTCCCGCGTTCCCCAGACTAAACACCAATGAGAAGAAGCGTGACTTTAGAGCGCGAGTTTTTTAAGGTTCCTGAATGGACGAATTTAAAGTTCCCGGCAAGGAAATCAGTCATGAGCCTATCGGAATTATTTGAGTAGAACGCGGGGGGGAAAGAGAAATAGTGAGCCCTAGAAATAATACCCCGTGTATAGCTAAGGAAGTTTTTTTAGTCTTCTTTTTCTCTTACTATGTGTTAAAGACGCTCTTAGTATATTTTAACTTCGTTTTTAATAAGTTTTTAAAGTGTTAAAGTATATTAGCTTGATTAACCAACATGTAAAGTAATATATCGGAGTGTACAGAAAACTATTCGTGTATTTTAGAATCTCGTTATGAATTAAAGAAACTATCAAAATACTTTAATAAGTCTTGAAGTATTTGAGTGCGTGTTGGTCGAGGAACGCGACGGTCGTTGTTTGTACGGCAAAGACAAGCATGAGAGGAGTCTTCATCGCAAGTGAATCATTTAATTAGTACGTACAGCAAGTAAGAAGCAGTTTTATTTAAATCAGTGAACTCGAAGTAATTACTAACACAGTACATTTTGTTTGTGCGCGAAAGTCGAGTGGAGTATTTAATCAGAGTTCCGATGTGTGTAAAGAATCGATGAAAGTAATTGTGAATGGAATTAAAGCAAAGTATGGTGCGAAGTGAAATTGTGATATATGTTCACTCAAGGCATTGTCGGCAGATGGAATGGATAATCCTGAACACAAGTAACAGTTTCATTGTACTTATGTATTAACTAATATTCTATGTAGTCGTATCGTCTATATCCTTAACATCCCGTTTCATTCTAAAAGAACCGACGAGCAGTTGGATGCTAGTAATATTATTCTACCCTTTACGACTTTAGAAACGCTCAATTTAATTAATGTAAATTAGGAATGACAAATTCAGAGTTGTATTAAATATATCTGATGGTTGTCAGAAGTCAATATCTTGTTAATATTAAGGCATTGAATATACATATATTGTAACATGACAAAGTGTTACATAACCTGGACTTGTGCCAAGGGAATCAATGGATACACGGAAATAAGATAAGTGAATGGTAATGATGAAGGTAGCAAAGAGGAGAGGGACCAACGAGGAAGAAAGAAGAAGAAGGACCACAAGAAGCAGTAAGGAATACACTGCATGACACTACAACAAATACTACGACTGACTCTAACTAATGGACAAGCCAAGTTCACTATAAGCTGTCAAACAAGCCAGTCAATGACATAAATGTAAAATCACATGTTTATAAAATTAATCAAAGAATGACAAGAATAATATAATATCACCAACAGTATTTGGCTGAAAATAAATGAACCATGACCAGTAAATAACAATGCCTATGACTAAGACTAGCTAGGGCCACAATGTACAATTAAAACTTACATTACAATCCCAAATGTAATATTAAGAAGTAAGGATACTTGTAAGAAGAAACCTTATATGAATAAGTAACTTCCTCATTATACCAAATGTAACTAACAACCATTATTAAAGCATAAACCGATGTTAAAGGTATGCCTAGGCTAAGCCTAAACAAACGAATGTCAGTGAATTAATAAGTAGAAAGGACTACTAGTGTATATAAAATCTACTGAACAATCATTATACCAAATGTAACAGTGAATCTCACCGCTCAATTATTAATGGGTAACATTAAGTTGAGTAGGATAAACAAAATGTAATTAGAAAGTAAGGATTATTCATAGTACTGTGTCACCATAGTTAAGCTAAGAGTTAATAATTGTATTCAATAAATAGATATTAAGTATAACGACGAATGTGTTAGTGTTCCGACAAAGACGTTTAAAAGAAAACGCGATGTGATACACAAAATATAAATAGATAGGGAAGAATCGTATTTGGCGTCACTAGCAGACGACAGTGCGAAACCATGTTTCTGAACATTATTTATTAGCAATGTCAGAGAAAGTGCGATTAAAACCAGTGTTAAGTCACATCAAATTAAAGCGCATAAACTATTCTTTAATTTGATAGTAATAAACTCGCGATCGCAACTGTAATAAGTGCGTAGCGTGTGTTAGCATCATTTGTAATTATAAAGTGAGAAATTAGTTAGTTAACACTAACAACAACGACAACTGTCAATCAAATTCGCCAAATGACGGTTAGAAAACAATGCGTCATTTTTGTAACGTCTGGTGGAGCCAATCAAAAAAAAGCTTATAAAACGAATTCATCACCTAAGCCCCATGAAGCCAGGGGGTATATAATCCAAAACCAAGCGAAACCGTTACACTTTATTGTCACCATCGAGAGCGAGAGGTTGTCGCTCGTCACCACAAAATACGTTAATAACTTAGAGTATCATGTAAACAGTGAATCCATTTAACCATTTCATCAAGACAAGTAACTACACAACAGTTTATCAACAATAAGTGCATCGATGTGAAGTAATTATTTTATTTTGTGCGCGATATTTCGAACAAGAGAAAGATTATTAACCATAGTTGAATTAGTCCGAATTTTGTTAGAAGAGGACGATTATTCTCTGTTCTTAGTTCGTGTGCAGTGTAATGAACCAGGGTCACTATAATCCGACCGCTGGAGTGTTTAAAATAAATTTTAATCTATAAGATTAAAATAAAAAGGTAACATTGTGACAATTTATTCCATTAATCTGTGTGCACTTATATTTCTTCAACACAAAATTTGTACTGACGCAAAAACATCAAAACTTTCTATCTGTTACACGGTGATCAAATTTATTTAGCGGATTTGTTAATCCCACGTAAGATTTGAATTAGTCTTAAGTGGTAAAAAATATTTGTTAATAATTAAGTTAGCGTGACCAACGCATAACCTAGAAATAGGTACGAATTTTAAAAAAGAGGCCGAATTAGTAAATATTGTCTTCTGTTAAATAATTAACTTCTGTATAGGCATAAAGTAGTTCTTTCTTGTATTTAGAAGAATTTACGCCCGAGATATATAAAAATAATACTTAAATTAAAAGTTAATCTGGGAATAACCAGAAGAGTCGTTTGTGCTATCTGAGCTAGTTTGTAGGGTAAAGGAACGAAATAATTGCAATTGTATATTAATGTATCTATCATACTTGTGTTTGTTTGAATTTATTCTCAAGGGTAACAATAAAACCCGTTTATTTGCAGCATAAACTTTGACTCTATTTATTTCAAGGAGTGAATTAATAATTAATTTTGAATAACAAACGTAACTCTGATTAGAGGTTGTATGTTGTTAAATTTGAATTGCCGTAAGTGCAATAAGTATCAACACCAGTTTTTAAAGAAAATTAGCAAATATTTAATCTCATTAATTGGTTTTTTCACGGGATTTTCCTGAAATAAACCTGTGTGGCGCCCTTATTAAACAAGGAGTGATCTAACCTTGTCAGTAAAGCAAGCTGGTATTGAATCCATCTTGGCAGCTTATTAATTACTATAAGTGAACTTCAGAACTTCTAGAATCACGATCAGGTACGTGAAAGTACATTGTTATAAAGTTTTGTTGTCCAGACGAGACTTAACATTACGTACTTTGACGACAGTTAACCTAGAAGAGGAGTTTCGCTGCCAGATCGACGCTACGGCTACCTTCATCAGTCGACCAGCGATTAACGCTTTATTCACTAAATTGATCAACATTACTATTCAAACAGTATTACTGCAATTATTTTTTAAAAAGAGTTCTTTTAAAATAATTATAACTTTTATTCATTATAATCGACTTTAACTTGTGACTTAACTTTAATTTTCAATACTACATAAACATTTAAACTTTTTTAAACAGCCATAATCTCGTTTACTTACAATATATATATATATATATATATATATATATATATATATATATATATATATATATATATATATTGTCTTACAAGAATTAGTAATAATTAAAAGTTATTAGCATCTTAACTGCAGAGTTTTTATTCAAAAAACCCCCTGAGATCACATAACATCTCTGGCGCCCAGCATCTAATACCTTTTAAACCAAATATTATTACATTAAATAAGATAAACTTAATTACTTACAAATTATACACGTAAAAGTTATATTTGCCGCACCAATAAGTGGGGCCTAGTCACGAGAGTTAGTAATATTTGACGCCCGAACACATGGGGCAACTGAGAATAGTAATATTTGGCGCCTAGAACGTGGAGCAAACCCACGATTAATAATATTTGGCGCATCCAAACGTGGAGCACAATTCCACTTAAGTAATATTTGGCGCATCCAAACGTGGAGCACAATTCTACTTAAGTAATATTTGTCGCCCAACTTTGTGGAGCTTGAATGTAAATGAGCTCGGCAGAATGAAACGGGATAGACGATAAGCAATTAGAATAAGATATGTGCTAAAATAAGTAAATGGTAAAAATTAAATGTTAACTCGCAGTAAAGTAAGGAAATTTAAATTGGTTAGTAGTACAAATAGTAGAATGGCTGACAGTAACGAAAATAACGGTGGGTCCGACATTGAATTTGATATTAACAATCAAATGGGAGAGAAAGGATGGGAAGAGGCCACGTAAAGTGAAAGCCCGGAGGTTTCCTCAGAGGCGAGGGGACGACAACAAAACGACGATATACGGTCCGAAACAGAACAGACACAATCACAGACTGAAACCCAACAAACAGCTACAAACATAGATATCAGTAGGCTACTACAGCAATTTACACAACAAATGACAGAAAATACTAAACGATTATTAATAGAAAATAATCAGCAAATGACTGAAAACATCAACAGAATAGAACAAAAACTGACAGAAAACACACGAAAATTAGAAAAGAACATGATAGAAAAATTAAATGAAAATACTAAGAAAAATGAAGAGAATACAGAACAACTCAAACTAACTTTCACACGACAGTTAGCAGAAAATAACCAGCAAATAACAGAAAACATTACATGTATAGAAAAACGAATACATGACATGGAACGCAACATGGAACAAAGATATACACAACAACTACAGGAACACAAAACACAGATAGCACAACAAATACAAGAAATCCGAAACGAAAACCGA
The DNA here is from genome assembly GCA_034769895.1 of Magicicada septendecula. Classification (NCBI taxonomy): domain Eukaryota; kingdom Metazoa; phylum Arthropoda; class Insecta; order Hemiptera; family Cicadidae; genus Magicicada; species Magicicada septendecula. The sequence continues at coordinate 253,546,070 of CM068369.1, forward strand.
GAAACAGTAATACAATTACGTACAGAAGTCAAAGAAGTCGTGAGAGAAGAGGTGGAAATAGTACGATAAGAAGCGAAAGAACATTTGGGAGAAGTGTGAAGAGTCGCTTCAACAACACCAAGCTAGTGTCGCATACGACATTAGAGCCATAACTAATAAAATGATTACGCACAAGAAGAAAAATGAAGAACAGATAGAACAACTGAAAGAATGTTACGAAAATAGCTGTTCTACAATCGACGGGAAGATAAGTAAAATCAAAGAAGATGTACGCAATAAAATCGCCCAGATCGAACGCACACCTAGGCAGTAAGGAGTGATAATTGAACACACTAAAAATGTGAACTTCAATGGAGAAGGAGAGTATCCGATGGAGTTTGTGAAGGAGCTAGAAGAAATACACCGTGAATACTACCCAGGTGAAGAGGTGTGCTGGATAGGAAGACACTTAGACGGAGAAGCCGCCATATGGTGGAAGCTGATACGTAATGAGGTAAACACTTTTGAGCAATTTCAGACCGCATTCACAGCCAAATACTGGAATCAAATGATCCAGGAGTCCGTCCGTGATAAGTTAGAATATGGGAAATATCGCCCGCAGAGCGGGTTAAGCATGACACAATATATGGAAAGGCGTATCTTACAGAACCGGCAATTAATACCGCCGATGTCAGACTTACACCTACAGTAATTCGAAAACTAGCACACCACTACAGTCACGACATTGCTGTTGCCTGCATTACGAGGGGTGTGAATAACATTACGGACTTTCAAAACCTGTTAATGGAATTCGCAGCCTTGCGACAAAAGAAGAATGGAACGAACGGCGAGGGTAATATGCAGTTTCAGCCTAAGCAGGAAAGGAACGTAAATAATGCTAATCACTGGCCGGAAAATAGAACAGAGCGGAGTAACCCCCCCACGTCACAAGGCACCGTGGCGACAAGGAGAGAAAACAGCTGAGGCAAACGAGAGAGAAAGAGCACCGCAGAAACGGGTATACGAATCCCAAATGAATATATTAGCGTCAACAAGCGGCACTCAAGGGACCTCGCAGGTAGCAAGTAGTTCAAACATACATACAAAGAATGTTGCCCAGTCAAAAAACTAGTTAAGAATTATTTTAGAGATAAGGTAGAATTAGGCGATAATTGTAAGGACAATCAGTACCACTTTTATTGATATTAGGGACACTCTGATGGAAGAGGAGTCGGAATATCAAGAAATCAATAAAACTAAATGTCCTGAATTGAAGATACAACTCAATGGTATACCAATAATATCACTACTTGATACGGGTAGCCAAATCAATGCGTTGTCTGCGGAGTGGTATCAGCAAAATAAAAAACGTATGGGCAATATACCTATATTAAAAATTACTAATTTAGTTATTAAAGGAGCAGTGGGGAAGAAATCGAATAAGATAACCCAACAGATCATGCTCGAAGTAAGAATCGGAGAGTATGTGACTGATGCTGTGTTTATAATTGTCCCTAATTTAATCAGGGAGTGTATTATTGGAATTAACTTATTGCAAGAAGGTAGATGTGTGATTAACCTTTCAGATAATAAAATTACTTTCAAGAATAATCATAATAGCAGTGAAGAACCCGTAAGTGCGGAAATAATGGCATTAGAACTCGAGGAAGACGGAGAAAAGATTGCTAATACGATTCAAGAGAAACTGGAAGAAACAACCGGTATCGATTCTAAAACAAAGGAAGAATTGGAGAACATTTTATACTCTAACCAACAAGTGTTCCGTGAGCAACCAGGTAGAATCAACAAATATGTACACAGGTTAAAGGTAACTGACACAACCCCTTATTGCTTAAAAGGGTGGCCAGTTCCACTAAAATATAAAAATGCAGTGGAAGGAGAGATTAAACGATGGAAAGATGCGGTGTAATAGAACGAGCAAACAGTCCATATATAAACCCAATGGTGACTGTAGTCAAGAAAGATCAGACTGTACGACTGTGTTTAGACGCAAGAAGAATCAATGCGGTCACTGTTCCGGATCATGAGGGAGCAATACCAATTGATCAAGTGTTGGCGAGCTGCGGAAAAGTGAAAGTCATGAGTAGTATTGATCTCACCAGCAGCTTCTGGCAGATCCCACTTGCTGAAGATTCCCGGGACTACACTGGCTTTCTCTACAGAGACAAATGCTACAGGTACACTGTAACACCATTCGGGCTAAAGACGAGTTTAGCAAGTCTGACCCGCGGATTGGATAAAGTTTTGACAGGAGAAGTAAAAAGATTCACCATACTATATGTGGACGATTGTTTATGTGTATCAGAAAACATTGAAGAACACCTGGAACACTTACGCATGTTGTTGGACAACCTCAAAAGAGAGAACCTCACAGTGAACTTAAAGAAATCCAAATTCTTTCGAGACAGAATTAGTTACCTGGGATATGAGCTGTCTACAAAAGGTATCAGCGCTTCCACAGAAAAAATCTCCGCTATTATGGATTTTCCTAGACCAAAGAATCCAAAACAACTAAAGGGATTTCTTGGCCTAACTAAATTTTACAACAAATTCACAAGCCAATATGCAGAAAAAACAAGACCACTGCTACAGTTACTAAAAAAAGGCATAAAGTTTAAATGGACAGAAGAGTTAGAAAATAATTTTAAGGAGGTCAAGAGACTATTCGTGGACACAGTGATGCTATGACATCCTGACCCAAATAAAAGATTTTACCTGCAGACTGACGCGAGTAAATATGCGATTGGGGGTCAGCTTTATCAAATAGATGAAGACGAGCAAATAGGGGTCGTTGCATTCACCAGTCGTGTGCTTAGATGTGCCGAATTAAATTATTTTACTATGGAAGTAGAACTGCTCAGCGTAGTCCATTGCTTGAAAAAATTTAGAACTTACGTGTTAGGTCGACCATTGACCATTATCACGGATAAAAAGGCACTAACATTTATTCAAAAATGTCAGTTAAACTGTTCCCGAATTACACGATGGATACTGGTTATCCAGGAGTATGATTTTGAGATAGTCCATTGCAATGGTACTGACAATATCGTAGCGGATGTACTTAGTCGAAACCCTCAAGATGTACTAGAAAATATAATACCAGATGGAGACGAGGAGACTGAAATTTACGCAATTGACATCAAACTGGGTAAACCATTAAAAAATCAGTTGAAAAACATTACATTACACCAAATGAACAACATTAAACTAAATAATATCATCTACCGGTTACACAACAATAAAAATGACAAACTCAGTAAGATTTACCAAGTATATAATAATAAATTATATCGTAAGGAGAACGGAAGGTGGAAATTGGTAGTAACACAAGAAATTGGACAAGCGTTATTAAAGGAAACACACATCCTTAGTACAAAGGGATAGAGAGTATTTTTTTTATAAGGGTAGAATGATGCGAATTGAGTTGAGTATTAAGTGGGTTTAGAGATTGTTTGATAGATGTTTTGATAGAGAAGGGTGTCATATTAGTTAAAGCTGTTAGTGGTGTTAGAGTCAGGGGGGGGAAGATTATAAATATATAAATGCCAAGTTGATACAATCAAGTTATTATGAATAATTAGATCACCCAAACTAATGGAGATTGAGAATGTTAAAGAAAGAGAGTCATAGTAAAAATATAAACTTATTTTAGCACATATCTTATTCTAATTGCTTATCGTCTATCCCGTTTCATTCTGCCGAGCTCATTTACATTCAAGCTCCACAAAGTTGGGCGACAAATATTGTAAAGGTTCTTCCCCGACAAGGGTCTTGGGGAATAGTCGGGTCTTGGGGAATAGTCAGCGGCAAAATGTAACTTCCGGCGCCGCGCGTGTACATCCAACTGTTTTCTTCACAAGTAACTAATGCCAGCTTATGGAGGTTATGTACGACAATGTAACTTAAATAAAATTTACTTTGTCAGTGTACATTAAAAGGGTGTATTTATTGGAAGTACAGAAATTAGTTTACATTTATCGCACATAATTACGGTACAGAGACGATTTTGGGAGGTTGTGGCTACGTTTAACAATATAACTTAACCTTTTACATTTTTAAAATTAATTAGACTTAACAAACGTTTCCTTAGTTAGTGTACACTCAAAGGCTGTATTTATTGTATGTATAAAAGGCTGTATATAACATTAATGGCTGTATTTATTCGAAGTAAGTAATGCCAGCTTATGGAGGTTATGTACGACAATGTAACTTAAATAAAATTTACTTTGTTAGTGTACATTAAAAGGGTGTATTTATTGGAAGTACAGAAATTAGTTTACATTTATCGCACATAATTACGGTACAGAGACGATTTTGGGAGGTTGTGGCTACGTTTAATTATTTAACTTAATCTTTTAGATTTTTAAAATTAATTAGACTTAACAGACATTTCCTTAGTTTGTGTACATTCAAAGGCTGTATATAACATTAAAGGCTGTATTTATTCAAAGTACCGGAATTAAAACGTACTTCCAATTTAGAACCTAGTACAATCTAATGTATAACCAAACAAGTACATTAAAATCCTTTTTTCAACATAATGCAATAAAAAGCAATGTGTAGTTTCTGTTAACATGCAAATGATTAAGTATTAATAATGGGTTACAGTGGAATTTAATGTTACTACGGTCTGAATTAATGCAAATAAAATTGGGAGAATCTCGTAAACATATTAAAGAATGCTTGTATATTACACACAAAATTATTACAGTACCGACCTTTGTTAATGAATAGAAACAAATTTGACTCTATACTTTAGTATGTACCAATAAAATTCACCATTTTTCAAATACCAATATCTGTTGTTTTTTTTTCATACCCTTAAAAAAAGGTCATTAACAACATACATTATGAGAAAACGTGATTACAAATAACCAGCCATTAGTTACTTGTGAAGAAAATAGATATAACATTTACAAACATCAAATCTTCAATTCTCTCCCTATTTGTTTTATAAAAACTGGAGTTTCTACTGCAGGTTTTAAGTCCACTAACTACTTAATTAAATATACATAATTGTTCCTGTATCTTGTTGGGTAACATATTATATTAATACATCTGCTTCCTACTCATATGTGCAAACAATGTTTTTAATGTACGGTCCTAAAATCTTTATCAACACTTTATATCTTTAAAATTTAGACAAAGTCTAATGAGCAACTTGGCCTAACCAGAATTTACATGACCTGGCTCAGAACAACTTTATTTTGGCAAATACAAAGATGAAGACTGGTTGCAATTTCTTCAGGGCTCACACCTGCTGCCAGGCCTAGTTCTATAACATGATAAGGAAGAAATAAATCAGCCCAAACCTGCAACCGCTGTGGGAAGACTTTTACACCATTACCAATAAGATTAATGATGTCATCTAAGAATAACTCATTAGCTTTATTTATACATTTAATGCATCTTAATTAGTACACTAACAGCACTGCTCTGTCTTATAGTAACAAAACACGTTACTGTACACTAACTCAAAAGAATTTCTTATTTTCAGTTTAAGAAAGTTGAAATTGTGTATTCATTTTCTTATCCATTCACTATTTGTAAAACGTGCTTAAAATTAATATGTGTACGCTTACTATATTGAAATCCAATGTTCACTATCCAATAATTACAAATTTTGTGGAATTGTGAAATTAGTAACACTATGTACTAATGTGTGATTATCAGTTGAATTTCTGAATTCCTTTGATTCGTTAATAAATCTTACTAATTTGTTACTTTATGTCTTTAATGATTTCTTATTAGTTTTTAATCTTTGTGTTTTCATTATTCATTTGTAAATTTTTGCATTTTGTTGTCCATGATATGTTCATTGATTAACTAATTATCATTAAAACACACAGAGGACTGATCCTCTTTTGCAAGATCACAAGTATGTTTCAAGTATGTTTTTAATTTTTTAATTGTATGCAATGTGGACACTGACAGAGGAGTGTCAGTCTTTTTTATGTTTTTTCAATAAATAACAATGAGAGGGGGAGAGAGAGAGAGAGAGAGAGAGAGAGAGAGAGAGAGAGAGAGAGAGAGAGAGAGAGAGAGAGAGACCAAAAATAACACGTACAGAAATTACATCAGAACTTTCCTGACAGTAAAAAAATAACTAAATAATGAATGACAAAGAACATTAACAAAATTAATGGAAATTATAGTTATTATTTATTGTCTAATGAACAGGTACTAGTAAAGGCTTCACATACTTCACATCTTAAATTATAAACCTATTACAAACATATTTGGTATACTCAGCTTGAAACAAACGTTCAGACCAATAAAAATGGTTTAAATTTTGCCATGCTGCATTATTAGTACTGTTGAAACAGCAGTTTGATTATAATTGTTTTTAGAACAGACTTCTGGAATGATGTGTGCAAAATGATTAAAACATACCTCCTTACAGTGTGCCTTAATAAGTTGTTGATTATTCTAACTGATACACTGTCATCCCATTATCATATGACAGTTCTCAGAGCTTCAGTAATAGTCATCTTTGCTGTTAACATGGACACAAGTCTCTTTTTTAAAAAGACTTTTCATTAGTAAAGTTACTTATAAGTAGGCATCCATTTGTACTCATAATATGAGGTTAAGAATTAAGAAAATTAAAGAATGATATTTACTTACTAACCATTGAGTGTAACATTATTTACAGTAATTAATAATGTCCCAATTTATAAAAGTCATGTTTGGCTAACTAGGCATAACCCAACCTGTGTTCCTGACATCCTAATTCTCTTTCTTCTAATAATATTACTTAACTTTATTGTGATATAACTGATCACAATTGTTCCTTATAATTCCCTACAACTTTTACAACAATACTAATGACAAAAATCAATAATAATTTCTTACAATTAACATACATAATTTGTCTAGGTATATTGGCCTATTATAGTTTGAACATTATTTTTTCATATGTTAACAATTCTTGTTTTTAATACAAGACAACTATTCTAAATTGTTCTTGATCCTTGGCTTTCACTTTTGTTACACTAATAATGACAATTATTAGCAATAATTGTTTACAAATAGTAGAAATAAGTTATTCTGGTATATGGCCTACTGGCCCATTGTAGTGGACACCTTAGTTTCTTTCGTACGTTTAAAATAATTACTTTTGCTATCAGACAATTACTTTACATTGTTCTTGATACCCTTATTCAACTTTCACTATAATGACATAACTTAACAATTATTTACTATGAATAACGTAACAAATGTTCTAGGCTCATTTGCCTATGATATTGACCCTTAATTTCATTCATACCTTGAAAATACATGTTTCTTCCTATTACATCATTATTCTAAAACATTCTTCACAATTTACTGAAGCTTTGACAACATAGTTTGTCCTTTAATATTGTTTTTCTTACTTATTCTAGTTGTTATTATCTTCAGTATCAGTATTCTGAAGGTTTAGTCCATGTATCTTGTTTCATTATTTACTTTGTTTATACTTATTGGTTAATCATATCTTCCTTACTAGAATATTATTCTAATAATAACGATTCTAGTATTATTTATACAGTATAGTTTGCTTAATAAGTTTACATTAAAACTGTTCTTTTTACATACAATTATTGACAAATTTTAGTTTCTCATATTTCTTCTTCTTCATGTTATAATTCAAATTATAACCATTATTATCTAGCTATTATAAGCTTATTTACTACTTGATCAGTAGTTTTCACCTTCTGTTTACAATTCATGGATTTTACAATGCTTTTTTGTTCTTTCTGTTGTTTAAAACACTATAATGTTACATAACCTTACTTGTAGGCTTACATTTAGCTCTATTGTTGTTTTATTATTACATTTTTGTAATACTCTTTTTGATGTACATTATTCTATTCATAATCATAAATAAAATTTGATTTCATTATTTTAGTACTTAGAAAATAATTATTGAATTAATAATTTTCTTTATTGAGTATCCAGTTTATTACTGCAGTATTGAGTATAGGTTTTATCTTTTTTAACAATTTTTAATGCAGTTTACTGGAGTAAAATCTTCTTATTGATAATGTTCTTATCAGTTTTATTACCCCATTATTCTTATCTCTTTTTATTATCTCAGACAATATTTATAGTATACAATTTAGTTAATGACTTAGTATTTTGTTCTTCATGTCTCATGGTCATGAAATGGTTTAAGTTGGGGCCTATTTTATGTAAGGGGAAAACATAACGTTACAATATTGTAATTACTTTTATTTCTATAACTTTTTATAAGTATTACTTGTACAAACAAAACTGGCTTAGAAATGGGTCTACTTAGGAAATTATGGAATTCTGCTGAAATTTCGAATAGTTCTGGAGGGGAATTGATCCCCTGATACCCCCCTCCGCAAGTTACTCCACTGATCCCACTCTACACAGTTCCAAGAAATCCTGTATTTAGAAGTTCAAAAGAAAGTGATACAGACTCTAAAGATCTCATTGTAGCATTCACTACTGGGACAGTTCATGGTTTAGAGCTTCCCTTATGTGCCTGGTAAGTGAAGGAGAAGGGATCTATTTAACGTACAAGTTGAAGAATATATTTAATTATTGTACTTAACTTGATATAAGTACTGATTACATTTCAGGATTATTATTTTCAGAAATAATGTATGTAAACCAGTTTTCCCCATATAAAGTTAATTAAAATTCTTTAATGCATAGCATTCCAGGCATTTACAGTAGTAGATTCGTATTACTAAATTTGAATTTACACAAATAATTCTCTTTGATTAACCAGAGTTACACACACAAACTAAATGCTGAGTGTCCTCCTAGTGTATAAATTCAGCTAAAACAGTATTCCAAAAACTTACCTTGTTACTAGAATTTGTGACATGATGAACTTTTCATCATGTGTTCAACTTTGTGTTGGGAGTTAAGCATTTTAATTATTTATATTTATGCAGGCATATAGCAAAATCTGATCATCATGGAAAAGGAATAAGGCATTTTGTAATAGCAATTAACTGATTAGTTCCTGCTGTATTACTGAATCATATTACAAGACCAATTTTTTGTTTAATTGAAAAGATATATTTTAACTGTTTCTTTTGATGCAATCTGTAAATTCCATGACACACGTCCATAAAGGTTTGAAAATATGCTTACTCCAGTTTGATAGGAATAAATTCTCAAAAAACTAATACAAATTTGTTATGTCTGATCACACCAGCTATCCTGTCTATTGGCAATGAGACTTTTACCCAAATTTATCATATAGTATTGTGCTAAGATGTTACACTACATTTGTATACTGTAATACAGTGTATTATTTGCAGACTGACGGGGTTATAAAAAATTCTGAAAGAATTGTTGCTTTTAAAACACCATCCTTTATCAAGTGACTACTCAAACCTGCCAGTTTTTCACAGATCCCCTAGTGATGATCCAAACTTTTCAAGGATTTTCCTGGCCTTAAAAAACTGGACTGGCCTCATTGATTGACATGACTAATGTTAAATTTACTTTGGGATACTTCCAAACATAATACAGTTTACAATAAACAAACAAAATATTATGCCTGTCTAATTTTTTCCAGAACTGTATACACATAATTTGATCTGGATAGGACATTTATTAAACAATAATACTATTTGATGCAAATAATTAAAATATCGGTATGGAGAACCATACATGACTACCATGTTTTAAGATTTATATTTGAAATCATTTTAGAAATGAAATATTTCTATAGAAACTACTTCTATCTTCAGCCTCAACCACAGAATTGTGATCACTAACATATACCACCTCATGTTCATAAAACAGTATTCCAAACACTTACCTTGTTACTATGGTGTCTTCAACAGGTACATTGGTGTATAAATTCGTTACGTCAAATGATGCTAATGTTGAGTTGTGTGGTATATGGATGTGTTCTAGTTTTTTGACAAGTTCTATGCTGTTTTTAACAGAAGTCTTGTTTGTTGGTTAGATTTATACGTTTTCTGATTAGTTTTGTGACGGTACAATTCTGGTACTATCATAATTTTGTAAATCTATGGTCCTAAAAACCACAATTATTGTATTTTTATTCTATAACCATTTATTTTGTAATAATAATAATTTTATTTCATAATACCTATAAAGTTTTTGTGAATAAACTATAGAATATTTTAAACAACACACTTTGGAGTTAACAGGATTTCGGTCGAATTCGCTGGAAAGCTACAAATGTCGCAAAAACTGTTTGTCACAGATAAGCAGTAAACAACCAAGCCCACGATTACGTCAGACGCAAGGAATGCAAGACGCATTGTATGCGACTGGGCTGGGCTGCTGAACAATGAGCCAGTGACGTAGTTTTGCCCCACCTCTGCAACGTTTAACAAAGAAACTGTGTCATTTTCGTCCAGACAGTGAATCGAGCCAGCTGGCATATTCACTAAGTGTGTTTATGTAAATTTTACACCACCAAAAGTGGATTAATAACTGTTAATAAAATAATAATAATGTTGGTACTGTAACTAAAACTTGAGTGGGTGTCATCGGCCAAGTGAAACTGACAAGAATCTGGCAACGGTCCAGACTTCTATGTGCAGCCATAAAATCTGCCAAAGTGTGATCCGAGGGGGGACACTACAATTCGGGAGTGTGGGCCCTAAGACGATGTAAGGAATCAGATTTTGCACGTGCAAGGATTTGAGTAGTGCGATGTCATCAACTCAAACTCGAAGCTAAGTATCAGCTACAACTTTTTGTTATCGAAGAAAATAGTAAAATGACCAATATTCAGTAAATGCATTTCAATAAAAATTATTCATAAAATGAGCTCATAAAAATAATAATTGTACCAGAGAGAGAGAGAGAGAGAGAGAGAGAGAGAGAGAGAGAGAGAGAGAGAGAGAGAGAGAGAGAGAGAGAGAGAGAGAGAGAGAGAATAACAAATACTATTTAAAAAGTGCTGGGTTGTGCAAGTAAATGTATGTATATATATAAAACACATATTAATGTTTCAGAGAGTTTAAAAAATATAAATAACTGTGTAGGTATTTTGGAGGGCTTGTGAAAGGGAAATTTAATGTAATTTTGTCGCCACCTGGCAGAGAATAGATGTAATTGAATTTCATACATAAACAGGGTAATGTCATATGGTAAACCATTTAACAAAGTATCATTATTTCAAATAACACTTTCCGCTACTCAAGAAGTTCGCTTAAACGAATTCCTGCCCTTTTAAAGGTAAGTAAAACTTCAAGTTTATATTTATGTTCTTGCATATCAAGATGGCGCCCGACCTTTGAAATTAAACAATTATTGGCTAAGTGCAAAGTAAAAAAAAAATATTTTATTTTATTATAAAGAAATATAACATTTGGCGCCCGAACAGGGACACTACGTAAACTTTTGTTTTATGTGGGTAAGCCTACGGAGAGAGCAGAAAAGTTGTTTGAAGTAATAGTTTTACATAATTTTAAATACGTAAACATAACCTAACTTCCACGAGGTTATGTTATAAGGTTGTATGCATGCGGGTAATATTAAAATAAGCAAAATGAATGCCGATAAAGGTGATAATGTAGATGAAACAGTTGCGAGTGAGATGGACGTTAAATTAAACCCAAGTAGTCAGATCAGTGAAACCAGTGTTACTGAATTAAATCCGGTTCCATTAAACCCCATCTCAACTCAAAACGTAAATAAACCAGATGATACAGCTGCAATGATGCAGTTACTATTAAGCAAAATTAAAGGAATTAATAATAAATTCGATGAACAAAGTAACAAATTTGATGTGAAGTTTGATGAATTAAAGACCAAAATTAAAAGACGTAACGATAATCTAGATAAACAATGTGACAAAGTGATTAAAAGGTTGGATGAGAGGTTAATTCAAATAAGTAACAGTGAAAATAAGGTGAGTAACAATGACAATTTAAATAATGAGTTCACAGGTAGTAACAATGGTATAATTAAGAATATGGTGTCAGAAAATGATAATGAAAATATTATGAGTGATAATGAGATGTTTGTGTGTGTTGAGTCAGAGAGAGAGCTGAGAGACAGTATATTTGTAAAAGAGATGCAGGGGGTAGAATTTTCCTTTGATGTTGTGGTAGGGGGTGAAGTCAAGTCTTCACGTATTTTTAATAAGGACGAGAGTTCCTTAGATTTATATTTGGGAGACGAAAGGTCTACAAATAGAGTTCCTTGGTGTTTTTGTGTACCTCACAGGTGGTGCAGTAATTATGAGTTAGTGACCCCTGCATATTTGGAAAGAGAGAGTGTAGCTTGGTGTTATGGTGAGAAATATATTGAGAAAGAGAGAAAGAGAATAATAGAGATTTTTAAAGTAAATAGAAAGTATAGAGAACTTGTAGAAAGGTTAGGAGTAGAGATGGTGGATGATTACAGTAAATACAAACCTTATAATGAAATTGAGATAACAATAATAGTTAATGAGAATAATGGTATCAAGTACTTACCTTGGGAAGTAACGGGTGTAGCAGTAAATAATTCTGATGACTATATGACTAACAAGATTATAACATATGATCATACTGAGGTAGACAGAACCATACCCGATCGTGACTTGGTATATAATAAACCTATTGAGATTGTGAATGAATATAAAAAGTTTGATAAATATTATAATGATTATAATAATAAAATTTATTTACTAAACAATAAGATAAATAGACCTAAGATTAGAATGTTATTCAATGATGGAGGATAGATTGTTTTATTGTGTAATGAACATTTAATATATGTGAAAAGTGATTTTGAAATGGACTGCATATGGGCTGATTTTGATTAATGATAAAATAATGAAGTTGGATTGTATATTTTTCATTGTGTTAATTGTTTTAATGTCAATGTATTTATGTAATTTTGATGTTGTGCATTACAGGTAAATTTTATGTACACCATGTATTATGTATTGTTTTAATAAATAACAATTAACATGTTTTTATTTTGCTAAACAAGTGAAAGTAATAGTGAAAATTTTAAATAATTGAATAATAATTAAAGAGTGATTACTGACTTAATGTGGTACAAAAGAAAGTTGTATTAAGTTTATAATTGCAGTAGTAATGAAGTAAAATTATTAATTTGTAATGAATAAAAATTTTCTAATGAATAATAAATGATTAAGTAAGAATATATATTTGCATTTTAAGATGTATTGTTATGAGTAGGTGAGAGATAAATTTTATGATGCAATTGTCAATGATTACAGGAAGGTAGGATGTTTAAAAAGGGGATAGAGCCTGGGTGTAAATAAAGGCATGTGAGTTAGTTAATCAAAGTTAATGGGAGTTAGATAGATATGAATTTTAAAGAAAATAATACAAAGAGAGTATTAGATATTTTAGGGACACAGTAGTTAGTGATTATTTGTAGAGGTGAGTAAAGTAAAGGTTAAACATATATTGTTGCTAATGATATTTTGTAGTGGGGGTGAGGTGATAAGGAGTGGCCAACGTATAGCGTTGTGGCAGGTAATAGCGTAGTTTAAGGGAGTGTTTGCCGATATTTTGGAAGGGCAAAATATTATGAATGTATATAGCCAGGTAGGGAACACCCATTCCTGTATAAAGACGCGCGGTGCTATAGGATTTATCGTCAAAATTAAATTAGTGAAAGGTGTTTATAATTGAGAAATTGGTGTCATGATAGGTAAATTTGGTTGTTAGTTAGAAGAAAGGTGAATAAGATTATAAATGTTAGTGCCTATATAATAAGTAAAAGCATAGTGAATACAGGAGTCACCCAGACTAAACAATGATTAGAATGTGAAAGGTTAGGTAGAAAGTTCAGAGTAGAGAGGTAATAGGAAATGAAATAATAATACTTGGATTTCGTTGTCCATGATGTGTCCGTTACTTAACTAAATATCACTATAGTATTGACGACTCGGAACACTAAGTTTTTTATAAGTAAAAACGTAAAGTTTTACGTTACAGCCTAAACCAGCTTTCACCTATAGAAGGCTTCATCACAAGGCTGATGAAGCCTTCTATAGGTGAAAGCCGGTTTAGGCTGTAAGGTAAAACTTTACGTTTTTACTTATAAAAAACTTAGTGTTCCGAGTCATCAATACTATAGTGATATTTAAATAATAATAATGTAATATGAATATTAATAATAAATAATTAATGGCTAATTAATGAAAGTTTAGAATTATTAATTAATTAATTGAAATTAATTAAAAAATTGTAATTTTTTATAATTTAAATGCAAACTTAAAGATGTAGGATGTGTAAATCTTAATCAAGTTAAAATGTGAAGTGGTTATTTCAATGTATTAACCGTATTAATATATCAATGTTAATTATGAATGTATTATTATGTATTATGTATTATGTTTCATGTATTAGCATAGGAATATGAACATGATGTGTAAGAAATAGTGTGTGTGGAGGAGAAAGAGGGGTAAATATTATTAACAGCGCCAGTTTAATTAACTGTTAATAATAATAATATTAATTTTAATAATAATAAGATTTTATTTTTTTTATATATAAAATGTTTTTCTCCCGGTTTGAGTAATTAATTTAAAGGGAGATTATATCCATAAATTTGGGATTTATATATATTTATTATATCCATGTATTTCATTTAGATATTTGCTTCTTCTATAATTACATTAATTATGAAAACCGAAAAGGTTAATTATTATCGATGGGAATCGAAAAGATTTTTAAAATAAAGGATAGTCAATGAAGAGAATGGCACTTCTATATAATTCTTGTTGATTTGAACCAAACCCAGTGCTTCTTAACGCAAACCAGCACATAGCTAAGGGGAAACAGATCAGTTAGGGATATATTAATATACCAAGCCACTATTTTGATATTTTTGATTTATTGTTTCAGTGTTTGGTGATGTTGTGACGGCGGTCCTGAGCTGGCCAGCGCGTCAGAGCAGGAGCGTTACACGCCTGATTGGCCTTATGGTGTTGGGATCTCAAAGGAGAAGTCCAGTAAGGTCATGCAGGTACTGTCATCATCATCGGACCACGGGTGAGTTATTGTATTTCTTTTCATATAAATTGTAAGGGGGTTGTGGCAATATATCCTGGCTGATCCCTTTAGGAAGTATGAATGTGTCAATGAAAGTTTTTATGCTTCGGCATAAAATCTTTCATTGAGGGGGTTTTGTGATGGTACAATTCTGGTACTATCATAATTTTGTAAAGCTATGGTCCTAAAAACCATAATTATTGTATTTTTATTCTATAACCATTTATTTTGTAATAATAATAATTTTCTTTCATAATCCCTATAAAGTTTTGGTGAATAAACTATAGAATATTTTAAACAACACACTTTGGAGTTAACAGGATTTCGGTCGAATTCGCTGGAAAGCTACAAATGTCGCAAAAACTGTTTGTCACAGATAAGCAGTAAACAACCAAGCCCACGATTACATCAGACGCAAGGAATGCAAGATCCACTGTATGCGACTGGGCTGGGCTGCTGAACAATGAGCCAGTGACGTAGTTTTGCCCCACCTCTGCAACGTTTAACAAAGAAACTGTGTCATTTTCGTCCAGACAGTGAATCGAGCCGGCCAGCGTATTCACTAAGTGTGTTTATGTAAATTTTACACCACCAAAAGTGGATTAATAACTGTTAATAAAATAATAATGATGTTGGTACTGTAACTAAAACTTGAGTGGGTGTCATCGGCCAAGTGAAACTGACAAGAATCTGGCAACGGTCCAGACTTCTATGTGCAGCCATAAAATCTGCCAAAGTGTGATCCGAGGGGGGACACTACAATTCGGGAGTGTGGGCCCTAAGACGATGTAAAGAATCAGATTTTGCACGTGCAAGGATTCGAGTAGTGCGATGTCATCAACTCAAACTCGAAGCTAAGTATCAGCTACAACTTTTTGTTATCGAAGAAAATAGTAAAATGACCAATATTCAGTAAATGCATTTCAATAAAAATTATTCATAAAATGAGCTCATAAAAAATAATAATTGTACCAGAGAGTGAGAGAGAGAGAGAGAGAGAGAGAGAGAGAGAGAGAGAGAGTGAATAACAAATACTATTTAAAAAGTGCTGGGTTGTGCAAGTAAATGTATGTATATATATAAAACACATATTAAAATGTTTGATGTTTCAGAGAGTTTAAAAAATATAAATAACTGTGTAGGTATTTTGGAGGGCTTGTGAAAGGGAAATTTAATGTAATTTTGTCGCCACCTGGCGGAGAATAGATGTAATTGAATTTCATAAATAAACAGGGTAATGTCATATGGTAAACCATTTAACAAAGTATCATTATTTCAAATAACACTTTCCGCTACTCAAGAAGTTCGCTTAAACGAATTCCTGCCCTTTTAAAGGTAAGTAATACTTCAAGTTTATATTTACGTTCTTGCATATCAAGATGGCGCCCGACCTTTGAAATTAAACAATTATTGGCTAAGTGCAAAGTGTAAAGATATTATATTTTATTATAAAGAAATATAATAGTTTATCTAGGTGTCTGGCGATTTTGTGGGAGGGTGCTTGTGTGTTATTTATCAAAGGTCAAATGGGTATATTGGGTTTGTGTATTTTTGGTAATGCGTTTAGTTTTGGGGGGTTAGGTTTAATTTCTTTTTAGGTATTTTATGGTTTCTGTTTGGATTATGTATTTTGCATTATTTATGAATTTGTTTTTGGTATTTTATTGTGGGATCTTTGGTTATTTGAGTTATATTGTTTTCGGAGAATTTCTCAGTTTTATTGTTTATTTCTTAAATATTAGAATTACCTTGGTTCCTTCTTTGCAATTATGTTTATTTCATGTTTGTTCATTATGACTGTTGTAATTTCTATAGGTACTTTTGGTGTGTTTGTTGTAATTTTGTGTTTTACATAATCTTTTGTGATTAAATCATTTGGTGTAAAATGTTCCAGATTATAAAATACACCTAACAGTTTTAACATACAATATATATAGTAACACCTCTATACATAGTAACAGGTATATCAATATGCCTGTAATCACAGGTATGGGAAAGTAATGGCAAATCTTGCATAATCTTGTTATCAGTTATTGTTATTATTCGGCTAGTGCTATTAAATTCATATTGGCCCAAAGTGATCACAAAAGGAATTTATTATATTTGTTTACAGTCATCGGTGTAGATTCCAAGTGGATTTGAAATTTATATAAATTAATTTTCACTCACATGAATGAAGTTGCAACCGTAAAGAAATACAGAATATATTTTCTATGACAGCAGACAAGACAGGACACTTGTATTTTGCCTTTTATGTGTGTATATACATTCAGACATCATTTATTTGGATTGACTTCTGCAAGCTTGAAATCAGATACTAATAATGTTTTATGAATATTAATTACAACACTTTCACATGTGAAACTTACTTTGTTTATTTTCTTCGTACGACATTTCAGTGTGGTGTTCGCCTTCCTCAGCGAGGTATGATACAGAATGTCCAGAACTTGTAACGGTTTGTTTAGTTGGTAGGTTGTGTGGGGGAGTGTGGAGGTGGAAGGGGGTTATGTAAAATTATAATCCTCAAAGTATAATATTGAATTAATTGGGATGTTTTGTTAAATTGTTACGACGGTCTTACCGATCGTCACATAGTACAGTGGAAACCAAAATAAAACACACTTATGAATTTGCAAATTACATTTATTATATTTTTAATTGGTGTTGTTACATGCTTGTTCACTTCTTTTGTTACATTTTCAATCAGTGTTGTGTTGTGATTAGCTACGATGGTAGTGTTATTAGTACAGACGAGGATGCTGCAGTTTCTTTTCTTAAAGAAAAAGATTTGGTTCACAATCCTCGTCAATGTGGTAATGGACATGATATGATTTTAGCGCTTGGGCAGTAACAACGTTGGTGTTGCAATAAGAAGACTCGCAAGGACACATTTTTAGAGGGGTCCAGATTACCCCTGAGAACAATAATAAAATTTATTTATGACTGGTGTGAAGGCCGTAGTAGTGTGAAAAACAGTAAAAATCAACTGAAAATCGACAACAAAACACACGCACATTGGACGGCTTACTTAAGACATATCTGTGCTGAAGACATCATGAGCAACCCACAGAAAATTGGAGGACCGAATTTAACAGTTGAAATTGGCAAGAGTCTCTTTGCCAAGAGAAAAAATAATGTTGGCCGGGTGTATCCACAACAGTGGGTTTTCGGAGGATTCTGTCGAGAAACAAAGGAATGTTTCTTGTGTCGTATCGAAGAGCGGTCAGCAGCTACCCTCCTACCTCTCATAGTGGCAAATATTGAACCAGGGTCCATTATAATGTCAGATGAGTGGCGTTCATACCGTCAAATTGTTAATTTGCCACAACAGTACACTCATTTGACTGTAAACCATAGTTATAACTTTGTGGATCCTCAAACGGGAGCACATACACAAGGCGTAGAAAGCATGTGGCGGTCCTGTAAATCCCGAAACGTGATTGAATGTGGTGTGAGAAGGGAACGCTTAGATTCCTATTTAAGTGAGTTCATGTGGCGAACAAGAAATGCAAACCAGGATTTGTTCGAGTTCATGTGGAGGTCCGCAGAGTTCCAGAATATCTTTCCAGGTGATGCATCGACAATAATTGTGTAGTTACTGGAACAATCTGGGGATTCACAGACACTTAACTCGCTGTATTAATGTAGAAGTGTGTAGAGTCACCTCCTTACCACTCACGACTACCTGTAACAATATTGTAAATAATTATAAGCTGAACACTGTGGGAAAAAGTGCTAAGTGAAGGAAGAAAAAGTGTAATATAATGAGTGATCAGTAATAACAGAAAAGACTGTTAAAATTAATGATTCACCCCAAATGTATGAAACAAAAGAAACATAGACTATAAGTAAGATTAAGATTAAGATTAACATGATTTATATTATTCTGAATGTTCAACAACATTGTATTAATTAGGATTTAAACCCAAGTCCCATATTTGTTTCAAGGGAAAAGACTACAATTAGAAGGTTCAATTTGTTTAATTAATTGTATTAAGAGTTAGTTATGTTTAAATATGTTTTGTGTGTAATAATGTTAGTAATATTGCTATTAAGAATATTATGCTATTATGGCTATTATGAATTGTCAAAGAAGAAAAAGGTTGTAAGAAAATAGACACACTGTTATGTATAAAATACCATAGATACCTAACTTAGGCTCAGACACACTAAATAGAATTAATCAGTCAACAAAATTTGGCAAACTAAGAAAAAAATTACTACTATGGAATGTAAACCAGTTTGTAATAAGTAATAATCCCATCAATCAATGTAATCCCAGCCATAAAGACACAACTCTAAAGTAGCATGTCTATAATTCCTGTTTTAAGGTAATATTAGTGTTGGAAGGTAATAGAAGCATTAATTTCAGATAATCAAACCACAATCACAAGCATTAATCAAATCACATAATCAAACTACTCCTTTCCCTTAACCGATCTTCACAAAGAACAATACGTCTTGAGTACTCTACAAATCAGGGCTGTACGCAGAAAATTATTTTATTCAGTTTGAATTTGCGGCTCTTATCGTTTGCTACAGAAAATACCCTTGTTAAAATGTTGCAGGTAAACTACCCCTTTCCGTTAACCGATCTTCACCAAAACCAATAGGTCTTGAGTACTATACAAATCAGGGCTGTATGTAAAAAAATATTTGATTCTAAATATAATTATTACACTACTATTGTGTTCCGAGTCATAGTGTAATAATTATATTTAGTTAATTAATGGACACGTCATGGACAACGAAATCCAAGTATTCGATTCTGTTTGAATTTTTGGCTGTTATCGTTTGCCATAGAAAAAAATCTACACACAAACACACACACACACACACTTTTCGAAAAATGACTTTTCATGTTTTGAGGGTAGTACAATCAGAATCTGCAAAAATCTCGAACATGATTTTTTTTGCCATCACCATACATCCATTTCCTTAAGGACATGGAAGTAAAAGGTAAGGGGCTTAACAATATCTACCACTTTTTAGATAAGGAAGGAGTATGCACTACGGTTAATAGCTTATGCTACAAGATACATAAGTGTTTATTTTAAAAATTAGTACAGTAACATACAAGACAGGTTACATGAACAATTGCTGGAAGAAACGGAGAATAAACAGTTACAGTGAGGTCGAAAGACGTAGAATTGAGCACTACAGAGTCAATTGGGTTTGTAAAGAAACATCAAACCCAATGTACTATCATTACACACAACAATGTACTATCATTACTTAACCAACCACAACACCCATGTAGAGTAGATGTATTATTTAGGAAGTATCTGTGCCTCAACCCAGTACTAAGTCCAGTATACTGTAACAGGATCTACTGTTCCACACTGTAAATAAAGAAGACGGGCAATAATATATATTGTAACGTTTATCCCTTTTTCTTACCTTTAAATCTGTAGTATCTTGTAGTTACCTTGTAGTATTCTATATTGTAATAGATGTATTGGTATTGTTTTTGTATTCGTCAGTCTCACCTAACGTTATAGTTAAATTGTGTACCTTTAATTCAATTGTAAAGAAGACTGTTTGCATTAAATGTAATGTAATAATGTAACAATATGTATGTGTAGGCTGAGGAGAATGGAATGGCTGTTTACTTACCACTTTACCTGGTATTTTGGTCACTTAACCAAAAATTTGTCCATTTTAAGTACAGACTCTAACCTATCAGATTGCAATGTAACTGGAATTTGTTGAAAACAAGATTAAACTATCACTCATATATTCAACCCCCCCCCCACAGAGAGTGGGAGGGGGAAGAGAGAGAGTTATATATCATTGTTGAATAATTAAGACATTCCTTTTAACAAAAATATACTTTTAATTAAATTATTACAACTATTTATTTTTACTTTAATTATATTTATGTTTCTGAATAATTGAATACAATACAATAATTAAAATAAAAGTATATTTTTGTGAAAAAGTATTTTATTTTTTATTGAATAATAATAATAACATAAGAATATAAAATAAAGTAATTTGTAAATATATCGTTATATACACACATCAATTTAGGAAGTTGCCTGGTTAGCGCATGCGCAATGAATGAGCATACACCCACCACCGTCTGACTGTACGTGTACGTGTACGTGTGGTGTTGTTTACACGTACAGTCTGCAAGCATTCCAAAAGTTACTGAGTTGCTGTTGTGTTTTGTGTTTTGCAATCTGTGCTGTGGTTTTGTATTTTAATAGCCATCTTAGTGATTAGGTTTACCTTTCTGTGACGTTATTTAAAACTAATTTGTTTGTATTGTTTTTCGTCGCGATACATTTTATATCTTTAATTTTTGTTATTAGTGATTGCTTAACAATGAGTAAGTTGTCGGGAAAGGTGCTTAAAAGCCAAACTCACGAAGTTATATACAATGTGATGGAGTTTATGAAGAAGGAAGCAGATCATGGAGGGTTTTTAATAGACTGTAAAAAAGTTAGAGAAAGAGTGTCGGCTTCAGTTGGTGTAAGTCGGATGACACTAGCGAGAATAAACCAGGAAGCGAAGGGCAACCATTATTTGAAACGCCAAATAAGAAAAGGAAGAGAGAAAAGCCTGTGACAGATTTGGACGATTTTGATAAATCTGTTATACGCCGAATGATCAACGGCTTTTACCTCGTCGGAAAATGTCTACCTACACTACCAAAATTACATTCAAAATTAGTGAAAGATATAGGGTTTAATGGAGGGAAGACAAGTTTAAAGACAGTAATCAAACAGTTGGGTTTTAAATGGAAAAAGACGAGAAACAACAGACATGTACTTATTGAACAACAACACATAGCCTTCCACAGACACGAATATTTAAAAAACATTAGGAAATACAGAGAAGAAGGGCGACCAGTAGTTTACATGGATGAGACTTATATTCACTCGTCACATGTGAGCCAGAAATCGTGGGCAGACAATAACAATGATGGTGTCGCTATACCCCTCACTAAAGGAGCAAGACTTCTTGGATTTCGTTGTCCATGACGTGTCCGTTACTTAACTAAATATCACTATAATATTGACGACTCAGAACACAAAGTTTTTTATAAGTAAAAACGTAAAGTTTTACCTTACAGCCTAAACCGGCTTTCACCTATAGAAGCCTTCTATAGGTGAAAGCCGGTTTAGGCTGTAAGGTAAAACTTTACGTTTTTACTTATAAAAAACTTTGTGTTCCGAGTCGTCAATATTATAGTGATATTGAGCAAGACTTATAATAATTCATGCGGGAGGAGAGATGGGTTTTATTGAAAACTGCTTCACCATGTGGAAATCAAGTCTGTGTTCAGGAGACTATCACAGTTCAATGAACTTTGGAAACTACCAAAAGTGGTTGACAGAAAAATTAATACCAAACCTGCCAGAAAAAAGTGTACTTGTCATTGACAATGCACCATACCATAATGTGCAGTCAAAAAAGTGTCCAACCTCCGCTTCAACTAAAAGTAAAATGCAAGAGTGGCTTCGAAGTAACCGAATACCTTTCGATGATTCGATGCTGAAGGTACAGTTACTGCAGTTGATTTCGTTACATAAACCAAGGATCAAAGAATATGTAATCGATTCGCTCCTTCAACAACACGGCCACACTGTATTGCGCTTACCTCCATACCATCCGGAGCTCAACCAAATAGAGCTTATTTGGGCCGAGGTGAAGAACTGGGTAGCAACCAACAACACAACGTTTACAATTGAAGACGTGAAGCAGCTAACAGTACAAAAATTCGGGGAAATCACCAGAGAATCCTGGCAAAAAAAATGTGACCATGTAAAAAAGGTTGAAGAAGACTACATTACATCTCAACCACAAATAGAAAACGCTGTTGAAAATTTCATCATTCAACTTGGAGGGGAAACCAGTGACACAGATGAGGATGACGCCAGCGGATGTAGTCAAATGGACACGGACAGTGAAGAAACTCTATCAGGAATTGAAGACTTAATGTGAAGTGTGGTTTACCTGCTGTCATAGCTGTTAACTTAGTTGAAAATTTTTTTGGTACAAAAAAGTACATTACTATAAAAAAAGTCATATTACTATATGACTTGCACAGTAAAAATTTTATTATTTTCTATTTGAACAGTTAGCAATTATTTGTGACCATAGGACTGCATATTACTGATCGTCTACTGACATGAAACGAAAAGGAGCTCTGAAGATGACCCTTGGAATCATTAAAGGTAATTTGTATAAACATAATTCCATTTTTCATTTTTGTTGTCTTGTGTAGGGCCTACTTCTATAGTACGTAGTTCCAATGATCTATTTTACTGCATAAATAGGAGCAAGTGGGGTGAGGTGATGAATGGATTAATTTGATAATGTCGGCATATTTATAGGCCTACAATAATTTTACAATAATTTTCGGTATGCTTTGTTAGTGTTCTGTGTTTAATTTGTAGTACGTTAATGATTATAAATGTTGTTCTTTAGATCCAAAAACATTAAATAGAAAATAATTTGCATTACAAAATTTAGAAATTACAGTAGCACATAATTACCAGTAGTATTTGCATTTCGTTGTTTGGTTCTATTTTTAAAGGGACAGTGGATATTTTTCTTAAGAAATAAAAATATAAGGCATATTTGCTACCACCTGGGGGCTATGAGCGCATGAGTGTGCAATTTTTATATTTAAAACAGCTCTTAAATTATTGAAATTTAAACAAACACTGACACAAACAAAGCGTTCCGAACACTGCTTGCAGTAGTGACTGTACCAACTAGTACACGCGTACTCACGTAATAGTGGGAAGTCTGTCAGCGGAGGGGAAATTTCCCCTCTGTGGGTTTCCAGCTATGTTGATGTATGTATACTTCTGACATGTAAAGTAGTATACATCAATAGTCTACTCTCATACAGTATACGATTTTGTTGGAAAATATCATGCACACTACTTGGCAAAGGTTCAACACTGATTTAAAAATGTTTTGTTTAATGCAAACACTGAAACACACTATACACAAGAAATAGAACTCATCATGAACATAACGTGATTATATTACTTCTTATGATATAAGAATATGATATCGGTTTTTTGTTTAATACCCACTTGTACAGGAAAAAATACAGTTATTATTTTATAAACAACTTTGTTACAGCTGCTGTGAAGTTGTTTAGATTAAATAATGTAACCTAACCAACTTTTAAGTATTGAATATTAAGTATAAGTATATTTAATCCTCAGAGAAAATGAACAATTAACGCCAGTTTTTGAAAGAACCATGAAAGGAGAGAAGATGAGCTTGTGTACGAACTGCAAAGGGGAGTATCTTATGTAGAGATGAAAGCTCAACAGTTCAAGCCAAATACATATGAATGGAGATGATTGGTAATATCTGGGACCTGTCACACAACAGAACACCATACAATGATGATAGTGTGTATCACTTATTTCATCACATCTCTTACCATGTAATGTGCCTGCTTTTAATAATATTCTCAAAGGATTTTAATACTTTGTTTTGACTGGTTTCACTGTGTAAATTACAAACCTGAATATAGTCCTGGAATACATACGGTAATCAATTTTTCCATTCACAGCCACGTTTCCCATTAAATCACGAATGCCTGCAAAGAAAAATAAATTACATCACCGGACACACCAAGTACTGACATATGAACATTAATCAATTATTTTGTTTAATCAGTCAACATTCTAAGAGACCAATATTAAAGGGTTTACAGATTATTGACGCATCCACCAAAACACACACACACACAGGTAGTGATATGTGTTACAATTGTGTCTTTTCAGCTAACCGTTCTTTTACAGGTGAAATCAGTACAATTGTACCTCGTGAGTATAAGGTTAGTTTAATCTGTACCTATGATATTAAACATAATAATACACTGAACATGATTATTACACTTTATATGATATCAGCTTTTTGGCTTAATATCCACTTGTAAAAGAAAAAATACAAAATGATTATTATTTTATAATTAACTTTGTTACAGCTGTTGTGAAGTTATTTAGAATAATAATGTAACCTAACCTACTTTTAAGTACTGAATACTTTTAATGTGTCATGTACTGTGTTCAATAAGGAAATGAAATACTTTTACAGAGTACTTAAAATCCTTGAAAATGGTATTGGATTAAGCTTGAGCAATGAATAATTAAACTAAGCACATGATTTCAACGTCAATATCATAATTAACTACGTATTCTAAATAGAACATACCAAATTGATAATACTTACCAAAAACATGTAAAACAAGAATCATAAAGGGGCTTCATATTTTTTTATATCTTCAAACATTTTCTCGAACAAATCCTGGTTTGCATTTCTTGTTCGCCACATGAACTCACTTAAATTGGAATCTAAGCGATCCCTTCTCGTACCACATTCAATCACGTTTTGGCGTTTACAGGACCGCCACATGCTTTCTATGCTTTGTGTATGCGCTCCAGTTTGAGGATCCACAAAGTTATAACTATGGTTTACAGTCAAATGAGTGTACTGTTGTGGCAAATTAACAATTTGACGGTATGAACGCCACTCATCTGACATTACAATGGACCCTGGTTCAATATTTGCTACTATGAGATGTAGGAGAGTACCTGCTGATCGATCTTCGACAGGACACAAGAAACATTCCTTTGTTTCTCGACAGAATCCTCCGAAAACCCACTGTTGTGGATACACCCGGCCAACATTATTTTTTCTCTTTTGAGACTCACGTCAACTTCAACTGTTAAATTCGGTCCTCCAATTTTCTGTGGGTTGCTCATGATGTCTTCAGCACAGATATGTCTTAAGTAAGCCGTCCAATGTGCGTGTGTTTTGTTGTTGATTTTCAGTTGATTTTTACTGTTTTTCACACTACTACGGCCTTCACACCAGTCATAAATAAATTTTACTATTGTTCTCCGGGGTAATCTGGACCCCTCTAAAAATGTGCCCTTGCGAACTGGCTTATACTCATGGCAAGTCTTCTTATTGCAACACCAACGCTGTTGCTGCCCAAGCGCTAAAATCATATCATGTCCATTACCACACTGACGAGGATTGTGAACCAAACCTTTTTCTCGAAGAAAAGAAAGTGCATCCTCTTCTGTACCAATAACATTTGACAGTTCATCGTAGCTAATCACAATTAATTAATAATTAATGTGAAACTCCCAACACAACACTGATTTAAAATGTAACAAATTCGGTGAACAAGCATGATAACTTTTTCAGTTACCGCCATCGTAACAACACAATTTTACCACGTGCTGTACAAATTGCATTTGGTCTTTGACTATTCTAAGCAAAATTCAAGACCTTTAGGAAAAAACGGGTAACTTTTAAAACAAATTTAAAGACTCTCTGTATTAAATTTAAAGTCTACTAAAATTAACGACACATGTTATTTCAAAAGGACAGTGAATAACTCTAAAGGATACTAAATCATTCTTACTACTGTTCAGGTGCAGTATGTACTCCAGAGGCAGATTTATGCATAGGCAAAGTAGAGAACTGGCGGCAAATTTTGTGAATACCGGAGAGATGCGGACACGGAGATTTGCGAAAACAAGCTATTTCCGGAGATTTGCGGACACTAGGCCTTTTGCTACCTGAGAGAGAGATGACAAAATTCCAATAGTATTTCTATAACGGAGGTTTGCGGACAGGTCGTATCTGAGGTGCGCCCGCTTGTAAAATTTTATGACGGGGTCATAGTCCGAGATGCGCCCATTTTACTTCGAGTCCCCCACATAGCTGTGACCCCCCTGCGTTTTATTATTTCTAGCCTAACGTATCTACCAACAGTCGTTTATGACAAACTTTGTTTTATGGTTTTATATAATAAATTCGCTTCGATTTTATATATAAAGTTTCTGGTCAGTTGCTCAATTCGAGTGTTTGGGTTTCGAGTGGTCAGGTATAGAATAAGGGATTATTCTCTTATGCACACACGCACATCGACCATTTTCAGGTACACTGGGCGCAACTCATCTTGGCCCTGCGGACACTACCCTTTCGGGTGTGATAGAATGTGGAACCATGTCAATGAACCCGCCCACCAGTTTACCAGTACGAATCCACTCCAAGTATTTGTCACTTTGAGTTTGACATTCGTAGAGTGAAGACGAGTATGGAAGTTGTTACAACTACTAAGGGTAAACCTTGTGCCCATTACAACGGTTATGCGTATCGTAAATTTCGGGAGTCAAAAGAAGGTGTTGTTACGTGGATGTGTTTACGGGAGAAGTCCAATCGCTGTAAAGGAAAGATGCGGTCGAAGAAAGAAGATGTTTCCGAACTTTTGTGTGGACCACCTGATGACGCGTCCTTAGAAGTGAGGAAGCGTGTGGAGAAGGTGAAGAAGAAGGCACGTGAATAAAATACTCAGTTATCTGCGATATACACAGATGAAATTGGAGATCTTCATAATAGAGGTTATGATTTTGTCACAGTAATGCCCCATGCAGAAACATTGAAGAGAGCCATTCGGGATCATTGGTGTAAAGCCCAAGGAAACCAGCATGAACCAAAGAATTGCGAAGATATTGTTCTTTCAGAAGAAATTCTAAAAATGAGCGATGGCAGCAGTTTCCTTCTTAAAGATGACGCATTAGAAGAGAGAATTATCGTTTTTAGTGGCAGCAAAGGAAAGGAATGTCTAGGAAACTTTCTCATTTTTTAATGGATTGTACATTCAAGAGCTGTTGTAAGCAATTCACACAAATCTACACAATCCATGCAGATTTGTTTGGCGTCCAAGTGTGGTAAATGTAGACTTCAAGGCTTCTGCGATTGCGGCCCTTCGTCAAGTTTTCCCCACAGCTGAAATAAGTGGATGTTACTTCCACATGAAAAAGTGTTTGTGGAGGAAGGTCCAAGATGTAAGCCTAACAGAGGACTATCGCCAGAATGAAGAAATAAGGCTTCACGTCAGTATGTGTGCAGTGTTGACGTTTTTAAATTTATTCCTATCAAACTGGAGTAAGCATATTTTCAAACCTTTATGGACTTGTGTCATGGAATTTACAGATTGCACCAAAAGAAACAATGAAAATATATCTTTTCAATTAAACAAAAACTGGTCTTGTAATATGATTCGGTAATACAGCAGGAACTAATCAGTTAATTGCTATTACAAAATGCCTTATTCCTTTTCCATGATGATCAGATTTTGCTATACGCCTGCATAAATATAAATTATTAAAATGCTTAACTCCCAACACAAAGTTGAACACATGATGAAAAGTTCATCATGTCACATATTCTAGTAACAAGGTAAGTTTTTGGAATACTGTTTTAGCTGAATTTATATGCTAGGAGGACACTC
The DNA here is from genome assembly GCA_034769895.1 of Magicicada septendecula. NCBI lineage: Eukaryota > Metazoa > Arthropoda > Insecta > Hemiptera > Cicadidae > Magicicada > Magicicada septendecula. The sequence goes on from CM068369.1 coordinate 253,574,333, forward strand.
AGCATTTAGTTTGTGTGTGTAACTCTGGTTAATCAAAGAGAATTATTTGTGTAAATTCAAATTTAGTAATACGAATCTACTACTGTAAATGCCTGGAATGCTATGCATTAAAGAATTTTAATTAACTTTATATGGGGAAAACTGGTTTACATACATTATTTCTGAAAATAATAATCCTGAAATGTAATCAGTACTTATATCAAGTTAAGTGCAATAATTAAATATATTCTTCAACTTGCACGTTAAATAGATCCCTTCTCCTTCACTTACCAGGCACATAAGGGAAGCTCTAAACCATGAACTGTCCCAGTAGTGAATGCTACAATGAGATCTTTAGAGTCTGTATCACTTTCTTTTGAACTTCTAAATACAGGATTTCTTGGAACTGTGTAGAGTGGGATCAGTGGAGTAACTTGCGGAGGGGGGTTATCAGGGGATCAATTCCCCTCCAGAACTATTCGAAATTTCAGCAGAATTCCATAATTTCCTAAGTAGACCCATTTCTAAGCCAGTTTTGTTTGTACAAGTAATACTTATAAAAAGTTATAGAAATAAAAGTAATTACAATATTGTAACGTTATGTTTTCCCCTTACATAAAATAGGCCCAACTTAAACCATTTCATGACCATGAGACATGAAGAACAAAATACTAAGTCATTAACTAAATTGTATACTATAAATATTGTCTGAGATAATAAAAAGAGATAAGAATAATGGGGTAATGAAACTGATAAGAACATTATCAACAAGAAGATTTTACTCCAGTAAACTGCATTAAAAATTGTTAAAAAAGATAAAACCTATACTCAATACTGCAGTAATAAACTGGATACTCAATAAAGAAAATTATTAATTCAATAATTATTTTCTAAGTACTAAAATAATGAAATCAAATTTTATTTATGATTATGAATAGAATAATGTACATCAAAAAGAGTATTACAAAAATGTAATAATAAAACAACAATAGAGCTAAATGTAAGCCTACAAGTAAGGTTATGTAACATTATAGTGTTTTAAACAACAGAAAGAACAAAAAAGCATTGTAAAATCCATGAATTGTAAACAGAAGGTGAAAACTACTGATCAAGTAGTAAATAAGCTTATAATAGCTAGATAATAATGGTTATAATTTGAATTATAACATGAAGAAGAAGAAATATGAGAAACTAAAATTTGTCAATAATTGTATGTAAAAAGAACAGTTTTAATGTAAACTTATTAAGCAAACTATACTGTATAAATAATACTAGAATCGTTATTATTAGAATAATATTCTAGTAAGGAAGATATGATTAACCAATAAGTATAAACAAAGTAAATAATGAAACAAGATACATGGACTAAACCTTCAGAATACTGATACTGAAGATAATAACAACTAGAATAAGTAAGAAAAACAATATTAAAGGACAAACTATGTTGTCAAAGCTTCAGTAAATTGTGAAGAATGTTTTAGAATAATGATGTAATAGGAAGAAACATGTATTTTCAAGGTATGAATGAAATTAAGGGTCAATATCATAGGCAAATGAGCCTAGAACATTTGTTACGTTATTCATAGTAAATAATTGTTAAGTTATGTCATTATAGTGAAAGTTGAATAAGGGTATCAAGAACAATGTAAAGTAATTGTCTGATAGCAAAAGTAATTATTTTAAACGTACGAAAGAAACTAAGGTGTCCACTACAATGGGCCAGTAGGCCATATACCAGAATAACTTATTTCTACTATTTGTAAACAATTATTGCTAATAATTGTCATTATTAGTGTAACAAAAGTGAAAGCCAAGGATCAAGAACAATTTAGAATAGTTGTCTTGTATTAAAAACAAGAATTGTTAACATATGAAAAAATAATGTTCAAACTATAATAGGCCAATATACCTAGACAAATTATGTATGTTAATTGTAAGAAATTATTATTGATTTTTGTCATTAGTATTGTTGTAAAAGTTGTAGGGAATTATAAGGAACAATTGTGATCAGTTATATCACAATAAAGTTAAGTAATATTATTAGAAGAAAGAGAATTAGGATGTCAGGAACACAGGTTGGGTTATGCCTAGTTAGCCAAACATGACTTTTATAAATTGGGTCATTATTAATTACTGTAAATAATGTTACACTCAATGGTTAGTAAGTAAATATCATTCTTTAATTTTTGTCTGCTAGAATTACAAAAATGGGGTCTTGGGGAATAGTCAGCGGCAAAATGTAACTTACGGCGCCGCGCGTGTACTAATTTCGGTGTCCGATGTGTACATCCAACTGTTTTCTTCACAAGTAACTAATGCCAGCTTATGGAGGTTATGTACGACAATGTAACTTAAATAAAATTTACTTTGTTAGTGTACATTAAAATGGTGTATTTATTGGAAGTACAGAAATTAGTTTACATTTATCGCACATAATTACGGTACAGAGACGATTTTGGGAGGTTGTGGCTACGTTTAACAATATAACTTAACCTTTTACATTTTTAAAATTAATTAGACTTAACAAACGTTTCCTTAGTTAGTGTACATTCAAAGGCTGTATATAACATTAAAGGCTGTATTTATTCAAAGTACCGGAATTAAAACGTACTTCCAATTTAGAACCTAGTACAATCTAATGTATAACCAAACAAGTACATTAAAATCCTTTTTTCAACATAATGTAGGGTGACCAGACGTCCCGTTTTTAACGGGATTGTCCCTTTTTTTCATTATGTGTCCCGTTGTCCCGGCAAATTATTAACGGGACGTCAAAGGTCCCGTTTTTCTGTACTTGCAATAATGGATAACCTAATCTTTTATCTTCGCTTCGTTTTGAGTTTTTATTTGTTTTTGTGTCATTTTGGTCTCGTTCGTTTAAACTTTCTTACTGAGGTCAAGACGGGTCTCGAATGGTTAAGGGAAATGATGATCTCTGGTTTCCGCCAGAGTGCGTCAAGGGAGAGTGAGGCAATCAATGTAAACTTTTTTTGTTTGGTTATTTTTAACGCTTGGCGTGGCGAGCTTGCTCCATTGTGTGTTGTTCGCTTGGTTCGAGATACACGTGCATATTAATATGGGGAAAAGAAAGTGTACTTTCTCCAAAACCCTGAAAGAAGAGTTTCCTTTCTTGAAGGACGACACCACATCTACAAAGGTAGAATGTACTTTGTCAGTTTTTTCCATTGAACATGGAGGACGTGCCGATATTACACAGCACATTAAGAAAAAGAAACACATGTTGGCATTTCCGTGAGAACTTCCAGTAGTATAACTTCCTTTGTAAGTAGGAATGGACTACAAACTGAGGAAGATAAACGTATCGCTGCTGAAGAAGGGCTGCTTGCATTTCATACTGCAAAACACAACCATTCTTTCCGTTCAATGGACTGCACATCTCTTATCATCAGAGAACTATTTGAGAAGAAATTCATGTGTTCCAGGACAAAGTGCGAGTCGATTTTAGTGAACGTTTTATCGCCGTATGCAATGCATGAAGTGCAATCAGAACTTGAAGATGCTATGTATGTGTCTGTGATGGTTGATGCATCAAATCACAAAAGCTTAAAATTAGTGCCGATTCTAGTTAGGTATTTCATTCCTACCAAAGGTGTTCAGTGCAAAGTAATCTGTTTTCAGAACGTTGGTGGAGAAACAGCAGAATTATTAGCTAATCATGTTCTGGACATCTTAAAGAAACATCACTTAGTTGACAAGATCATCGCGCTTTGTGCAGATAACTGTAACACTAACTTTGGTGGGTACAAGAGGGCCGGAACAAACAACGTTTTTTTCTAAATTAAACAGTGTGCTCAAAATGAATATTCAAGGCGTTGGTTGTGCAGCTCATGTGGTACACAATGGTGTACAAACAAGTGCAGACATTCTTGCTATCGACATAGAAACAGTAGTGAATAAAATATTTCAATATTTTCACATTTATACTGTGCGTGTGGAGGAATTGAAATTATTTTGTGATTTTGTTGCTACTGAATATAAGCAGGTTCTGGGTAGTGTTAAAACTAGATGGTTGTCATTGTTGTCAGGAGTTACAAGGGTTATTGATATTTATGAACCTCTAAAGTCTTATTTCATGTCTCAGGATAGGTGTCCTACATTGCTAAAACAATTTTTTGAGAACCCACAGTCACTTCTTTGGCTTCATTTCATACAAAGCCAACTGAAAATGTTTTCAAATTCAATCCAAAAGTTGGAAAGAACCAACATTTCAGCCACTGAAGTAGCTGAAGAATTAGAATTGCTTACAGAAAAAGTCAATAACAGGAAATGTAGTAAGTTTCAAACTTAAGTTGCTTCTTCAATTTTAATTAACTTAGAAAATGAAGGTCTTTTCATCCAATCGAAATATGAAACGATTACCAGTTTATTTTATGACACTTTTTTAAGTTATTTAAACAAGTGGGTCTGTCCATATCAGCCTCTGAAATCATTTCATTGGATAACATTGAAAAATTCTGTATCTTGGGATGAGGTTTTAAAAAGTCTGAAAATTCTTAAGACAGTAGATTCATGTTCAACAATTCAGGTACATGAAGATGAATTATTTGATGAGATAGGACATGTGAACAAAGTTTTATCCAGAAAATTTGAGGAATGGGAAAAAGTTAATGTGGAGATTGATAAGAAATGGTGTGATGTCTACCACATACTTAAAAGTATAGGCATTCCATGTAAAAACATAGAGATGGTTGTGAGTTTTGCTCTGGCTGTACCAGGCACAAATGCTGTTGTGGAAAGAGTCTTTTCAATTGTGAACTCCCTTTGGATTGATGAAAGAAACTGTTTTACTACCAAAACTATTCAAGCAATTGTTATTTTAAAAACTCATTTTCAAAACCTTAGCTGTAAGGAATTCTACAACCTGCTATTAAGTAATTCAAAGCTCTTGCGAGATATCAGGTCTTGTGATAAGTACAAAGTTAATAGTGATGTTCCTGATTCAGAAGCCACAAGTTCATGTTCAGCAGGTTGTTGATACATATTTATATTTTTTAAACTCTATGAAACATTAAACATTTTAACATGTGTATATATATATATATATTGTTATATATCGGATACGTACGGTTCAAACCCCCACTGTTGGTTTTGTCGATTTGTACATACACCTATGCCAATGTGTTTTGAATCATTTTAATTATGTAAATCTCGGAGATATTTGGAGTTGTGGGATGTATTGATGTAAGTAATTAATTATTAACTTAGCTTTCTAAAAACTATCAGTGTTTATGTACCTGCAACTTAAATAATTAATGAGTTATTTTATAATTCCGTCCAACCCTATTATACCTTGAAGAGAATTCTGTCTAATTTTGTATTTTTACCCTCTCTCTTTGGTGTCAGATAATTCCGCTATAAGCGCTGTAGTATCGGCTCAACGGAACTTATAGGTTATTTCAATGTTTATGTTAACCAATTATTCTATAGTTGTCATGATTATTCATCTCTTCTTTCACAGCACTAACACTTAACTAAAAATGAACTTTTTTCATGTGAAAAACTTACTATTTTATTGGACGCGTTTCGGCTTAGTATCCGCCTTCTTCAGCTTTGGTAACAGACTGCCAGCATTTTGTAACGGTTGTGTGGAAGGTGAAGTGGGGGTGGTGTGTGGAGGAAGGGGATTGGCGCGGGGATTCAACTTACTGTTTGTTTTCTGTACAATTGTGTCAAAAAGTGTATGTGATTTATATTGTAATTGATCGTTGAGTATGTTGTTTGGTTGTGTTGTGTGGTGTTTATATATTTCGTATTGTTCAGTTGTGTTGAGTTTTTGACCTTTGGGTATGTAATGTAATGTTTGACCACAGTTACACCAACATAGACACTAATCTTGAAATTTTACATTGTGTAATCTTGACTTGTGTAATCCCTTCCTTATTCTCTTCCCTTACCTGATGTACTTCGTTTTTAATTTGTTCATATTTTCCGACAGTTTCCTGTTGGATTTCTTCGACCAATGTTTTATTCTCAATTTTTATGTTATTAATTTTGTTCTGTAATTCTTCACGAACCTGTACTATTGTTTCGTTAGTTTTTTCTAACCCTTCATTTGTTTTAGCTATTTCTAATTGTCTTTCCTCATTATTTCGGTCTACTTTTTGGTTAATTGTCACATGAAGATTCTCAATTTTTTCATTAATCTGCCTTAAATTCTCTTCATGTATTTGTAGGATGTCTTCCTTCATTTGTTTTAAACCCTCATCATTCCTATCTAACCTTTCGTGAATTTGGTTTAATCTTTCGTTCATTTGTTTTGAGGTTTCTTTAATTTCCTCATTTGTTTTCCTTGAGTTTTCTTCCTGTTTCCTAAAATTCTCCTTATTTTCTTCATTTATTTTCCTTAGATTTTCGTTAGTTAGTCTGTTCTGTTCTGCCATAAAATTCATCAATTCCTACCAACTTGGTATTTCTGTGATTCCCGCTTTATCTATTTGGTCCCCTTGGGCATCTTCTTCCATTACTCCCTTTTCCTTGTCCATAATAATTTCAGTTTCCGCTATTTCGTCTGTCTGTTGTTCCATTTCACTATCTGTTATTAGTTCTATTTCCTGTTCTTGTTCATCTATTTCCTTCTCCGTTTCTCCTGCCCTAATCCTTGATCTACCTCTGGTATGCATGTTTATTCTCCCACAGTTGCCTGCTCTAGTTAAGTAATATTAATATAGTTATAGTTACTTAACTTAAGCCCTACACAAGTTGAGCGCCAATTTGTTATATATCGGATACGTACGGTTCAAACCCCACTTGGTTTTGTCGATTTGTACATACACCTATGCCAATGTGTTTTGAATTATTTTAATTATGTAAATCTCGGAGATATTTGGAGTTGTGGGATGTATTGATGTAAGTAATTAATTATTAACTTAGCTTTCTAAAAACTATCAGTGTTTGTGTACCTGCAACTTAAATAATTAATGAGTTATTTTATAATTCCGTCCAACCCTATTATACCTTGAAGAGAATTCTGTCTAATTTTGTATTTTTACGCTCTCTCTTTGGTGTCAGATAATTCCGCTATAAGCGCTGTAGTATCGGCTCAACGGAACGTATAGGTTATTTCAATGTTTATGTTAACCAATTATTCTATGCTTATTCAGTTACTTTTTTATTCCTAGCTCATTAAACCATACTCCAAATAACAAGATTTTGCCAATATATAAAGGTTCTTTATTTGTTTACTTCCTTAACATTGAATAATATATGTTCTAATTAACATATGCTTGGGCTGTAGATTGTATGAATCGATTGTTGGTTATTCTGATACCTTATTTAAATTTAGTTATATAGTATGTTTTAATTTGTAATTAATTTAATTCAGGGTGTGAAGGTTCTTGTAATTGTGGGGAAGATTAAAAATACATAGATAAGAATGCAAGATTTACAAATTTGTAGTGTTGTGTAGTTAGTATGATTAATATTATAATAATTTACCAGACTAGAATGAAGCAAATCGTGTAGGCGGTTGATTGATAAATTTACTGTTCTGGACGATTATGCAGTACGGTTTTCTTTCTTCGGTTTAATAAAAAGTAATTCTTCTCCTGTCCACTTCGGAATTACAGCTTTCTGGATTGGTTTACAGCCCGATGGATTCTTCTTCTGCAACGACAGGACCCAAATACGTTCTTCCCTCGGTTGAAGCAATTAGTGTTGTTCCGTGTTTTTTGAAAGGTTATAAATTCTGGTGTAGTATATATTATTATTTGTGATACTTTTGACTCTTTCTATTTGTTTTAATGTATCGTCAATTCCTCTCATATATGGGACAGTTCACGTCCTTCCTTGTATGATCCAGTTATTTGTTTTCTATTCTGATTTCATTCTGTAGTATTATTTGGTTAAACTGTACTGGTGATTCATATATATTGTCATTAGGATTTTATATTTTATAACAGTGTCTGATACTTTAGACTATTCTGATTAAATAAATAATTCTTGGATTTTTTAATCTCATCACATTCAGTTCATCAAAGCAATTATTGTTAAATCAACAACTTCCTCTTCTTTTTTCGTCCCTAGCAACACCTGACTTCTTCCTCCTACATGTTTGAATATAATGTTTATTTCATATATTTTTTGTCTATTCCTTATCAATTTGCTACCCTATTGGAATGTAACTTTACCAATAGTTGGTTTATTATTTTCTACACATATTCTGCTGTTTTTTTTATATAAGCCGGTTTTTTTTCTTTTTTATATTTAATCCACTTTCGATATTATATGTTACTAATCGATATAATGGCATTATGGTATTATCATAATTTGTATAAATTTTATAATATATTATTATTAATTTAATGTTTTTTCTAGCTCTTCCAATCGTATTCATTAATTATTATTTATTGATATACCTAACCTTTATGTTATGAGTGGTTATATAGTGGTTTTGGCTGTTAGGCCTTTTATTGTAAACGGACCTATCTGTGTTTATACCTGGTACACATCTATAGCCTCTTTTACATAAATTCATACATACAATCAAATCTTAACTCTTAACATTTACATAAACAATTATTTTTTTCCATATCTAATAACAATTTTATCTTGACCTATGGATCACATATAAGAAATTCAAATCTATTAACGTTAATTAGCTGCTTCACACTTCATTCTACAACAGTTATTGAATAATACAACTTGTTTCATTATCTTTCATTAACTCAATACATATTTGGTATAACATAACACAAACTTTATCATAATACTTGTTGTCATAAAATAATATCTCTTAACTCAAAATTCTTATTTGTTATTACTATAAAGTAAATTATTGTTTCATTTTTTGTTTGTTTTTCATTGAACATTTATCATCAACTATTATCTAACTTACAGGTTCGGTTATACTTGTTAATATTATCTTGCATCCTTATTTACCTTTATCTATGATTATAATTGTAATTATTAGATCTTTGTTCTATCATTGGGTTAGATATTGACTCGTTTATTATTCTGTGAACCTTGTTTTTATGTAACATGAATGCTAGCATTTCTGTTGCGTTACAATATATATATATATATATATGCATTTACTTTGCACAACCCAGCACTTTTATAGTCTTTCATTATTCACTCTCTCTCTCTCTCTCTCTCTCTCTCTCTCTCTCTCTCTCTCTCTCTCTCTCTCTCTCTCTCTCTCACACACACTCTGGTACAATTATTATTTTTTATGAGCTCATTTTTATTTAGTTTAAATGAATAATTTTAATTGAAATGAATTTACGGAATTTTGGTCATTTTAAAAGTTCTTTGATATCAAATTGTTGTAGCTGATACTTAGCTTCAAATTTGGATGGATGACATCGCACTACCCGAATCCTTCGATTGCCCGTGCAAAATCTGATCGTTTACATCATCTTAGGGCACACACTCTCGAATTGTAGTGTCCCCCCTCGGATCACACTTTGGCAGATTTTATGGCTGCACGTAGAAGTCCGGACCGTTGCCAGATTCTTTTATCACGGTTTCACTCGGCCGATGACATCAACTCAAGTTTAGTTACGGTACTACCATTATTATTTTATTAACAGTTATTAACCCACTTTTGGTGGTGTAAAATTTAAATAAACACACTTAGTGAATACGCCGGCCATGAATCGCCGGCTGGCACACTTCACGGTCCGGATGAAAATGACACAGTTTCTTTGTTAAACATTGCGGAGGTGGGGCAAAAATACGTCACTGGCCCTTTGTTCAAACGCCAAGCCTCGTCGAATACACTGCGCCTCGCATTCCTTAGTTCTGACGTAATTGGGCTTGGTTGTTTACTTGTTATCTGTGACAAACAGTTTTTTGCGACATTTGTAGCTTTCCAGCGAATTCGACAGAAATCCTGTTAACTCAAATGTGCGTTGTTTAAAATATTCTATAGTTTATTCACCAAAACCTTATAGGGATTATGAAATAAAATTATTATTATTACAAAATAAATGTTTAGAGAATAAAAATACAAAAATTATGGTTTTTAGGACCATAGATTTACAAAATTATGAAATTTGTATTACTTAATAAATTAATAAATTTATAATTTATTATTACCAGAATTGTACCGTCACAAGGCGTATAGCAAAATCTGATCATCATGGAAAAGGAATAAGGCATTTTGTAATAGCAATTAACTGATTAGTTCCTGCTCTATTACCGAATCATATTACAAGACCAATTTTTGTTTAATTGAAAAGATATATTCTAACTGTTTCTTTTGGTGCAATCTGTAAATTCCATGACACACGTCCATAAAGGTTTGAAAATATGCTTACTCCAGTTTGTTAGGAATAAATTCTCAAAAAACTAATACAACAAATTTGTTATGTCTGATCACACCAGCTATCCTTTCTATTGGAAATGAGCCTTTTATCCGAATTTATCATATAGTATTGTGCCAAGATATTACACTACATTTGTATACTGTAATACAGTATATTATTTGCAGACTGACAGGGTTGTAAAAAATTCTGAAAGAATTGTTGCTTTTACAACACCATCCTTTATCAAGTGACTACTCAAATCTGCCAGTTTTTCACAGAAACTGAAGTTTGATGATTAGATCCATCATGACCTAGTGATGCTCCAAACATTTCAAGGATTCTCCTGGCCTTAAAAAACTGGACTGGCCTCATTGATTGACATGACTAATGTTAAATTTACTTTGGGATACTTCCAAACATAATACAGTTTACAATAAACAAACAAAATATTATGCCTGTCTAATTTTCCAGAACTGTATACACATAATTTGATCTGGATAGAACATTTATTAAACAATACAGTAATACTATTTGATGCAAATAATTAAAATATCGGTATGGAGAACCATACATGACTACCATGTTTTAAGATTTATATTTGAAATCATTTTAGAAATGAAATATTTCCACAGAAACTACTTCTATCTTCAGCCTCAACCACAGAATTGTGATCATTAACATATACCACCTCATGTTAGCGCACTCGATTTTCACTGATGATGGCAGTCGATGGCACTTCCGAAACGTCTGGTTTTGCAGAAAACATTGGACCACGGCCAAACAGCTTGGGAAGGAATTTTATCAACAAACTACTTCAATGTTGCTGATAACGTAGTACACATATAAAAAATTATCCCCTCCCCTTCACCTATCATTTTCATTTATAGAAAATTATCCCCTCCCCCTACCCTTTTTCATTTATAGATATTAAATCTACCTTTCTACAGTGGATTATTATGACCTTTTCAGGATAATTTATTTATCAAAATTAAGTACTTTACTCTTGTTAAAACAAAACGTTGCAGGTAAACTACACCTTCTCCTTAACCGATCTTCACCAAAATCAACAGACCTTGAGTCCTCTACAATATGCAAAAAATTATTTGAATTTGCGGGAGTTATCATTCGCCATAGACAAAATTCTACACACAGACATCTTTCTAAAAATGACTTTTCTTTATGTTTTGAGGGTAGTACAATCAGAATCGGCCCTCACGGGACACTAATTATTAGATACAATTTTTACCTTCAATTTTTACCCAGCTTCCACTCACTGTGTACTTTCTCAGAGGCCATAACATGTTCTTTTTAACGTTGCCGAACATAAATTGATGTTAAATTAAAAATAAAGTAAAGGCATAGCACCTTAAGTTTGCAACATGCAAGTTGAAGAATCAATTTAATTATTGCACTTAACTTGATATAAGTACTGATTACATTTCAGGATTATTATTTTCAGAAATAATGTATGTAAACCAGTTTTCCCCATATAAAGTTAATTAAAATTCTTTAATGTATATAGCATTCAGGCATTTATGGTAGTAAATTGCAACCAGTCTTCATCTTTGTATTTGCCAAAATAAAGTTGTTCTGAGCCAGGTCATGTAAATTCAGGTTAGGCCAAGTTGCTCATTAGACTTTGTCTAAATTTTAAAGATATAAAGTGTTGATAAAGATTTTAGGACCGTACATTAAAAACATTGTTTGCACATATGAGTAGGAAGCAGATGTATTAATATAATATGTTACCCAACAAGATACAGGAACAATTATGTATATTTAATTAAGTAGTTAGTGGACTTAAAACCTGCAGTAGAAACTCCAGTTTTTATAAAACAAATAGGGAGAGAATTGAAGATTTGATGTTTGTAAATGTTATATCTATTTTCTTCACAAGTAACTAATGGCTGGTTATTTGTAATCACGTTTTCTCATAATGTATGTTGTTAATGACCTTTTTTTAAGGGTATGAAAAAAACAACAGATATTGGTATTTGAAAAAAGGTGAATTTTATTGATACATACTAAAGTATAGAGTCAAATTTGTTTCTATTCATTAACAAAGGTCCGTACTTTAATAATTTTGTGTGTAATATAGGCCTACAAGCATTCTTTAATACCGTCAACCGGGGCTACTTTGCTCCAATTTATTGAGTTGAATTGGACAAAGCAAATTTTGTATAGTTAAAAGTTTAGCTGAGAACACTATTTTTTTTTGTTTACTTAAGGATAAGTTCCTTAAAGCCTTAACATAATGTTCTTGTGTAATTGATTAAAATTGTTTTAAAAATAAATTAATAAAGTTTGGAGCAAAGTCTACCAATGGGAGCGGTATACTTTGCTCCAACATAATAATTTGCTTAAAAATCAAAGTAAAACTAATTCTTGGTGCATAGTAGGACTAGGAAAGGGTATAAATGGCTCCACACATAATGCACAAATTTTATTGCTAACACTTAGTAGTACAAAGAAATCACATTTTTTCAAGAAATTGAAAAATACTGAACTCTAGATATGAAAATTACACATAACAATAGAAGTGTGTTTAATAAATGGTTTTAAAATTAGACTTTTGAACAAGGTAAATCAATCCCAAATAGTACTCAGCTCTGGTACCTTATAAAACCCCCGCTTAGATATTTGTTTGGGTGGATTGATTCCCCCAAGGATGTCTTCCCATAAGTAGTTATGGTTGTCTTCTGGGGTTGGCCACTTCCATGACTTCAACGAACGTTGCATGGAACTGATGTTTACTTCCTTATCATTGAATCCAATTATTCTTCCAGGGAATAACTCTCCTTCATATGTGAAGACAACGAACTTACCCACTTCCATAACAACTTCTTTCAAATTTAGAAGGTCATTGATTGTTTTCTGTCCCTCAGCAACAGACACTAAAAGTTCTTCAGATGCTTTCTCTTTTTCAAAGTTTTCAATTTCCTCCGAAAAGTTGTCGTCAAATTCTTCTTCATCATCTTCATAAGGTTTCATTTTAGCTAAGAATTTAGTTGTTGTATTTTTTTTCCTCTTTTTCTCTTGTAAAATCTTCCTCTTTGCTCCTTCACTGCTCCCACTAGCCGATATCTTCCTTTTTCCGGCAGCGCTTGAAGTGCTAGGAGCTGTTTCGTCATCCTGTGGTTTTAAGTCATCTGGTAATATACTCTTGCCAGCTGGTACTTGAATTGCTTTTCGCCTATTTTTTTTCCCAGTAGTTTCTGTCCATTGTTTTCGTTTTTCTTCAAGAGATTGCAGAAAAGTGTCTTCAATTAATCCTTCAGGGTCTGTGGTGGTTTGTGGCAGCCTCTTTAATAGCTCATCCAAGCTGATTGGGTGGATTCCACATTTTTTGAAACCAGAGATCAGATTGTCTTTTGAAGTTGGTTCCAGCACATTCATTAACTTTTTCAAAAGATGAGGAAATTTTGACTTTTCCAGATTTCCGCTTTTAAGCCCAGCACTTTCCTTCCATTCTCCAAGGATCTTCCTCCAAGCTCTCTTCATTGGAGCAAAAAATGCCACGTCTAAAGGTTGGGTTAGGTGGGTGCTGTTAGGGGGTAGGCATACAAATGAAATGTCATTTTGTTCACATAAATTCAAAACTTCAGGTGTTATATGAGATGATAGGTTGTCACCAATAACTACTTTTCTGCCTTCCAGTTTCTTTACCTTGGGAAGAAGTAAGCTCTGGAACCAATCTGTAAAGACGTTTGCATCAAACCACCCGGAAGTGGTGTTGTTGTAACGCGTTCCAGAAGGTCCATTTTCGGTCCATAAATCCCACAACTTCCCTGATCGGTAAACAACATAAGGGGGTAGTAGATCACCTGCGGCACTTTCACACATCATTATGGATATGCTTGTCTTGCTGCTGTTACAAATTCTTTCAGGATATTTACAACCTCTTTTTGCAATGACCTTCTTTCTTCCCGGGTCATCCGTCAGATTTGACTCGTCATAGTTCCAAATATTGGATACTGGAACACCAGCAACAACTGCAGTTAAATTTGTAATGTATTGTTGAAGGATCTTCTCATCAACTGCTGCTCGACTTTTTTTTATATTAGAAGCAAGCCTGGACCCATTCAGTTTTGGGTGTCGCTTGAGAAAGGAAACCGCCCATTCCTCACCTGGGACGTTGTTTTTGAACCTTGTGACAACTCTACCTACTCTGTTTAAATAAGCATGTACAACCATTCGTAAGTCTAAGGTAGTTAAAGGGAACCCAAACTCACAAAATCCAGCAACACACTTCTCAAAGGCATCTTCTTCTTCTTTACTGAAAATTTGTTGGTAGCCTGGCTTTTTGTTATTCTGGTTATCATTGTTCCTGAGTTTGTTGATAATTGTTCTTCTAGGTATTTGGTAAATACGCTCCGCTTCTCTCTGAGTAATTTCTTTGTTTTTTATTGCATTTAAACAATGATTCAGCTTGGCTTCACTGTAGTCTTGGTACCTCCTTGAGCCAGGTTTCCGTTTATACGTTCTTGGCATTCTGTAACAACAGAAAATGTTTCAGTATTCACGTGTAACAAAACAAGTTACAGTAGACTCCCTCTTAACTGGTCTCGGTTCAACCGGCCATCGTATTAACAGTCCACATTTTATGTATCGAATAATTTTTTCCCATTGTTTGTCATTTGTTTATTCGTGGGTAACATGTTATTGTTACCATCTCTCTCTTTTCTGATCGATTGCCAAGCGTTTTTCATTTGTTTCTGTATACCTTCCTAAATAATATACACGTCAGTATGTATATTGAAAGGTGAGAAGCACTGTTATTTTGTTTTTAAACAAATAAACCTATTTTGAAACATCTGATGTGCTATATTTATTAAAAATGGTCGTTTAACATCCTAATAGAAAATTATACGACAAATTTTCGGATTAACCGGCCGTTTTGCCAACCGGCCAGGGGTCGGTCACGACCAGATCGGTTAAGAGGGAGTATACTGTAGTTAGAGACATTTAAATATATACACAATAGTACAGGTACCGTATTAAATAATATTATTTGATTAACTTATGCAGTTGGTACTGCTGCCCAAAGTGTTGTGGGTATACTTTGCTCCAAAAGAAGCCTGGAGCAAAGTGTCCCCGAAAGTTAAGAAAAGTAACCTCACTTTTAGTAAACACCTATATAATCTATAAACAATGTATTTACATGTTTAAAAGTTAATATTCATGGTGGTGAATAACCTAAGATAAGAAATTAAGAAAAACTTCCGCGGCGACGGAAGTTTCATTTTGCCGCTGACTATTCCCCAAGACCCCAAAAATGTTTTAAAAACTGACCGAAATAAAAAAGGTTTTTATTTAAAAAATTTAGAAAATTATAAATTTATTATTCGGGTCTTTCAATAAATCCTGCGGCCAAAGACAACTTCCGTCTCCACGTTTGTATTTTTTTTCCGTGTTCGATGTGTACTAGAACTGTTTTGTTCACAAGTAACTAATGCCAGGTTATGGAGGTTATGTAGACAATGTAACTTAAATAAAATTTACTTTGTTAGTGTACAATAAAAGGGTGTATTTACTGGAAGTACAGAAATAATTTTCCATTTATCGCACATAATTACGGTACACAGACGATTTTTGGAGGTTGTGTCTACGTTTAACAATGCAACTTAACCTTTTAGATTTTTAAAATTAATTAGATTTAACAAAAATTTCCTTTGTTAGTGTACATTAAATTATTGTATGCATACAAGGCTGCTGTACATAACATTAAAGGCTGTATTCATTCGAAGTACCGGAATTAAAACCTAGTTCCAATTTAGAACGTAGACCTATAACCTATTTGCATATTTTATTGGGGTTTATTGGCACATATTTTATTAAAAGGGTGTATTTATTGGAAGTACAGAAATTATTTTCCATTTATTGCACATAATTACGGTACACAGACGATTTTTGGAGGTTGTGTCTACGTTTAACAATGCAACTTAACCTTTTAGATTTTTAAAATTAATTAGATTTAACAAAAATTTCCTTTGTTAGTGTACATTCAAAGACTGTATTTATTGTATGGATAAAAGGTTATATATACATTAAAGGCTGTATTTATTCGAATTAAAACCTATCGGTACTTCCAATTTAGAACGTATAACCTAGTAGGCTACGTTATTCGTACATACAGTATTTTATTGGAGTTTATTGGTACATATTTTATTAAAAGGGTGTATTTATTGGAAGTACAGAAATTAGTTTCCATTTATCGCACATAATTACGGTACAGAGACGATTTTGGGAGGTTGTGTCTACGTTTAATTATCTAACTTAACCTTTTAGATTTTTAAAATTAATTAGACTTGTAGGGGTGTGCATGGCAGAACTACTTGTGCACCCACTTTATAATCATATTTTTGGTAACACTGAGAACTTTAAGCCTTCTTTTATGCTTAAACAAATTATATATACACTTAATTATAGAAAAGCAAAAAGCAAATATGTAATTCAAAAGACTAATTTGCTCTAATAAACACATGCTGAAGTTAAAAACAAAAGTTTTTACTTGCCTAACTAATCATTAGTTACTAATGTGACAGTTGGAGCTGCTTTTTCTGCAAAAGCTGGGGTATGTTGGATTCAAGAGTGGTTAAATTAAGTCATAAATCTGAGTGTGCGTCAAGTCTATTTGTGTGCTTGCTTTTCACTTGAAATGAAAATCCCATTTCACTCAAGAATGAGGTGGTGAATGGGATGAGCAACTCCGAAAGTTCAGGATATTCATCTCTTAAAGATATCCAGAACTTTGTTAAGTCAGAATCTAAAAGTTTATGGATTTTGTTGTCCAAGACATGTCTCATGTTATCACTAACTATACAAAATAATTTACTAAAAATTTAGTTTTAATCCCAGCATCACAGATGATATCACACAATTGCTCATTTAGTTTTACTGACAACATGTTAGAACTTTCAAAATACAAGAATGGGTCTTGAATCCAATTGAATTCACTGTATCCCTCTGGGAAGCAACTTTCAATCTGGTTATAGAGAGTTAAACATCAGAGCTGGTAAAAAACAATGGTAGAGCATGAATAACAAAAATGTACAGTTTAGACTATGTACAAAACAGGTTGAATTTAAATTGTTAAAATGATATATCTTAGTTATTTACATGTAGTAGCTTTTTAGGACACAGTAAATAAATTTCCGAACCTGACTTTGCAACCCACCAAATGCCCTCTCGGGACCCTGCAGTGGCTCATGCCCAATAGGTTAAGAAATGCTGAACTAAAGGCATGTTTGTGGAGTGAAACATAAAAGATAACCCAGACTTCTAAAATGCTCTTAGTGAAATGGGATTTTCAGGAGTAACAACACACTATTTGGTTAACAAGCACATTTTACTAATATTCTAATACCAAGTCAATTAGATAGCTTAAATGTGTAGTACTCTATGTGATGCTGATCACATACTGTTAATCAGCAGCACTGCAGAATATTCTAGAGCCACACTCTTGGCATTCATCTGGAACTTTATCACATTAGCCTGATAATTAGGATGTTGCCACCAGCTGAGTTTTAGAAAGTTGGTGTAGTAGGTTGTGCATTCATATAGGATGATATTAGACAGCAGTTTTTAATAAAAGTGACAAATGATCAATTGTTTACTTGTGTTGTAAACTATTGTGATTTTTTTATTACTGTTTGTAGGCTATACAGTGTGTCCTGGATAATTATATAAAGAGAACTGTTGTAATATAAGTGTGTTTGTTTTTGCAATTGAGAGTATCTGGTATTCAGTAATTCGTTCCACTGTTTTAAGTTCATAATTCTTGTCACTGGTTGTAAGAATATTATTCTCATTAATTTTCCAATTCTATGAAGTCTTCAGTAGTTTTACCACGATGAGACTCAACTTTATCACTGAAGATGCCACATCACTGAATGAGCAAAACTTTTCTTTAATAATCTCAACAAAGCATGGTTATCAGCTGAAAAAAAGTTTTAGTATTAAAAGTTTTGATCACGCAAATCTATAAGGGATACTAAAAAGAAATAACATAATAATTATATTGGACATAAAGTTACGTCCACAAAACAGATTTTGTTTGAAATAAATAAAACACAATTTGACACAAATATTAATTTTATGAATACTTGTTTGGCACATATTACAGAAGGTTACACCATTAAATGAGTTTGCCTAAGTATAAAATTCTTGTCAGATGAAAAACGTGTACAGTCAGAATACTATTTGTTATGTACAATAAAAATGATTCACTATGGGTAGCAGTGACACATAAACACTAGACATTGACACTGAATTATACTTGTTTTGAATGATTCATTGTGTGCTACCTGACCAGAGTACAGGTATTAACCAAGAGATGTTTAGTATACTGCTGTGTAACTGCTACAATGATGAATTATAAGTAGTACTTTTTGTTTTGGTCATCAACCTTGAAAAGGATAATAGAAACTTTGTATACCATACTTCCAGCAGTTTTACATGATACATTCCTAGCACAAATAAGAAAAGTTTAAATCTGCTGATGATCTAAAGGAGTGATAGTTATTTGCAGACTGACAGGGTTATAAAATAATTCTGAAAGAATTGTTGCTTTTACAATACCATCCTTTATCAAGTGGCTACTCAAATCTGCCAGCTTTTCACAGAAACTGAAGTTTGATTATTAGATCCATCATGATGACCTAGTGATGCTCCAAACATTTCAAGGGTTCTCCTAGCCTTAAAAAACTGGACTGGCCTCATTGATTGACATGATTAATGTTAAATTTACTTTGGGATACTTCCAAACATAATACAGTTTAAAATAAACAAAAAAAATTGTATTTCTAATTTTTCCAGAACTGTATACACATAATTTGATCTGGATAGAACGTGTATTAAACAATAATACTATTTGATGCAAATAATGAAAATATCCGTGTAAACATGACTTCCATGTTTTAAGATTTATATTTAAAATCGTTTTAGAAATGAAATATTTCTACAGAAACTACTTCTATCTTCAGCCTCAACCACAGAAAACACACACACACACACAATTCCTTTTTTCTTTATTTAATTTGAATTCAGAGTATTGGCACATATTTTATTAAAAGGGTGTATTTATTGGAAGTACAGAAATTAGTTTCCATTTATTGCACATAATTACGGTACACAGACGATTTTTGGAGGTTGTGTCTATGTTTAACAATGTAACAACCTTTTAGATTTTTAAAATTAATTAGATTTAACAAAAATTTCCTTTGTTAGTGTACATTCAAAGGCTGTATTTATTGTATGGATAAAAGGCTGTATATACATTAAAGGCTGTATTTATTCGAATTAAAACCTATCCGTACTTCCAATTTAGAACGTATAACCTAGTAGGCTACGTTATTCGTACATATTTTATTGGAGTTTATTGGTACATATTTTATTAAAAGGGTGTATTTATTGGAAGTACAGAAATTAGTTTCCATTTATCGCACATAATTACGGTACAGAGACGTTTTTGGGAGGTTGTGTCTACGTTTAATTATCTAACTTAGATAGTAGGCTTCGTTATTGGTGCATATTTTATTGGGGTTTACTGGCACATATTTTATTAAAAGGGTGTATTTATTGGAAGTACAGAAATTAGTTTCCATTTATCGCACATAATTACGGTACAGAGACGATTTTGGGAGGGTGTGTCAACCTTTAATTATCTAACTTAACCTTTTAGATTTTTAAAATTAATTAGACTTAACAAACATTTCCTTACTTAGTGTACATTCAAAGGCTGTATTTATTGTATGGATAAAAGGCTGTATTTATTCGAAGTACCGGAATTAAAACCTACTTCCAATTTAGAACACAGTACAATCTAACGTAGGCCTATAACCAAACAAGTACATTAAAATCCTTTTTTCAACATAATGCAATAAAAAGCAATGTGCAGTTTCTGTTAACACCCAAATGATTAAGTATTAATAATGGGTTAGAGTGGAATTCAATGTTACTATGGTCTAAATTGAAGACAAAAAATAAACATAATCTGTGTTTATCAACACATAAGTGATACATAAGTCAGTTGTTTCAAAGATAAACAAAAACATGTCTAAGAGTAGGCTATAACCAATTATAAGTGAGAGACCCGTTTCTAAAACGGCTTAAGTAGTGCAAAGTTTTTTTCTTGCTTTCATTTGAGCAAACTGGTCAATAACATCTGACTGATAAATTAATACTGTTAGCCAATTCATTTTTAATAGCTAAAATTGCCAAATTATTAAACCTTTCTTGGTAGGTAGTGCTTCTCTGCCAAGTTTTCAGTGAATTCGCTATACTGCTCAAAGATTTTTCAGGAGACGGAACTGTAACTGGAATTGTACAGAAAAGCCTATAGGCAAGACAGAAGTTCACAAATACAGCTTGAAGGTTTTTGGAGTAGGCTTAGTGGATTCTTTTCTGATTCAAACTCTGTTTTATAAATGTTCTTCAAGTGTAATATTTCTTCAAATAGATCCATTGCCAATTCCTTTTTAAACTTGCTAATGAGAACTTTTACTTTCAATTCTACTTCATCATTTTCCATGTCCGTAAAGTTCAATACTGGTGGAAACAAGTCACGAATTGAACTAATTGCAGTGAATCGTGTTTTTATGTTGCCCATTACAAACTCTAATACTGGGTACATGACTGAGGTTTTAAATTTATTTTCTTGATCTTTGTTTACTGAAAAATCACTATTGGATTGATCTGTACTTTTTTTCCACCTTTTGGGAGATTCAGGAGGAACTTTTATTAGTTCTTTTGCAATTAAGTTTGGTTCTTCAATTATGCTGTCTGGGTTATCACGCAACAATTTCAATTCTGTCAGCAAATCTTCCACTAGAGTTATTTCAACATGAGTGTGATTCCTTTGCTTTGAATAACAACATTTTTTTAGTCAATATATGAAAGCACTTTGAACCAAAAAGATGCCAACATTAAGCTCTTTGTGGAATTGAAATATTTCTTAAGCCCTGGGTAGTGCTTAACTATCGGTTTGACAGCTTGGATCCTCTCACTTCATCTTGTTTCAGGGAAGCTCTGCAGTGATAAAGGAATGTGCTTTTTCAAAACTTCCCAACATTTTTCTCTAGGGCTGCTAGAGAAAAATGAGTAAAGACTTGCAACATGCCCGAAAAATGTCATCACATCTGCATTGAGTTTTGCAGCATTAACACCCACATGTTTCAAGGAATGCGCCCCACATGGTAAAAGTATTATGGATTCGTTCTTTTCAAGAATTCTACTTCCAATTTAGAACCCAGTACAATCTAACGTATAACCAAACAAGTACATTAAAATCCTTTTTTCAACATAATGCAATAAAAAGCAATGTGCAGTTTCTGTTAACACGCAAATGATTAAGTATAAATAATGGGTTAGAGTGGAATTTAATAATTACAAATTTTGTGGACTTGTGAAATTAGTAACACTATGTACTAATGTGTGATTATCAGTTGAATTTCTGAATTCCTTTGATTCATTAATAAATTTTACTAATTTGTTTCTTTATGTCTATTTAATGATTTCTTATTAGTTTTTAATCTCTGTGTTTTCATTATTCGTTTGTAAATTCTTGGATTTTGTTGACCATGACATGTCCATTGATTAATTATCATTAAAACACACAGAGGACTGATCTTCTTTTGCAAGATCACAAGTATGTTTCAAGACCATTTGCAGGTCAGGCATTGTTCTGTCTGTTCACTTTCTGAAAGTGGTTGAGGAGCAAGGGCGAAGATGTCTCCATTAAAACACACACACTAGCACGCACACAATTCCTTTTTTTCTTTATTTAATTTGAATTCTGTATTAGAACAAATGTTTTCAGAGTTTACAAGTTTTTTTTTTTTAATTTCTTGGATCAAACAATGTACAATGTTTGATTTCTTCTTGTATTCCATACTTCCAGCAGTTTTACATGATACATTCCTAGCACGAATAAGAAAAGTTTAAATCTGCTGATGATCTAAAGGAGTGATAGTTATTTGCAGACTGACAGGGTTATAAAATAATTCTGAAAGAATTGTTGCTTTTACAATACCATCCTTTATCAAGTGGCTACTCAAATCTGCCAGCTTTTCACAGAAACTGAAGTTTGATTATTAGATCCATCATGATGACCTAGTGATGCTCCAAACATTTCAAGGGTTCTCCTAGCCTTAAAAAACTGGACTGGCCTCATTGATTGACATGATTAATGTTAAATTTACTTTGGGATACTTCCAAACATAATACAGTTTAAAATAAACAAAAAAAATTGTATTTCTAATTTTTCCAGAACTGTATACACATAATTTGATCTGGATAGAACGTGTATTAAACAATAATACTATTTGATGCAAATAATTAAAATATCGGTGTGGAGAACCATACATGACTTCCATGTTTTAAGATTTATATTTAAAATCGTTTTAGAAATGAAATATTTCTACAGAAACTACTTCTATCTTCAGCCTCAACCACAGAATTGTGGTCACTAACATATACCACCTCACATTAGCGCACTTGATTTTCACTGATGATGGCAGTCGATGGCACTTCCGAAATGTCTGGTTTTGCAGAATACATTGTGTAAGATAATATGTTAAAAGATTGAAAGTAACGGCTTTCTTACTTGATAATTTAATAGCCTCTGGTGAGCTCTAAAGCAGCAGCATGCAGAATTGCTAATCAGACATAAATAATATAAAAATGACTTAACGTATCTCACGACTGGGTTGATCCTGACACTCAAGGCAGGATAAACTGGTTGGGAAAAGGATGGGTTGAATGCACGGATTTCTACCTGCCGAGGAGGCCCGACTCGTGGATGATGACACTAGGATGGCTGGCGTACGACAAAAGCTACAAGTCCATGTGCATGTATGAGCTCTACAAAGCCATAGTGCCAACTTCGGAAAATGAAAATAATGACCGGTTCGATCCGAAATATCGAACACATTGGACCACGGCCAAACAGCCTGGAAAGGAATTTTATCAACAAACTACTTCATCATTGCCGATAACGTAGTACACATATAAAAAATTATCCCCTCCCCTTCACCTATCATTTTAAATTATAGAAAATTATTCCCTCCCCCTTCAACTTCCCCCTACCCCTTTTCATTTATGGATATTTCATCTACCTTTCTAGAGTGGATTATTATGACCTTTTCAGGATACTTTATTTATCAAAATTAAGTACTTTACTCTTGTTAAAACATAAAACGTTGCAGGTAAACTACCCCTTCTCCTTAACCGATCTTCACCAAAATCAACAGACCTTGAGTCCTCTACAATATGCAAAACATTATTTGAATTTGCGGCAATTATCGTTCGCCATAGACAAAATTCTATACACAGACATCTTTCAAAAAATTACTTCTTTATGTATTGAGGGTAGTACAATTAGAATCAGCCCTTATCTCAAACACGATTTTTTTTGCCATCCATTTCCTTATGGAACATGGAAGTAAAAACAATTTCCTTCTTTTTATAATATGTATTGCACATGTTTTCTAACTCGGGACACTAATTATTAGATAAAATGTTTACCTTCATTTAAGCCAGCTTCCACTCACTGTGTACTTTCTCAGAGGCCATAACATGTTTTTTTTTTTAACGTTGCCGAACATAAATTGATGTTGAATTAAAAATAAAGTAAAGGATTAGCACCTGAATTTTGCAACGTGCAAGTTGAAGAATCTATTTAATTATTGCACTTAACTTGATATAAGTACTGATTACATTTCAGGATTATTATTTTCAGAAATAATGTATGTAAACCAGATTTCCCCATATAAAGTTAATTAAAATTCTTTAACGCATAGCATTCCAGGCCTTTATGGTAGTAGATTTGTATTACTAAATTTGAATTTACACAAATAATTCTCTTTGATTAACCAGAGTTACACACACAAACTAAATGCTGAGTGTCCTCCTAGTGTATAAATTCAGCTAAAACAGTATTCCAAAAACTTACCTTGTTACTAGAATATGTGACATGATGAACTTTTCATGTTAAATAGTTTAAATACTTTGTGTTGAGAGTTAAGCAATTTAATAATTTTTATTTATGCAGGCGTATAGCAAAATCTGATCATCATGAAAAAGGAATAAGGCATTTTGTAATAGCAATTAACTGATTAGTTCCTGCTGTATTACTGACTCATATTACAAGACCAATTTTTGTTTAATTGAAAAGATATATTTTAACTGTTTCTTTTGGTGCAATCTGTAAATTCCTTGACACACATCCATAAAGGTTTGAAAATATGCTTATTGCAGTTTGATAGGAACAAATTCTCAAAAAACTAATACAAATTTGTTATGACTGATCACACCAGCTATCCTTTCTATTTGAAATGAGCCTTTTATCCAAATTTATTACATAGTATTGTGCCAAGATATATCACTACATTTGTATACTGTAATACAGTAGTGGTAGAATATTATCATTCCACTAATATTACCCTAACATAATAAATGAAAATACATTATATACACAACTTTTGACATAATCATCCTTTCACTTATCACTTTTTGCTTATCAATTTATTTGATGAATATATATTTTACGATTTATGTAAAATACAACAGGTGTTTAACGGACACGTACTATGTGTAGACCTCTTATTTCCCTCCTCGGCAGGTTGAAGCTCAACTGGCACTAGAGTTGGGTATGAAATTATACTATGCTCATAGTCTGTCTGTTAGCAGCTAGTGGCATCTATTGACATTCACTCATGTCAAATTACAGTCGGTAAAGGATGTTCGAAATTTGAATGTAAACAAATTAATAGTTAAATAATTAATATAATGGAAGTATCACATATATAATGTATGTAAATGTAATTGTGAAAAAACGATGTAGGGCCTACTTCATATACAGATCAGAAGTAAATGATGAACTATTCTCTTTATGTAATAAGCCTTGTTACTAAACAATATATATTTTCAAAAGCTTCTTATCATATTGAGATGAAATGGAGCGGCATTTGAAACATCTCTTAGGTATAAGAACAACATAACGACCTTTACAAAATTTGCCGCCCGTAGGCAGTAGCCTACTTTGCCTATGCATAAATCTGCCTCTGGTGTACATGCTAAATGCATGTGAACAGTAGTAAGAATGACTTAGTATCCTGTTGAGTTATTCACATTTCTGACGGATGATACGCAAATACTGGAAGGTAGGATGTGAGAGCCAGCAATAACCTTAAATAAAACTCTCATATATTTCAGTTATTACACAGTGTTCTGTTCATTACAGACAAGTGCTTGATTTGATAATTTTTTTTAAATAAAATTGTATATTTTAATGTAGCTTTACAGTAGCTTGACAGAAAGTGTAAAAATGTAAAATAAAAACGGCATGACTTAGGTGTAAATAAAAAGTGAACACTTTACAGTAGCACAAAAAATGACAAAAAACTGAGACAATGAAATGCTACAGTTCAGTTAAAAATTTTGCAATCTCCCTCACACAAAATTTTAAAGAATAAAGACATCAACACAACAAAATATTTTTTTTGGAGCAAAAGGAAACACAATGGAAAGGCATCTCAGGTAGTATCACTTTGAAATTATGGTTTCAAAATGTTTAGGGAAAAGAATAAAAAAATGCTAGCATTAACAATCCAACAATGTATCTAAAAGATCAGGATCTTGCTAAGTACATTATAGGGAAAATTGGTTTTGTAGCTGCTAGTGGATGTTTGTTTCTATAAAAAATAATTGCAGTATCTAATAAATTATGGTACATATTTAATCATTTATTGAATAATTTGTCATTTATATAATTTTGTTTTTTTTTTTAATTTCTATAGATACTTTTGGTGTGTTTGTTATAATTTTGTGTTTTACATAATCTTTTGTGATTAAATCGTTTGGTATAAAATGTTCCAGATTATAAAATACACCTCACAGTTTTAACATACAATATGTATAGTAACACCTCTATACATAGTAACAGGTATATCAATATGCCTGTAATCACAGGTATAGGAAAGTAATGGCAAATCTTGCATAATCTTGTTATCAGTTATTGTTATTATTCGGCTAGTGCTATTAAATTCATATTGGCCCAAAGTGATCACAAAAGGAATTTATTGTATTTGTTTACAGTCAACAGTGTAGATTCCGGTGATGATTTGAGATTTATATAAATTAATTTTAACTCACATGAATGAAGTTGCAACCGTAAAGAAATACAGAATATATTTTCTATGCCAGCAGACAAGACAGAACACTTGTATTTTGCCTGTTATGTGTGTACTTACATTCAGACATAATTTATTTGGATTGACTCTGCAAGCTTGAAATCAGATAACAATAATGTTTTATATTTTACATTAGTGTATATGTAAAATTATAATCCTCAACGTATAATATTGAATTAATTGGGATGTTTCGTTAAATTGTTACGACGGTCTCACCGATCGTCACATAGTACAGTGGAAACCAAAATAAAACAAACTTATGAATTTGCTAATTTATTGGTGTTGTTACATTTTCATTTGCTTGTTCAGTTTCATACATTTTTAATTAGTGTTGTGTTGTAAGTAGCTACGATGGTTGAGAGTTATTGGTACAGAAGAGGATGCTGCAGTTTCTTTTCTTCAAGAAAAAGGTTTGGTTCACAATCCTCGTCAATGTGAACAAGGACACGACATGGTATTAGCCCTTGGCCAGCAACAGCATTGGTGTTGCAATAAGACGACTTGCCATGAGTATAAGGTAGTTCGCAAGGGCACATTTTTACAGGGGTCCAAATTACCGCTGGGAAAAATAATAAAATTTATTTATTTCTGGTGTGAAGGCATAGTAGTGTGAAAAACAGTAAAAATCAACTGGAAATCAGTGTCAACACACACACAGAGTGGACGGCTTACTTAAGATATATCTGTGCCGTAACGTCATGAGAAACCCACGGAAAATTGGAGGACCGAATTTAACAGTTGAAATTGACGAGAGTGTGTTTGCCAAGAGAAAAAATAATGTTGGCCGGGTGTATCCACAACAATGGGTGTTCGATGGATACGCCGAGAAACGAAGGAATGCTTTTTGTGTAGTGTGGAAGATAGATCAGCAGCTACCCTCCTACCTCTCATAGTGGCAAATACTGAACCAGGGTCTACTATAATGTCAGATGAGTGGCGTTCGTACCGTCAAATTGTTAATTTGCCACAACAGTACAGTCATTTGACTGTAAACCATAGTTATAACTTTGTGGATCCTGAAACGGGAGCGTATACACAAGGCGTAGAAAGCATGTGGCGGTCCTGTAAACGCTGAAACATGATTGAATGTGGTACGAGAAGGGAACGCTTAGATTCCTATTTAAGTGAGTACATGTGGAGCTCCACAGAGGTCCAGAATATCTTTCCAGGTGATGTATCGAGAAGCGTATAGAGTCACCTCCTTACCACTCACGACTACCTGTGGCTAGCTGGTGTTTCTGTAAAAACAATATTCAACGTCTAACATTTTCTAGATAAAGAAGGAACATGCATTATGGTTAATAAGTTAGTATTATTAAATACACAGTTTTAATAGGTTAGTATTACATATCTACTTTTTAGATAAAGAAGGAGTATGCACTACGGTTAATAGCTTATGCTACAAGATACATGTGTTTATTTTAAAAATTAGTACAGTAACATACAAGACAGGTTACAAGAACAATTGCTGGAAGAACGGAGAATAAACAGTTACAGTGAGGTCAAAAGACTTAGAATTGAGCACTACAGAGTCAATTGGGTTTGTAAAGAAACGTCAAACCCAATGTACTATCATTACACACAATAATGTACTATCATTACCTAACCAACCACAACACTCATGTAGAATAGACGTATTATTTAAGAAGTATCTGTGCCTCAACCATACGTGACTTCCATGTTCTAAGATTTATATTTAAAATGCAAAATGAAATGTTTCCATAGAAACTACTTCTTTCCACTTATTGCTTCAGCCTTAACCACAGTACTGTAGTCACTAACGTATACCACCACACGTTATCACACTCGATTTTCACTGATGATGGCAGTCAACGGCACTGCGGAAACGTCTGGTTTTGCTGAAAACATTGGACTACGGCCAAACAGCCCGGGAAGGAATTTTAACAACAAACTACTACTTTGTTGCCGATAACGTAGTACACATAAAAATTGTCCCCTCCCCCTTCAACTATAATTTTCATTTATAGAAAATTACCCCCACCCCGTTCAACTAGCCTCTTCATTTATAGATATTTCATCTACGTTTCTACAGTGGATTATTAAGATCTTCTTATCAGGATACTTTATATCTAAATTAAGTACTTTACTCTTGTTATTATATATATAAACTTTCACATATGAACTTACTTTGGTTATCACTTTCCCATACGTTTCAAGGTGATGTGCCTCTTCTTCAGTGGGAGTAAATACTGAATGTCATTGTTACAGAATGTTACAAACTAGCTGCTTTCAGAACCATGATACATAGACTTAACAACATCCCCTTAGATGAAAAAGACTACAAAGACGAACTAAACACGATAAAATATCTAGCAGAATCTAATGGATACGACAGAACAATAGTCAGTAAACTCCTACACAAAACAAACAACAGACAAAGACAGAAAACAACAAATTCATAACACTAACATACATCTACAAACAAATTGAAAAAGTAGCCCACAAATTTAAAAAAGCAGGATACAGAATCGCTTACAAAACTACTAACAAAACAGAACACACACTATCAAAACACACACACAAAGCACAAAACAAATTCGATCTACCCGGTGTTTACAAGCTAAATTGCTCAAATTGCAATAAATTCTACATAGGCCAGACAGGACGTTGCTTCAAACAGAGATACATTGAACACACAAAGGCACTCCACTCCACTACAGAATCCACCTTTGCAAACCACCTCATTGAAGCAAACCACACATATAAAAACATCGACAATAACATGAACATTCTACACGTACACACAAAAGGCCGAAAACTAGACACTCTAGAACAATTGGAATATACAAACACACAAAAACAAATAAAAACGACATCCTAAATGAACAGACACAATTCAAATCGCACGCATTATTCGAACATATCTCACTCCACACACACAGCATCGATCTTTCAAAATTCGATTCCGTCACCCACAACAAGACGGGCAGCGCTACCAGCGGCAGCCTCTGCAGAAGCCTTTTAAAGGAGAAAACCGGTTCAGGCTGTAAGGTAAAACTTTACGCTTTTACTTATAAAAAAAATAGTGTTCCGAGTCGTTAATGTAATAGTGATATTTAGTTAAGTAACGGACACGTCATGGACAACGAAATCCAAGAAATAACATAAGAATATAGAATAAAGTAATTTGTAAATATCGTTATACTTCTGACATGTAAAGTAGTATACATCAATAGTCTACTCTCATACAGTATACGAATTTGTTGGAAAATATCAGGCACACTACTTGGCAAGTGTTCAACACTGATTTAAAAATGTTTTGTTTAATGCAAACACTGAAACACACTATACACAAGAAATAGAACTCATCATGAACATAACGTGATTATATTACTTCTTATGGTATAAGAATATGATAGCGGTTTTTTGTTTAATATCCACTTGTAAAGGAAAAAATACAGCAGATAATTATTTTATAAATAACTTTGTTACAGCTGCTGTGAAGTTGTTTAGATTAAATAATGTAACCTAACCAACTTTTAAGTATTGAATATTAAGTGTAAGTATATTTAATCCTGAGAGAAAATGAACAATTAACACCAGTTTTTGAAAGAACCATGAAAGGAGAGAAGATGAGCTTGTGTACGAAATGCAAAGTGGAGTATCTTATGTAGAGATGAAAGCTCAAAAGTTCAAGGCAAATACATATGAATGGAGATGATTGGTAATATCTGGGACCTGTCGCACAACAGAACACCATACAATGATGATACTGTGTATGTATGATGTAATGTGCCTGCTTTTAATATTTTCAAAGGATTTTAATACTTTGTTTCGACTGGTTTCACTGTGTAAATTACAAACCTGAATATAGTGTTAGAAGTTTCAGTTCCTCAGCCTGCGTAATGATGATGTAGGCCTAAATGTTTCTACCCTTTTCTTGTGCCTGCAAAGAAAAATAAATTAGGCCTACATCACCGGACACACAAAGTACTGACATATGAACATTAATCAATTATTTTGTTTAATCAGTCAACATTCTAGGAGACCAATATTAAAGGGTTTACAGATTATTGACCCGTCCACCAAAACACACACACACAGGTTCTGATATGTGTTACAATTGTGTCTTATTTTCAGCCAACCGTTCTTTTACACGTGGAATCAGTACAATTATACCTCGTGAGTATAAGGTTAGTTTAATCTGTAACCTATGATATTAAAAGTAATAATACACTGAACATGATTATTACACTTTATATGATATCAGCTTTTTGGCTTAATATCCACTTGTAAAAGAAAATATACAAAATGATTATTATTTTATAATTAACTTTGTTACAGCTGCTGTGAAGTTGTTTAGATTAAATAATGTAACCTAACCTACTTTTAAGTACTGAATACTTTTAATGTGTCATGTACTGTGTTCAATAAGGAAACAAAATACTTTTACAGAATACTTAAAATCCTTGAAAATGGTATTGGATTAAGCTTGAGCAATGAATAATTAAACTAAGCAAGTGATTTCAAAGTCAATATCATTATGAAAACGTATTCTAAATAGAACATACTTACCAAAATTGATAATACTTACCAAAATCATATTTGGTAGTAAAAAGGGGCCTCATGATGGTTTCCAGCATTTTCTGGAACAAATCCTCATTTCTATTTCTTGTTCGCCACATGAACTCACTTAAATAGGAATCTAAGCATTCCCTTCTCATACCACATTCAATCATGTTTCGCCGTTTACATGACCACCACATGCTTTCTACGCCTTGAGTATGAGCTCCAGTTTCAGGATCCACAAAGTTATAACTATGGTTTACAGTCAAATGACTGTACTGTTGTGGCAAATTAACAATTTGACGGTACGAACGCCACTCATCTGACATTATAGTAGACCCTGGTTCAATATTTGCAACTATGAGAGGTAGGAGGGTAGCGGCTGATCTATCTTCCACACTACACAGAAAGCATTCCTTCGTTTCTCGGCAGTATCCACCGAATACCCATTGTTGTGGATACACTCGGCCAACATTATTTTTTCTCTTGGCAAACACACTCTCGTCAATTTCAACTGTTAAATTCGGCCCTCCAATTTTCCGTGGGTTTCTCATGACGTCTACGGTACAGATATATCTTAAGTAAGCCATCCACTCTGTGTGTGTGTGTTGACGCTGATTTCCAGTTGTTTTTTACTGTTTTTCACACTACTTTGGCCTTCACACCACAAATAAATAAATTTTATTATTGTTCTCAGCGGTAATTTGGACCCCTCTAAAAATGTGCCATTGCGAACTACCTTATACTCACGGCAAGTCGTTTTATTGCAACACCAACGCTGTTGTTGCCCAAGGGCCAAAACCATGGCGTGTCCTTGTTCACATTGACGAGGATTGTGAACCAAACCTTTTTCTTGAAGAAAAGAAATTGCATCCTCTTCTGTACTAATAACACTCAACAGTTCATCGTAGCTAATCATTCTTTAATTAAATGAATGTCAAACTCACAACACAACACTGATTAAAAATGTAATGAAACATGGGAACAAGCTTCATATCTATTCGCGCGTCAGCCATTGTAACAACACAATTTGTACCACGTGGTGTAAAGTGTAATATAAAATAAAAGACCACGTGATGTCTTTGGCTATTCTAAGCAAAGTTAAGGAGCTTTAGGAAAAAACTTTAAAACAAAATTTAAAGACTCCCTGTATTAAGTCATTTAAAGTCTACTAAAATTAATGTTTCTTTTTCAAACATGTTATTGAAACATCTGATGAAGCCTCTGAAACATGTTGAGCCTCTGATGAAGCCTTCTATAGGTGAAAGCCGGTTTAGCCTGTAAGGTAAAACTTTACGTTTTTACTTGTAAAAAACTTTGTGTTCCGAGTCGTCAATATTGTAGTGATATTTATGTTATTTCAATTTATTTTCATAGCAATTAAAATTAAAAGTGCTAACTGAAGATAGCGACACACCATACATTTGCGGTTAGGTGGGGTAATTGTAAACGGAAAATGGATTGAAACATTTTGATTGATTAAAAATTGTGTATACGTTTTAAAATTGAAATAACTGCAAATATTTCAACCTTTTGTTATTATGTTGCGTACAAAAAATTGTTTAAATATAAATAATAAATACAGCTCTAAAATTCAATTTACGGGTACCCCAATTTACAATTACCCTTGACATCTTAGAAGTAATTGTAAACAAGTGTTTTCTTTATCCTTTGAAACTAAAAAACTGACACTCCTCTTGAAATTGAAAATATCGGTATGGAGAACCATACATGACTTCCATGTTCTAATGTTTATATTTAAAATCATTTATTTGAATTCGGTTCGATAATTTCTAACAACTTATGTGTGTTCCTTGTAAATCGTGTTTTATGTTTGACAAATTGAAGGATGTTTTATGTATGATTTTCTTTTCAGGATACTTTATTTATCAGAATTAAGTACTTCACTCTTGTTAAAACGTAAACCTTTGCTAAACCGTAAACTACCCCTTTCCCTTAACCGATCTTCACCAAAAACAATAGGTCTTGAGATCTCTACAATTCAGGGCAGTATCCAAAACATTATTTGATTATGTTTGAATTTGCGGCTGTTGTCGTTTGCCATAGTAAATACCCTTGTTAAAACATAAAATGTTGCAGGTAAACTACCCCTTTCCCTTAACCGATCTTTACCAAAATCAATAGGTCTTGAGAACTCTACAATTAAGGGCTGCATGCAAAATATTATTTGATTGTGTTTGAATTTGGGGCTGTTATTGTTTGCCATAGAAGCAAATTACCCTTGATTAAAACAAAATGTTGCAGGTAAACTACCCTTTTCCCTTAACCAATCTTCACCAAAAACAATAGGTCTTGAGTACTCTACAAATCAGGGCTGCATGCAAAAAATTATTTGATTCTGTTTGAATTTGCGGCTGTTATCGTTTGCCATAGAAAAAAAATCTATAGACAGACAGACACACACACACACACACACACACACACACACACACACACACACACACACACACACACACACACACACACACACAGACACTTTTCGAAAAACGACTTTTTTTCATGTTTTGAGTGTAGTACAATCAGAATCTGCAATAATCTCGAACACGATTTTTTTTTGCCATCACCATACTTCCATTTCCTTAAGGAACATGGAAGTAAAAAGGATTTTAATCAGGGTGTCCACAGAAATTCTGTTTTAATTTTCCCTGACTTTCCCTGACCTACTTACAGAAATTTCCCTGACTCACTAAAATGCATAGTACGTTAATTCTTTGAGCATTATATTTTACAAGGAAGAAAAAAGAAAACCCAGCCTCCACCTTCCCCATAGCTGGCCTAATTCTCTCTCCACTTTCTTTTTTCTTCCTCTTTTATTTTATTTATTTATTATTATTTATTTATTGAAAAATACAAATACATTTATGGCATTTTAAAAATAAATATTTCCATTATCACCTAAAGGTAACACTTAGGTAACGTAAGAATGAGAGTATTTTCACTAGAACTTAATAAAATAATATATGAACGAGATAAAATGGACTAATTAATAGAACAACTTACATGGTAACAAATAATTATAATAATCAGCTATAGCTTTCAAAATTGAAAATGAACCAGTCCGACAGGATGAGAATGAAAAAGGAAAATATGCACTCCTTCAAAATTTACTAGCGTGATCTCTTCATGTTCTCCAGCAGTTTTTTCTTTTCCCCAATTTCTACATCCTCCATTTCTCTTTCAAGTTTCAACTTTTTTCTTTTTTCTTCCAACTCTTTCAACTGTAATTCAATTTTCCTTTTCTCTATTTTCTTTTTTTCCTCTTCTGACTGCATTTCTTTTTTCTTTTCCAAATATGATTGATATCTTCTTCTTGAAGATCTGACCGAGGTAAGCATACTTCTGTTGATAGTCACATTCCTCAAACCACCCAGATGCTTTATGCTATCACAAATAACTCTTTGGGACACAAGGGATTCTTCTAGAAGATTTTCAACTAGTAAATGCTTATTGACAGAAAAGCCAGATTCAACTGATGCATTACCATGGGATAAAATGAAACACAGCTTCATTACAGACCAGAGCTCTTCATATTTCTTATCTTCTCCTAAAAGGCCGTAGTAAAATTCGTCCAATCCCATATCATCAGATGTTTTGGAAATGAAATCGTTAGCTTCCTCAGTTAGCAAAGAAAACTGTCGTTTGGCCTTTTCAGCACTTTTATCACATATTCTTCTATGGCTGTGTAGGTTTTCTAGAACAACATCAATCCTTTTTATTGCCAAACTGGGTTTGAGCATTATCATTTTAGGGTCTAAGGCAGTGAGGCCTCATGCTAAATGTGATTTCAAAGGACTTTTCTCTTTGAGTTTTTCTATCATGGTGGTAAGGAGATTTTTGAACTCATTTTTAAAAACAAGTTTCTCTTTTTCTGAGCATTTAATTTGTTTCATTAAGCTTTCTGCAGCATAACCAACGTCCACCTTTTCTACTGAAACCAGATTAGCACTGTCTTGCAAGTCCAAGTTCATTAATTTTTGAGTAGTACTTGCTTCAGCTATTTTTTCATATTTTACAAATCTCATCATTAGGTTTTTCATAAGTTGTTCAAGTGAAGTAAAGAGATAAGGGACCATAGGCTTCTGACTTTGGAACCTTCTCAGGAACGGCTCAACGTCTGACAATATGCTTCTGAAAGCCTAAGTGCTTGTACCTTAAAAAATGGATTTTTCATAGCCTCTCTAAGGTATTGCAGGTTTTTGTTGTCTTTTTCGTTGTATTCTTTTACAAATTTATCGACATGATCAAATATTTTGAGAGCTTGATCTACACAGTGACCATTTTCCAGCCATCTTACTGCTGTTAACTTAAAAGGGAAAGAGGTGCTGGTTGTAATATCTGAGTATTTTGCTCGCCGAGCTGGGCTATCTTTGAAAAGACTGTAGAGAGATCTAAAAAAGTGAAAAAGTTCCCAACCAGTTTTGGAGATCCCAGTCTTCAGGACTCCATTAACTGTATGCAAACTGCATATGCCAATATCAAGAAGGGACTTTCCCTCTGGATTTAAGACTTGCAAATGGCTCTCGAGTTTTTTCATAAAACTGAGGTTAACATTCGGCCCGTCCATTGAGATTTGCAAAATATTTCCTAAAGGTAAGGAGAGCCCTTGAATAAACCCATCTAACAAGTGATCTGCAGTTCCCCTGCCTAAAAGTACACTATTCCAATATCGTGTTGAAACTTTCTGAAGGTTTACTTCCCAAAACCTTACACACAAGTCCATTTGTCCTCTTTGAACAAATTTGTTCAGAGATTCATCAAAACAAACAACATAGTCAGAGCACTGTTTCATGTTATTTTGCAACATTTCTTGAAAATATGGGGCTAACCCATGATACACAGGAAGCCTTAGTCTTGCCCATAGAAAAGCTCCGAGCGATTTTACTGTCTGGAAACATATTTTTGAAGGCTGCAGAGGTTTCATCACAAGAGTTTAGAGACATTTTCCCAGTGATGATGTGGAGAGCCCATATTGCTTTGGCTGACGTAACATCATCTTCATTCACACTGAAACTCTTTAAACTTGTTTGACTTGTTCCTGGCACTACTAATAATTCTTTTGTAGCTGAAGTTCAAGGTGTTGGCTGCACATCTTTTAATGGAGATGGAGTAGTAAAAAAAGAAATTGCCGGCTGGGAAGCCTTTGCTCCCATGTTTTTTACATGAGTTGGTCCCTTAGCATGAGAAACAATTGCTTGTTTCCCCATATTGCTTAGTTTAAAAGATTTGAGACACACTTGACAATAAGCCGAATTTGCATCACTAACCACCAAGTCCAACCAACCACTAAATTCCGGAAACACTTTACTGTCCAGCCAAAGTTTATTAAACAAACATTTCTTGTTAGCCATTGTAATGAGTTTAAGTCAGCAGCCTAAAAAAACTGAAAATAGAAAAAGAATTAGCTAAATCGGTTGAAAAAAGGACACAAGGGCACAACAAAAAATATATAATTGTCTACAATAGTCTGGGTTACGGCAGACTAGAGCATTCAAAATTCCCCTCAAATCCATCATCGGGGAAGATTTCCCTGACTTTTCAGATTTTCCACGGGTTGCGGCAGACTAGAGTAAAAAATTACCCTCAAGTCTGTCATCGGGGAAGATTTCCCTGACTTTCCAGATTTTTTGTTTATTTCCCTGACTTTCCCTGACCAACTTTTTTTTCCCTGACTTTCCAGAATGTGGACACCCTGTTTAATGTACTTGTTTGGTTATACGTTATTGTACTAGGTTATAAATTGCAAGTAAATTCCGGTACTTCGAATAAATACAACCTTTAACGTTATATACAGCCTTTTATCCATACAATAAATGCAGCCTTTGAATGTACACTAACAAAGGAAATTTTTGTTAAATATTAATTAATTTTAAAAATCTAAAAGGTTAAGTTACATTGTTAAACGTAGACACAACCTCCAAAAATCGTCTGTGTACCGTAATTATGTGCAATAAATGGAAACTAAATCTGTACTTCCAATAAATACACCCTTTTAATAAAATATGTGCCAATACTCTGAATTCAAATTAAATAAAGAAAAAAGGAATTTTGTGTGTGTGTGTGTTTTCTGTGATTGAGGCTGAAGATAGAAGTAGTTTCTGTAGAAATATTTCATTTCTAAAACGATTTTAAATATAAATCTTAAAACATGGAAGTCATGTATGATTCTCCACACCGATATTTTAATTATTTGCACAAATAGTATTATTGTTTAATACACGTTCTATCCAGATCAAATTATGTGTATACAGTTCTGGAAAAATTAGACTGGCATAAAATTTTTTTTGTTTATTGTAAACTGTATTATGTTTGGAAGTATCCCAAAGTAAATTTAACATTAATCATGTCAATCAATGAGGCCAGTCAAGTTTTTTAAGGCTAGGAGAATCCTTGAAATGTTTGGAGCATCACTAGGTCATGAGGATCAAATCATCAAACTTCAGTTTCTGTGAAAAACTGGCAGATTTGAGTAGTCGGGTGATAAAGGATGGTATTGTAAAAGCAACAATTCTCTCAGAATTATTTTATAACCCTGTCAGTCTGCAAATAACTATCACTCCTTTAGATCATCAGCAGATTTAAACTTTTCTTATTTGTGCTAGGAATGTATCATGTAAAACTGCTGGAAGTATGGTATACAAAGTTTCTATTATCCTTTTCAAGGTTGATGACCAAAACAAAAAGTACTACTTATAATTCATCATTGTAGCAGTTACACAGCAGTATACTAAACATCTCTTGGTTAATACCTGTACTCTGGTCAGGTAGCACACAATGAATCATTCAAAACAAGTACAATTCAGTGTCAATGTCTAGTGTTTATGTGTCACTGCTACCCATAGTGAATCATTTGTATTGTACATAACAAATAGTATTCTGACTGTACACGTTTTTCATCTGACAAGAATTTTATACTTAGGCAAACTCATTTAATGGTGTAACCTTCTGTAATATGTGCCAAACAAGTATTCATAAAATTAATATATTTGTGTCAAATTGTGTTTTATTTATTTCCAACAAAATCTGTTTTGTGGACATAACTTTATGTCCAATACAATTATTATGTTATTTCTTTTTAGTATCCCTTATAGATTTGCGTGATTAAAACTTTTAATACTAAAACTTTTTTCAGCTGATAACCATGCTTTGTTGAGATTATTAACGAAAAGTTTTGCTCATTCAGTGATGTGGCATCTTCAGTGATAAAGTTGAGTCTCATCGTGGTAAAACTACTGAAGACTTCATAGAATTGGAAAATTAATGAAAATAATATTCTTACAACCAGTGACAAGAATTATGAACTTAAAACAGTGGAATGAATTATTGAATACCAGATACTCTCAATTGCTAAAACAAACACACTTATATTACAACAGTTCTCTTTATATAATTATCCAGGACACATTGTATAGCCTACAAACAGTAATAAAAAAATCACAATAGTTTACAACACAAATAAACAATTGATCATTTGTCACTTTCATTAAAAACTGCTGTCTAATATCATCCTATATGAATGCACAACCTATTACACCAACTTTCTAAAACTCAGCTGGTTCCAGATGAATGCCAAGAGTGTGGCTCTAGAATATTCTGCAGTGCTGCTGATTAACAGTATGTGATCAGCATCACATAGAGTACTACACATATAAGCTATCTAATTGACTTGGTATTACAATATTAGTAAAATGTGCTTGTTAACCAAATAGTGTGTTGTTACTCCTGAAAATCCCATTTCACTAAGAGCATTTTAGGAGTCTGGGTTATCTTTTATGTTTCACTCCACAAACATGCCTTTAGTTCAGCATTTCTTAACCTATTGGGCATGAGCCACTGCTGGGTCCCGAGAGGGCATTTGGAGGGTTGCAAAGTCAGGTTCGGAAATTTATTTACTGTGTCTTAAAAAGCTACTACATGTAAATAACTAAGATATATCATTTTAACAATTTAAATTCAACCTGTTTTGTACATAGTCTAAACTGTACATTTTTGTTATTCATGCTCTACCATTGCTTTTTACCAGCTCTGATGTTTAACTCTCTATAACCAGATTGAAAGTTGCTTCCCAGAGGGATACAGTGAATTCAATTGGATTCAAGACCCATTCTTGTATTTTGAAAGATCTAACATGTTCTCAGTAAAACTAAATGAGCAATTGTGTGATATCATCTGTGATGCTGGGATTAAAACTAAATTTTTAGTAAATTATTTTGTATAGTTACTGATAACATGAGACATGTCATGGACAACAAAATCCATAAACTTTTAGATTCTGACTTAACAAAGTTCTGGATATCTTTAAGAGATGAATATCCTGAACTTTCGGAGTTGCTCATCCCATTCCCCACCTCATTCTTGAGTGAAATGGGATTTTCATCTCAAGTGAAAAGCAAGCACAGAAATAGACTTGACGCACACTCAGATTTATGACTTAATTTAACCACTCTTGAATCCAACATACCCCAGCTTTTGCAGAAAAAGCAGCCCCAACTGTCACATTAGTAACTAATGATTAGTTAGGCAAGTAAAAACTCTTTTGTTTTCAACTTCAGCATGTGTTTATTAGAGCAAATTAGTCTTTTGAATTACATATTTGCTTTTTGCTTTTCTATAATTAAGTGTATATATAATTTGTTTAAGCATAAAAGAAGGCTTAAAGTTCTCAGTGTTACCAAAAATATGATTATAAAGTGGGTGCACACCCCTACAAG
The DNA here is from genome assembly GCA_034769895.1 of Magicicada septendecula. Lineage (NCBI taxonomy): Eukaryota > Metazoa > Arthropoda > Insecta > Hemiptera > Cicadidae > Magicicada > Magicicada septendecula. The sequence goes on from CM068369.1 coordinate 253,614,026, forward strand.
TAGTTCTGCCATGCACACCCCTACAAGTCTAATTAATTTTAAAAATCTAAAAGGTTAAGTTAGATAATTAAACGTAGACACAACCTCCCAAAATCGTCTCTGTACCGTAATTATGTGCGATAAATGGAAACTAATTTCTGTACTTCCAATAAGTACACCCTTTTAATAAAATACTTGCCAATAAACCCCAATAAAATATGCACCAATAACGAAGCCTACTATCTAAGTTAGATAATTAAACGTTGACACAACCTCCCAAAATCGTCTCTGTACCGTAATTATGTGCGATAAATGGAAACTAATTTCTGTACTTCCAATAAATACACCCTTTTAATAAAATATGTACCAATAAACTCCAATAAAATATGTACGAATAACAGCCTACTAGGTTATACGTTCTAAATTGGAAGTACCGATAGGTTTTAATTCGAATACATACAGCCTTTAATGTATATACAGCCTTTTATCCATACAATAAATATAGCCTTTGAATGTACACTAACAAAGGAAATTTTTGTTAAATCTAATTAATTTTAAAAATCTAAAAGGTTAAGTTACATTGTTAAACGTAGACACAACCTCCAAAAATCGTCTGTGTACCGTAATTATGTGCGATAAATGGAAACTAATTTCTGTACTTCCAATAAATACACCCTTTTAATAAAATATGTGCCAATAAACCCCAATAAAATATGCAAATAGGTTATAGGTCTACGTTCTAAATTGGAACTAGGTTTTAATTCCGGTACTTCGAATAAATACAGCCTTTAATGTTATGTACAGCAGCCTTGTATCCATACAATAATTTAATGTACACTAACAAAGGAAATTTTTGTTAAATCTAATTAATTTTAAAAATCTAAAAGGTTAAGTTGCATTGTTAAACGTAGACACAACCTCCAAAAATCGTCTGTGTACCGTAATTATGTGCGATAAATGGAAAATAATTTCTGTACTTCCAGTAAATACACCCTTTTATTGTACACTAACAAAGTAAATTTTATTTAAGTTACATTGTCGTACATAACCTCCATAACCTGGCATTAGTTACTTGTGAAAAAACAGTTCTAGTACACATCGAACACGAAAAAATAATACAAACGTGGAGACGGAAGTTGTCTTTGCCGCAGGCTATAGTCAAAGACCCGGCATTTTAACATATTCGGTTCCCCCCCCTAAAATTGACAAGACTCCTTCGAAATGTTACGCGAACCTCAGAGTACGAATAACATGTGTCTAATTATTAGTTATTAGTACGACACGAACTTCACATCGAACACTTACAGCGCGTGTACCTAATAAAAACTGTTACACTAAAAATAAAATGACAAAACTTTAAAATGAAACATCGAAAGCTTACAGGACATGAATAGGTAGGTTAGACACGAATACACACAGACACTTGAATAGACGAAAAATTTACTCTTGAGTTTACGTATTTGAAGCCGTGAACTTAATAAAATTATTGTGCTAAAATAAACACACAAACTTTAACCAAACGTTTACCAAATTCACATCTGGCAACAGAATATAGGCGGGCATAGATGAGAACGAAGATAGCCGAAGTTGCCCGAGTGGCTTCACGCTGTCAGTCTACAGACTCAAGTCTGGAAAAGCAACCAACTCGAAGAAATTCGGGATGCTATACATGTCTCCAATTATTTTTTGTGTTTCGCACAAAATTTGCTTCTCGTCAAGTTTTCGAGATTTTACTAAATAACACTAAAGAATATTGACAAAAGAAGTATATCAAATCTTGTTTTCATTTGTTAATACGTTATTTCCTTGTTTCAGTTTTACTATTCAGAAATAATTACATTTTTTCGGGTCTTGGGGAATATTCAGCGGCAAAATGGAACTTCCGGGCCGCGCGTGTTCTATATTTCGGTGTCCGATGTGTACATCCAACAGTTTTCTTCACAAGTAACTAATGCCAGCTTATGGAGGTTATGTACGACAATGTAACTTAAATAAAATTTACTTTGTCACTGTACATTAAAAGGGTGTATTTATTGGAAGTACAGAAATTAGTTTACATTTATCGCACATAATTACGGTACAGAGACGATTTTGGGAGGTTGTTGCTACGTTTAACAATATAACTTAACCTTTTACATTTTGAAAAATTAATTAGACCTAACAAACGTTTCCTTAGTTAGTGTACATTCAAAGGCTGTATTTATTGTATGGATAAAAGGCTGTATATAACATTAACGGCTGTGTTTATTCGAAGTAAGTAATGCCAGCTTATGGAGGTTATGTACGACAATGTAACTTAAATAAAATTTACTTTGTTCGTGTACATTAAAAGGGTGTATTTATTGGAAGTACAGAAATTAGTTTACATTTATCGCACATAATTACGGTACAGAGACGATTTTGGCAGGTTGTGGCTACGTTTAATTATTTAACTTAACCTTTTAGATTTTTAAAATTAATTAGACTTAACAGACGTTTCCTTAGTTAGTGTACATTCAAAGGCTGTATTTATTGTATGGATAAAAGGCTGTATATAACATTAACGGCTGTATTTATTCGAAGTAAGTAATGCCAGCTTATGGAGGTTATGTACGACAATGTAACTTAAATAAAATTTACTTTGTTCGTGTACATTAAAAGGGTGTATTTATTGGAAGTACAGAAATTAGTTTATCGCACATAATTACGGTACAGAGACGATTTTGGCAGGTTGTGGCTACGTTTAATTATTTAACTTAACCTTTTAGATTTTTAAAATTAATTAGACTTAACAGACATTTCCTTAGTTAGTGTACATTCAAAGGCTGTATATAACATTAAAGGCTGTCTTTATTCAAAGTACCGGAATTAAAACGTACTTCCAATTTAGAACCTAGTACAATCTAATGTATAACCAAACAAGTACATTAAAATCCTTTTTTCAACATAATGCAATAATAAGCAATGTGTAGTTTCTGTTAACATGCAAATGATTAAGTATTAATAATGGGTTACAGTGGAATTTAATGTTACTACGGTCTGAATTAATGCAAATAAAATTGGGAGAATCTCGTAAACATATTAAAGAATGCTTGTATATTACACACAAAATTATTACAGTACGGACCTTTGTTAATGAATAGAAACAAATTTGACTCTATACTTTAGTATGTACCAATAAAATTCACCTTTTTTCAAATATCAATATCTGTTGTTTTTCATACCCTTAAAAAAAGGTCATTAACAACATACATTATGAGAAAACGTGATTACAAATAACCAGCCATTAGTTACTTAGAAGAAAATAGATATAACATTTACAAACATCAAATCTTCAATTCTCTCCCTATTTGTTTTATAAAAACTGGAGTTTCTACTGCAGGTTTTTAAGTCCACTAACTACTTAATTAAATATACATAATTGTTCCTGTATCTTGTTGGGTAACATTATATTAATACATCTGCTTCCTACTCATATGTGCAAACAATGTTTTTAATGTACGGTCCTAAAATCTTTATCAACACTTTATATCTTTAAAATTTAGACAAAGTCTAATGAGCAACTTGGCCTAACCTGAATTTACATGACCTGGCTCAGAACAACTTTATTTTGACAAATACAAAGATGAAGACTGGTTGCAATTTCTTCAGGGCTCACACCTGCTGCCAGGCCTAGTTCTATAACATGATAAGGAAGAAATAAATCAGCCCAAACCTGCAACCGCTGTGGGAAGGCTTTTACACCATTACCAATAAGATTAATGATGTCATCTAAGAATAACTCATTAGCTTTATTTTTAACTTTCATTAGTTTTATCTTTTTTAACAATTTTTAATGCAGTTTACTGGAGTAAAATCTTCTTATTGATAATGTTCTTATCAGTTTCATTACATTATTCTTATCTCTTTTTATTACCGTATCTCAGACAATATTTATAGTATACAATTTAGTTAATGACTTAGTATTTTGTTCTTCATGTATCATGGTCATGAAATGGTTTAAGTTGGGGCCTATTTTATGTAAGGGGAAAACATAACGTTACAATATTGTAATTACTTTTATTTCTATAATTATTTATAAGTATTACTTTGTACAAACAAAACTGGCTTAGAAATGGGTCTACTTAGGAAATTATGGAATTCTGCTGAAATTTCGAATAGTTCTGGAGGGGAATTGATCCCCTGATAACCCCCCTCCGCAAGTTACTCCACTGATCCCACTCTACACAGTTCCAAGAAATCCTGTATTTAGTAGAGCTTCCCTTATGTGCCTGGTAAGTGAAGGAGAAGGGATCTATTTAACGTGCAAGTTGAAGAATATATTTAATTATTGCACTTAACTTGATATAAGTTGTCTTGATTATTCATCTCTTCTTTCACAGCACTACACTTAACTAAAAATGAACTTTTTTCATGTGAAAAACTTACTATTTTATCGGACGCGTTTCGGCTTAGTATATTTATACCATAAAAAAGACACACTCAACAGACAGGCATATAACTTACACATGAAACTCACACGAATATTACACCACACAGAACTTGAAAATGTAATACAACACACACAAGACAACATAGAAAAACTCAAATTGACAATACAACATCGACACAACAAAAAAACAACTAACCTTACAACACACACAATTGAATCAATCCCTGAACCAGCACACATATTCCACGCACACGTAGTTAATACAACACACATTAATTTCACAAAAGATGAAATGAATTTATTAAACAAAGGACTGAAACATAATTTGAATACCAATACAACTAACATCAAAAATCACAATAAACACATACGCGACATCATCATAGACGCAGAAACGGCTGTACAAAACACGCACCTCAACGACCAAGACACGATACGTCACGACATAAAAAGAAAACTTCAAAACACACATACAAAACCAAAAATACACAACAATGAAATAAAAACACTCAATAGTGTAAAACACAAGTTACTCGAACACAACACAACAATCCTAAAAGCCGACAAAGGTAACATTAGCGTCATAATGGACAAACACCAATTAAACACTAAAATCGAAAGTTTCTTCAACGAAAATAATATAACGGAAATAAATAAAGACCCCACACTAAAATTTCATAAACAGATTAATAAATTTATAAACAACACCAAACATATAATCAAACCAGAAAACGCCAAATACCTTAAACAAATAAAACCTAACCCCCCTAAACTAAATGCATTACCAAAAATACATAAACCTAACATTCCAATCAGACCATTAATAAACAACACACAGGCCCCCTCCCACAAAATAGCAAAACAACTAGACAAAATAATCAGAGAAAACATAAAACTCAGCAACAGCACCTCTATCAAAAACAACATTGACCTAGTCAGGAAAACTGAACACATACACATCCCACATAACTCAACTCTGGCATCTTTTGATATAACCAATTTATACACTAATGTCCCCATCAAAGAAACCATACAAACACTAGAACAACTACTCAGACAAAACAACACACCTGAAACACACATACAAGAAATCATCACACTTACCAAAATAATAACTGAACAAAATTACTTTACATACAATAACAAAATATACACACAAACAGAAGGACTCCCGATGGGATCCCCCATATCAGGAATACTAGCAGAAATATATATACACAACATTGAACAGAACCACATAATAAACAACAACAAATACACTAACAAAATTATATACTGGCACAGGTATGTAGATGATATATTACTTTTATTCAAAGGCAACACAAGACAAGTTGAAAACTTCCACAAATACATAAACACTATACACCACAAATTAAAATTTACACTGGAAATGAACAAAACAATAGTATAAATTTTCTAGACCTAACAATTAACAAAACTAACAATACACACACGTACAAAATATACAGGAAACCAACCACAACCGACATGGTTATACACAACACATCAAACCACCCAACACAACGTAAATATGCGGCCTTCAACCATATGCTCCATAGACTAACTAAAATACCCTTAAATAAACAAGATTACACCGACGAACTCAACACAATAAAATACATAGCAATAAAAAACGGTTATAACCCCAATTTAATAAACATACTACACAAACGCATCAAAAACAAAAACAACAAAACACTAAATACCATCAACACACAACACAATAAGTACATCACACTCACATACCACAACTCATACACACACAAAATCGCCAATACATTCAGAAAACACAAATACAAAATAGCATTCAGAACAACCAATACCATCAAAAAACACATCAGTAATACAAACACAGACATAGACAAATATAACAAAACAGGTGTTTACAAATTAAATTGTAATGACTGCAATAGTTTCTACATAGGCCAGACGGGAAGATCTTTTTCATCCCGTTATTCTGAACACTTAAAAGCTTTAACCAACAACAATATACACTCTGCATTTGCCACACACATACACACAGAAAACCACAGTTACACCAACATAGACACTAATCTTGAAATTCTACATTACATACCCAAAGGCCAAAAACTCAACACAACTGAACAATATGAAATATATAAACACCACACAACACAACCAAACAACATACTCAATGATCAATTACAATATAAATCACATACACTTTTTGACACAATTATACAGAAAACAAACAATAAATTGAATCCCCGCGCCAATCCCCTTCCGCCACACACCACCCCCACTTCACCTTCCACACAACCATTACAAAATGCTGGCAGTCTGTTACCAAAGCTGAAGAAGGCGGATACTAAGCCGAAACGCGTCCGATAAAATAGTAAGTTTTTCACATGAAAAAAGTTCATTTTTAGTTAAGTGTTGATATAAGTACTGATTACATTTCAGGATTATTATTTTCAGAAATAATGTATGTAAACCAGTTTTCCCCATATAAAGTTAATTAAAATTCTTTAATGCATAGCATTCCAGGCATTTACAGTAGTAGATTCGTTTTACTAAATTTGAATTTACACAAATAATTCTCTTTGATTAACCAGAGTTACACACACAAACTAAATCCTGAGTGTCCTCCTAGTGTATAAATTCAGCTAAAACAGTATTCCAAAAACTTACCTTGTTACTAGAATATGTGACATGATGAACTTTTCATCATGTGTTCAACTTTGTGTTGGGAGTTAAGCATTTTAATAATTTATATTTATGCAGGCGTATAGCAAAATCTGATCATCATGGAAAAGGAATAAGGCATTTTGTAATAGCAATTATGTAACGGGCCTATTTTGGGGTAATAAGGCAATTTGTATTTCTTTTATAAACAAATAACATTTTTTTTTTATAGGGACGAAAATTTATAACCGAAAGGTAAATTTATTGGTGGCGATGAAAACAACCATGGCAGCACTGCTGTTGACTGTATACGTGACAATTATCCAGTAATATTTTATGTAAACAAGTGAAAACAACCGACAAATTGTGCCAAGAGCAGTTTCAAGGACATGCACAACGGTAAACAAATTATGCAACGAGACATCAGGCGAGCGTTACGTCAGTGCATTACATAACTAAGAATGCAGGGTGTGTCAGAGCCAGCAACATTGTGACACACACAGAACAAAGTAGTCGGCCATTAACTTCAACACCAAACGGACGTGGGCAGTTCCGGTCGCCGCCGACTGCGTACCGTTTTGGCCCGCGGAACAACAAAAATGTGAATTTTTGTACATTTCAGTATTTAGCCAGTCGGCTATAAACATCTGAACACATCAGACGCTAACAACTGTGCGTTCGCCGGTTTTGGGCGAAGTTTTGGTGTTCGCCGGCCGGTCACGTATAAAGTTCCGCAACATATAAAATGTGATTTAAAGAATTATTATTATTTTATTATTATGTCAGACTAACAGTTTTAAATAAACGGAAAGTGAGGCGAAAGAAATGTGTCAAGTGAAAGGAAATACACCCAGAGACTGGACGGTTTCGGATTACCAAAAATGTAAAGTTAAGTAACATCAGAGAGGGTAAAACCAAAATTTCACCCTCATTTCTTTTTTATTATCATTTCAATTATTGAGCTCATAAGGGAATTTTCAATATGTTTCATGAGAGAGTGTGTAAAAGGGTGTGTGTAATAATCATGTAATAAAATTAAGAGGTGCTGGTTTGTGATAATGTTATTTTAAATATGGCTATAGTAATCAAAGTAATACTAGTACATACGAATAAGTAATCATGATAGTTCTTTTTTAAAATGATATCAAACTTTAAAGGGAAAAGGAATATTTCATATATGATGGGGTTGTACCGTATCTAGAATTTTCTGTTATTTATGTAATGCAATTGAATTTTTTTTTAAGCTAATAAAGAAAAGATGAGTATAAGAGTAACAAATATGTTTAATTTCAAATAACCAGTTCTGCACTTCCAGGTTCGCTGATCCGAACCTTGGTAAGTTATCAACAGTTGGCAATAAAGATGACGCTCGACAAAGGTGGACCGTAAAAGTAAATATAAAAACAAATATGTTTTATTTATTTTATTAATATCAATAATATGAAAAGTATCAATTAACTGATTAGTTCCTGCTGTATTACCGAATCATATTACAAGACCAATTTTTGTTTAATTGAAAAGATATATTTTAATTGTTTCTTTTGGTGCAATCTGTAAATTCCATGACACACGTCCATAAAGGTTTGAAAATATGCTTACTCCAGTTTGATAGGAATAAATTTTCAAAAAACTAATACAAATTTGTTATGTCTGATCACACCAGCTATCCTGTCTATTGGCAATGAGACTTTTATCCAAATTTATCATATAGTATTGTGCTAAGATGTTACACTACATTTGTATACTGTAATACAGTGTATTATTTGCAGACTGACAGGGTTATAAAAAATTCTGAAAGAACTGTTGCTTTTACAACACCATCCTTTATCAAGTGACTACTCAAATCTGCCAGTTTTTCACAGATCCCCTAGTGATGCTCCAAACTTTTCAAGGATTCTCCTGGCCTTAAAAAACTGGACTGGCCTCATTGATTGACATGACTAATGTTAAATTTACTTTGGGATACTTCCAAACATAATACAGTTTACAATAAACAAACAAAATATTATGCCTGTCTAATTTTTTCCAGAACTGTATACACATAATTTGATCTGGATAGAACATTTATTAAACAATAATACTATTTGATGCAAATAATTAAAATATTGGTATGGAGAACCATACATGACTACCATGTTCTAAGATTTATATTTGAAATCATTTTAGAAACGAAATATTTCTATAGAAACTACTTCTACCTTCAGCCTCAACCACAGAATTGTGATCACTAACATATACCACCTCATGTTCATAAAACAGTATTCCAAACACTTACCTTGTTACTATGGTGTCTTCAACAGGTACATTGGTGTATAAATTCGTTATGTCAAATGATGCTAATGTTGAGTTGTGTGGTATATGGATGTGTTCTAGTTTTTTGACAAGTTCTATGTTGTTTTTAACAGAAGTGTTGTTTGTTGGTTAGATTTATGTTGTTTGTTGGTTAGATTTATATGTTTTCTGATTAGTTTATCTAGGTGTCTGGCGATTTTGTGGGAGGGTGCTTGTGTGTTATTTATCAAAGGTCAAATGGGTATATTGGGTTTGTGTATTTTTGGTAATGCGTTTAGTTTTGGGGGGTTAGGTTTAATTTCTTTTTAGGTATTTCATGTTTTCTGTTTGGATTATCTATTTTGCATTATTTATGAATTTGTTTTTGGTATTTTATTGTGGGATCTTTGGTTATTTGAGTTATATTGTTTTCGGAGAAGAATTTCTCAGTTTTATTGTTTATTTCTTAAATATTAGAATTACCTTGGTTCCTTCTTTGCAATTATGTTTATTTCTTGTTTGTTCATTATGACTGTTGTAATTTCTATAGGTACTTTTGGTGTGTTTGTTGTAATTTTGTGTTTTACATAATCTTTTGTGATTAAATCATTTGGTGTAAAATGTTCCAGATTATAAAATACACCTAACAGTTTTAACATACAATATATATAGTAACACCTTGTAACCAGACCCTTTTTATGGCTGTAATCAAATCAAGTCCCACTGTTTGGGCTAGCCACTTGGTCACCAGACCGCTGTATGCCGGTCGTTACAAAAGAATAAAATGTATACGGAAAATTCAATAAAAATAGAATTTTCAAATAATAAAATAATTTTGTTTATGTTTATAGAGGTATGTATAAGAGATAAATCTGTTTTTTAAAAGGTTCTGGTAAAATTTTAATAACAGGTAGGTATTTATTGACCGTCGAACACTTCTTGAAGATTTGCACCAAGTCTGGAGTTAAATAGATTAACTCCAGGTAATAATCGATTGGTGACTTTTCTGACTGGTCCAATATCTTGTTCAAAATAGAATATATTCTTCTCACTTAAGCCCTTCAGCCTTATAAATACCCTTAAATTACCCTGTGAAATAAGTACAGATACAAAATAATGGAAATATAAAGATTTATTGACAATTTTAAATAAATAATCGATATTTTATCGATGGAGAGCAATTATCGACTCTGTCTCAGGAATTATCGATTGTGTCATACAGAACAAAATTTTATGTTATATTATATTAAAAGACAGGTTCTTTGAGCGATTAGAATTAATAGTCAGAGAAGGGTGACGAGAAAGTATAACATTAACAATTAAAAATAAATACAATAATTACTATTCAATAGTATTTAAATAATTTCAGTATATAATATTTGAATATAAATGTTTTGTCAAACCAATGAAGACTGACGTCACTGCGATATGGTTAGCCGACTTCGTTTTCAAGATGGCCGCTACTCGAGTTGGTCTTGGTTACTGCATATGCGTCGTGTCAGAAAATTACTATAAAATCACCTTCATCAAGGTCTAAAATGTCCCCGCACTGGTGTAATATGTCTGTTAATCTATTTGGTGTATTCTGGTGAAGTGTTCTGTGTAAACTTGTGTTAGTTAGTTTATTTTCTATGTGTTCAACTTCTGCGGTTAAGTTCTCAAGTTATTGGTTAGGATTTGCAGAATAAATCAGTTGAAATATAGTGTTTTACTTGTTTCTATCACTCGTATTATGTAGTTAAGTGTTTGTTTTCACTATTGTCGTGAATGTATTAACAGCTTTAGCTTTAAAAAGTGTTTAAACCGCCTAACTCTCGTTTCACTGATTTCAATGGCTAAACACTAGTATCATTTTCAATTCGATTTAAAGAAACGTTCTTCACACAACTGTCCAGCTTGATATTCAACAAAAGACTAAATAACTTGGCCATAAATCTGGCCCAGTTAATCTTTGAAAAAGTATTGTTAACATTTTTCGACTTCCCATACATATGATAAAATATTACATTATGTATGGAATTTATCTATTTTATTCCTCACTTTTATGAATTATTAACCTTATTATTGGTTTAATCATCTCATTCCCTTTAAATTGATGTATTATAGTCCATATCTGTAGATATTTTGTGGAAATTAACAAATTTCTTTACTTTATGGAAATATAGGCTCAAAATTGGATTTCCGTCTTTATACAAAATTCCCTCCATTTTAAATATTATTAATACTATTATAATAAATTTTAATTAGTCATATTCCTCTTCCTTTCCTTAAATACATATAAATTACACCTTTGAACTGGTTTTTTGTGTTAATCTGTAAATTTGACATTGCTCTTTAAAATTAATTAATTTATATATTTTGACAATTTACAAAATGTCAAGGTATATTTCCTTATTATCATTTTAATTCATAGGATCATTCCTAGTAGTGGTTAATTGTGTTATCTTATATAAATCTTGGTAGTTTACAGGATTTATAAGTGAATTATACTATTTTACATTGGTTCTCTGATTTCACCAAATGGCCTAGATTTTAGAATTTTATATTTCTTTCTTTCTCAAATAATTTAAACTTAATTCCTCCTCTGACTTTACATAATTACAATTATATGAAAATAACATGATTTATAACTTATTGTGTTGTGTAGTAGTTAATTAACACTACAGTTATTAAAATAAATAATTATGAACATTGTTTAGCAATCTGCACAATTGAACATATTGCAGATATGGTTTGAACATATATCCTTTAACTATTTTTGAGCTAACATAGCATACCTATTAGTACATTATTACTGGTATGTAGGTTATTATTTATCAAACATAATTCTTTTTAAAACACATAACATAAATCTTATTTTCTAATAAACCTTACAAATACATTTATTTAACACATTGATTTTAGGACTGTAAAATAACAGTCTATTTAAACATGTTACACTTATTCATACTATATTAGTACCAGTCCTTTCTGGTTTTAAACCATTATTATTGGGATCCCCTACATCAGTAAACATTAACTCCCATACTCTATTTATTATCATTTTTTACAAATGTCTTGTAAATAAAGATTTACATTAAAATAATAAAATACTGGAAACCTTCCATTTTATTATTTTATTATGCTGTTTATTATTAGATTTTAAAGTTGTGATATAGCATACTACTAAGTTATAGTATCACCAACTTTAAGTTTATTGCATTTTTTAAAAAACACTTACACAAATTCACTTTCACTGTTGGTTCTGATATTTTGAGTCTTATTATCTCAGACCAGACCTTTAGTAATCATGGACCGTTAAGACTAGTTTATTTTCTTTATTACACAATAGCTTTAGCCGGTGCACTTCTTATAACGCTATACAACACTTTAGTTTTCTCAATAATTACATTTTATAAGATTTTGGGTATGTTATACTTTCTTTTGCATAGTTTTTGTGGGTTTGGGATTGATAGTAGTTTATATAATAATAGGTTTTACTACGGTGTTTCTTTCATACTATTTCTTCCTCTCCTCCTGTCTTCTTTCTTGTCCTTCTTCGTATCTTCCTTCTGGTCTTCATTCTTGTCCCTCTTCTAGTCTTCATTCTTGTCCCTCGTCTAGTCTTCACTCTTCTGTTCTTCCTTCCTCATTCTTGGGTAAACCAAGGTACTTGGTGTTATCTCGACTGAGGTTTAGTTTGGAGTATTTAATTTATTCACTGAACTGACTTTATTCTTCTATACAGGTTTCAGGGTATTGTTTTCTTCCTGTTCACAAACTTTATTCTTCCCTCTTCTTGGTTTTGGGATATTTTGGTATTCACCACTCTTTAATTGAGTCTCTTTTTTCTTGATATGGTCTTATATAACTGGTTTACTGCTCTGAGCTTCCTGGGTAACTTACTGGTATTATACTATGAGTTGATGAGTTGCTTCGATGCTTTCTTTGGTTTTTAAAACAGTGGTTTTTATATATAATGTAGTGAGGATTTTTATTTTATTGTGGTTCATTCCTCTGATTTATTTAAATGTCATTCAATATTATTAAAACATTTGTTGGTGTAATTAAACTTTATGATTTCACATGACTTAAAATGTAGTGGATTTTCTGTCACGCTACAACCTCTATACATAGTAACAGGTATATCAATATACCTGTAATCACAGGTATGGGAAAGTAATGGCAAATCTTGCATAATCTTGTTATCAGTTATTGTTATTATTCGGCTAGTGCTATTAAATTCATATTGGCCCAAAGTGATCACAAAAGGAATTTATTATATTTGTTTACAGTCATCGGTGTTGATTCCAAGTGGATTTGAAATTTATATAAATTAATTTTCACTCACATGAATGAAGTTGCAACCGTAAAGAAATACAGAATATATTTTCTATGACAGCAGACAAGACAGGACACTTGTATTTTGCCTTTTATGTGTGTACATACATTCAGACATCATTTATTTGGATTGACTTCTGCAAGCTTGAAATCAAATACTAATAATGTTTTATGAATATTAATTACTACACTTTCACATGTGAAACTTACTTTGTTTATTTTCCTCGTACGACATTTCAGTGTGGTGTTCGCCTTCATCAGCGGGGTATGATACAGAATGTCCGGAACTTGTAACGGTTTGTTTAGTTGGTAGGTTGTGTGGGGGAGTGTGGAGGTGGAAGGGGGTTATGAAAAATTATAATCCTCAAAGTATAATATTGAATTAATTGGGATGTTTTGTTAAATTGTTACGACGGTCTCACCGATCGTCACATAGTACAGTGGAAACCAAAATAAAACACACTTATGAATTTCCAAATTACATTTATTATATTTTTAATTGGTGTTGATACATGCTTGTTCACTTCTTATATTACATTTTAAATCAGTGTTGTGTTGTGATTAGCTACGATGGTAGTGTTATTAGTACAGACGAGGATGTTGCAGTTTCTTTTCTTAAAGAAAAAGATTTGGTTCACAATCCTCGTCAATGTGGTAATGGACATGATATGATTTTAGCGCTTGGGCAGCAACAGCGTTGGTGTTGTAATAAGAAGACTTGCCGTGAGTATAAGCCAGTTTGCAAGGACACATTTTTAGAGGGGTCCAGATTACCCCTGAGAACAATAATAAAATTTATTTATGACTGGTGTGAAGGCCGTAGTAGTGTGAAAAACAGTAAAAATCAACTGAAAATCGACAACAAAACACACACACATTGGACGGCTTACTTAAGACATATCTGTGCTGAAGACATCATGAGCAATCCACAGAAAATTGGAGGACCAAATTTAACAGTTGAAATTGACGAGAGTCTCTTTGCCAAGAGAAAAAATAATGTTGGCCGGGTGTATCCACAACAGTGGGTTTTCGGAGGATTCTGTCGAGAAACAAAGGAATGTTTCTTGTGTCGTATCGAAGAGCGGTCAGCAGCTACCCTCCTACCTCTCATAGTGGCAAATATTGAACCAGGGTCCATTATAATGTCAGATGAGTGGCGTTCATACCGTCAAATTGTTAATTTGCCACAACAGTACACTCATTTGACTGTAAACCATAGTTATAACTTCGTGGATCCTCAAACGGGAGCACATACACAAGGCGTAGAAAGCATGTGGCGGTCCTGTAAACGCCGAAACGTGATTGAATGTGGTGTGAGAAGGGAACGCTTAGATTCCTATTTAAGTGAGTTCATGTGGCGAACAAGAAATGCAAACCAGGATTTGTTCGAGTTCATGTGGAGGTCCGCAGAGGTCCAGAATATCTTTCCAGGTGATGCATCGACAATAATTGTGTAGTTACTGGAACAATCTGGGGATTCACAGACACTTAACTCGCTGTATTAATGTAGAAGTGTGTAGAGTCACCTCCTTACCACTCACCTGTAACAATATTGTAAATAATTATAAGCTGAACACTGTGGGAAAAAGTGCTAAGTGAAGGAAGAAAAAGTGTAATGTAATGAATGATCAGTAATAACAGAAAAGACTGTTAAAATTAATGATTCACCCCAAATGTATGAAACAAATGAAACATAGACTATAAGTAAGATTAAGGGAGACATGATTTATATTATTCTGAATGTTCAGCAACATTGTATTAATTAGGATTTAAACCCAAGTCCCATATTTGTTTCAAGGGAAAAGACTACAATTAGAAGGTTCAATTTGTTTAATTAACTGTATTAAGAGTTAGTTATGTTTAAATATGTTTTGTGTGTAATAATGTTAGTAATGTTGCTATTAAGAATATTATGCTATTATGGCTATTATGAATTGTCAAAGAAGAAAAAGGTTGTAAGAAAATAGACACACTGTTAATATATAAAATACCATAGATACCTAAATTAGGCTCAGACACACTAAATAGAATTAATCAGTCAACAAAATTTGGCAAACTAAGGAAAAAATTACTACTATGGAATGTAAACCAGTTTGTAATAAGTAATAATCCCATCAATCAATGTAATCCCAGCCATAAAGACACAACTCTAAAGTAGCATGTCTATAATTCCTGTTTTAAGGTAATATTAGTGTTGGAAGGTAATAGAAGCATTAATTTCAGATAATCAAACCACAATCACAAGCATTAATCAAATCACATAATCAAACTACTCCTTTCCCTTAACCGATCTTCACAAAGAACAATACGTCTTGAGTACTCTACACAGGGCTGTACGCAGAAAATTATTTTATTCAGTTTGAATTTGCGGCTCTTATCGTTTGCCACAGAAAATACCCTTGTTAAAATGTTGCAGGTAAACTACCCCTTTCCGTTAACCGATCTTCACCAAAACCAATAGGTCTTGAGTACTATACAAATCAGGGCTGTATGTAAAAAAATATTTGATACTAAATATAATTATTACACTACTATTGTGTTCCGAGTCATAGTGTAATAATTATATTTAGTTAATTAATGGACACGTCATGGACAACGAAATCCAAGTATTCGATTCTGTTTGAATTTTTGGCTGTTATCGTTTGCCATAGAAAAAAATCTACACACAAACACACACACACACACACACACACACACACTTTTCAAAAAATGACTTTTCATGTTTTGAGGGTAGTACAATCAGAATCTGCAAAAATCTCGAACACGATTTTTTTTTGCCATCACCATACTTCCATTCCCTTAAGGTAAGGGGCTTAACAATATCTACCAATTTTTAGATAAAGAAGGAGTATGCACTACGGTTAATAGCTTATGCTACAAGATACATAAGTGTTTATTTTAAAAATTAGTACAGTAACATACAAGACAGGTTACATGAACAACCGCTGGAAGAAACGGAGAATAAACAGTTACAGTGAGGTCGAAAGACGTAGAATTGAGCACTACAGAGTCAATTGGGTTTGTAAAGAAACATCAAACCCAATGTACTATCATTACACACAACAATGTACTATCATTACCTAACCAACCACAACACTCATGTAGAGTAGATGTATTATTTAGGAAGTATCTGTGCCTCAACTAAGTACTAAGTCCAGTATACTGTAACAGGATCTACTGTTCCACACTGTAAATAAAGAAGACGGGCAATAATATATATTGTAACGTTTATCCCTTTTTCTTACCTTTAAATCTGTAGTATCTTGTCCTTGTAGTATTCTATATTGTAATAGATTATTGGTATTGTTTTTGTATTCGTCAGTCTCACCTAACGTTATATTTAAATTGTGTACCTTTAATTCAATTGTAAAGAAGACTGTTTGCATTAAATGTAATGTAATAATGTAACAATATGTATGTGTAGGCTGATTAGAATGGAATGGCTGTTTACTTACCACTTTACCTAGTATTTTGGTCACTTAACCAAAAATTTGTCCATTTTAAGTACAGACTCTAACCTATCAGATTGCAATGTAACTGGAATTTGTTGAAAACAAGATTAAACTATCACTCATATATTCAACCCCCCCCCCACAGAGAGTGGGAGGGGGAAGAGAGAGAGTTATATATCATTGTTGAATAATTAAGACATTCATTTTAACAAAAATATACTTTTTAATTAAATTATTACAACTATTTATTTTTACTTTAATTATATTTATGTTTCTGAATAATTGAATACAATACAATAATTAAAATAAAAGTATATTGTTGTTAAAAAGTATTTTATTTTTTATTGAATAATAATAATAACATAAGAATATAAAATAAAGTAATTTGTAAATATATCGTTATACTTCTGACATGTAAAGTAGTATACATCAATAGTCTACTCTCATACAGTATACGAATTTGTTGGAAAATATCATGCACACTACTTGGCAAAGGTTCAACACTGATTTAAAAATGTTTTGTTTAATGCAAACACTGAAACACACTATACACAAGAAATAGAACTCATCATGAACATAACGTGATTATATTACTTCTTATGGTATAAGAATATGATATCGGTTTTTTATTTAATACCCACTTGTAAAGGAAAAAATACAGTTATTATTTTATAAATAACTTTGTTACAGCTGCTGTGAAGTTGTTTAGATTAAATAATGTAACCTAACCAACTTTTAAGTATTTAATATTAAGTATAAGTATATTTAATCCTCAGAGAAAATGAACAATTAACACCAGTTTTTGAAAGAACCATGAAAGGAGAGAAGATGAGCTTGTGTACGAAATGCAAAGTGGAGTATCTTATGTAGAGATGAAAGCTCAACAGTTCAAACCAAATACATATGAATGGAGATGATTGGTAATATCTGGGATCTGTTACACAACAGAACACCATACAATGATGATAGTGTGTATCACTTATTTCATCACATCTCTTACCATGTAATGTGCCTGCTTTTAATAATATTTTCAAAGGATTTTAATACTTTGTTTTGACTGGTTTCACTGTGTAAATTACAAACCTGAATATAGTCCTGGAATGCATACGGTAATCAATTTTTCCATTCACAGCCACGTTTCGCATTAAATCACGAATGCCTGCAAAGAAAAATAAATTACATCACCGGACACACCAAGTACTGACATATGAACATTAATCAATTATTTTGTTTAATCAGTCAACATTCTAAGAGACCAATATTAAAGGGTTTACAGATGATTGACGCATCCACCAAAACACACACACACACAGGTTGTGGTATGTGTTACAATTGTGTCTTATTTTCAGCTAACCGTTCTTTTACAGGTGAAATCAGTACAATTTTACCTCGTGAGTATAAGGTTAGTTTAAGCTGTACCTATGATATTAAACATAATAATACACTGAACATGATTATTACACTTTATATGATATCAGCTTTTTGGCTTAATATCCACTTGTAAAAGAAAAAATACAAAATGATTATTATTTTATAATTAACTTTGTTACAGCTGTTGTGAAGTTATTTAGAATAATAATGTAACCTAACCTACTTTTAAGTACTGAATACTTTTAATGTGTCATGTACTGTGTTCAATAAGGAAACGAAACACTTTTACAGAGTACTTAAAATCCTTGAAAATGGTATTGGATTAAGCTTGAGCAATGAATAATTAAACTAAGCACATGATTTCAAAGTCAATATCATAATTAACTACGTATTCTAAATAGAACATACCAAATTGATAATACTTACCAAAATCATGTAAAACAAGAATCATAAAGGGGCTTAATATTTTTTTATATCTTCAAGCATTTTCTCGAACAAATCCTGGTTTGCATTTCTTGTTCGCCACATGAACTCACTTAAATAGGAATCTAAGCGTTCCCTTCTCACACCACATTCAATCACGTTTCGGCGTTTACAGGACCGCCACATGCTTTCTATGCTTTGTGTATGCGCTCCAGTTTGAGGATCCACAAAGTTATAACTATGGTTTACAGTCAAATGAGTGTACTGTTGTGGCAAATTAACAATTTGACGGTATGAACGCCACTCATCTGACATTATAATGGACCCTGGTTCAATATTTGCCACTATGAGAGGTAGGAGAGTACCTGCTGATCGATCTTCGACAGGACACAAGAAACATTCCTTTGTTTCTCGACAGAATCCTCTGAAAACCCACTGTTGTGGATACACCCGGCCAACATTATTTTTTCTCTTGGCAAAGACACTCTCGTCAATTTCAACTGTTAAATTTGGTCAGCCAATTTTCTTTGGGTTGCTCATGATGTCTTCAGCACAGATATGTCTTAAGTAAGCCGTCCAATGTGTGTGTGTTTTGTTGTCAATTTTCAGTTGATTTTTACTGTTTCTCACACTACTACGGCCTTCACACCAGTCATAAATAAATTTTATTATTGTTCTCAGGGGTAATTTGGACCCCTCTAAAAATGTGTCCTTGCGAACTGGCTTATACTCACGGCAAGTCTTCTTATTGCAACACCAACGCTGTTGCTGCCCAAGCGCTAAAATCATATCATGTCCATTACCACACTGACGAGGATTGTGAACCAAACCTTTTTCTCGAAGAAAAGAAAGTGCATCCTCTTCTGTACCAATAACACTTGACAGTTCATCGTAGCTAATCATAATTAATTAATAATTAATGTGAAACTCCCAACACAACACTGATTTTAAAATGTAACAAATTCGGTGAACAAGCATGATAACTTTTTCAGTTACCGCCATCGTAACAACACAATTTTACCACGTGCTGTACAAATGGCATTTGGTCTTTGACTATTCTAAGCAAAATTCAAGACCTTTAGGAATAAACGGGTAAATTTTAAAACAAATTTAAAGACTGTCTGTATTAAATTTAAAGTCTACTAAAATTAACGACACATGTTATTTCAAAAGGACAGTGAATAACTCTAAAGGATACTAAATCATTCTTACTACTGTTCAGGTGCAGTATGTACTCCAGAGGCAGATTTATGCATAGGCAAAGTAGGGAACTGGCGGCAAATTTTGTGAATACCGGAGAGATGTGGACACGGAGATTTGCGAAAACAAGCTATTTCCGGAGATTTGCGGACACTAGGCCTTTTGCTACCTGAGAGAGGGATGACAAAATTCCAAAAGTATTTCTATACCGGAGGTTTGCGGACAGGTCTTATCTGAGGTGCGCCCGCTTGTAAAATTTTATGACGGGGTCATAGTCCGAGATGCGCCCATTTTACTTCGAGTCCCCCACGTAGCTGTGACCCCCCCCTGCGTTTTATTATTTCTAGCCTAACGTATCTACCAACAATCGTTTGTGACAAACTTTGTTTTATGGTTTTATATAATAAATTCGCTTCGATTTTATATATAAAGTTTCTGGTCAGTTGCTCAATTCGAGTGTTTGGGTTTCGAGTGGTCAGGTATAGAATAAGGGATTATTCTCTTATGCACACACGCACATCGACCATTTTCAGGTACACCGGGCGCAACTCGTCTCGGCCCTGCGGACACTACCCTTTTGGGTGTGATAGAATGTGGAACCATGTCAATGAACCCGCCCACCAGTTTACCAGTACGAATCCACTCCAAGTATTTGTCACTTTGAGTTTGACATTCGTAGAGTGAAGACGAGTATGAAAGTTGTTACAACTATTAAGGGTAAACCTTGTGCCCATTACAACGGTTATGCGTATCGTAAATTTCGGGAGTCGAAAGAAGGTGTTGTTACGTGGATGTGTTTACGGGAGAAGTCCAATCGCTGTAAAGGAAAGATGCGGTCGAAGAAAGAAGATGTTTCCGAACTTTTGTGTGGACCACCTGATGACGCGTCCTTAGAAGTGAGGAAGCGTGTGAAGAAGGTGAAGAAGAGGGCACGTGAATAAAATACTCAGTTATCTGTGATATACACAGATGAAATTGGAGATCTTCATAATAGAGGTTATGATTTTGTCACAGTAATGCCCCATGCAGAAACATTGAAGAGAGCCATTCGGGATCATTGGTGTAAAACCCAAGGAAACCAGCATGAACCAAAGAATTGCGAAGATTTGTTCTTTCAGAAGACATTCTAAAAATGAGCGATGGCAGCAGTTTCCTTCTTAAAGATGACGCATTAGAAGAGAGAATTATCGTTTTTAGTGGCAGCAAAGGAAAGGAATGTCTAGGAAACTCTTCGCATTTTTTAATGGACGGTACATTCAAGAGCTGTTGTAAGGAATTTATACAAATCTACACAATCCATGCAGATTTGTTTGGCGTCCAAGTGTGGTAAATGTAGACTTCGAGGCTTCTGCGATTGCGGCCCTTCGTCAAGTTTTCCCCACAGCTGAAATAAGTGGATGTTACTTCCACGTGAAAGTGTTTGTGGAGGAAGGTCCAAGATGTAGGCCTAACAGAGGACTATCGCCAGAATGAAGAAATAAGGCTTCACGTCAGTATGTGTGCAGCGTTGACGTTTTTAAATTTATTCCTATCAAACTGGAGTAAGCATATTTTCAAACCTTTATGGACGTGTGTCATGGAATTTACAGATTGCACCAAAAGAAACAATTAAAATATATCTTTTCAATTAAACAAAAATTGGTCTTGTAATATGATTCGGTAATACAGCAGGAACTAATCAGTTAATTGCTATTACAAAATGCCTTATTCCTTTTCCATGATGATCAGATTTTGCTATACGCCTGCATAAATATAAATTATTAAAATGCTTAACTCCCAACACAAAGTTGAACACATGATGAAAAGTTCATCATGTCACATATTCTAGTAACAAGGTAAGTTTTTGGAATACTGTTTTAGCTGAATTTATACACTAGGAGGACACTCAGCATTTAGTTTGTGTGTGTAACTCTGGTTAATCAAAGAGAATTATTTGTGTAAATTCAAATTTAGTAAAACGAATCTACTACTGTAAATGCCTGGAATGCTATGCATTAAAGAATTTTAATTAACTTTATATGGGGAAAACTGGTTTACATACATTATTTCTGAAAATAATAATCCTGAAATGTAATCAGTACTTATATCAAGTTAAGTGCAATAATTAAATATATTCTTCAACTTGCACGTTAAATAGATCCCTTCTCCTTCACTTACCAGGCACATAAGGGAAGCTCTACTAAATACAGGATTTCTTGGAACTGTGTAGAGTGGGATCAGTGGAGTAACTTGCGGAGGGGGGTTATCAGGGGATCAATTCCCCTCCAGAACTATTCGAAATTTCAGCAGAATTCCATAATTTCCTAAGTAGACCCATTTCTAAGCCAGTTTTGTTTGTACAAAGTAATACTTATAAATAATTATAGAAATAAAAGTAATTACAATATTGTAACGTTATGTTTTCCCCTTACATAAAATAGGCCCCAACTTAAACCATTTCATGACCATGATACATGAAGAACAAAATACTAAGTCATTAACTAAATTGTATACTATAAATATTGTCTGAGATACGGTAATAAAAAGAGATAAGAATAATGTAATGAAACTGATAAGAACATTATCAATAAGAAGATTTTACTCCAGTAAACTGCATTAAAAATTGTTAAAAAAGATAAAACTAATGAAAGTTAAAAATAAAGCTAATGAGTTATTCTTAGATGACATCATTAATCTTATTGGTAATGGTGTAAAAGCCTTCCCACAGCGGTTGCAGGTTTGGGCTGATTTATTTCTTCCTTATCATGTTATAGAACTAGGCCTGGCAGCAGGTGTGAGCCCTGAAGAAATTGCAACCAGTCTTCATCTTTGTATTTGCCAAAATAAAGTTGTTCTGAGCCAGGTCATGTAAATTCAGGTTAGGCCAAGTTGCTCATTAGACTTTGTCTAAATTTTAAAGATATAAAGTGTTGATAAAGATTTTAGGACCGTACATTAAAAACATTGTTTGCACATATGAGTAGGAAGCAGATGTATTAATATAATGTTACCCAACAAGATACAGGAACAATTATGTATATTTAATTAAGTAGTTAGTGGACTTAAAACCTGCAGTAGAAACTCCAATTTTTATAAAACAAATGGGGAGAGAATTGAAGATTTGATGTTTGTAAATGTTATATCTATTTTCTTCTAAGTAACTAATGGCTGGTTATTTGTAATCACGTTTTCTCATAATGTACGTTGTTAATGACCTTTTTTTAAGGGTATGAAAAACAACAACAGATATTGGTATTTGAAAAAAGGTGAATTTTATTGGTACATACTAAAGTATAGAGTAGGGTGACCAGACGTCCCGTTTTTAACGGGATTGTCCCTTTTTTTCATTATGTGTCCCGTTGTCCCGGCAAATTATTAACGGGACGTCAAATGTCCCGTTTTTCCGTACTTGCAATAATGGATAACCTAATCTTTTATCTTCGCTTCGTTTTGAGTTTTTATTTATTTGTTTTTTTGTCATTTTGGTCTCGTTTGTTTAAACTTTCTTACTGAGGTCAAGACGGGTCTCGAATGGTTAAGGGAACGCAATCGCGAAAAGAAATGATGATCTCTGGTTTCCGCCAGAGTGCGTCAAGGGAGAGTGAGGCAATGAAGGTAAACTTTCTTTGTTTGGTTAGTTTTAACGCTTGGCATGGCGAGCTTGCTCCATTGTCTGTTGTTCGCTTGGTTCGAGATACATGTGCATATTAATATGGGGAAAATAAAGTGTACTTTCTCCAAAACCCTGAAAGAAGAGTTTCCTTTCTTGAAGGACGACACCACACCACATCTACAAAGGTAGAATGTACTTTATGTCGTTCAGTTTTTTCCATTGAACATGGAGGACGTGCCGATATTACACAGCACATTAAGAAAAAGAAACACATGTTGGCAGTTTCTGCGAGAACTTCCAGTAGTATAACTTCCTTTGTAAGTAGGAATGGACTACAAACTGAGGAAGATAAACGTATCGCTGCTGAAGAAGGGCTGTTTGCATTTCATACTGCAAAACACAACCATTCTTTCCGTTCAATGGACTGCACATCTCTTATCATCAGAGAACTATTTGAGAAGAAATTCACGTGTTCCAGGACAAAGTGCGAGTCGATTTTAGTGAACTTTTATCGCCGTATGCAATGCATGAAGTGCAATCAGAACTTGAAGATGCTAAGTATGTGTCTGTGATGGTTGATGCATCAAATCACAAAAGCTTAAAATTAGTGCCGATTCTAGTTAGGTATTTCATTCCTACCAAAGGTGTTCAGTGCAAAGTAATCTGTTTTCAGAACATTGGTGGAGAAACAGCAGAATTATTAGCTAATCATGTTCTGGACATCTTAAAGAAACATCATTTAGTTGACAAGATCATCGCGTTTTGTGCAGATAACTGTAACACTAACTTTGGTGGGTACAAGAGGGCCGGAACAAACAAGGTTTTTTCTAAATTGAACAGTGTGCTCAAAATGAATATTCAAGGCATTGGTTGTGCAGCTCATGTGGTACACAGTGGTGTAAAAACAAGTGCAGACATTCTTCCTATCGACATAGAAACAGTAGTGAATAAAATATTTCAATATTTTCACATTTATACCGTGCGTGTGGAGGAATTGAAATTATTTTGTGATTTTGTTGCTACTGAATATAAGCAGGTTCTAGGTAGTGTTAAAACTAGATGGTTGTCATTGTTGCCAGGAGTTACAAGGATTATTGATATTTATGAACCTCTAAAGTCTTATTTCATTCTTGGATTTCGTTGTCCATGACGTGTCCGTTACTTAACTAAATATCACTATAATATTGACGACTCGGAACACAAAGTTTTTTATAAGTAAAAACGTAAAGTTTTACCTTACAAAAGTAGTTTTGTTTTGTGATAATGTTCAGAGTTTCTGTTATTTCATTGATAAGTTCGTCTGGTGTGTTGTTCTGTTTGAGTTTGTTTTGTAGGATGGTGATTGTTTCAGAGATGGGGATGTTTGTGTACAGGTTTTTAATGTCAAAGGAGGCTAATGTGGCGTTATGGGGGATGTGTATGTCTTTTATTTTTGACATTACCTCCACATTAGCCTCCTTTACTTAATTAAAGTAAAAACTACTTTACTTATAACAATAAATACTACACACAGAACGATGGCCTACCCATGGGCTCCCCCATATCCAGCATTCTAGCAGAAGTCTTCCTCCAACACTTAGAAAAAACAAAAATACTCACAAACAATGACAGACACTCACATAAAATACTATATTGGCACAGATACGTTGATGACATTCTAATACTATACAGGGGAAACAAAAGACAATGTGAACAGTTAATAACGCACATAAACAAAATACATAAAAACATAACCTTCACTGCCGAATACGAACACAACAATACCATAAACTTCTTAGACCTCTCCATCACAAAACTAGAACACAGGCACAAATTCAGTATATACAGAAAACCAACTACAACTGACACACTAATACACAACACCTCCAATCACCCAATACAACACAAACTAGCTGCTTTTAGAATCATGATACATAGACTTAACAACATCCCCTTAGATGAAATAGACTACAAAGACGAACTAAACACGATAAAATATCTAGCAGAATCTAACGGTTATGACAGAACAATAGTCAGTAAACTCCTACACAAAACACAAAACAAACAACAGACAAAGACAGAAAACAACAAATTCATAACACTAACATACATCAACAAACAAACAGAAAAATTGCCCACAAATTCAAAAAAGCAGGATACAGAATCGCTTACAAAACTACTAACAAAACAGAACACACACTATCAAAACGCATGCCCAAAGCACAAAACAAATTCGATCTACCCGGTGTATATAAACTAAATTGTTCAAATTGCAGTAAATTCTACATAGGCCAGACAGGACGTAGCTTCAAACAGAGATACATTGAACACACAAAAGCACTCCACACCACTACAGAATCTACCTTCGCAAACCACCTCATTGAAGCAAACCACACATATAAAAACATCGACAATAACATGAACATACTACACGTACACACAAAAGGCCGAAAACTAGACACTCTAGAACAATTAGAAATATACAAACACACAAAAAAAAATAAAAACGACATCCTAAACGAACAGACACAATTCAAATCGCACGCATTATTCGAACACATCTCACCACACACACACAGCTTCAATCTTTCAAAACACTTTCTCGTCGCCAACAACAAGACGAGCAGCGCTACTAACGACAGCCTCTGATGAAGCCTTCTATAGGTGAAAGCCGGTTTAGGCTGTAAGGTAAAACTTTACGTTTTTACTTATAAAAAACTTTGTGTTCCGAGTCGTCAATATTATAGTGATATTTTCTTATTTCATGTCTCAGGAAAGGTGTCCTTCATTGCTAAAACAACTTTTTGAGAACCCACAGTCACTTCTTTGGCTTCATTTCATACAAAGCCAACTGAAAATGTTTTCAAATTCAATCCAAAAGTTGGAAAGAACCAACATTTCAGCCACTGAAGTAGCTGAAGAATTAGAATTGCTTACAGAAAAAGTCAATAACAGGAAATGTAGTAAGTTTCAAACTTCAATTTTAATTAACTTAGAAAATGAAGGTCTTTTCACCCAATCGAAATATGAAACGATTACCAATTTATTTTATGACACTTTTTTAAGTTATTTAAACAAGTGGTTCTCTCCATATCAGCCTCTGAAATCATTTCATTGGATAACATTGAAAAATTCTGTATCTTGGGATGAGGTTTTAAAAAGTCTGAAAATTCTTAAGACAGTAGATTCATGTTCAACAATTCAGGTACATGAAGATGAATTATTTGATGAGATAGGACATGTGAACAAAGTTTTATCCAGAAAATTTGAGGAATGGGGAAAAGTTAATGTGGAGATTGATAAGAAATGGTGTGATGTCTTCCACATACTTAAAAGTATAGGCATTCCATGTAAAAACATAGAGGTGGTTGTGAGTTTTGCTCTGGCTGTACCAGGCACAAATGCTGTTGTGGAAAGAGTCTTTTCAATTGTGAACTCCCTTTGGATTGATGAAAGAAACCGTTTTACTACCAAAACTATTCAAGCAATTGTAATTTTAAAAACTCATTTTCAAGACCTTAGCTGTAAGGAATTCTACAACCTGCTATTAAGTCATTCCTGCTCTTGCGAGATATCAGGTCTTGTGATAAGTACAAAGTTAATAGTGATGTTCCTGATTCAGAAGCCACAAGTTCATGTTCAGCAGGTTGTTGATATCTATGAATCACATCCATGTAATTTTATAGTTGTTAAGAATTTGAATATTTATATTTGAATAATTATAATTTTATAATTCTTGAAAAAACTTGATCAATTATAATAAGATCCAGTGCCATGATAAGTATGTTTTTAAGTTGGTTATTAAAATATATGTCTTTTTATGTGTAAAAAGTAGTTTTTATTTGTCTTAGTGAAGCAGTGCAGTCATATATGAAGCACATTTTCTTTGTAACTCGTGTCCTGTTTTGTCCTGTTTTTTTATTTCCATATTTCAGAAATGTCCTGTTTTACGTCATAAAAAATCTGGTCACCCTAGTATAGAGTCAAATTTGTTTCTATTCATTAACAAAGGTCCGTACTGTAATAATTTTGTGTGTAATATACAAGCATTCTTTAATATGTTTACGAGATTCTCCCAATTTTATTTGCATTAATTCAGACCGTAGTAACATTAAATTCCACTGTAACCCATTATTAATACTTAATCATTTGCATGTTAACAGAAACTACACATTGCTTATTATTGCATTATGTTGAAAAAAGGATTTTAATGTACTTGTTTGGTTATACATTAGATTGTACTAGGTTCTAAATTGGAAGTACGTTTTAATTCCGGTACTTTGAATAAAGACAGCCTTTAATGTTATATACAGCCTTTGAATGTACACTAACTAAGGAAATGTCTGTTGTCTAATTAATTTTAAAAATTAAATAATTAAACGTAGCCACAACCTGCCAAAATCGTCTCTGTACCGTAATTATGTGCGATAAACTAATTTCTGTACTTCCAATAAATACACCCTTTTAATGTACACGAACAAAGTAAATTTTATTTAAGTTACATTGTCGTACATAACCTCCATAAGCTGGCATTACTTACTTCGAATAAATACAGCCGTTAATGTTATATACAGCCTTTTATCCATACAATAAATACAGCCTTTGAATGTACACTAACTAAGGAAACGTCTGTTAAGTCTAATTAATTTTAAAAATCTAAAAGGTTAAGTTAAATAATTAAACGTAGCCACAACCTGCCAAAATCGTCTCTGTACCGTAATTATGTGCGATAAACTAATTTCTGTACTTCCAATAAATACACCCTTTTAATGTACACGAACAAAGTAAATTTTATTTAAGTTACATTGTCGTACATAACCTCCATAAGCTGGCATTACTTACTTCGAATAAACACAGCCGTTAATGTTATATACAGCCTTTTATCCATACAATAAATACAGCCTTTGAATGTACACTAACTAAGGAAACGTTTGTTAGGTCTAATTAATTTTTCAAAATGTAAAAGGTTAAGTTATATTGTTAAACGTAGCAACAACCTAATTGCTACGTAGATAAACTAATTTCTGTACTTCCAATAAATACACCCTTTTAATGTACACGAACAAAGTAAATTTTATTTAAGTTACATTGTCGTACATAACCTCCATAAGCTGGCATTACTTACTTCGAATAAATACAGCCGTTAATGTTATATACAGCCTTTTATCCATACAATAAATACAGCCTTTGAATGTACACTAACTAAGGAAACGTTTGTTAAGTCTAATTAATTTTAAAAATGTAAAAGGTTAAGTTATATTGTTAAACTTAGCAACAACCTCCCAAAATCGTCTCTGTACCGTAATTATGTGCGATAAATATAAACTAATTTCTGTACTTCCAATAAATACACCCTTTTAATGTACACTGACAAAGTAAATTTTATTCAAGTTACATTGTCGTACATAACCTCCATAAGCTGGCATTAGTTACTTGTGAAGAAAACAGTTGGATGTACACATCGGACACCGAAATATAGCGTTGTTTCTTATTGCAGTGATGGACAACCGACAACTAGCGCTGAAACAGACCACACGTGGTAAACAAATGAACTTGCTACCGGATGTTGCTATTTCTGTGTTACCTAATAAATTAGTCTAGTCTAAGTTACGGTGGAATTCGTGTGCATCAATTTGGAGGTGTTTCTACGGATTTAAATTATATTGTTAATTTTATACAGGTATCTCTTTTACATAATTTTTCAGGAATTTTGTGAGTATTATTATTATATGTGTTTGTTTAGAAATAAAATAGAAATACTAAATGGGTATCGGCTTTGGAACCACGTGTTCGTGTAGGTTAATGTTTCTTTGTTTATTTAATTTACAATGGTTTTGAGTAAACTGTAAGTCTTTTATGTTAAACCTCCCCATTTTGTTTAAAGTAAAAGTTTCATGAATTTTAGGATGTAATTGTGCTGTCGTGATTGAAACCACGCGTTTTTGTTAAGGTTAAAATTCATTGTTCTAGATTAATCCTGTGACATTTCCAACAGTTTTCAGGTACTGTGTAAAGTTTAGAAGTATTTTATGTTTAAAAAAGATCAAAACGTAATGTAAAACAAAAGCTTCATGAAGTTTGGGGCGTGATCGGGTTTGAAACCACGTGTTCATTTAAGTTATTTATTCTTAGTTCTACGTTTGTGCCATTTACAATGATTTTGAGTGAACGGTAAAAGTTTTCTATGTTAAAAAAAAACTCCAATTTAGTATAAAAGTTTCATGAATTTTGGGATGTATTTCATTTGTGCTATCGGGTTTGAAACCACTTGTTTTTGTTACAGTTAATTATTCATTGTTCTAGATTAATTCTGTGACATTTCCAAACATTTTCAAGGACTGAGTAAAGTGTAGAAGTATGTTATGTTTAAAAGATTAAAAATTAATTTTTAAATAAAAGCTTCATGCATTTTGGGGCTTGATCTGCTTTGAAACCACGTGTTCGTTTAGGTTAATTATTCTTTGTTCTAGGTTTGTGCCATTTACAGTTATTTTGAATATACTGAAATTATTTTATGTTTAAAATACTAAAATTTAGTTTAAAAAGTTTCATGAGTATTAAGGAGATGAAACATGAATACCCATTTTTTTCACATGGAGCCGCAATTCCTTTTGGTGTTTGTGAGTTTTCTTGACTTCTCAGATATTATGTAATGCAGGTCAAAACAAAGTGCGGTAATTGGGTAATTATCGACTTTCTGGGCCGTGCTGGTATTGGCGTGACATATTTTTTTTTCTATTCTTCTATGTTATATAGACACGAGAAAAATAATCTTAAACAGCGGTCAAACCTATTTACGGAGAAAAAAAATAAAATAATTACTCCCATAAGAACATGTAAAGTGAATGGCCGCCATGTTAACTGAGCGACGGCGCACAAATGCACAGTAAATGTATGAAAAATGGTTCGCCTTAATTTTTGCAAGAATTATATGAAACAATGAACTATATGCGTGGCCCTTCGGGCCGCCCCTCCGAACCTAACCGGCAGGTATCGGCTCAACTCGCTTTTCATCCAACTCGCTTGTAAATGTTTGAAAAATGGCCGTCCTGTACTGCTGTTGCATGCGTTCTTATGTGAGTAATTATTTAATTTTTTTCCTCCGTAAATAGGTTCGACCGCCGTTTAAGATTATTTTTCTCGTGTTTATATAGTATAGAAGAATAGAAAAAAAATATGTCACGCCAATACCAGCTCGGCCCAGAAAGTCGATAATTACCCAAAGTGCTGTTGAATAATAACAGTAATTTAAAATCGAGTATTCTGAAGCCTAAGAAAGAGGAATATAAAACAAAAGCAAGGTTAAATTTCCATTGGCAGATGTAAATATATGTGTTTGTTTTAATAAAGTATTCTTCATTTGCAGTCACAATGGTGCGTCCAGGCCTCCTCATGTTTGGTGACTCCCAGGTAAAATATGCACATATGACTACTCAGTGCCAGAATGATTTTGAAGTCACAGTGTTTTCAGTGTCAGGAATGCGTGTTGAAGAAGTGTCTGCTTCAATGGTTGAAGCAACCAAGTTCTTTTATCACGTAGTAATCCATTTGGGCACAAATAATTTGATTTGTGGCAAGTTACATAGAATTTTGTAAATAAAATATTTCAGTTATTAGTGCTCTACTTTATACGATTATGGTTGATCAAAAAGATTTGTAAGATTGCTTTGGTGTTATGCACATTATTTTCCAATATTTTATCGATAGGTACTATACCCGTTTATTTTTATAATTCTTAAAAACTTTCTAACAGGTCAGCATCCAGATCAAATAATCCAACATTATGAATCTCTTATCCAAGAAATTCTAAAAGGCAACCAGCATGTGCAACTCCATTTGTCAAGTGTATTGTTTCGCAGTAAAAATAGGTATAGGCCATATTCAGATGCTGAAATGAACAGAATAAAGATAATAAATGAAAAGACAGAGAAGCTGAATCTGCTGATACAAGGCTTGGCTACCAGGTAAAACTTTATACGTGTAAAATGAATTGTTCATGATATCCGGGCTGTTTGGCCGTGGTCCATGGTTTATAACAAAACCAAACGTTTCCGCAGCTCCACTGGCTGCCATCATCAGTGGTATAAAAATCCTGCACATCGGGTGTTTACGTACAGGTCCACAGTACTGTGGTATAGGCCCTGTGTGGTAAACACAGTACTGTGGGCCTGTACGTAAACAACCGACGTGCAGGATACTTTTTTGTGACTGCCACAGTGATTCCACTTTTTTGTGTTCGTAGATATGGAGGACTATTCATAGACAACTGGAAGTCTTTTATGTTACATTCAAGAGATCCGTTTATGGAGTTGCTGTCCAGGGATGGCTTACACATCACACAGCGAGGGATTCAATGTTTAATGGGTAATGTTTTTCATGTCTGTACAAGAAATAGGTCTAAAATTTTATCAAATTTCTACAGAGACCAGACATGCACTACAGACACACATAACAGAACATCATTTCCATATCCAGTTGGGAAACATGCACAGACATCCACATCAGATACCAGAGACACAAGGACATCATATGCACAAGCTGTTAGGTCACATACACACTCCACACAGCCAGGGACATCAAATAGGGCACATGCACACATTTCCACATCATATATACACAGCACACAGCCAGGGACATCAAATAGGGCACACGCATACCCTTCCACATTACGTATACACAGCACACAGCCTGGGACATCAAATAGGTCACACGCATACCCTTCCACATCACATATACACAGCACACAGCCAGGGACATCAAATATGGCACACGCATACCCTTCTACATCACGTATACACGCCACACAGCCAGGGACATCAAATAGGGCACACGCATACCCTTCCACATTACGTATACACAGCACACAGCCAGGGACATCAAATATGGCATACGCATACCCTTCTACATCACATATACACAGCACACAGCCAGGGACATCAAATAGGGCACACGCATACCCTTCCACATCACATATACACGCCACACAGCCAGGAACATCAAATAGGGCACACGCATACCCTTCCACATTACGTATACACAGCACACAGCCAGGGACATCAAATAGGGCACACGCATACCCTTCCACATCACGTATACACGCCACACAACCAGGGACATCAAATAGGGCACATGCATACCCTTCCACATCACGTATACACAGCACACAGCCAGGGACTTCAAATAGGGCACACGCACACGGTTCCACATCATGTATATACAGCACACAGCCAGGGACTTCAAATAGGGCACACGCACACGGTTCCACATCACGTATACACACCACACAGCCAGGTACATCAAATAGGGCACACGCTTACCCTTCCACATCACATACCAGAGTCACAGGGGCATCAAATAGAGCAGATATACATACGTACACATCACACAGTATGATTACAAGGCCATCATTCACAAAAGCAGTAACATCACCTTCAGTTTCACACACATCACAGATACGTAAATGTTTTTCATATGTAACACCATCACACAATCTAAACCATAAATCACACCTCACATATTTGTTTACAAATGGTGAGTCTGCTGAGGAAAGTTTATCTACGTTAAACAGTTCCCTTGAATATGGTGATTCTCGTAAAGTAGATAATTTTATATCGTCATGTGCAAAACAAACAGCTGTCTCGTGTCTTAAAATAACATACCCAAGGGTATGTTCTGATTGCAATGTTCAATACAGCAATAGATTCAGCTTCTCGAAACATAAAAAACATTGTGATTCGTCTGGTTTATCCCTATCGTGTTCCCATTCAGATTGTACATTGAAATTTAGAACATATTTCCATCTCATAGAACATTTGAAGAAAGAGCATGGCCAAATTATTCCAAAGGAGGAATTTGTTTTTAAGGATGTGACAGCATTTCTCACATGGAAGGAAGCTGTTTGTAAAGACAACCACATTGCAGTGGTCAAAAAAACTGGCTCAGCCCATGCAGTGAGTGGCTTTAAATTTTCCTATTATATTTGCAAATTTAATAATTTTTGTAGACCCGAAACAAAAATAAATAAAACTAATAGAAAAAGGACATTTGGTAGTATGCTGAATACAAGCTGTCTGGCCAGAATGTACGTCAAAGAAGTGATACTGGAATCCATGTGACATACATTAATGCTCATAACCATGAGCTTAATTTTAAATTTGTGAAATTCTATCGATGGGATAACACCACAAAGTCTTCTGTAAATCACTTTTTAGAGCAAGGTGTGCCAACACATTGTTAATATACAAATTGTATACTTATTTTTGTGTATTTATTTATTACGTGAATCTTACAATAATTATGGGACTTACCATAATTATTAGAGCACATGTCATCATCACTATCTTTGTTTCTTGTTGGGTCCAGAGTTCGTATTAAGCGTAAATAGAGACAGTTTGGTGATTGAAATGAAGTTATCAACATCAATATGGTAGTAAATCAACTTATTTTTTATTATTTCGAATTTGCAAAATTAAATCGTCATACATTACAATGACTGACTTATCGTGACCAAGACAAAATGGCGGTCATATTCTTACTATTATATTCATTAGTCATGACTTTAAATAATTCATTATATTGTTTGATTAACTAGATAATTTTATTACTTTGCAGCTATTAACATAGTTGAGTGTTTCCATTTGATTTATACTGCTATAATCTTTAACACAAACCAACGCCTCAGTTTTGTTACCGGCATTGCTTGATACACTCTTCCTCTCTCTCACTCTCTCCCTCTCATCACAATATTATTCAAGATACATTTTTGTTTTAGGTATTATTAATTTTGAGCTCAATTATTTAAAAGAAAATTTGATTGCAATTTTGACTTTCCTGCTACTTCGTGCTATCCACATTGAACGGTCATCATCGTCCGGCCAGGTGTGTGGCGTAGTTTCCGTATTTGCTGGGTGTTTCTGTCACTGACTTTACATTGTTAACTAAATGATAATTGTGAAGCACTAACTCTTACTAATTACATTTCTGTCACTGATTTTAACACATTTCATCTGGCTGACCTTTTGCCAGCAACATTGATAGCATCTTCACTCTATGATGGTATTCAACAGACTGAGAGTGGATGCTATGTACATTTTGCGTAAGTGTGTGCGCATTGACGTCATTGTCTGGTGTATCGAAATAGGAAACGCCCTGATTATGCGTCATTGTTGTTACGTCCTGTATGTTTTTTAATGACGTTTCGTATTGTTGGCCAATGACAATTATAT
The DNA here is from genome assembly GCA_034769895.1 of Magicicada septendecula. Classification (NCBI taxonomy): domain Eukaryota; kingdom Metazoa; phylum Arthropoda; class Insecta; order Hemiptera; family Cicadidae; genus Magicicada; species Magicicada septendecula. Next base: position 253,648,895 of record CM068369.1, read on the forward strand.
AACGCTGTGTGTCGCCGGTCACGTAGGCTTGACCTTGGAATCGTCCCGCACCGATGTAACTGCGTTGTTTTCGTTAAGCACAGGGAAAATTGTCCTACCCATTTACATGTGTGCAAAATACAATAAAATAATTCCTTTTGTACCATAAATATGAAAACAGGCTTTTGTCCTGTTACAACATGTTATTCAGGAACATTTACAGCCTTCCATTGGTGACGATAATAACACATCTGCAGTAAAAGAACATTATATAACAACATCTCAGATAATTAAAATGAGGTATCAACTGGAGATGAAAAACGACTTAATAAAAATGATGCAGACTCTGTAAATATCTTAATTAACTTATTAAAAAATGAAAGTTACAACCCAGTTTTAGCATACAAACCTCAAGGAATGGATACCATAATTGGGCCCTCCAGTTTAAATAATTTACCACACAGTTCTGAACTTTTTGTTGTAGGCATTCAAACAAAGTATCAAGCAGCAGAAATGGTTGCTGGTTGCTGTAGAATACTGTGTATAGACGCAACTTATAATACAAACCAGTATAAATTTTACTTATTAAATTTACTTGTTCCTGATGAATATGGTGTTGGGTTCCCTGTTGCTTATTTTATAATAAATTATTTAGATGAAATGACTCTGGCGTGTGTCTTAAAAATTGTTGTTGACAAATTTCCAAATATGGAAGTAAACTGTGTCATGACGGATGGTGATGAAGCCATTGCCAGTGCGGTTGAAACTGCATTTGGGAAAAATGTGAGACATTATCTTTGTTTGTGGCATGTGAAACGGAACTGGTTGAAAAATCTTAAAACCAAAGTGAAATCCAAGTCTCTGACATCAGAAATTTTATATTCTTTATTAATTTTAACTCATGAAAAAAATATGAATAATTTTAATGAAATGTTAGAAGCCTTTTTTAATAAATACTCTGAGTCCGCTAGTCGCTTTTTAGATTATTTTAAAGAAATTTATGTGTGTACAAAAGAGAAGTGGGCAATGTGTTTCAGAAATTTTTCACATGGATATACCGACACAAACATGTTTTTAGAATCATTTAATAAAATTAAAACTCAATACCTCCAAAGAAATGTAAATAGGCGATTAGATGACTTGATTAACATAATTTTCAGAGTTAATAAAACTATACACTTAGCGTTAAAATATAAAAGATTGACCCAGATGCCCCCATTAGGATATACCAATGCAGTTAACAAAAGGCATAAAATAGGCATACAAATAACAGATTCTGATATAATTGAAACTGGAAATTGTAGTGTTTGGCAAGTCAGGAGTCAGTCGGACTCAACAGTCCTTTATAAAGTCCATTGTTTAGCTAGAAAATGTTATATGCCAGAATTATGTTTTATAAAATGTAATGAATATACATGTTTCAGCTTGTGTTCACACGTGTATTGTGACACCAGCGGTATGCGAACATCTGCTCTCTGGTACCAGCGGTGGACACAGCGAGCCAATCCGGCATCAGCAGCCGCCGAGACGTGACCAACTACATGTTCGGAGTAGCCAATCAGCAATCCCGGTTAGTTAATAAAACCCTGGCCGGCAGAAAATTTTGCGCACTCTTCATCGCCACGCTATCGGACGCACTTCATCTCCTCTCCTCTCTCGGACGACATCGGCGCGGAGTCAGCCGGAAGGAATGGCCGAAGAATAGAACTGGCGTTCTTGCGTCTTCGCCCTCCAGTTCCGCGCCAGCGATGGATTTCGCTGGGCCGGCAGCCGACTCTACAACCGGTGCCGAAAGAAGAGGAGGACTGCAGTACGCCACGAACAGCGGGCACAGCCGCCGAACATCTCAGCGCGGCACTACCAACATCAACGTTCTCGCCACTCAGTCTTTTTTAGGGCCACCAAAATAACTAGAGTGTACGATTGGCGCCAGTTGTCATGCAGCAAGCCTTTTGTCCGGTGACAGTATACATGCTCATGTGCTGACCACATCCAGTAATTCATTGTGCAAACATATACACAAGCTTCATTCTTATCTTGTCCATAAGCTAACTTTACCATCGTGTATAAGTTCTGATTGTACAGATTTAGCTACAGATGAAACGTTGGTAACTACAAATAGTAACTCAGTTAACCTAGATAATGCAACAGCAAATACAGACATATTAATTCAGTCCATGTGTCAATTGGCAGATAAATTGAAAAACATTATATTGTTAAATATCCTATAATTATGTCCCAGTGAGGGCGCCATCTGTTAAATATCATATTCTATACCTTTTTATATACATAAATTATGGTATTTATATCTGTATGATAATTATCAAAACATGGTACACATGTGTACTTACCATGATTATTGCCAGTGAGCACGTGCTTCTCCGTTTTTTTTAACACTTTTTTACCTAAGGGGTGCCAGCCCCTATTCGTTACAGCGAGGTTTGTGTAAACAGAAAAAGTGACACAATGAAAACACAGGTTCTTTAGAGACTTTGAATACCAGTTTTAATTTCACACATAACAAAACATACAGATGTAAAACATACATCAACGGCTACCTCAAAATGGCGTCAAGTATTATTATAAAACAAAATGGTGGCTATCTTTCTTCCTCCTTTCTTTCATTAATTTAATTAAGTAAATACTGGGAAATCTCATCATTAATATTAATTCTATTCTTTTGTTTCTATACTGCAGTTGACTTACTATATAAAAACACAAACCGATGCCCTATAAGTATATAGGCATGGCCACGCCCTAGTTCAATCGCACTCTCACTCACACGTTACTGTAGTTACATTTTATACAATTTGATAATTCGTTTACTGAGCTCATGAATAAAATAATAAGAGAGATATATTGTGACTTCTCTGTGGGAAGTGGATCGTCGCTCCCTCGCTGGCCTCAGATGTATCCCAGAAGTATGATCGGTGTTGGCCTCATTTCTAGTTTTGGATTTTCTGCACTGACTCTACATTAAATGTTTTTATGTTATATACTTTTGTTTTACTGTTCTCTAGTTTTAGATCACATTTTATAAGATTCTGATTTGTTTTACAACTTTTTGATGAATATTACTGCCAACAGCGATACATCGCTGTGGCCTCTCTGGTGTACTGTGCTGAACTGAGACCGATTATATGCTTGTGTGCGTGAGTTTGACGTCATTAAGCTCTGTCATGCAGAACAATGCCTAGTCGTATGCATTGTATTCAGTGCGTCATTGTTTTTTACTATGACGGAATAGCGTTATTGTCCAATCACAATGTATATGTAAAAACCTTCGTCACCAACACCGCCATGGCTTTTCCCGACTCCTGCACGTTCCAACGGTGACCTTGGTATGATACACTGACTGATTCTCCTTGGTTCTCTCTTTATATTGGGACAATGGACCTAACCATTCTGTATGTTCATAATTACACAATAAAACATTGAAAATCACCCTTATAACCTATAATTGTGGTATGGGGTCAAGATGTACTGTTACAAACCCCCTCAAGGAAAATTTTTGTGTCGGAACACAAAAAATTTCCTTGACTCATTCACACTTTCCTAAAAGGATCAGTCTAGATATGTTACCACAACCCCCTGTATTGTTATTATATAAAAATTTTATCATCACTTACCCTTGGTCCTATGATGTTGGTCGCACCCTCTGGCCTTACTGGACTTCTCCTGAGAGATCCCTACACCATAAGGCCATGAGGCACTCTACACTCCTGTTCTGACGCTCCAGCCAGCCCAGGACTGCGGTCACAACACCACAAAACTCTGAAACATTGCATACAAAAAATTAAAATAGTGGTCCCAGTACACTTACATATCTACAATTGATATGTTCCCTTTTAGACGCATTGGTTTGTGTTTTTGGGGCATTGGTTTTTTTTTTTAATTCAACAGGTTCAATCTCATAACTACAAGACTTAAAATACATTGATTTTTTACCACCACCTAACTCAATTTCTTACTTGTAAGAAAATAAACAACATATATATATGACTACACATAACACAATATATCAACAATTCTTTAATATACCCCCAAAATACCTTCACCTAATTATTTCTACAAATTCAGCTTACAACTATCATGGCAGACACTTTCATTATTTAAATTTTGTTACTCAACTTAGATTCACTTCTTCTATTTTGTAAATGGCAGCTTACTATAATATTCTTATCAACTTCATTTGTAACTTTAGATTTTCAACTTTAAAATATACTATCTCTTAACACTTGTTATCGTCATTACCCCTGTAACGACCTCCTAACCACACACTCTATTGTTATCAACATAATAAAACATGGTACGTCATAAGCATTAAACACTAACATTGAACAATTCACATTACTTAATTCATATTTACATTTACACAACTTGTAGCAGAACTTTATAACATTTTTTATTATCAACTCTCTATTTAATATTTAACATTCATTTAGATTCTATACAACAACAAAATTTTCAGATTGATCATTACCTTTCATTTACCTCACCTTTCTACCATGAATTCTCCTTTTCTAACCCTTCTATCCTTACTCGTTTGGGTGACTCTCTATTATTCATTATTTTCTCTGTCTTATTTTGGCATCTGTCAACCTAACCTTACTACCCCTTTTTTACACTAGCTGCTTCTAACCATTAATATATTTTGACACCAATATCTCTATAATAACCCCCTTCACAAATCCCATTTAAAACCTCTGGCACCGCGCATTTTTTGTACTAGTATGTGTGTATTCCCTCACTATGCTCATTCCATCATTGGTTCCTGACCCTTTCAGATAACCCTTTCCGGCACACAACGATCCCTCGTGTCTCAACACCTCTCGTTGGACTCCTACACCAATACCCTTATTACAAAATATCACCATCAACAACAAATATAATTACCACTCACATCACTCAACTCTACATATAATTACTAACCACTGTGTCCCTAAAATATCTAACACCTCTTTATATATTATCAGCATCTCAACACTTTATTTTCCTAACTCCCAATAACTCTATTTAACTAACTCCAATGCCCTGATTTATCCTCATTCCCAAACTCTTTACAACATTTCAACTTAATACACCATTACAAAATTCATCACTTACCAACTAACAACAATAACTCTCAATACCCAAATCTATTACCTGCTTAATCATTTACTAACCCTTTAGAATCTAAATCTCATAATATCATTTAAACTTTCTTCAGTTATTTAAAATTGTACAATACATGCTTACCTAAAAAATACATAAAATACACAACAGCAAAAATACACAAATACATAGACATCAATACACAAAAATATACAATTCACATAATCATGAAATCATTTACCATAATCAGTCCATTTTTAAAAAAAACTGTCCACACAATTAAATGTTCATAACACAATAAACAATTACCCCATATCGTCGAACAATAGTCTAACATATTTGTAACATAGATCATTCTTATTTATATCAAATTTATTATTATTATTATTATAATCTCTTATTTCTATGTCATTCATTATCACTTCGGTTGGTTCATATACCTGTTCAATATTGGACAATTTTGTCCAGTCTCCGTTGGTATTATCTGTTAACATTAGGTAAGTTATATCATCATTGTTAACCTCATCTACTGCTATCTCAATGTCATTGTAAGGTAAGTACTCATTATCATTATTATTTCTCTCTATGCCTAGCCTTTCTATGAATTCTTCATAATTTTTCTTTACTTTAAATATCTCAATTTCTCTCTCTCTCAAAACCTTTCTCACCATCATACCAAGCTACACACTCTCTCTAAAAACATTCAGGGGATACTAACTTATCCTTACAGCACCGCCTATGAAGTGCACAAAAAACCAAGGAAAATTTATCTGTAGACCTATCGTCTTTCACATATTCACGTGAAGCCATTTCTTCACCCCCCACTACAACATTACGGGAAAAATTTACCCCCTGCAACCCCTTTATCTGTAAATTCTCTCTATACTTTCTCTCTAATTCATCAACACTTTTAATCACTTCATTATCAAATTCTACTCCCATTATACTTTTATCACCACTCTCAATACTCACACAATTATTTTCTAACACCATATTTTTAATTCTATTATCATAATTCTCACCACTACTTACCTTGTCTTTATTTTCATTCAATTTATTTGATTCTCTACTATTCTCTACCCCCATTTTACTCTCGTAATTAATATCACTACATTGTGTTTCTATTATATTAATTTTCTCATTAACATTGGAATTTTGTTTATGTATTTCGTTTTTAACTTTTTTAAGTTTCTCGTCTAATTGGTTCAATTTTACGTCTCGTACATTATTTTGTTTCTTTAATTCGTTTTCGAGGCTATCAAACTTCTCGTCAATTTCTTTTAACACACTATTTTGTGTTTTAATTAATGCGAACAGGTCTTCTAATGATATTTTATTTTCGACTGCCTTAGGCGTAGAATTCGCGCTTATTCTGTCTAATAAAACAGACTCTGTGTCTGTGTCGTTTACACATAACATACTATTATTGTGTTCTGCCATAATTTAGCTGCTTATATGACTCTCTATATTTTTAATTATATAATTATTGGTTGTTTTGTTTCGTCAACATAACCTTTTGTATTTTTTGGTTATGTTCTGTTTTGCACCACCTTCTCTGTTTTCAAATCTGTCTGTTTATATAAATTAATATTTATACAACGTCCTCAGTAAGGGCGCCATCTGTTAAATATCCTATAATTATGTCCCAGTGAGGGCGCCATCTGTTAAATATCATATTCTATACCTTTTTATATACATAAATTATGGTATTTATATCTGTATGATAATTATCAAAACATGGTACACATGTGTACTTACCATGATTATTGCCAGTGAGCACGTGCTTCTCCGTTTTTTTTAACACTTTTTTACCTAAGGGGTGCCAGCCCCTATTCGTTACAGCGAGGTTTGTGTAAACAGAAAAAGTGACACAATGAAAACACAGGTTCTTTAGAGACTTTGAATACCAGTTTTAATTTCACACATAACAAAACATACAGATGTAAAACATACATCAACGGCTACCTCAAAATGGCGTCAAGTATTATTATAAAACAAAATGGTGGCTATCTTTCTTCCTCCTTTCTTTCATTAATTTAATTAAGTAAATACTGGGAAATCTCATCATTAATATTAATTCTATTCTTTTGTTTCTATACTGCAGTTGACTTACTATATAAAAACACAAACCGATGCCCTATAAGTATATAGGCATGGCCACGCCCTAGTTCAATCGCACTCTCACTCACACGTTACTGTAGTTACATTTTATACAATTTGATAATTCGTTTACTGAGCTCATGAATAAAATAATAAGAGAGATATATTGTGACTTCTCTGTGGGAAGTGGATCGTCGCTCCCTCGCTGGCCTCAGATGTATCCCAGAAGTATGATCGGTGTTGGCCTCATTTCTAGTTTTGGATTTTCTGCACTGACTCTACATTAAATGTTTTTATGTTATATACTTTTGTTTTACTGTTCTCTAGTTTTAGATCACATTTTATAAGATTCTGATTTGTTTTACAACTTTTTGATGAATATTACTGCCAACAGCGATACATCGCTGTGGCCTCTCTGGTGTACTGTGCTGAACTGAGACCGATTATATGCTTGTGTGCGTGAGTTTGACGTCATTAAGCTCTGTCATGCAGAACAATGCCTAGTCGTATGCATTGTATTCAGTGCGTCATTGTTTTTTACTATGACGGAATAGCGTTATTGTCCAATCACAATGTATATGTAAAAACCTTCGTCACCAACACCGCCATGGCTTTTCCCGACTCCTGCACGTTCCAATGGTGACCTTGGTATGATACACTGACTGATTCTGCTTGGTTCTCTCTTTATATTGGGACAATGGACCTAACCATTCTGTATGTTCATAATTACACAATAAAACATTGAAAATCACCCTTATAACCCATAATTGTGGTATGGGGTCAAGATGTACTGTTACAATATGTAATAAAAATTCTCAATCTTTACTGCCATATGTGCAAAACACTTTACAATTATTAGTTCAAAAATGTGAAATGTTGAACAACGATCAAAACTGTGTACATGGTAAGCCTCCTTCAATGGCACATGATTTTGTTCCACCAAACATCAAAATTTCTCCTCAAAAGAGATTTTATCAAACTGCCAAAGAAAAGAAGCCTATAAAAACAGACACTAAAAATACAGACTTTGCTCGGTATAATTGTATAAAGGAGTCTTTGCTACTACGTGGAAAAAGTTTCACTGACCCTATTTCCAGTGAACAATATATACACCGTACCCTTTACAATGTTTGCGGATACAGCATCAGTGCTCTTCATTTGAAATCTTTGGATACATATATAAATAATAACGAACTGAATATGCTGACCTCAGCAGATCCACATTTTCATACTGGTTGGCTCTATGATAATGTAATAAATGTTTTTTTAAATAAGATATGTACCGGTAACAAATTTCCTATCTTTCCAGTAGATAGTGCAGTATCCCAAATGATTCTAACATTTCCATTAGATTATGCACTTGAGTCTGTGTGCCACATGGAGTTGCATGGGTATTCAAAATTAATTATACCCCTAAATCCAGACAGTAATCATTGGGTCCTTTTAGTAGCTGATGTTCTTAAAAAACAGTTGTCATTTTATGACCCGGTGTCAGAATCTGTAAAACCCGTATATGAAAAATCAATCTGTAATTGGAGAGAAGTGTTAGTTAAGATCTTGGGGGGGAACACTTGAGGATTGGCAAGTGAACTGTCCTAAACATGTTCGTCAGAATGATAGTTCAAGCTGCGGTGTGTTTGTTTGTTGGTATGCAGACAAAATTTTATTGGGCCAGGCAACAGATGAGAATTTTAATTCAGATGAATATAGAAAGTATATATACAGTGTTATAACTGGTAAGAAAATGTGATGTAAAATAACTTTTTGTTGTCACAGAAGGTCCGCGATTTGTTGAAATTTTATCAGCTATCATGGAGTTCTGGACCTTCATACTTATATAAATTCTTAGTCTTAAAAAATAATAATACTTTGTATATTGTAATCAAATTTATATCTCAAATTACATTGAGTACCAAACTCTTTTTTCATATGAAAATTTAAATCCATTTCATTATTCATCTCACTAAATATGAAAAATTTATGTACAAAGTCTTCAATGAGACTTAGCACTTTCAGTACCAACCTGATACAAAACTATTACTACCAGTAAACAGGCATTTTAAGGTTTTTTGAAAATTAACAGTTCTCTTGTACTATTGTATTCTTTTAGGCAACCAGTAAGAAAAATATGTACTATTAAGTAAATATGATAAACTGCTCAATTTTTTTCTACTTTCTCCAGTTGGGTACATACAAGAAAAATTTCACTTTGATACATTGACTGCATTATTGCAGTTATGTTTATTTCTGTTATACAAAGATACTCCCATATTTTTGTCACTTGTTGCAGGTATTAACACACACATCAGGTCTTGGAACGCAAGACAACTAATTAGAAAATTGTTGTGTAAATAGTGTATATATAAAATAATTAGAAAAATACTACACGTATTTTATTTAAGAAAGTATTGTCTTTTAACTGATTTTTATTTTATGTGCATTTATTCATATTCTTATTTATATGCATTCATTGTTCTGCATGTTTTATAGTTTTTATACTTTGTGCAGTATAAGTTGTTTATAGTTTTAATAGTTTTTTGTATTACATTTCCGTATAATTTTGTGTACATTGTTAGATCTGTTTTTATTAGTTATTGTTACTTTTGTTTTATAGTATTATAATAAGTCTTAAATCTTAATCTTACCCTTCATCAATGTAACTATATCCTGTAGCCTCAGGTTGTTGGTGCCAAATTATGTTAAATTAATTATTTTCTAACAAAGTGAATTAAAAAATTTGAACTCTTTTATTCTGTCTTGTCTTAATTTCAATAAAGTTATTATTCTTTTCTCTTTAACATATATTGAGATTCACTAACATACAATGCCCTTCTCTTCAGTTAGTAGCTCCTTTAGGTTCGATAACATGAAAACTCTTTTTCAAGGTTAATAAAAAATTAATTAAAGTCTATGTACAGTTAAAGTCATACATATGAAATAAAATATAATAATTATAAATCTGTTTTAGTAAAGTGATATTGTATATGTGTTAGGGGTTCTTTGGATCATACAAAAGAAACAACCTTAATAGGAACAACTAATAAAATAAACAAAAATTACAATGAACAAATAAAATTAATAATCATGATGTTTATGTGTTTTTGTTATTTCATTTCACTGTTCTTGTGCTTTGAATTGAATAATGTTTGATCAAAGGTATATTTTAACATGATGGAACAATCTCACCAAATTTGTATTTTAGTCTACAGATTATTTCTTGATATTTATCTTCTGGGTTTCAGTTTTCCGTGTATTATATTAAACCATTATGCTTCTCATTATTTAAGTTTTTCTTCATTAATTCATTGTGTAACATTAATTTTTTTGTATAAAATGTCCAGGTTCAAATTAATCTGCTAACCAACCCTTTCAACAATACCCTTTCTTTTAAAAAACTCCCGATTCAATTAGTAGTGCTCTTGGCTATGACATGATTATGGGCATAATCTTGTTATGTTACAACATCCTGTGTAGTTTGACTTCCCTTGCTAACATTTTGTATTATACACAAAATTCCCACAGAGAATTTCTCGCCGCTTACCAAGGTGTACACATTAGTTCACACAACATTGTCACATACGAAGTGATGAGAACAAAAAAAAGTAATGAGAATTTCTAAATTTCACGTCTATACATTTTCAGTTGACAACATATTTTTTTCTCACGTCATACCACTCTCTCTGATGCACATGTCAGTTGTTAGACCCTTGTTTGTGTTTAACAAGTGAACATTGACAACACATTTTAGCATGCTTGGTGAGCTGTTGTAATTGTACAAATAAGGAGGCCCCGATGCTATCACTTACCTTAATTCAGAAGATTCCTAAAAAAAACCTAGTCACCACCACATTTTTACAGGTGGAAGCCGCATCAATGACCCCGTGAAACCAGTTTAAAAATCAAACTTTCCCTTATCAGAAAATTCCAAAGTCCGTTAGACGAACTCATTGAGCACAGGTTAGGTTAAGATGGGTCATGTTAAAATAACTTAACTCATATTCATCATTACTTACAAAAGTTTATTAATTGCTATTATTACTATAAAATATTTCACAAAAAATAATATGTTTTTGTTTAAAAGATATTTTTTATAAGGTAACCTAGTGGAACTGTTACCCTATGTGGTGCAATCACCATCAATATGTGATGAAAACTTAGAAAAAACTTTACCGTACTGTAATTAGATCATTTAATTATCAATGAAATATAACATAAAAATGAAATCAATACACTCTCTCTCTCTCATTGTTTTATTTCATATCTTCTGTTTTTATTCTTCGTATTGTTTAAATTAGCAGCCATCCTTACTATTTCTTTTATGAATTTGCTAACTGCTATAATTTTTTTATTGTTCGACTAAGCTTTTCGTCATTACTGACATCTTCAGGTCTTAAACAACCATTGTCTTAAATTCAGGTTGTTTAAGACCTGAAGATGTCAGTAATGACGAAAAGCTTAGTCGAACAATAAAAAAATTATAGCAGTTAGCAAATTCATAAAAGAAATAGTTCTGTTTTTATGTTCTTTTTTTTTATATTTTATTTGGCCAAAATTTTCCCCACTTTTGTACTTATCTGTTTGTGTGTCTAATGAGGTTCCTTTGTTCCTGGTTTTATCCAGCTACATCAAGCAAGGCTTTGTTTTGTCTGATGAAATACTTCTCGACCTTGCGAACTGATTCTTGAACGCATATACATAATTACGCACAAATCTCTTCCCAGGCCAAGGTCACATATGCAGTTCACATCTCTCTCTAACCCGTGAAAATTCCATTGGAATGTACCATTACACTGTACATTTTAGATATGATGGAACAAAGAATTTGCATTAAATTCTGAGTTTAAAATAATTTCAAGTGCATGTTGGAAAGATAACAGGATTTTTCATAATGTCGATATACAAGACGTGTAGGGACCAGACAAAAAGCGTGTCTTACAAGAGATATTGTAATAAGCTGGCGTGTTTTAATGGGATTGTACTGTATCTACAATGATATGTTTGCGATAGTAACACTCACTTGTTCTTTACCCTTAAGTCTTCTCATTTCTGTATTTGAATTCTTTCTTTAAAACCTATTTGACAAAGTCTCGTATCTCTGTAGTCCTCCATCCTATATATCTTTCGACCCCACTGTAACTCTGTTCATTCTCAGTTTTTTTCCAACAATTATTCATGCAACGTATCTATAATTCATGTATTATTAATGTAATTATTGTTTTGTTACTGTATATAATTTTTTTAATAAACAGTTATGTACATTGTAAGCATTTTAATAAGACTAACCTTATTAATCATAATGCATATTCATTCCTTATCTAAAATATTGTAAACATCAGATATTGTATTTTGGGGGAAACACTAGCTAGCCACAAGTAAGCAGTCCCGAGTGGTAAGAAGGTGACATTGTATCTTGCTGTCAATTGAAGAAACAGGTTTCATTCAAAAGGGGACTAACTATTTAACATAATCAAGTAACTTTATTAAATGGAAACCAAACTATTTCTATATGGTGTGTGTGTGTGTGTGGCTTCTTACAGTTATATAATTAATTACATAACAATTAAGCTATGATGCTGGCACACAAAACGTTACGTAGCGTTATACAGAATAATATGTTGACAGGTCACTAGACAGACTTGTTGACGATGAGTACTCCTCTGGCATTATATCTGTACTTGTCAAATGTATGTGGAAGTGTTGAACGTAACTTGAAATAAGATGTTTTAATATATACTATGCTTTAACATGTACAGATTGATGAGATGGCTTGTATCTCATTTATGTATTTGGTAAGTACTTAAATAAAGATGAAGTAAAAAGAAATGCTTGAGAATAATTTCACTTTATTCCAAAAAGAATCACATTTATTCAGAAACTAATTCTTAGGAGGTTGATAATTGCTTCACACATGCTCAGTAACTGAATTGATGAAAAAAATTACTCAAGTACAACTTTCATTTGCACCAATCATGGGTACAAGTAACCACAGGATATTTTATAACCAGTATAATAGGTTTTCTGACTAAACATCTTACAGAATGTACTCCAGAAACCACATAATCTTAGTGCTAAATCAAATTTTAGCTTTCCTTGAGTTATTCTGGTAAGAAAGAGTCCACACAGGAAAAGATTATCATCCACATCGTGGATGCTACGTCATGAACAAGTTCCTTTGGAAATATCTCAGGGTTTTAATGTGTACATTATAGGTTATCACCATCAAGGTTAAGAAACAAAATGGTTTATAAAGCTCCATCTACCAACGTAACAAATTGTGTATAAAAATGGCAACTATCACAATGTCAGAGCATAGGTGCAGTAGAAAATTGAACTGAACAAATAAATAACTTCTTTGCATATACAAATTCATAACTGAAATTTAAATTATACCCAAATACCAACAATAATTATAAAGTAACCCATACTACACCGTTGCTGGTGCAGTGCTACAGTAATAAGCTTTTCATTATGTAAAATAAGTATTAAAAAAAAAGTGTTCCAAACTGAAATAGTTACATTAAAAAATGCCAGCAGAAAATTTATATCCAATCATGAAGAAGATGAGGCAAAGTGTCTGTAGCTGTGACTGACAGGTATGGTCACTGACCTCACTCAAAACAAAACAGAAAAAGTGTAGAAACAAAATTCTTATTTAAAATTGTTTTTATTTCTTCAACTTTTTTTAATTGGTTGCACAATTTATATTTATTTACTCAAATACAAATAGTAATTAACATGTCTAACAAAAGGTAAGTATTGAAGATATATCTTCCAAAGAGGACTCGTACAAGAGTTGATTAGGCTAGCCAGCAATGCGGAGCATCAAACAAGTGACTGGCGTGTATTGAAAGAGGGAGACATAAATGATAAGTAACTACAGAAACTAATTTTACTTCCATGTTCCTTAAGGAAATGGAAGTATGGTGATGGCAAAAAAAATCGTGTTTGAGATTATTGCAGATTCTGATTGTACTACACTCAAAACATGAAAAAGTCATTTTTCGAAAAGTGTGTGTGTGTCTAGATTTTTTCTATGGCAAACGATAACAGCCGCAAATTCAAACAGAATCAAATAATTTTTTGCATACAGCCCTGATTTGTAGAGTACTCAAGACCTATTGTTTTGGTGAAGATCGGTTAAGGGAAAGGGGTAGTTTACCTGCAACGTCTTTTTTTTTTTTTAATCGAGGGTAATTTGTTTCTATGGCAAACAATAACAGCCACAAATTCAAACACAATCAAATAATATTTTGCTGAATTGTAGAGTTCTCAAGACCTATTGATTTCGGTAAAGATCGGTTAAGGGAAAGGGGTAGTTTACCTGCAACGTTTTATGTTTTAACAAGGGTATTCTCTATGGCAAACGATAACAGCCACAAATTCAAACATAATCAAATAATTTTTTGCATACTGCCCTGAATTGTAGAGTTCTCAAGACACATTGTTTTTGGTGAAGATCGGTTAAGGGAAAGGGGTAGTTTATCAGCAACGTTATGACGAATGGTAACTGCCGAAAATTCAAAGAGAACCTAATAATTTTTTGCACACTTTCCTGAGTTGTAGAGAGCTCAAGGTCTGTTGATTTTGGTGAAGATCGGTTAAGGGAAAGGGGTAGTTTACCTGCAACATTTTATGTTGTAACAAGAGAAATGTTTCCATGACGAACGATAACACAATCAAATATTTTTTTGCATGCATCCCTGAATTGTAGAGGACTGAAGGTCTATTGATTTTGGAGAAGATCAGTTAAGAGAAAGGGGTAGTTTACCTGAAACATTTTATGATTTAACAAGAGTAAAGTACTTAATTTTTACAAATAAAGTATCCTGATAAGAAGCTCATAATAATCCACTATAGAAATGTAGATGAAATATAAATGAAGAGGTTAGGTGAATGGGGTGGGGGTAATTTTCTATTATTAAAATTTATAGTTGAAGGTGGAGGGGAGAATTTTTTATGTGTACTACATTATCGGTAACAAAGAAATAGTTTTTTGTTAAAATTGCTTCCTGGGCTGTTTAGCCGTAGTCCAATGTTTTCTGCAAAACCAGACTTTTCGGCAGTGGCATCGACTGCCATCATCAGTGAAAATCGAGTGCGAAAACGTGAGGTGGTATACGTTAGTTAGTAACCAGTACTGTGGTTAATGCTGAAACAATAAGTAGAAAGACGTAGTTTCTATGGAAATATTTCATTTCGAATATGATTTTAAATATAAATCTTAGAACATGGAAGTCATTTTCCATATGCCATAGAGTCATTTTCCATATTGAATACGGAAGTCATTATGGTTCTCCATTCCGATATTTTGTTCTCCTTTCTATTCTTTTCCCCATAGTCTCTGAACTGTTAAAAACTCAGTTAAAATGATTTATGATAAAAAGTTATTTGCCTTGTATCATCCAATGAGTTTACAGGAATACATTATGGTACCAAGTTTGTATTCTGTTGGTAACAATACTTCATCTGTCAAATGTACTGTGCCAATAATTATGATAAATAACATTAAATATTAAAAAAATATATTAATTAATTGCACTTTAAGAAGTATAATTATTTGCTAATGTGGTGAATTAGTTTAATAATTATTGTTATCATAATTATTATTAAAATAATAATTATTGTTGCATACTAGAAAAGTGCAATGTATACATAAAAAGAAAGATATTGTTTTGTAATTTTTTGAAGCAACTAGTATTATTATTTCATAAGTGTCCTATCTGGATCAAATTATGTGTTCACATTTTCTCAAAAACTCCTCAAGCGATAGACATAAAATATGTAAGAAAAGCGTAAAACATGGGTCTTTATGTCAACGTTTGGAAGGTTAGTTCTTTTTGAAAGATGTTGGATTTTTTTTATTTACAAGTCATCTGCAACATGATTGGTCCTTCACAGGCTTCTCAAAGTAATTTTAACATTAATCCTGCCTATCAAGTGGAGTACTTATCTGAAAATCAGACGTGCCCCATCAGTAGAGTTGCTTGCAGATGAACTGAACATTTAATATGTATAATAGCCCTACTCTTCTTATACTCATTGCATTCTTTTGGACTGAAAGCAGATTCTGAAAACTTTCTTCCATCGACTTGAAAAATTCCTGTTGTTAAAACCTGCTATGACTTTTTTACTAATCATACCTTCTCTCCACACTTGGCCTAATAGTGTAGAAAATTCACATTTTGTTGGTGGACAAACTTCTTGTCTCAGTCTTTTTTTCTCGGTCAAGCTTATCAATTTTTTCTCCCAAGAAATATTTTACTGAGTCAAACACATTTATGAATTGGTTGAATTTTATCAGTTCTGTGAATTAGTGATGAGCACTAACATAACAATACACCTGACTATTTATCAGATGCAGAAAGAAATATTTTTTCACATCTGTTCTACACTAACATAGGCCTAACAAAATATCTGGAAATCTTTTTACATAGGTTTTTGAATAATTTAATTAATTTTATCTTTCATAGAATATGTTTTAAGAATGGTGAACTCATAATAGTGTCTAGATTTGGTAAATTCTGATATTTAATAGTACTAAACAAAAAAGAGTATTTGAATAACAGCATTTACAATTACCCCAAAATCACATTTAGATTTACCACACTGAGCAATTTTTGGGGTAATTGTAAATGCAGTTTAGCTTGAAACTTTTAAAAAACCTTTACAGAACATCACAAAAAGTTAATAAAGACTGTTAGATTTACATTTATGTTGTTTTGGTGCAATTTCTGTCAAAAAATCAGTATACTTTGAAAGTCATACAAAACTGTTTCACAGTATATTTTTTAACGTGAAAACTTTGGTTATAAATATTAGCACATATGGTACCCTTATATTAGAAGCACTGTAGTTTTGAAGGGAACTATAACAGATGATGTAATGATTGTTAGATTTACATTTATGTTGTTTTGGTGCAATTTCTGTCAAAAAATCAGTATACTTTGAAAGTCATACAAAACTGTTTCACAGTATATTTTTTAACGTGAAAACTTTGGTTATAAATATTAGCACATATGGTACCCTTATATTAGAAGCACTGTAGTTTTGAAGGGAACTATAACAGATGATGTAATGACAATACTGATTGTCTGAAAACTAAAACCTCTCTACCATTTACAATTATCCCACCTAACCCTACAACATAATTCAACTTGTCCTTGTGTGTTTCATACTTCCAGAGGTTTTATGTGATTTGAAACAATTGTATATGAAACTTTTGCAATATGATTAAAAAAAGTTCAAATCAGCTGAATGTCTAAAGAAGCAATAGTTATTTGCAGAATGCTGGGCTATTAAAACAATTCTGAAAGAATTATTGCTCTTAAAACATCCTTTATCAAGTAACTACTGAAATCTGCTTGTTTTCAACAGCAAGCTGAAGTTCCATTATGACCTGGTGACACTACAAATATTTCAAAGATTTACCTAGCCTTATTACACTAAACTGGGGTTGAGAAGACACCTATTAAAATGCCACAACAAAATTCAACTCTAGAAACATCAACTAGATTCGTAGAAATATTTACATCAGAAATTAGAAAAACTCAAAAGTCTTTAATGTCTACAGATCCCACTATTCAAAAAGAAAGAAAGATACCTTGCTTGAAATCGAAGATACAGATAAGTTTTAAGAACTGAAGACAATATCGAGTAAAAGAGCAAGAAGAAATATCTAGCAGAAACAATGTTAACAGAAAAACAAATCTAAGAAGAAGATTGTATTTTGATCATATTTTATAAGTAAAAACAAAGTTTTACCTTACAACCTGAACCGGTTTTCACCTTTAAAGGGCTTCTTCAGAGGTACCTGAGGGAGGTACTTATAAGAGAAACTTATAAAAAACTTTGTATTCCGAGTCGTTAATATAATAGTTGTATTTAGTTAAGTAACGGACACGTCATGGACAACGAAATCCAAGAATCAATAAACATTCTCCAAGCCTTCATATTTCATTTCCAATAACTCAACTATATATTTTTAGGTTAGGTACACTTTTCAAAACTTTTTTATCAAATGCTGAGAAGTGTGAGCTTGTAATTGTTTGTTTTGATAAACCCCTTTATAATGTTTCTCATGAACAATAACTGGAAGCTACAGTTTGCTTCTAGGATATATCTCATGAAATAATGGAAACTTGCTACCTGAATTCTGTTTTTCTTTGACTTCCTATTCCAGAGACATACGATACTTTCAGTTTTTCAAGGGATTGGAAGATGACTCTACAAGGGATAAATCTGTATCTTAATAAAGTGTTACAGGTAAGTGTATAATCCTAGATAGAAATTTTATGAACAATTCAAAAGACTGTGAGAAAGCAAATTGATGAACTGTAAAAGGGAGAAGTACTTATATTTAGTTAACTAACGGACATGACATGGACAACGAAATCCAGGAAATTAGAGAACCGTAAAAAGAACTTATTGGGTCTTTGACTAATCTAAGCAAAATTCAAGAGCTCTAATAAAAACCATTTAAAACAAATGACTTTAGTAGATTACTCATATTAAATCTCTAAGAATGTATTAAAATTACAGCCTGTTTCATGCACTTGTTATTTCAACTTATTTTCTTAGCAACTGACAATAGTGTTAACTGGATATTGAAACACACCATATATTGGTAGTCTTTTTAAATTCATAGTGTGACATGTTACAATCACTGTGCTGGTTGGTCACTAATCTCATCAGCCATGTTCATCCATTTTCTGGTAGAAAATATTCAAGCAAATGGAAATATTCGAGCAAAACATAGGCCTACATAAATAAAATGATATATACTTGAGCACTTTTCAAAAATAAAGTTAACTGAATTCTATGGAGTGTTACAGAGTGAATTGCTTTGACAGTTTCTGAAACAAAGCTTTCTAGAGAAGGAGACCTACCTCCAAAATTATAAGACTATAGTGTTTACAGTGCTATAGATTAATAGAATGTAGAATAATAAAATCCAATGTTTTGAAATGAAAACTGACAGCACAAAGATGAAAAACTGATAAGGAATCATTCAATAAACAAAAAAAAAAAACAAATTACTAAAATTATTAATAAAATATCACTATAATATTGACGACTCGGAACACAAAGTTTTTTATAAGTAAAAACGTAAAGTTTTACCTTTAGTTATAAGTTTTTACTTATAAAAAACTTTGTGTTCCGAGTCGTCAATATTATAGTGATATTTAGTTAAGTAACGGACACGTCATGGACAACGAAATCCAAGATATTAATAAAACAAATGAACTCAGAAATTTAATTGCACCAAATTATTTCTATTTAAGACAAATTAAATATAGATTGGTAACCACACATTAGTCATAGCATTGTTAATTTCACAATTCCATGAAATTTTAACTAATGGATATTGAACATTTGATTGAAAATATAGAATACCGTACCAATAAGCCTAGAAGCATTAATGTAAAGCTTGTTTTCATAAAAAGTGAATTGAAAGAAAAGAAATACCTGTACACAATTTCAACATTTGTTTGAACTGTAACGAGAAATTCCTTTGTTTTAGTGTAATGTGAGACACAAAAATACTGCTATTGCACTAATTAAGATGTATTTAATGTTAAAATAAAGGTAACTGACAGTATTAAGTTATTCTTAGATGTAGTAAGTTAGGTTAGGCCAAATTGCTCATTAGACTCTGACTAAATTTCAATGATACAAAGTGCTCATAAAGACGTTTAGTCCTACACTTAAAAAAATTATTTGCAAATATGAGCCAGGGGGCCATTCCTACTCTAGTTACATTGGACATGAGCAGGAAGCAGATGTATTAATAAAATATTATCACTTAACAAAATACAGGAATAATTATAATTATTTAATTATAATAAATTAAATAGGCAATGGACTTAAACCTGCAGTAGAGACTTTAGTTTATTATAAAACAAATAGGAAGAGAATTGAAGATTTCTTGTTTGCAAATGTTATACCAGTTTTCTTCACATACAAGTAATGGCAGGTTACAATTTTTAATCATATTTTCTCATAATAAACGTATGTTGCTACTGATTTTTGTTTTGTTTGTTAAGAGTATGAAAACATGTTTTTTAATATGATGTGTGAAAATAATTATAGAACTGTGGGTCGTGAGTGTCTATTTTTATTCAAACCTGAGAAGTCGCTATATAAAACAAATCATTACACCAAGTAAAACAAGTTTCTATACACTTTGTAAAAGGCTATAAATGTCAAATATTTAATTTTTGTATTCAGAATATACAAAACTTTGTTTATACATTTGTTATTTCTATCTTTTTAATAACAATAGACAATGGTACAAAGTCTGTAAATGGTACAAACTAAGTATGGAGTATTTATTTGTTTCTATTCATAAACAAAGGTCCTTACTGTATCAGTTTTATGCAAAATACACTCTTTGACATCTTTTAATACAATGTAGGCTAGTCATTTTATATCGGTTTCAAGTGGTTCTTCCAATTTTTTTTTTCGTTAACTTAGACCAATATAAAATTCCACAATAACCAATTAGGCTACTAATAATTAATCATTTGCATATTGATAGAAACTTGTACATTGGTTTTTATTGCATTAGGTTGAAGTGAGGATTTTAATATACTTCTTTCGTTATAAATTAGATTTACTTAAATTCGTCTTTGTAAGGTAATAATGTGCTGTAAATGGGAAATGGGAACTAGGTTATAATTTCGGTCCAATAAATTCAGAACAAGAAAGGAAACTAAATAACAATTATGCTTTTAAAAAAAAGGTCAACAGGTAAATCGCCTCGCATTGAACATATCAACTTTCTTTCTTACAAATGGAAATTCTTAATTTCTATATTGGAAACTGCATAAGAATTATACCGGAAGAGAATGGTAATAGGGAATCATGATTCAGCATGGTCTCAGGATCAAAAGTACAGCCGTTTTTTGTACACTAATTACGGAAATTTTTGTTAAAACGTAGGTTTCTTCTAGTACCAACTAATCATTTATTTTTTAATTCCATTACAACCATACAAAAACATTTACGATATTTGTACATCTTACACATAACCCCCACGAAGTTTTGAAAATAACTAGTTAATATATAGTCTATAAAAGGCCTTAAGCATCAGATTTTTATTTTTTGCCTTTAAAAATGTGCTAAATTAAAATCTGTTTCATAGTTATTATTTTAAATTATTTTCATAGAGAAATATTTTTTGGAACTACGCCTCTGCTCACCGCAGACGGCTTGGACAAAATTCATTGGCGGGCTTTTCTACAGAGTACAGAGATGGACAACCACACTCCCCTCCTAGTACTTATTGTTTACCTAAAGTTGACTAGTTGACTATCTCTGTATTTAGAATTTTACCAACAAAGATGGTCAACATGGCAACATCCGACTGTTGTCCATCACTGCATTAAGAACGATTCGAAATATAGTACACGCGCGGCGCCGGAAGTTCCATTTTGCCGCTGAATATTCCCCAAGACCCCATTTTTCATTTTTAGTACATTTCTTCTTCTTCACATCGTAGTATATCGATACAATTGCATATACAAAACGCCGAAAATGTATTGCGGGTACGGATATTGGATACGGACAGTCACATTATAATATATTCTTCTTCTTCATGTCACTTCGATAAATTCATATACAAAGTAGCCAACAAGACTATACAATTTGCTTAAAAATTGATTAATATTACTTGCAGCAATAAATTAGAATTTAGTATACAGCGCTTGCTGTATATAATTGTATTATTCACATTTGAGGTAAGAATGTGGGGTGGTGTATTTTAGCTGCCCTTTCATTAGATTTTACATTACTTATTACCCCTTATTTCATCTCAACATATCAAGCGTGTTCTTTATGTTGTACGTTGTCTTTTTGTATATACTTTAGTGTACGAAAAATTAATCACAAATGCCTGTCACGCTAAGCAAAATAAAGTCGACTTTTTAATAAAAGTTCCCACATGACTATTATACAGCATATTCGTACTCTGCGGTTTGTGGCAATACTGATGGTGATGTAGGAACAGAAATCTCGCGCGCTGTGCGGTTGTTTTTGTTAGCAGTTTAGCAGCGTGTGAACGCATTAGCAAAAGCTGGGTTCGTTTACTTGTGCTTGCCTGTTGTTTTATGTACAGTATATACATTCTTCTTTACGTAAATTTTCATAAAAGGTATGTTAACGTTCATAAAACTACATTTTTATTTCATATTGTAGCGTTACTAAAGATGAATTATTATGGTTTTGTGCATTTTTATGGTGTAGGCTATGATTTTTGTAATTGAGTTGATTACGAAGGAGGAATACTACATTTTAAGGTAATTGTTGAGTAGGTTCCTCATATGTAAAACAATTGCCGTATTTACAACAAGGGAAATT
Source organism: Magicicada septendecula (assembly GCA_034769895.1). NCBI lineage: Eukaryota > Metazoa > Arthropoda > Insecta > Hemiptera > Cicadidae > Magicicada > Magicicada septendecula. Next base: position 253,671,425 of record CM068369.1, read on the forward strand.
GTTGATAAGAATAGTTTTTTAGGATATCAGCAGAAAAAAAACTACAATTTTTTACTCCACTGGATAATTGTGTAGTGTGTTTATTAGACGGTGCGTGATAATCCTTAATAACTACACAATGTGCAACATTTTTGGGTAATAAAGTAACACATTGTATGTGAATGAGTTTTGTAAGTAGTGCGCTAGGAATTCGGATTAGTTTAATACTTTCGTTAAAAATAAGTATTCGTTCGAATAATGCGTTCAGTGATATATTTTCCTTTTGTGTTCAGTAGAAATTTTGTTGTCACAAAACGGCTCTCACTTTCCTAACCTGTGAAGGGTAAGTAATGCCAAACTAATCTGATCAACCTTATAGCCTTGTTATGAGACCATAGAATTTTCGTTTTACGTTGACGTTGTGAGATTGTATCGTGCAGTGTAGAAGTTCGGATACAGTTTACTCATATAATTTGAGAAGAAATGATAAATGTTTTCCTTTTAATTCTCCCTTTCATTCCAGAAAGTTTATCAGAACCTTTATTTAAACAAATAATATATCTCAGAACAAAATACTTTAAAATATTTAAAAACCAGGACAAATTACGGGCCAGTAGTTTACTTCTGGGACACTGGGTTAAATATTTACAAGCTGGGACAGTTCCTGAACTTCTGGGAAGTTGGTCACTCTGTATTTTGTTTAATGGAACTCCCAAATTGACAGTTGAAGTGACTAATTGACATTTCAAGTGACATATGGTAGCCTATTGCCATGTTGTGCTGTACAATCATGTGGTTCACAGCTAACAGCTTATAGTAGTCTAATGATAGACTGTTACAACAGAAGTTTTAAATGTTTACTGAAGTTGAAGTATTTGTTCTTTTTCAACATCTTTAAAGTTTTAATGGTTTAATTTCACACCCTGATAGGCTAACTGAGCAGTAAGCTATAGTAGGCACTACAAGATTTTTGCTGTTTTGTCTTGTAGCTTTTAGGGCTCAGTTGATATAAACTGATTTTAAATAATTACACTGCTAAAAAAACTGATTATCCAAATAAATAACATTGGAGTCAGGTACAGTAATTCTTTTTCTTACGTTGCAGTAATCACCTGTTTGTTATTAACAAATAAGAACAACAAAATTGATAAAAATTAAAACAGGCACACATTGAAACAAACAACCAGTCCAGTAGAATGCTTAGTATGTGTTGAATATACATTGAAATCAAAGGCATGTTTGTTGATAGGAAGTGGTGACATTGATCACGTGGTGTGGGCGGGGCATCTTAAACTTCATTGCTTAATGGCAAAAGAAATAAACATATTTAATAAATGAATGCCAGAATTTTACCTACCTTGCGATCTTTCTTCGCAGACTTACCTTTTTCAATAGCCTACTAGAAGATTCACAGGGCCGCCAATATATTTTGAAGTGAAATATATAAACTTTAACACTCTTCCCCTATAAAAAAACACTTGGATAATTTTGCTAACTGACCTCCCTTAATTCAGAAGACTCACAAGGTCGTTAGATGAGTTTTTGGCACAGAAACTAGGATTTGGTAATTAGGCGTAATAACTAAGTTAACACATGGTTATGTTAGTAATTAATCTTATTTATTTTCATTTATTAGATTCACTATTTACTCTCTCTTTCTTTCTCTGTCCTTTTATATACTCTCTGTTGAACAATTATTAAAACAAAAAATCACTTAATTGCTTAACACATGGTAATGCTATTAATCAATCTTATTTATTAATATTCAAAAGTTACTTTCTTTTTACTAGTATTTCCCCCAACTCATCAAATTCTCTTTCTTTTCACAAACTACTCCATGTTTATCCCACCAAAATTATCTAAAGAAAATTACAAATAATTAATTACTATAAAACTACCAATGAATAAGTAATATTGGCAAACCACTAGGCCTACTTCTTGGTTTATTTATATTTTTTTATACACACACTCTCTCACTCTTTCGTTTTACATTTCTTTATCCCCCTCTATTTGAGCTCATTAATATTTATTTATGTTTTGGCCAAATGAATTTGCCTTGACACTTGTTACCTATCTGCATAATATCCAAATGTTGCGCACGATGTTGTCCGGAACCTTTTTTCACTGAACACTCTTCACTCCGACCAAATTAAATTGTCATTTAATCGTCACTTCATTATTTACCACCTGTTGTACATTTTGTACACCTTGGTAGGCCTACTTTAATACTTTTTTGGCCTACCAGGGACTCATCCGAGACCACTTTACATTACGTCCATTCAGTATGAAGGTTGGTGCTGAACTCCTGCCCGCTTAACTGGCTTGGCAACGCCCTTCGCTCTCGCCACGTGGCCTCAAACTCGAGCTCTGAATGGTTGGAAAATTCTGGAATATCAAACGTACCGGAAAGATGTCCGAATTGTTGCCACGAGGTAATTTTTGCGCAGCACAAACACGTGCTTTTTTCATGAATCATGCATTCTTGGCCAAGCCGTACTCGCCACTGCCGGTTACCGAACAAGCCACAGGGTGTCTAATAAATATTTTTCTGTACAAGACGATCAAAAAATAATACATATTTTGCCTCGTTACAACTTCAAAGAATGACAAATCCTTACTCCTTCTAGCTCCCAAATATTATTCAGAAGGTATATTGTTTTTTTGAGTATTGTACTTTACAGTTTCATTCTTTTAGCCATATTTTGGTACAGAGAGTATTTTAATATTCGTCATCTTCCCTTAAGCATTAGGACTATTTATGGTTGCTGCCTTTAGCTGTAGAGGATATTAAATAAATATAAACATTTTTCTATTAGTGTGTGGGATCCCATGTCTGATAATTTGACCCCCTGTCTGTTTCATTCAGATTATCAAAGTTCTACTGTAATGTTCTTAGTCCAACCAAAATTAGTTTTGTACACCTCACAGAATTGTGTAATCTGAATTACTGATTGTAAGCCATGCTAGTCATGGTATTTATGGGAGCTTATATTAGAATGTCTGTCGTAATTGAAGGTGCTTGTTTTGATTTTTCAGATTCATTTTTAGTGACATTACATGAAATAACCATGGCTGACACATTAACTACTGATAAGGAAAATTTATTTGAGAACTTTGGAGTACCAAAGGTGCAAAAAGAATCATTTGAAGATATGGGAAAACCACTGTGTTCTGACAGGAGTGAGTCACCTTTTAAAATTAAGAGTGAGTTGTCATGTGACGTGAAAAGCGAAGTTCCACAATTGCTACCTTCTCTTGTAATAGAAGACTCCTTATCATCTTCAAGTGATGGTGAGTATGCATGAATTAAAATATCTAGGTTTCTAACTATCTGTGCTTGCACTCCTGTAGGTGTACCACAGACAAAAAAAGTTCCAGTGGGCATGCGCTGGCTCGGCGGAGAAGGCTGTCACCCCCACCATGTCCGTTAACTACGTTGACGGCTGTGTAAGGTGCCTAAGCGGACAGTGTGTTGTTCAGTTAGATGCGTATGCGTATTTATAAATATTTATTTATTTATAAATATATATATATATTTAACATTTATAAAGACTTTACCTCAAGATGTATTTTCCTTGAGGAAAAAACATCTTGAGGTAAAGTCTTTATAAATATTAAATATATTTTAAACATCAAGAAACAGACTGTAGCAAAAAGTGTTTGAATTGTATATATTATACGATTTATATGTAGTTTTCGTTTAGTATTTTATTATAATCATTAGAAATAACAGTGTGTTGTGTATTTTAGTTTATGCTGACTAATTACCAACGAATTACCATTCGTTGTGTTGTTACCATAGCGTGTTATTTTTTTTTTTATTAATGGCATCATCGAATAGTAAGCTAGCTTCTGGGTGACCTCTAACAAGTCAAGCCAGAGAAATTATTTTCAATTTGGCAAAATATTTAAGAAAACAAAAAAAGGAATCCAACTTAAGTTATAATATTGCCGCCAATACAAGTGAAGCAACAGGAGTCTCTCAGGCTACTGTGTACAAAATTTTAAAAGAAGTCAAGAAATCGTCAACTTCTGGTTATAAAAAAAATCTGTTTTCTATGCCAAAAGGAAAATCGCAGGCTCATAAAAAAAAAGATTGTAGTGGACTCCTTCACAGATAGTGCAATAAGAAGAAAGGTGCACGAATTTATGCCATGAAAAAAGTCTCACCCTCTATAAAGAGTTTACTACAATCCCTAAAGGAAGATAATGTCATCCAATGTGAACGAGAATATTTGAGGCAATGACTTAAAAAGTTAGGATTTAAATGGACTCTTTGTTCAATCCAATAGAAGGCTCCTAATAGAAAGAAGTAATATCATTGCATGAAGAGTTCACTATCTAAGTGACAAATAAATACAGACGAGAGGGTAAAAATATTTAATGAAGAAATTTGTGTTAGTGGTTGAAATCACAATCAGAATGATCACTGTTGCACACCACTATATAAAAATGATTCCGATTAGCGCTTTCAAGCTTCACAGCTCATCGTCAGATCGGGAATAGACACGAAATATGTGAAACCCAACCCTTCACCCCTCTCCCCCACTCTGCTCACCCACAACAAACTAAAAATTAATGACCCTTCCCAACCCCCTAAACTCTGTCTCACCATCTGTACAGTTACATATTTTTCTAGTAAATTCCTTGTGTGTGTGTGTGTGTGTGTGTGTGTGTGTGTGTGTGTGTGTGTGTGTGTGTGTGTGTGTGTGTATATGCATCCTTTTAAACTACCCTCTTCCTCTCCACACATGTGGGTCAGTCACACACCCTTATTTTAAAACAACCAATTAGTACTATGAAATATAATTCTTAATCTTATCTATCTGCCCTCTCTCATTTACTTCTTAATCATGTTATAAAATATTTCTTCATTATCAAATTTAATTTTAATATTAATTAAATTGTCTAACCCTTTTTCTCTTTCTTTCAATATTTCTAACTCCTCTCTAAGCTTCCTTTCAACTGTGTTATTTACTACTTTTACAATTTCGTATTCTTCCAAAGGATTAACAAACTTGTGGTTGTCTTCTATGAAATGTCTTGCATATAACGAATTGGTTGTTCTATTACCTTCTCCACGTTTGTGGTCAGACAACCTGCATACGAATTTTCGTCCTGTCTCCCCTAGGTACACTTTGTTGCAGTCTTTACATTTTAATTTATAAATTCCGCTTTTCTGTAATACTGGAATTTTTTGTATATTCTTATTCCTTATCTTATCAAATACCGTTTCACATTTTTTAATAGCTATATCTACTCCATATTTATTAAAACATTTTATAATTTTTCTAGTATGTGAACCTATGTATGTCAATGACCCTGCATAATTCTTTTGTTCTGGTTCTATTTTAGCTTTTTGTATGTTGACCCTTTTCATAACTTTATCCACTATGTTGGTGCTATAATTATTATTCCTTACAATTCCCTTTATCGTTTTTAACTCCTTAGGAAGGAAGCATAGAAGAAGTGCATGAGTTTATAAAGGAGGTAAATAATAAGGATAAAAACTTACAATTTAAGGAAGAGGTAGGAGGTAAGCAAATAAATTACTTAGATTTAAACATAGAAATTAAAGATAATGAGAAACTACAGTTTGGGATATTTAGGAAAGAGTCGTATTCTGATATAATTATACCAAGAGAGTCGTACCACCCATACAGATATAAAATGGCGGCAATCAATTCCTTTTGTTACAGAGCTCAGAAGTGTTTAAAAGAGACCGAATCAAAAGATAGGGAGTTAAAAACGATAAAGGGAATTGTAAGGAATAATAATTATAGCACCAACATAGTGGATAAAGTTATGAAAAGGGTCAACATACAAAAAGCTAAAATAGAACCAGAACAAAAGAATTATGCAGGGTCATTGACATACATAGGTTCACATACTAGAAAAATTATAAAATGTTTTAATAAATATGGAGTAGATATAGCTATTAAAAAATGTGAAACGGTATTTGATAAGATAAGGAATAAGAATATAGAAAAAATTCCAGTATTACAGAAAAGCGGAATTTATAAATTAAAATGTAAAGACTGCAACAAAGTGTACCTAGGGGAGACAGGACGAAAATTCACATGCAGGTTGTCTGACCACAAACGTGGAGAAGGTAATAGAACAACCAATTCGTTATATGCAAGACATTTCATAGAAGACAACCACAAGTTTGTTAATCCTTTGGAAGAATACGAAATTGTAAAAGTAGTAAATAACACAGTTGAAAGGAAGCTTAGAGAGGAGTTAGAAATATTGAAAGAAAGAGAAAAAGGGTTAGACAATTTAATTAATATTAAAATTAAATTTGATAATGAAGAAATATTTTATAACATGATTAAGAAGTAAATGAGAGAGGGCAGATAGATAAGATTAAGAATTATATTTCATAGTACTAATTGGTTGTTTTAAAATAAGGGTGTGTGACTGACCCACGTGTGTGGAGAGGAAGAGGGTAGTTTAAAGGGATGCACACACACACACACACACACACACACACACACACACACACACACACACACACACACACACACACACACACACACACACACACACACACACACACACACACACACACACACACACACACACACACACACACACACACACACACACACACACACACACACACACCACACACACACACACACACACACACACGCGGAATTTACTAGAAAAATATGTAACTGTACAGATGGTGAGACAGAGTTTAGGGGGTTGGGAAGGGTCATTAATTTTTAGTTTGTTGTGGGTGAGCAGAGTGGGGGAGAGGGGTGAAGGGTTGGGTTTCACATATTTCGTGTCTATTCCCGATCTGACGATGAGCTGTGAAGCTTGAAAGCGCTAATCGGAATAATTTTTATATAGTGGTGTGCAACAGTGATCATTCTGATGGTAAAAATATTGTTTACATTGACGAAACATATGTTCAGGCATCACATTCAGTATCTTCATGTTGGCAATCTTCTGAAGAGGTCGGGATAACAACGAAAATTGGGAAAGGTAATAGACTTACAGTAAAACCTCTCTAGTCCGATGCTCTGGTTGGTCCGACCACGGCTCAGGCACCGACTTGTTCATGACTCACCAGCTTGTTTACATACTTGTCAGTTGTTTTGCTGCCTCAGTGACCCAGCATCTAGTGTCTATTGCGTGCTAATTACTCGTCCTGTATGAATTGGTGTACGTAGTAATTGGTGACAGTTTTAGTGTTTACAAATATTTTTTTACACTTTTAATACTGTGTATGCATACTGTTGTAGTTTTTGGATTATGTCAGGAGCAAAACGTAAACACGTTACTCTTCCTTTAAGTGAAAAATTAAAAGTGCTACAGAGACTGGACAAGGGGGAATCACTCCAAAAAATTGCTAAGGAACTCAATGTGGGAGTTACTACAATAAAGGACTGGAGGAAAAATAGAAAGGATATTGAATCTTGTACGGTGATGGTAGAGGGCGAGAAAGCACTAAAAAGTCGCAAAACACTAAAAAAGCGAAAATTGGAACTGCTAGACAACGCGTTATGGATATGGTTTTGCCAAGAAAGGAGGAAAGGAACCCCGCTATCTGGGCCTATTGTCAAAGAAAAGGCCTAATTCTGCACAAAAAATTGGAAGTTGAAGGTGAGCTCACAGCTAGTAAAGGTTGGTTAGATCGGTGGAAAACCCGTCATGGCGTTAGATATGTCACAATATCAGGTGAAAAACTATCAGCTGATGACGAGGTAGCAAAAGTTTTCTTTGAAATTAAAAAAAAATTGTTGAAGAAAATGAATTAGCACCTGACCAAGTTTATAATATAGATGAAACTGGCCTAAACTGTAGAATGTTACCGACAAAAACACTTGCTGCATCAAGTGAGACCGTGATACTGGGATCAAAACTTGCCAAAGACAGGCTAACCGTTGCTACTTGCAGCAATGCTAACGGTACACACAAGCTTCCGCTTTTTGTCATTGGTAAGTCCAAAACGCCAAGGCCGTTCAAGAACATTAATTTATCATTGCTACCAGTTTATTACCGCAACCAAAAATCAGCTTGGATGGACTGTACACTTTTTAGTCATGGTTTTTTAACAAATTTGTGCCTGCTGTTGAAAAAAACATAAAGGCCCAAAAACTTCCTGTTCGTGCTCTATTGTTGTTAGATAACACACCATCACACCCTTCTGAAGAAGAATTGATAAAAGGAGAAATAAAAGCTTCATTCCTTCCACCCAATGTAACTTCCCTTATCCAACCAATGGATCAAGAAGTGATCGAGTGGCTGAAAAAGCGTTATCGCCGAAAGTACATCAGCTCGATTTTGGAAAAGACAGAAGGCTGTAACCTTTTTGAAGCTATGAAATCCCTTAGTATCAAAGATGCAATTTACACAATAGCCGAGTCATGGGATGAAATGAAACCTGACACTGCAAAAATCTTGGTGTAAACTTTGGCCGGAAGTGATGATCGAGAGTGAACAAACTGGGAATGAGCAAGACACAGACACGCCGAAAATTGTCAACGACTTACAAACTTTGCAACATGATATCCAAGCAAATGACGTTGATGAGTGGATTGCTAAATGTGATGAAGATTGTGAAACAAATGAAGAACTAAATGACGATCAGATCTTTGCCGGGTCATTCCATGTCAATTCAACCAGGCTATCTCACCCACCATTTTAGATTTTAATGAAACTTAGCTTGTTTGTTCTACCTATAAAGGTAAGGAACCACACCAAATTTGAACACTATATCTTACTTCGTTATCATGTTATGGCTATTCAAAGTTTTGAGGTTTTTCACATTTTGCTGTTTGGATCTCGCGAGACAAGAAGCGTCAGTAAATATAAAATAATTTGTAACTTGTTTATTTTACATCCAATCGTTGTGAAATTGTCAAGTTTTACTCTTTAAACTACAGGGATTCCAGAGAAAAATACAAAATCCTCCTAAGGTTAACCATTTTAGCAGAAAAAAATCTTATTTTTGCATCTCTAAAATTTTTAAAAACGAAAACATGGTTTAGCGTTAAACTCAATATCTTAAGAAGGGAAAGGGATAATCCCAATTTTTTTTCTTCTAAATAATCCTAATGAAATGGGCTACAATATAAAAAAATAAAATGTTTGGGGTTTTCATTCCTTTGTATAGTTTTTTTAACTAAATGTAAACGTTTTATAATAACTTATTGAGCCCTAGGCCTAATAACTGTAAGACCTAGGCCATGGCCTATGTCAAATTATTAAACTGCCACTTGCAATATAAGCAATAAGCAACAAGTAGAAATAAGTAATAAGCAATAAATAAATGAGTAGTAAGTAATTATTCAATTACAATTAATTCTTAATTAAATTAAAAACGTAAGAATAAAAAAATCTTATTTGAACTAATTGAATTCAAAAACAAGAAAGCTCAAGTAGAAACAGGCCCAGCTTGCAAAATGTGCAGTCATGTTTGTTTGTGTGCAGACATGTCTGGACAGGCAGGTTTAATCAGACAATCTATTCTTTGCTTGCCTAGTCAGTCTGTTACTTGTGCTTTTTGAGGAAACAGCATAGTGTATTACTGCTTAGTATTTTATTTATTAATTCTGTGTGTGAGTGTATAGTGGTTACTGTGTGTTTTAATTACTTTTATGGATTATTAACACTAGTAAACTCTAAGTAAGTGAACTTTCATAAGTATTTTAAAAGAAATAAACAATAACAATGAAAGTATATTTGCTAGAACGTGTGTTTTAAATTACCATATGTATAAGAAATTTGAATTTGCTATTTCACTGTAATTTGAAATGGAAGATAAGTGCAGTGTAGGGATAATAACACAGACAGAATGTCACAAAATAAGTTGTCACCAAAAAAGCAATAGAAAATGCATGTGAATTGTCTGAGGAAGAACTAAATTTACTACAGCTAAGAACTGAAGTACAGAATCTTACTACAGTTTGCCTTCACCATAAGAGTTTATTTTTAAAAAAGTATGAATTCCTACAAAAAACTTGTCGTGATCCTTACAAAAGGCACAAGAAACCTATAAACAAAACTTTAAGAGTGGTAAGTTTAGAACAGAGCAGGGTATGTGTAAAGCAAGGGCTTAAAATTAAACCTGGAGAAAAATTATGTCCTCTTGTCGTAAAATGTTATTTACTACTCCAGCTAATCATGGCAGCGATGAAGAAGACTTGTAACTAAATGATGACAATGATTTTGAAGTTAATGAATTACAAAAAGAAGATGCTATTGATTCTTTAAATGCTTCTTTAACAGATGTGGGGTGTTCACCTTTAAAGTTACATGCATTTAATGAGAGTTGTAAAATAAGCTATGCACAACAGAAAATTGAAAAATTACAACAAAATGTGAAAAATAAAATTGAATTTGTTCTTGATGTTGAAGTACCACCAGAAGGAATGAAATTAGAAAAAGAAATGGAACAAAAAGCTGCTGATATGGACTTGCTGGTAGAAAACATCAAAACCCAACTACCTCAACTGGCATCAAAGAAGAAAGTCCAGCTACTAACAATCCCAGCATCTCTTAACTGGTCGAGAAAAAAAATTAAAGATACTTTTCAAGTTTCTGATTACTCTGTTCGGCAAGCCCAAAGTCTATTCAAAGAAAAAGGTTTTCTTGCTGAACCTGAACCAAAAAGAGGGAAGAAACTGAAGCCTGAAGTCATAACGTTGGTTGTAAATTTTTATCAAAGTGAACAGTCAAGGATATTACCCGGTATGAAAGACGTAGTAAGTTTAGGGAAAAACAATATGAGAAGAAACGGTTAATTTTGAGTAACCTCAATGAAATATACTCAAATTTTAAATGGGAGTATCCTGAAGTGAAAGTAGGTTTTTCAAAATTCTGCACGCTCCGCCCCAAATGGTGTGTTTTGGCAGGTGCCAGTGGAACCCACTCTGTCTGCATCTGCACCATTCACCAGAATGTCATATTGCTCATTCATGCAGCAGAACTTGAAGAGGGATATAAAGAGCTCATAAATCTGCTGCTTTGTGAAAACCCTAATCGTGAATGCATGCTCAGACACTGTGGCAACTGCCCCTTTAAAGATAATTTAACAGGCTTTCTACAAACAAAGTTTTGCGACTGTGATGAAGAGGACAGAATTGAATACAAACAATGGATTTCAACAGACAGGACACAAATGATCACATGTACAGCAAATGTTGACAAATTTATTGATGAACTCACTACCAAACTAGAAAAACTAGTTCCACATTCATACATTGCAAAGTGCCAATCAAAATATTTTAAAAGCCTCAAAGATTCCTCTGCATCAAATGTTGCTGTTATTTCAATGGATTTTAGCGAGAATTACTCTTTTACTATCCAGGATGAGGCTCAGGGGTACCACTGGACTTCAGACTCTTGTACAGTACATCCTCTTATTATAAACTTAAGTTGTGTCGCTGGTAAAAAAATAGTTTCATCACACTGCATCATATCAGATGACTTGAAACATGATGTCTGTATGGTGTACAAAATACAGGAAAAAGTGTCAGAATTTGTCAAGGAAAACTTTCCCAATATTACAGAAATTCACTATTATAGTGACGGTTGTGCAGCACAATATAAAAACAAGTTCAATTTTATGAATCTTTCTCCGCATGAAAATGATTTCATGTTAAAAGCTCAGTGGTCATTCTTTGGTACAAGCCACGGAAAAACAGAATGTGATGGGATTGGAGGAACTGTAAAGTGACTAGTACGAAAAGAAAGTCTCCAAAGGCCTCTTCAGAACCAAATACTAACTCCACATGATTTCTTTCAGTTTTGTGAATTAAACATCAAAAAAGTTAACTTTCACTTCATTTCCAAAGTTTCTGTAAATCTGATACGTTCTAAGCTTGAAGAACGCTTTCAAGACCTAACAACATCCCTGTAGTTTAAAGAGTAAAACTTGACAATTTCACAACGATTGGATGTAAAATAAACAAGTTACAAATTATTTTATATTTACTGACGCTTCTTGTCTCGCGAGATCCAAACAGCAAAATGTGAAAAACCTCAAAACTTTGAATAGCCATAACATGATAACGAAGTAAGATATAGTGTTCAAATTTGGTGTGGTTCCTTACCTCTATAGGTAGAACAAACAAGCTAAGTTTCATTAAAATCTGAGATGGTGGGTGAGAAAATTTTTTTTTTGTGGTTGAATTGACATGGAATGACCCTGCCGCTATTTCGCAAGTTGATGAAGAAACCGTAAATGAAGACCCTGATGATAATGACGAACCGTCTGCCCGTGTATCGCATACGAAAGCCAAGAAAGCTTTTGATGTTGCTCTTCAATACATCGAACAGAACTCGTCCTCTACACCTATGGGTATCTTGTGGATCAAGAAATGGAGGAACATTGCAGCTAAGTCTAGACAGTCGTCTGCCAAACAAAAGAACATTACCGATTTTTTTCACCAATAAAATGTGTTTCTTGTTTTTTATTACACTATTGCTGGACTGTACATATTATCATTTATTGTACATAACCAATCATATAGCCTGGTAGCCTACTGTATAAGTTTTATTTTATTTTAGACTGTCTCATTTAATGAAATAATAAACATTTTGTATTCTTCTGATAATCCGACCTTTTTTTGCGTTCCGACCATACCCCCAGTCCCACAGGTGACGGATTAGCGAGGTTCTACTGTACTATAGTTCACGGTGGTGGTTTTGTTTACAGTGCTCTTAATATTTAAGTCTTCGTCGACATCTGTAGACTACCATATCTGTATGAATTTTAATAACTTCGGTAAGTGGCGATAGAAAAATTACTACCTAATCTCCCAAACAGCTCTGTAATAGTGATAGACAATGCCAAGTATCGTTGTGTAGAAAGGGATAAAAGGCCGACCTTGGGTTCACTAAAACAAGAAATAATTGACTGGCTTGTGAATCATGGTGTTACAATAGATTTTACATTAACGAAATCTCAGCTGCTGGAAAAAATGAACTCAGTTAACTGTGAAAAAACCATTTATTGTCAACGAAATAATTTGTGCAAAGGGACATATTCCACTTCGTCTGCCACCTTACCATCCCGATCTGAATCCTATAGAACTTGTCTGGGGAGATTAAAGAAGAACTTGCACGTAATTTTAGTGGATTATCTTTAGATGAAAAGAAAAATGGTTGCAAAAAAATAGTTGATAATTTTATAATTGAAAAGTGGAAAAAGTGTTGTTTACATACAAAAAAAATTGAAAAACTGTACTGGATTATGGATCATATTATGGACAAAGAAGTGGACAAATTAATTATTTCTGTGGGAGAAGATTCGGATTCAAGTACAAGTGAAGATTCAGAAGACAAAAAGGTAAGGAAAATTAACACCATAAATATTTACCATTTTTTATTATTAATAATTAATTATAATAATTAACATTATTTATTGTTAAAAATGTTTAATAACATTAATTTTTACTACAGCGGTAGGCTCCTTGATTTACACAGGTTGCTTTATATAGCATAAGAAATGTTTTTAAAGCATGACTTTCACAAATGTTGGGGTTAGGTTCTGCAGATATTATTTTCAAATTAAGTAGGGTTCTGCTCTACTCAAATTAAGTAGAGTCTATACAAATTTAAGGATTTTAGAATTTGTTTATTGTGAATTTTAAAGAAACGTGCATGATTATTTTATGATCTGTTCTTTGAATGGGCTAGTCTGTTACAAATTAATACCATGCGTACGTTTTCACACACGAAGAACAATTCGTTGCCGGTATATAAATAACACGTGTAAAATACTGCAGTAGTAATAAGTGTGACTGATGACAGTGGAGAGAGTAATGTTCCCCCTTCGTTGTGGCGGCAGTCCCCACTCCAAATATTTTTTGTTTCTGGTCAAGCTATAGTTCCTGTGATAGTTTTTTCAACATCTCCGACAGTTCATTGTTTTATATTTAAAATTGTGGCATGTACAGCAATTTTGGTGAAGCATAATGGCTTGGATGCACAAATAGTGTTAGGGAGAAATTAGAATTGGCGACTGCACATCTTTTTTGTTCAGCAGCCACCATGTCTGAAGAAAATTTCAGAACCCTATTACTATTTATGATTACTGGTAATTTGTATTCTTATAGATTATTGTAACTTGGAGATTATTTTTTATGTGTGATTAATGTAGTAATAACCTATGAACTGTAAACAAGTGTAACAAACTTACAACGTCTGTAAATCTAAAACTTACACCCATTAACTGTGATAATCCATATTCAATTAAAACAATAATTCAGTGATACATTTTTCCATGATAGTGTTCAATTTTGTCAGTTGTTTGCAACATAATTAACTAAAAATTGCAATTTAATGTAATAGTAATGATATGATTGCTGAATAAAAAGTTTCATTTGTGGTAAGCAGATATTTTTTTGGAGGGAGAAATACGTCTTGCAGTTTTTTAAATTCTGTTTTATTGGTACTGTCCTGATATAATTTTGTACCCAAGGAAGGAAGAGGAATTCAGAAGGATTGTTTGGAATATTCTGTGTGGCAAGGTTGAGAGTTTGATTCTTGTAAGATACGAATGAAGACACACACCGGTACCTCTTCCCACTTAAGAAAATGGGTATAAGTCTGCAGGAGACAGCTGAGTCCAGAAACCAGTTGGTTGTAATATCAGGTCTGAAAGATCACAAGATAAAATAACCTCTTCTAATATCTTCTTCTTTTTCCTGTGTACTGAGAAAATTTCCTGTTTATAACCTACTTTACAACTGGATACAATCTCTGCATAGGTTTTGTAATTCTCTGTTTACCTTCTGGATGATTATATCATGCCTTCTTGATTGATCTGTCATCATCCATTCTGTCAACATGGCTGTTAAGAGTTGTCTCCTTTCCTGTATCTAATCCACTGTGCAGTTACTTTGAATATTTCTGAAATAGTTACATTCATTATCCTGTCTCTTTGTGTTTTGCCTATTATTTTTCTTCATGTCTTCATTTTCAGGATATTATTTTCATGTCTAAGAGTATCAGCATAGGCTCTTACAATGTAATCTTGTTAATGTACAATACTTTTATAATATAAGCTTGTTTTCATATGTAGACTTAAAAACTTTTTTTGCAGACAACATCATCATATGTTTTGATTGGTTGTTTTTGTATCTTGATGTTGTTTTGGTTTTGTTGTTTGGCAGCATATTTTCTTCCTGTTGAACTTTAGGTTGTTACCATTACCTCTAGATAGTTGACTGCCATTATCTGCTCCATAATTTTACTGTCAACTACTACCTTGCAGTGGAGTAAGTTACTGTCCCACTGGTAGTGCAGCGATAGTCATAGATTTCATTTTACCTAGGTTTCATTTTATCTTCTAATATGTGAATCTCAAACACCTGATAAACCTATAAATAAACAAATGTGTATAAAGTAGTGGAAGGCTTGATCATCATTAACAGAAAAATTTGCAAATATTGGTTCAGGTGTGGTACAAATTCAATGTGCGTGCGTGTGCACGTGTGTGTGTGTGTGTGTGTGTGTGTGTGTGTGTGTGTGTGATATTTCTTGTTTCTGTGGATGTAGCATGTGTTATTGAGAGGCATATGTTACTAGCCCACAGCCGAGTAGTCTGAAAGAGGTATTTTGTGTTGCAATTTTTCAGTACAATGCTATGTGCTGTCTTCTGGGTAAATCTTGCTCAAGAATCTTTGATGTACATTGTTGTGTACAAGGAAGTTCCAAGTTGCATGTACAATTAAATTGTTAAAATTACCTTGTGCACCAAGGTTCCCTTCCGTGGAACTTCTTTTTTGTTTTTTTTTTATACACGTTTTGAGACTTATAGTCCAAGTATCAGGTGATAAAATATGTTCACTCAGATGGAGGACATCAATAATTAATAAAAGCTACTCACATCCCGTTATTTAAGCGACTCCCAACCTGCGTTATCTCACGATGCGCATTGCTACGGACCTTGGGAGTGACTAATGATTCTACATCATACTGTGCCTGCGCTTATCTATCATATTGTTCTAGCATATCATATTGTATAGCTGTATCATATAGCTCGTTTGATTTAAAAGAAAGTTTTTTTATTCAGAAGCTGATCACCCTTAGTTTTGGAGGCTCTGTAAGTTTTAAACTCTTCCAGTGCGTCCATGAGTTTGCTCTTTTTGCAGAAATGCAGTAACTGTTTTGAAAACTGGAATAATTATGGTTATGATTGATGACATGTAAGGCAAAGTTCGATTTAATGTTCCTGCCATCCGTAGGCAGATGTTCCTTGTACCTATCCAAGAATTTTCTGCCTGTCTGTCCAATATAAAAACTATTACAGTTTTCGCACTTTATTTTATAGACCTCGAACGGCTTTCTACTGGTCTACTGGACCTTGGTCTCAAAGCGTTTAAAATGCAGTTATTTGCTTTATAAGAAACTGTGTAGTCATACTATTTGAAAACGTTATATCACTAGGTAAAAGATTAGTATATTCTGTTTATATGTATTTCTGATCCCTATTGCATGTTTCATTCTTATTTGTGTGTAAGTTCTTTATTTGTTTCGTTACCAGTCTATCTATAATTGTGCTACTGTAACCGTTGGTCATTGCGATGTACTTTATAGTGTTAAGCTCCTCAATGTAGTCTTCTGGCTCTAACGGAATTTTTAATAGTCTGTTGACAAAGGAGTTAAAGGATGCCATGTTCTGTGCGAATGGATGAAATGAGGATGCATGAATAGTAATGTACATGGTGGATGGCTTTCTGTAGATTTTAAGCTTAAGACAGTTATATATTTTTTGTATATTTAAATTAAGAAAATTTAAGCTATTGTTGTTTTCCAACTCTGATGTAAACTTTAGTTTTGGATGTATACTATTCACATATGTATTCAAACTTTCTATCTGTCTGCATGTGCCATTAATAACAAGGAATGTATCATCCACATAACGTGTATATGAAATTATATTTTTATAAAACTTGTTTCTATGAGATAACACGTATTCATTTTCAAAATAGTTGAGGTAAAGATCAGCCAAGATACCACTAAGCGGCGGCCCCATTGAAGTCCGCATCCTCGTGAAAAATCGGTTATCAAAGGCGAAATAGTTCTGGCTCAATATTACTCTTAATAATGTAATAAGTTCCTGTACTTCCTGTTGATTTAACTTGCCTGAATTCTCCAGATTTTTCTGTAAAATATCAATCATTTGGGGTACCGGGGCATTAGTGTAAAGATGCACAACATCGAAGGATATCAGTTTATATTGCAGTAACATTTTTAATGATATTCACATACTCAGTGTTATTTCTGATACTGTGGTTATTGTTTATTTTTATATTATTCTTCAACTAGAGACCCCACGGCAGGCTATATTAGAGATATCAACCACAGTATAAGTAAGTGCACAAGTCTATTTGATACACGTACCATGCGTTCATTTATAAACCAATACATGGTCACACTCCCACACTAAATCGCTTTCCAAAAATACAGAAGGAGAATATGCCCATACGACCTATAGTTAATTTTACCACAGCACCTGGGTATAAAGTGGCTAAAAAACGTCTACAGGTTTTAAACTGTAATAGTTTTTATACTGGACAGACAGGCAGCAAATTCTTGGGTAGTTACAAAGAACATCTGCCTAAAGATGAGATTAGGAACATTAAATCGAACTTTGCCTTACATGTCATCAATCATAACCATAATTATTCCAGTTTCAAAACAGTTTCAAACCACTACATTTCTGCAAAAAGAGCAAACTCATGGGAGCACTGGAAGAGTTTGATTTACAGAGCCTCCAAAACTCAGGATGATCAGCTTCTGAATGAACTGAATGAAAAACTTTCATTCAAATCCAACAAGCTGTATGATACAGCTATATGCGTGCTAGAACAATATGATAGATAAGTGTGGGGACAATACGATGTAGAATCATTAGTCACTCCCAAGATCCGTAGGAATGCGCATCGTGAGATAACACAGGTTGGGAGTCGCTTAAATAATGGGATGTGTGTGACTTTTATTAATTGACATACTCCACGTGAGTGAACATATTTGATCACTATAAGTCTCGAAACGCGGTGTGTATAAAATATAAAAAAAGAAGTTGCAAGGAAGGGAACCTGGATGTACAAGGAAATTTTAACAATTTAATCTGTGATGTGGTGAAATGGTTGTATATTTATAGGCATCATGAACAGGGGTAATGAGTTACTTTGGGTCACTGAATCTGTGAACAGTATCTGAAGGCTTATGTTCAGCCAATTTGTTGTGCATTATCAGTCCATTATATTTTTATGTGACAATGACTTATGAGTTTCTAGTGGCCCATGAACCTTGGGGCCAACTACTGTGCATTATTGATTCAGCGTATATAGTTATGTTAGAATGGTGTATTGTGTAATTAATCTTCAGTGCAGGTGGGAGATCATTTTTATAATGTGCATGGCCTGTTGTTTAGGTGGTGGCACCTAGGGTTGGTTCAAGTGAGGTACATTATCCTGTTTGTCGAGGTCATCTTCTCTTTTCTTAATCTCCACTGCCTCCTTATGGCCAGGGTTTTTCAGTGTTGTGTTGTTGATACAACTTTGCTTTCTTCAGAATTTATGCTGTGTTTTATGACAAGAGAGAGCAAAAAAATGCTGATTGCTTGAGTGTTTGCTAATGTATGTTCTTACCTTTGCCCACTAACAAAATGGTAGTTTGTCTCTCATAAGTGCTGCTGCAGTCTTTAGGTGTCGTGTACACTCCTCTTGCTCTTCTAAGAGTATGTTATGATGTTTCTGAGTAGGGGCTTATGTTCCTGTAAGGTTTAAGGTTGTGTGGGCATTTTATTGGCATAGTATCTGGGTTATCATGGTGGTAATGACAGCAATGAATGAAAATGTATCAGCAATTGTGTTTGAATATTTAGTACCTTTGTGGTAAACTGTATTTAAATCAGAAATGCCCCTTTTATGAGGCATGTCTAGAAAGTAAGGTTCGTTTCGTTATTATTCACAGTGGGATAGAAGAGTGGGGATGCGCATGCGCTGTAGTGTAATGCAACTCACACGCTTGCAGTTCATTGTTGTGTTTTGGTCATGCTGTTGTTTCTTGCTGAATACGCGTGATTTATAATGAGTGCCGTAATAAAAAGTCCTGCCAGTTGTGAGATTCGTGGTGTAATACAGTTTTTGCTTGCAAAAAACAATACTGCTGCAGAAATTCATAGACCACTCTATGAGATTTATGGTCCCAATAGGTACCAAAGGTTCGACTTTGGTTCTGTTTGTTTAGAGAAGGGCGAACCAATGTCCATGATGACAAATGTAGTGGCCGGCCAAGTATAGTGACAGACGACTTAAAAGTGAATGCAAAGGTTCGTGAGAATCACCGATTCACAATTTCTGAACTTTCAATTTAATTTCCTGAAGTTTCACGCTCACTTATTCATGAAATTGTAGTTGAAAAGCTGGGCTATAAGAAACTGTGTGCAAGATGGGTACCCAAAATGCTTACAGATGTCCACAAACATCAATGTGTGGAAGCAGACAAAACCTTATGCATTCCGAAAATGAAGGAGAGGAATTTTTCTCCCACTTAGTGACTGGAGATGAAAGTTGGATTTCCTATACAAATGTTGAATCAAAGCAAAAATCTATGCAGTGGCGCTGCTTATCATCCCCAAAAGCCAAGAAGTTTAAACAAGCACCTTCAGTAAGAAAAATGATGGGTACAGTTTTCTGGAACCAAAAAGGTGTGCTGCTTGTAGAGTTCCTCGAACGTGGTGTCACAATTAATGCTGATGCGTACTGGAAACCTTTGAAGAAACTTAGACGTGCCATTCAGAACAAAATACGTGGAATGCTGTCATCTGGAATTGTGTTTTTGGAGACAACGCTCGCCCTTACACAGCTTGATCAGCTGTTCACCTTATTGAGAAATTTGGATTTGATGTTTTTGACCATCCACCCTATAACTCAGACCTTGCACCAAGTGACTACCACCTGTTCCTTCACTTGAAGCAGTGGCTGCAATCTCTCCACTTTGAAAATGATGACTAACTTATGACAGGAGTGACAAATTGGTTGAAGTCACTGGTGGCAGATTTTTTTTTTTATGCAGGTTTAAAAAAGCTAGTGCAACGCTATGAAAAGCGCATGGAAGTCTGTGGTGACTATGTTGAAAAATAGTGTATGTATGTAGATATTGTTGGCCAAAATTACAATTTTTTACTTTCATTTGTGTTTATTTAATTGCTCACTGGACCATACTTTCTGGACACGCCTCGTATATGACCAGCTAAGAAATCTGTCGTTGGCTGAACACACACACACACACACACACACACACACACACACACACACACACACACACACACACACACACACACACACACACACACACACACACACACACACACACACACACACACACACACACACACACACACACACACACACACACACACACACACACACGGCATATGTGTGTAATGTATATGTAAGAGATGTAATATATGTACTTTCAAATTATCTTCAAAATGTTTACCACTGTATTCAGTACATATCTCATGACTGGCTGGTTCTTCAGAAGCAAAGCACAACTGTTTCATTTACATATAGATGTTTTAAATCACTCGCTTTTTAGAAAAAAAGAAACTGATCTTGTCTGTTTAGTGGCAGCATGCAGTAAGCAATTACTTGACATAACAATCGCCAGTAACAACGTATTTTGCAATCATTCCACGGTGACAGCATACTTTATACAGTGGAAGGGACAACATATTACACTCTATATGCCCCAGTCATAAGTGTAGTAGTATCATAGCAGTATCATGAATTTCCTGCAGTAAACAGCACGGATTCCAGACGAAGATTCAGGCATACAAATCTATAAGAGAAAAGTATTTTACACAATCCAAGAATTTGAACGAACGGCCATCATATGAAACGTATACAACAGGTAAAAACCGTTGGGTTTGTTTGTCAAGTGCAACAGGATACATTCCTAAATAATTCTCGGTTGGATTTCCACACAATTGTTTACTTCATTTACTGTAAGGAGTACATAACCATGAAATTCTGTCAAGGTGAGCTGGAAGTGAATCACGGCACATGTGTGGATTGGGATTCCTACATGCGAGAAGTGTGCGAGCACCATTTATTACAGAATCCAAAGGTTATTGGTGGACCTAATTTTCATGTTGAAGTGGATGAGACTTGTTTCATGAGAAGATGATATAATAGGGGAAGAGTTTTACCAAATCAATGGTTGTTTGGCAGTATTTGTCATGAAACAAGAGACTGTCTCCTTGTGAGCATTCCAGACAGATCTGCAGGGACTTTAGTGCCTGTAATAAATTAGTATGTTGCCCCAAGCAGAATAGTTTTGTCTGATGAGTGGAGGGGATACAAAAATTTTGCGACAAAATTATCAACATTAACAGTGAACCACTCAACACAATTTGTCAATCCAGTGACCCAAACCCACAAGCAAAATGTAGAAAGTATGCAGGCTAAGGCCAAAATGAAGAACAAAAGGCAATGACGTACTTTGTGACTGATGTTGGATTCCTACCTGGCTGAATTTATATGGCAGTAAAGGTATGAAGATGTTGATAAATTTGAAAAAAATATTGAAAACATTGCTCAATTTATGCCTTCCATATAATTAATATTTTGCTGTTTGTAGCCGTAATAAATTATGAAATGTATCGTATTTGTAGTTATAAATTAAATTTGTAATGGTAATTAATTTGTAGTTGTTAGTGATGTACGAAATTAATTGTAAAATGTAAGTAAAATTGTAAATAAAATGTAAGATAAAATAAAATGCAAATTACTAGTAAATTATAAATAAAATATAAATACAAAAAATAAAGTTCTGTAAGTAGTAAACAAAATGTATAATGATAAAAATGAGATACATAAAAGATAAAAATAAAAAATTCATTTAGGCTAAGTAAGAAATTTTATGTGGATGAAAATGAAAATGTGTGTGCGTCGAGTGCCTGGTGATTGCTGTGTCGAGTAATTGCTCACTGCATGCTGCCACTAAACAGAAAAGATAAAAAAGTTTGTTTCTTAGTATTGGCATACTAAAAACGTGTTTTAGTATTTTTAATATCATTTGTTTTGCACTTACTAAAGGGAAATATAAAGAAAATGTAAATCTTAAAACCGTAGTTTTTAAGGGAACATAATTTGTGTTTATTCTGATTGTGTTTGTGCTCTTGATCGTGTAAAGTGTTTTGTAAATACAGTAGTATTTCAAAAACCCATATCAATAATCTGAACAGAATCACAAAACAAATTTTGTTCGGTTATGTTCATACTGGGAATTGTTTATTGCTTTTGGCTAGTTTTTAGTGTATGTGATTTTATATTATAGATGCACAAAAGTATTTTGCAGACAATACTAAATCAATTATTACTAAATCTCTGCAGTTGCAATTATTTTATTGTATGTGGTTGTGCACTGTTCAAATATGATGATAGTTGAAAATGTTCTTGGCCTGACACAGAGATAGTGCCAGGAAGCTATGCTTGGTTTTAAGTTCAGTCCGGCATATGGGATATCATAATATATAAAACAGCTCTATTTACTGATTTAATTGTTATAATCAAATAAATTACGAGTTTGCCTCAGCAGTCACTCCGTACTTGAATCAAATCTTCTTTTCCATTGAGCCATTTCTTCAGATTTTGGAACAAGAAAAAGTATGTACAGGCTAGTATGCTATGTGTGGCAGTAATTTGTAGTGCAGTATGTGAAGGTTTTCGACTGCAGTTGACGAAGTGTGAGCAGATGGATTCTATTGATGGAAAAGCTCTTTTGTCCTTAAATGTGGCCATTTTGTCACAGTAGCCTCATTCAGTTGCTCCAGCAATGCTGCATAGTACTCCTCACTCATGGTTTTACCTTTTTCTAAGTAGCCTGTGAGCACCACACTCTGTGAATCCCCAAAAACAGATGTCACCTCTTTATTGGCTGATGAAACAGTTTTCACCTTCTTCAAGCATTTCTGCCTGCTTCCACTCCTTGTATGGACTGATACTTCATCTCTGGTGGCTAGCGGTGAATCCATGTTTTGTTAACAATGATAAATCATCACAGAAACTTAGTTTGATTGCATTTAATCAAACATGGCACCCATCGCACCTGCCGAAAGCTTTATATTATAAAAATGTTAGTGTAATATGTTATGGACATGACCTAATGAGGTGTTCACAATGTCAAGAAGCTTGCATATTTTCATATGTTGACAATTTAACACAGCTTTGTAGATTTTGTTGATGTTTTATTCAGGTATAACTGTTTTTGGACAATATGCATGTTCAATATCATAAATGGATGAATGACCACGTTTGAATTCAGCAGCACATTTCTTCACTGTCAAAAATGATGGTGAAGAGTCTCCAAAAGTAGAATCCAACTTTTGTTTAATTTCCTTGGGATTAAACTTTTATAGTGAAATATTTTATCACTTCACGGCATTTAATTTTATTTATTTTTTGAAAACCATCAAGCTTGTTTACTGTATTTGGTCACAACAATCACACTAGTAAATACAGCTGTTTAGATAGTGTAGTATGCCATCTTATGGATCAAATTTGAGAACAATCATATCCATTTGATACTCATAGTGCTGTCTCTATGTCAGGCCTAGAACTTCTTGAAGTACTGTCAGAACATGATTTGAAGTTTGCAATTATCTGGTGTTTCCTATATTGTGATCACAATACTCAAGCTCCATGTTTTCTTTGGAGCCTACCAAATAAAATACATAATTAAAACTCATGGAGTTTTTCCTTTACCATGCACAAATTGCACTTTTGTTTTTTACAAACTACTTTTTTAAAATACAGAAAATACAGTAGACTCCCGACTATCCGTCCTAATGTGGCGGAAGGCCAGGCCAGATAACAAAAAAGCCGGATAGGCCGGAGTTCTATAATTACTCACTTCCTGCCCCACCCATACCATTAAAAACACACTTTATATACCAAAACCCACTCTTATTCATATTTCCTGACCTTTTAGTACAGGCCAGTACTTTATAAATGTTTGTTATGTACTGTACTGTACGTTTTAACAATTTATTACAGAAAAGGAAGTCCAAGAAAAACAAAATTTTGTATACACATTTTAAGATAAATTTTATAATGTCATACTTAATTGCAGGAAACATAAAATGATGTACACTGCACAGTATGAATACGTACAATTTTAAAATAAACAAAACATTAATGTAAAATGTAGGCCTAATTCTTAAAAAAATGATTTAAACTTATTTTACTGTTCATTGATAAATGATTACACAAATGTGAAAAGGTAGGCCTAAAAGAGTCAAAACTTATAGTTTTTGAAAAAGTCCTTGATAGATGACTGCTTCTCCCTTTTAGCCCTCTACCGCGACGCATTGTCCCTCCACTTACGCAACCAGATGATAGCAGCTGGCATTGCTTTCTCCTGCTGACTAATGGACTGCAGCATTCCATTCTTGAACCCTTCCGAATGTGGGATGAGATTTTTCCTGTCATCTAAAGATGCCTCCTCCGTCTCTTCTTCTATTTCTTCTCCCTGCGTCACCATTTCCACAATATCGTTGTTAGT
Source organism: Magicicada septendecula (assembly GCA_034769895.1). NCBI lineage: Eukaryota > Metazoa > Arthropoda > Insecta > Hemiptera > Cicadidae > Magicicada > Magicicada septendecula. The sequence goes on from CM068369.1 coordinate 253,695,953, forward strand.
TATTTCATCAACTTCATCGTTTACCATCCATTCTCTAATGTCCTCTGCATTGACATCGTCACAGCCCGGTACTTTTTCCAGCAACGAAACGAATTTATCGTTTTCCTCTTCCACTTCGGTTTCACATACGGGTTCAAGGTTGAAATGTCCATCTTCATGGTCGAAAAGAATTTTCCAAGACCTTACAAATGATATCTTTGGAATCTCTTCCCTTGCTTCGGCCAACCACCTCATGACATCTAGCATGTCAATCGTTTTCAGAGTGGTTAAGTAGTCTTCTTTATTATCAATCGCTGATATCAACAAACTGAGAAGATGCTGGCGATACTTTTTCTTTATCATTTCAGCGACGCCCTGGTCCAATGGCAGACAAACAGCCATCACATTGCCTGGTAAAAATAAAGCTTTGATGTCTCCATCTGTGAGTTCATCAGTGGCCGGATGTGAAGGTGCGTTATCAAGAATTAGCACAACTTGTTGCTAATTGTTGCTTTTCTCAGCAAATTGTTGTCTTTCAAATGTTTTTCTACAGTCGGTACGAATTCATTTTGGAACCAGGTTTTATAGATTTCTGAATTCATCCATGCTTTCTTTTGATATGTGTACTATAGGGTAGTGATTCCTGATTATCCAGTTTTTTAAAAGGTCTAGGTTTCTTTAATTTTGCTATTAAAGTCAATCTAAGCTTGTGGTTGCCGGTTGCATTACTGCAAGCCAAGATGGTGACTCATTCCTTGCTTTTCTTGTATCCTGGTGCAGCAGCTTCTTTTTTTGGTGCAAGCGTTTTTCTAGGAAGCATCTTATAATTTAAACCGGTCTCATCAGAGTTGTACAACTGCTCCCCAGAAATTCTCTCCTTTTCAGTAAGCTTAAAAAGATAGTCTTTGAACAAAGGTAAAACTTCTTTATCAGCAGATAAAGCCTCCCCACTTATGGTAATCTGGCAAATACCGAATCGTTTTTCCCACTGATTTAACCATCCATCACTGGCAGTAAATTCTGAATCTTCTTCTATTTGTTGCTTAAATTGCAATTCTTTTTCCTGCAATATCGCCCCAGTAACAGGCAACCCTTTTCCTCTTAAGTGTTCATGCCACAAAAATAAGGCTTCCTCAACTTCTTTGTGCTAACCTTTCAGCATGGTTTTTTCTTACTTTCATTCCACTTCCAATAACTTGGGCAGCACACCACTTTTTAATTTCTGCTCGATTTTTCTTCCAGTCACCAACTGTACTTTTCCCAACTCCTAACTCCGAAGCAATATTTTTTGTCGTTACCCCAAAGTCCCGTTGTTTTATAGCATGTAGTTTCTCCTCCATAGTCACTACAACCTTTTTTTCGTTTATCACCCATTTTGTAATCTTCAATAAAAAAAACAACGAAGCACACCAAAAAACAATTTATGAACGTAACCAGGAACAGTTGCAAACATATTCCGCACTTGTTGGCATCCGATACACAACTGATGAAACAAAGAGCAGGTAGCAGGGCGGGGGAAATCCGCGCTTTTCATGTCGCAACTTGCGTTTTGCACACAGCATGTAGGTTCAAAAATAGGCCGGATAATACGGAGGGCTGATAGTCGAGAGTCTACTGTATATGTTCAAAAATCAAAACAAATTGATAAATCAAACTACCACTTGTTCCATTTCTTCATATTATTTACTCTCTACGTACTGTATCATTAAATTCTGTAAGTGTATAACATAGTACAAGTAAGCGCATTCAATTTTGTGTTTTTGTAAAAAAAAGAAATACTTAACATGTATGTAGTATTGTTGTGCAGTCGTGTAGTAATAAGCTTTGAATGATAACCAGTATAAAAATTACTTTGTATTTATGTATAAGGTCACTGAAAAATCAGTAGTTATTAGTGACCACACAAAAATGATTACGTGGATCATACAGTAATGATTACAAAGATACCATAACATTACATATTACTACAGAACTGCAAATTGTTAAACAATTGTACAGTGTACGTAGGAAACAATAAGATATTAAGTACAAGATTGACTATTAGATTAACCATTAAAAGGTATATATTATCCAATCTGACACAGATTTGATAAGTGTATGTTAAATATTGTAACGACAGTCTTCTTGATCGTCGTATGGTATAGTAAACTAAATACAAGACACCAATTAAGTCACTAATCACCAACTTTAATTGTCACAGTTAAAAAGTTTGTAATCAACAAGATAGTCTATGACAACAAATCAAATAAAAACTGTTCACACGCAATAACAATGTCAACTAATATATTCTTGCACAATTATAAAACACATAACACTTCGCCACAATACTTCGAACCGCACTGGAATAAATCACCACTAAAACTGAACTAAACGTCGTGGAGTACTTGTATTTATACACTGCTGAGATTCCAGAATAGTCCATACTACGCGTCAAGAATGCTACTAGAAAACACTAGAGCGTAATTGCTTGCCTCCTTGAACACAGTGTGCGTGGACTGGTGAAATCTGGATCAGTCTCAGCTACGGACGCGTGACAAGTGTCACGTAATTGTCCTTCATCTCAAAGTAGCAGCAATATGTCGCGCACACACATTACATCCGGATTCCACTGGAATAGCTGAGGAACACGTAGAATGTGCTGTAATGGCATACACTTTTTCCGCATTATGTAACAATATAAATAATAAAACTAACACATACTAGAAAACATATCTTGTTAACATGTTGACAACATCCATTAATTTTAAGTGTTCAGAAATTATATGGACTTGATAACAGTGGAGTAGTTATATTTTTGCTGCAAATTTGAAAATTGGTTACCATGTAACCAGTAGTATATGGAACATAGTTGTAGTGGACAGTGGACATTAATTAAAGAATTCTCAGGAATGTGCAAGTTCAGGTGTTAAGACATGGTGCTGCTTACTTGTTTTAATAGCATTCACTTTTGTTTTTTATTAAAATAGTGGTTATGTATAGGCCTACATTTCACCTAATATTTTTGCGTGATGTAGTGCTTGCAGGACAAGTGGTGGTAACAAAAGAAATGGAAGAAGTAGAAAACGAAATAGCTGAACAAGATGTGAAACAAGAAAGGTTACTGCACAGAGAATACAGTGTGAGTAATTTTTAAACAGGGTTTATTATTATGTTTTACTAATTCCATGTTTTATTTCAGTTCTAATATATTGTTACGACGTACGATCGTCGTATGGTACAGTGGAAAACAAAATACAGACACCAATGAATTCACTAATAATCAGATTTAACGAGTCACAAATAACAATTTGAAATTGACAACATAGTCCTGTACAGTAATTCTAGTTAAATTTGTCCACATGCAATAATAATGTAAGCTATTAAGAGTTCCACACTAATTACAACACAATAATCACTTTGCCACAATACTTTGGACCACACTTGAATAAATCACCACTTATAACTGACTAACTAAGCAGCAGCTGTTGCCGCCTATGTATAGCCTGCAAATGTTCCATAATTTGAGTCAACAAGCACTCTAAGAGTCTAGAGCATGCTTGAATAACCGGTTTCTTGTATAGATCGTATAATTCGGTGTTTGTCCTCATACGCTACATTCCAGTGTCAGTACACCTTCATATATATCCTCCTCAGAATCTTTCTTTCCCATCTTGTGACCATATCTTCTAGGGCTGAGGTCATGGTCCAGGCTTCTGAAGCATATAATAGTACTAGCTGCAATACAGTTTTGTAAATCTGGACCTAGGAAGTTCTAGAAATGTTTCTGGGCTTTAGGATAGGCAGCAAAGAAAAGTAGCACCTATTTCCCATGGCCATCTTGAATTGAATTTCCATTCCCATCCGATTTTTTGACATCAAGTATAATTAATGCAAAATTTGCTGATTGTGAATGTGTATATGTCAAAGTTCACTTACAATTATTATTTTACTGCATGTGTACTACCTTAATCACAATACATTAAATATTTGATGTAAATAAAAATTATGTGTTTTAATCTAACCTAATGCTCTAAAAACAGTGTTAAGAATTGCAAGAAGTACAGGATAATAAGTCTTCTTATTGATTTACTAAATATTTTCTATGTCATTATGTACATCCAAATTCACAAGTTTGTGACTCACTGTTTGATTTCTGTATAGAGAGACAATATTTATCAAATTCAGAGTGAGAGTTAGACTCTGAACATGAAAGGCCACTTTACAGGTTGTTGTCAAAAGTAACCTTCAACATTGATTACTAGAATATTAGATTAGTAGCAAATCTTCACTGGATGTGTAAATAATATGACGTGATGATTATGTTGTACTCCTTACATACAGTACAATTACATAAAGGTAGAAGCTTACAGACAGTACAATTAATTTTGGGGATAAACTAAACACATGATATGGTAGTCTTACAAGAAGCCAAATGGTGATATGTTGAATAATGAAAAATGACATAATTGAAAAAGTAAAAATGGTACACAAGGTCTGCGGTCGTAATAATATATTGGACCACTCTGTTGGATAAGGTCAAGAAGGAAAAGCATGGTTATCTTATGCAGTATGATTTTCAACATACATACGAGAGTTTGAGTTCTGTGATGTTGTGTGTTTTTGAGGTTGGAACTTGTACACTTCCAGAACAACCCAAAATTTGAACTCCCACATACAGGGGCTAGTTGAAAAGTTCATGGAATGACATCTATAGCTTAGTGGTAGAACTAAAACATTTAGTGTTCTGTAAGATTCATATTTCATATAAACACTTGTCAATTTCCAAATCTATCTGGCAGTTTATTCATTGTTTACCAGCTGTTCCAAATATGTATATGTGCATGCATGTTTTGAAACATGGGTAAAATCAAACATTGTGGTGTGATTGAATTCTTTGTTAAACAAGGTCTAGTGCCAATGGAAATTCACAACAAAGTGGTAAATGTGTTAGGAGATGATATGGCTTCATAAACAATGGTTTGTAAATGGGTACTCGAAGTCCAAACCTGGTTGTACAAGATGATCCCCCCCCCCCCCCCCCCCCAGTGGACTCTTAAAAAATGCAACACGTCCAGATAACATTAAAAATTTTCATACATGGTGTTGAGAGTGGATGACAGCTGAGATCATAGGGATCTCACATTAGCGTGTGTATCATATTTTAATTCAAGAACATACGTGCAAAGTGGTGCCACATTTAGAGTTGTTGGACTTCTTGGCATCCACGTGTTAATCACCTTCATTGCTTGTATGACCAATGTTTTAAACTTGAGTACCCACTTATAAACTGTTGTTTCTGAAGGCACGGAAATCTTGTACACTTTTCCCAATTTGTTGCAAAATTCCATTGTCGCTAGAGCTTTTTTGTCCTAGAATTCCTGATTTGTCAATTTTTCAAAACCCCCTTGACGTGTAAATTTTGAGCAGCCATAAAATTGATAGGCAGATTTGGAAATATCAATGTTGTAACATGAAATATAAATCTTACAACATGCTAAAAATTTTAGTTTTACCGCTACCACTAAACTATAAATGTAGTTCCATGAACTTTTCAATCAACCCTCAATGCTTCATATGTCGTAAAATATCCTACTAGCATTCAAAAGATTCTACAATGCATAGGTAAAGATAGACATTATTAGAACAATAACACAAAGGAAGATAGTTGCTTTGGGCATATCACAAGAAATCAAAATATAAATTACTACAGTTTTTTAATGAAGATAAAGTGAAATGTAAAAGAGGTGTAGATAGAGGGCTTATCTCCATGCTGAAGAACATCAGTAAAGATAGGAACAAACGTCTTTTAATGTATTAGATTGTAACGGGACGTGTAGGCCCCTCTAAGAATATTTTTTGGGGAAACATAAAAAATAAGTTATAATGATAAATTTTATTTGAAATTATAACGACGCATGCCAGCGAGTGAATTCGTGTCAAGGCCAACAACAGGACGCCAGGAGAACTGCTATTTGTAGCCGCATGACATTTGACCTTTGTCAACAGTGAGCAAAACATATAACGTCATAGCTGCTCCCAGACATTAATCAACACTGGAATGTCGAGCCTAAATAATGACCCCCACCAAATTTGATGTTGAAACACAAATGGAACAATGAAACCAGACCACGTGATCGTTGCCAAATTAAGAATCGCCAGCTTTATGAAGCCCCAGTCGGCCATGAACATCTAACAACTACGGACGTGGGCAGTTCGCTCGCCCGCCGGCTGAATAGTTTTTGTCTCGCCTGCAAACCATAGAATGTGAAATTTTAAACGAAACCAGTATTTGAATAACATACAAATAATGTAAATACGTAGTGATCAATAAAAATTGGAGTGACAGTTTCGACAAAAAATGTAAAAAGTGAGAACGAGAAAACATCTAAACGGTGCGTGCACGAGGAGATGTCCCATGGCGAACCTCTACGCATCATGAAAGGAAAGTAAACGCTACTATAATAATTAAATTCTGGCAATTTTACAAAATATAAATTGAGCTCAACAAAATGTAAAAGTATGAAAGTGTGGATGATTAGGTGAGTGAAGAATATATATATATATTTATTGTAAGGAGTCGTTCCGTAGGCCTCTTTTAAGCCACACATTGTTGCGTCAATTTGTAACGATCAGACTCTTATCGTCTCTGAAAAAATGTGTTTTATGTGTGTTCGCCTCACACGTTGTAGTTGTTACTTTATGTTTACTTCCTTCCGCTTTTGGTTATGCTGACGATGTCCGTCGTGATCTCATGAATTACCAGTACTCGCAAGTGTGAACCTTACCTGTCCTTTAATATTTAATTGTAATTCCCGGGTGGCACCAAATTGTTTAAACAAAAACAATTAAAAATTATGACAATCGAGCGATCGTTCTAGACGGTATGGTTGATTCGAATTACCCACGCAATTGGCGGGCTTATGAATCTCTCTATGTAGTTCGCCGTGTTGCCGACGTCTAACGCTTGCCGTCAATTTCGCTCGTCGCTGAAGTACACAAATCATATACTGTAATGCAATTTACCATGAAATAAAGAACGGTGGTTACAACTCTGTACTAGTTTATTAACTTGTAATTATCTGTTATTCAATAATATACAAAATTATATATGGTTATTAAATAAAGTTGCTCCGGCAATAAAAAGACAATATTTCTCAGGTTGGTGAACGTTGGTTTAGAACGATTTTACTTCGACAAGGCGCCGACAAATGTTTATTTTCTATCGTTCATTACCTCTGAGTTCTTTTGGTTACGAAAAAATACTAATATGATTATAATAAAGTACACTACCTTACATTGATGGTACTTATATACTATTAGGTTTAATTACAATTCGTTCCTGAAGTGTTAAAATGTGTGTGTGAAAAGTTCGTAATTTTTACCCAGGTTATTTTCTGGTTTCATACAAGTTTAGTTTTTTATTTTCAATTAATCCTTGAAAGAAATTTGATTATCAGTTCGTAGTGAGAGTTAATTGTGTTGTGAGAAAAAGTTAATAAGAATTTATTCCATAAATTCGGGTAATTCAGCAATACTTATCAAATCTGTTGAATTAGGGTGACTAGTTACTCAGTTCGAAATAGGTTGGGTCCTTTTGGTCAGCAATCTTCCATCATTTATGAACTTAAATACGCCTTGCTTCTTTTTCGGATATGGTGGTTTAAATAATTAATTTATAATTTAATAATCTGGTCTGTGGTCTCTGTTGAATGCTAGTTCTTCATCAGACTTCTTGCGTCTTCATGTTATAAATTTTGATTGCTTTTTTACTGTTTTAGATTAAAATTGAGTCGATTACGGTTTGGCGTCTATAGGTCTTGAGCGTCAATAATGAACTAACAATTTTTAACGGAATAATAAATAACGTTCGGTTGTTATGGCAACTGTCTGTCTCTCATTGGCTATTCATATCTTATGCCCATTGTTATCATATTTGAATTTTAATTTAAAATGACTAAATATCTTCTGATTACAATTATTCTTCTGTCTTCTTATCTATGTATGAGATATTAACACAACTGTTTATATTTTCTTTCAAAGATCATTTTGACATCCCACAAAGCTGGGTTTGTTTATGTATTAAAGTTTTGACAATAATGTTAATATTATGTAATTACATATTTCTTTCTTGGATTTCGTTGCCCATGACGTGTCCGTTACTTAACTAAATATCACTATTACATTAACGACTCGGAACACTAGGTTTTTTATAAGTAAAAGCATAAAGTTTTACCTTACAGCCTGAACCGGTTTTCTCCTTGACACACAAACAAAAGCCCTACATGAAACAAATCTGACCATCAGCCCCTACCCTCCAAGCGGTTCCCAAAATCCATAAAGAAGATATTCCGATCCGCCCCATTATCAACTACCGTAATGCCCCAGCACACAAACTCACAAAATATCTAGACAAAATTATCAGACAACACACACAACTAGACAACAGCATTGCAGTAAAAAACAACACAGACTTAATAACAAAAATAAAAGACATACACATCCCCCATAATGCCACATTAGCCTCCTTTGACATTAAAAACCTGTACACAAACATCCCCATCTCTGAAACAATCACCATCCTACAAAACAAACTCAAACAGAACAACACACCAGATGAACTTATCAATGAAATAACAGAAACTCTGAACATTATCACAAAACAAAACTACTTTACTTATAACAATAAATACTACACACAGAACGATGGCTTACCCATGGGCTCCCCCATATCCAGCATTCTAGCAGAAGCCTTCCTCCAACACTTAGAAAAAACAAAAATACTCGCAAACAATGACAGACACTCACATAAAATACTATATTGGCACAGATACGTTGATGACATTCTAGTACTATACAGGGGAAACAAAAGACAATGTGAACAGTTACTAACGCACATAAACAAAATACATAAAAACATAACCTTTACTGCCGAATACGAACACAACAATACCATAAACTTCTTAGACCTCTCCATCACAAAACTAGAACACAGGCACAAATTCAGTATATACAGAAAACCAACTACAACTGACACTAATACACAACACCTCCAATCACCCAATACAACACAAACTAGCTACCTTCAGAACCATGATACATAGACTTAACAACATCCCCTTAGATGAAAAAGACTACAAAGACGAACTAAACACGATAAAATATCTAGCAGAATCTAACGGATATGACAGAACAATAGTCAGTAAACTCCTACACAAAACAAACAACAGACAAAGACAGAAAACAACAAATTCATAACACTAACATACATCAACAAACAAACTGAAAAAATAGCCCACAAATTCAAAAAAGCAGGATACAGCATCGCTTACAAAACTACTAACAAAACAGAACACACATACAAAGCACAAAACAAATTCGATCTACCCGGTGTTTACAAGCTAAATTGCTCAAATTGCAATAAATTCTACATAGGCCAGACAGGACGTAGCTTCAAACAGAGATACATTGAACACACAAAGGCACTCCACTCCACTATAGAATCCACCTTTGCAAACCACCTCATTGAAGCAAACCACACATATAAAATCATTGACAATAACATGAACATTGTACACATACACACAAAAGGCCGAAAACTAGACACTCTAGAACAATTGGAAATATACAAACACACAAAAACAAATAAAAACGACATCCTAAACGAACAGACACAATTCAAATCGCACGCATTATTCGAACATATCTCACCCCACACACACAGCATCGATCTTTCGAAATTCGATTCCGTCACCCACAACAAGACGGACAGCGCTACCAGCGGCAACCTCTGAAGAAGCCTTTTAAGGGAGAAAACCGGTTCAGGCTGTAAGGTAAAACTTTATGCTTTTACTTATAAAAAACCCAGTGTTCCGAGTCGTTAATGTAATAGTTACATTTCTTTCTTATTTTATGTTTTTAATTTAACTTTGACATCTTAATATGATTCACTAATTGTACTTAACTAGTTACTCGCCCTAAATTTTCTAATACAATAGTTAATTTCTTACAATTTGTTGATTTTGGATTTATACAGTTAGGCATTTTCTAGGCCTAAGTAGTAATTGGCTATATTTTCTTATTTTACACAAATTAAAGATTATTTTACATTTACCTATGTGTTGTTTGGTGTCACTTATGACTTGTTTACTTTTGAATTAATTTGGGCTGTTTTATAATAATTGTATGTTCTTATTACTTTACAAAATCATGGCCTGTCTATTATTCCCTAATTTCTTTTCCAGTATTATTATGTTTGTAAGAATTTATCTCTACTTATCTATATTGCCATTTTTTATAACTTGTCTATTATTTAATATTACTTCTAAAACATAACACAAAATCCAGGTTTATGGTCTGTATAATTTTTTCAGCCATATTCCTTCTCATAAACTTAATTGAACAAATCTTTTAACAGTTACTATGCTAATCTTGTTTGTATTTAGTTTATTCTTAACTATTTTGGTGACTAACATTATAACACCATTTATTTTATCTTACTAATTATCCCTTTGACCATAGGATGTTTTACTTATTTTGCACTTATATTCTTTAGTATATTTTTCTTCTAAACTTTACTATATATTTTTTTCTCTACCTAACCATTGTAACACTAATATTTTTAATCCTTATGGGATGTTTACCCTGAATACCATTGTATTCCTAATCTACAATCACTCTTAATTCTAATAGCAATAATATTCTTATTCTTTGGTAATTTTCACCATTAAACTGTAGTGTTTATCACTGGTTTTAGGTGTCTATGTCTATCTGTTGGGTTTTCTATTTATTTCGGGTTTACACTGGCACTTTGCACTTTTTATGGTACTTTTTGAGTGTTACTAGTGGTTATTCCCTAATATTGATTTTTCTTTTCTCACTTAATTACCTTCACTCCCTACCTATCTCTCACTTCTGGGTTTTTTATTGTTTTATTCACAATTATTAGTTGTACTGTTAACAAGTTTCTTGTTCTGATTCTCTTATCATTATATAGTTATTCATAACATTTAATATCTATTTCTTTGGTTAGTGTACTTTAGTTGATATTACTTTATTTGATTTTATTATTTATCATTTACATTTATTATTTCTTTGAGTCTTTTTCATTATCATTTGAGTTTAATATTTCCCATTTTCTTTTCTTTATTATTTGTTTGTGTCTTTTTCATCTACCTTCTCATTTTATTTTCTTTATTGGGTCAATCACTTGGGTTGGGTCATAGTCGTTTGTCGTGTCATAGTCATTTTATTTTCATTCATTTAATATAGTTGATTCATAGTTTTTTCCCTGGTATTGGGTGGCTTTAAAAATTGTAGTTACATATAAATAACACCCAATACATTGAATAAGAATATACCACGAACATGTCCGAGTCAAAATGAGAAAAAAATACCTAAAGTATTAAAGCCAAGTGTGTATCCATATACAAATAATGTCGAAGCAAGCCAACGCAGGAGAAGGAAGAACTATAATGAAAGCATCATCGATGTGATAAGAAGAGGAGTGTATATAAAAAGCCAAACAAATACGTTAGCAACAAAGACCCAATAGATCATACAAGTGAGGGAACAACACAATATCAATATGACAATAGATCATACAAGTGAGGGAACAACACACAATATAAATATGACAGTAGATCATACAAGTGAGGGAAACTACCCTATAAGTGAAGAAGAAGAAACATATATATATATACATATATCTACATACATATATGAAGAAGAAGAAACATGAACACTAGAAGAGGAGATGTGCATATTATGAAGAAAAAGAGAAATGTGTAAAAAACCATGAAGAATATTTAACAAGGACAAGACAATAACATTCCCAGTGTAAGGAATGCTATACGACCAGGAAGATAATAAGGCATGTGTAAGGAATGCCAGACTAGTGAATTATAATACCCTCCAACAAGGAAGAACATAATGAAGAAAAGATAACCAAGAATCAAATGTTGACAACTTAATAAGTAGCCACAAACAATGATAGTGAGTGTCTTATATGAGTGCATCGATTCATAATAAAATAACACAACCCCAAGTAAACACCACAGACAATAAAAGTGTAATGTTTATGTAAAAGGAAGATGAAAAGTGTTAACAAGTAAAAAATAGTGAATCCCAAATAAACAACACAAACATTTAGTGTATGTTTTATGAACCAAGATGATGACAAAATACAAACATAGTAAGACCACAAATATACTGAGATTAAAGGGAGAAATAATTGCTCAATAACAACTGAAACTGAATGTAAAATCCTTAATAATATATGTGTTTAAGTATCAAAAGAGTAGAGAGTAAAAAACCAATATGTAATGTAATAATTAATGTATCGAAAATAAGACAATCTGCTATAGAGAGACAAGACAAGTTACCCAAACCAAAATATAAGCACATAACATGTACAATTATAACCAGTAAGAATTAAGTAATAATGTATGAACAAATAGTATAAAATGTGGATAAAATAGTGAGAATATTGTAATATTCAATAGTAATAACATATCATAACAAAGTTATAATAATTAAGCAGAATGATGAACAGATTAGGATGTGTATTGTTGTCAAATCAGTAAGAGACACATAACCTCAACTGAGCAGGATCTACAACATAAAACCACAAGTAAATAATTAGAAAAATACAATCAAAAGTAATTGTTCAAATCAACAACCAAAATAGGATAAATTAACATAATGAACCCAATATGAATAGAGAAACATATTTAACAATCTATATTATTTAAACAAACAATAGCCAGATTAACAAAACACAAGATGACCATCAAAGTTACACAAATTACTCACTTAAACTTGAGGAAAGAAAGGAAAATAGGTTGACAGTAGCAACTAGAGTATTCAATACCTCTATGAGAACCCCTAGCAAACACTAAATACATAAATATATATGTAAACAGTAATAAACAAATATGCATGACCTATGAGACTAGATGTAAAGAACAATCTTACTGAAATTTATAAATGTTGGACACAACAAAAAAGTGTTATACACTATAGACAAACAATGTACAAGATCTAGGTACACATTAATGAATTAAAACACATCCATTAAGTACAATTAATGATGAATTATGTATATCAAAGTAACAGAATGATGACATGGTATGTTAAAGCCATATAATATAAATATATGAAGCAAAATGAGTAGAAACAAAGCTACACTAAAGGTGTAGAAATAGTAAAGGTACAACCTAAACACCTGAGAATTATGTTAATGTGAAAAAATATATTAAAAATAATGAATACAAATGCAAGGACATGTAGGGTTTAAACGCCTAAAGAGCATTTGACAAACAATGTAAATATTTTAATATATAGGAATAATTATAAGGAGAAAAGGACTCTAAACTGTTAGAATAAGCATTAGAATTAGAATATAGCATAAGAAAGTGGAAAGGACTTATTGTGATTAAGAACCACGAAAAGTGAATTATCAAAAGTGACATAGGTTCATTTTGGACGGATTTATAGCTTGTTTGAACTCTAATTAATGAGCCAAGCGTCCGCAAGATAATGATACCATTCACGTCTTAATTCGTAAAATATTAAGAAAGATATAAACAATTGAAGGTTTTCTGTCAATTCCAGAAAGAGTTGAACGCATCATAGCATACTCTCGAACCCAAAGACTGATGCTAAGAAATTAAAATTTTGACTTTATTAAGGCGTATGGGGTCGAGATTATCAATTTCTCAACCAATAGGAAGAGCTGATTTCGGGAGACGCCGACAGCAACTTCGAAAGAAAGCATTAATAGTTCTTAGACCATCAGAGCGGACGGAACGTATGTTAGTCGGTGACCAGATTTTTAAAATAGTGCGCGTTCCCCCCCAGTACAAACAAGTATTCTAACCTAACCAGAGTGCATAACCATTACGTGTGAAAGTGCAACGAGTGATGTGATAAAATAATAACCATGACCAGTGTATAATAAAGGCGATGATGAGTGGGAAACTAAGGGAGTACTTATTATTATTAACAATTTTTCTAATGCAAAACTAATGTTTACCAACAAAGTTTTCTTGTTGGTACTACTTTAGCCAAGTACAATCATACATGGTGAAACTAGTTATAAAAAGTTAATTAACCAGTATTGAAATAAAAGTTCTCAATCATGTTAATTTAAATAAGATATTATTAATTTTTAGAAGGAAATGACGAATAAAAATAACATTACAATGAATATCGATGTAAACGATGTAGAATATAGATGCTAACGTGACTATTATTAATACGAGAACAGATCATTTATTGAAAATTAACAGAGAACAGTCAGTACAGTTAATGAACAAAATACTTGTCAATAATAAATATTATGTATAGTTTTAAGAGTTTAAATGCCATCAATTGAATATTTTATTAAATCACTTTGAATAATAGGCAGTCTAACCTATATGGTACGAAGGTTGACTAACCATACTTGATCATGTTTTAACTCTATAATCGCTTGAATATACTCAGTTAATAAGAATTCATGAATTAATTATAATGCTTTTCATTATTAATACTTATCCAAATAATATTATTTTGACACAACATTTGTAACCGTGTCAGACACATAACTATCTAACTGGTAATTTGATACCAGTGGTACCATAATACGATAGTTTCCAATATCGTAATTAAACTTGTTTTCTTGAATTTTGAATACTCTCTATTAAGTAATATTGTTATATTTCAGCATTTTTGTACATTGTATCATGTTAACTAAAAGAACACACGAATTTTGGTAACTGTAAACCAAACTAGATTAACAGTTATGCTATATACGATAATCAATATTACCAGCCCTGAGCAGCAAGATTCTCAACACCTATTTCAATTGTTTTTGATGATTATTAATTGTTTAAAAGTATACTAACTTCAAATTAACTCATTGTTAATAAAATGCTAATTTTCTTACCTTGAATCAGTTTCTTTATTTCAAAATAGGCGAAGGAAAAAAATTATTTTCAGAGCAATTATTTTAAAGTGGCAGTACGACAACAGAGCGGCCAATATTTGAATTTTTATAGCAGTATAGAATGTACAGAATCAGATTATTTACTGTACATACACAATTACACCTATGACCTATTATAAACTGTGTTGTGACATTTCAGTGTATTACAGGGCCTATTTTGGAAGACTGACTACAATCAACATTGGTAAGTGGAACGGTAAATCTAACCAGTGCTTCAAGAGAATTTTAACAGTTTTCTTTTAAACAACATTTTGAGCTTTACTTTGAACAAACCTCATTATAAACTAAACTTAATTAAAACAAATTAAACATTTTTAAAATCATTACAAAAAAGTATTACAACGTGACGAACCCAATGCGGGGCAGGATTGATTGAAAACAATTAAACAACAGACAATAACAAAACTTAACTACAGTAACTGAATAAACACACATTAGGAAAAACAACAAGAGATACGTTACAACGTGGCGCCCAACGTCTGAGCAGCGAATTATGCCGATAATAATAATAATATAAATAAATATCGAATATATTTTAAACCTAATTCGACAGCAGTGACATTACAAGGCTACAACGATGCATAAGAGAGCGGCTTCCAAGAGGTGAGCGGCGGAAGCCGAAAAAGAAACTAGGATGGAGGAGAAGGAAGCGACGTCAGCTGAAGATGTGGAAGAAATTTTAACTACAGTGGAAACTAGACAACCCGAACAGATGGAGGAAATCCAGCAAACAGAAACCCAACCAGAAATGAGCCAACCTGAGAAGCCAATGCGACCAGGAGGCGCAGACTTCATGGAAATGATGAGGGCGATGATGGAAGAAACATTGAATAAAAGTGTGGAATCATTGAAGGAAGACAGCCGATCGTTGAACAAGAAAATGGAAGAAGGCCAGGAGGGGAGCCAGAAGAACATAGAATCTTTGAAGGAAGATTTAAATAACGAAACCAATAAGAAGACTGAGGAATCAATAAACAAGAAGGTGGAAGACGGTCAGAAAAAGCCGGAAGAGTTATTGACTAAAAATGTCGAATTAATCAAAGAAAATCTATCTGAAGAATTAGGAATTAAGATCGGAGAAACTAATAAGAAAATAGACGAATTGAACGAACAACTCAGCAAGAAAATCGAAGCAATACGATCCGATAACAAGAAAATATGGAACAGATGGCCGATAATAACGAGAGGACGGAAGAGATCGTCAAAACAACAATAGAATTGCTGAAGGGAGATAACTGGAAGAACGCAGAATCGCTGAATAAGAAAATTGAGAAAACCAGAGAAGAAAACCAGAAACACTGGAATGATTTATATAATAGCTTTAAGGAGGTGAGACAAGAATTAAGAAACGACAACAACTCAGGAACTGAAGAGGTACCGAGGATGAAAACTTGGAACAACATAATCTGCCAATGAATGATGATAAAACGGAGACAAAGGAACTACCCGAAGTTAAAATTACGAAACTAGTGAGTCCGAAGCACAAAGATAAAAACATCGAATATGCAAAGCAGGAAAGAGAATCGCAAGAGAAAAAGAACACGTTATTACCAGAAGACGAAAATAACAAAAACCAAGATAATATCAAACGCGTGGAAACCAAAGATAATGGAGAGAAGAAGACGGAAGAAGGAAGAATGATACATCCCAAGAAGGTGAGAAGTACGTGGGAAATATCAGAAATGACGAGGAATGGTCTAATTAACTTCAATAACCACCCAATTGTTAATCAAAGAACGATGATCAGTAGCAAGAAATATGAAAAGAACTCCATGAAAATGTTTGAAGTAGATCACCATGCAACAGGGAGAAAAAATTTTACCAAGAGGGTAATCAGATTAGCTACGCCCAGAAAAGGAATACACATAAACGGATCAACGACACCAACAACCATTGAGATACCAGGAACGAATTGGGGAAGCAGACCAGATGATAAGGCAATGGATCCAAAAGGTAATACCATTCGGAGGGCTACAAAAAGAAAATGACAACGACAATCCACTGGAAAGGAATTTGCAGAGACAGCCTTAGCTCCAAAAACAACTACAGAATCCAGAATACATGAAGAATTAGTAGCAGCCAAATGGAAGAACCGTATGATAAATAGGTACTTCACCAGTACAGAAACCGATCTGGACACAGAGGTAATCCGAGGGAACAGAGCAACAGGGATACTCGACTATGGTTAAACCACAGAGCCATCCATTATCAAAGGAGAAGGACGGACATTACAGACAACCGGATGAGGCAAACCAGAAATATGACAAGAAGAATCTAGGGTAATTACAATCAAACCTCATTGAAGAGATATATTGAAGATTAACTAATGTGAAAAACCAGAATATTATGATAAAAAGATACTAAGTGATGATATTAATTGTGAGAACGACAACAATAAATATAAAAATGATTGTTGACAAGCTACTAATATGATAATATAATAATGCGTAACCCAAAGAAATAATGTATAATATGATGAATAATGTGTTCTAAACAAAATACCCGTACTATATAAGAAGAGAAGAATACAAGACCGACAAGTAAGATCCATGGCATAAAATAAAATATTTCCAAGAGCCAGTCAACTAGTAATTAACATCTTACCCGTACTAACTATAAAAGAAATATGCGAGACGGACGCCCACCACCAACGGCATGAATTAATATTTCCAAGAGCCAGTCAACCAGTAATTAACATCTTACCCGTACTACGTAAAGAAAAAGGAGATGATCTACAATGGAATTAACAAGAGAAGTTGGAAGACAAAAGCAAATGAATATTATTATTATAAAATGGAGGTGCAATACACAAGGCATGAAGCAAAACCAAACGAGAGCCTATTAAATAAAATATGACACAGATATGTGGGTAAAGAAGATAACAGAAGATTATAAAGTGATATTAAGTGAACTACCAAAAGAAGGATTAACTAATGCCGAAGAATAATGACAATGCCATACTAAAGAAGAGAATCATGAGAAGATACCAATGAAGATCTGTAAACGAATTATCCCAGAAAAATATATGAAGATTAAGTTAAGATGAATCAAGAAGAAAAGAATATAATTATGTATAAACCGCAACTGCGTGAAGTAATCCCAAGAATGTTTATTATTAGTCGGAAGATTGACTACTATTATTTTGTAAGATGAATTGACTGAAGAATTATTCCAGCAATCATTTATATTTGAACAGAGATGATGTACCTCTGAATTTTTTTGATGTTAGTATGGCCAGCAGAGATGTATGACACAGCGAGCCACTCTGAACTGCACCAGCTAAATATGTTAGGGAATTAAATAGTCGAGGGAAGACGATTACAAGGAGAGAAATACAAGATATGATTCATAAAAGAAAATGGAAGGATATGAGAAGAACAGAATATTCAGTATGGAAGAGAATACAACAATTGATAAATTCCTCATGAAAATAGTATAAGGATTCAGAATTAATCAATTCTTATAGGAAGGCATATGTAACGTAACAAAATTGTAGTTACATATAAATAACACCCAATACGTTGAATAAGAATATACCACGAACATGTCTGAGTCAAAATGAGAAAAAATACCTAAAGTATTAAAGCCAAGTGTGTATCCATATACAAATAATGTCGAAACAAGCCAACGCAGGAGAAGGAAGAACTATAATGAAAGCATCATCGATGTGATAAGAAGAGGAGAGTATATAAAAAGCCAAACAAATACGTTAGCAACAAAGACCCAATAGATCGTACAAGTGAGGGAACAACACAATATCAATATGACAATAGATCATACAAGTGAGGAAACAACACACAATATAAATATGACAGTAGATCATACAAGTGAGGGAAAATACCCTATAAGTGATGTAACATACATATATGAAGAATAAGAAACATGAACACTAGAAGAGGAGATGTGCATATTATGAAGAAGAAGAGAAATGTGTAAAAAACCATGAAGAATATTTAACAAGGACAAGACAATAACATTCCCAGTGTAAGGAATGCTATACGACCAGGAAGATAATAAGGCATGTGTAAGGAATGCCAGACTAGTGAATTATAATACCCTCCAACAAGGAAGAACATAATGAAGAAAAGATAACCAAGAATCAAATGTTGACAACTTAATAAGTAGCCACAAACAATGATAGTGAGTGTCTTATATGAGTGCATCGATTCATAATAAAATAACACAACCCCCAATAAACACCACAGACAATAAAAGTGTAATGTTTATGTAAAAGGAAGATGAAAAGTGTTAACAAGTAAAAAATAGTGAATCCCAAATAAACAACACAAACATTTAGTGTATGTTTTATGAACCAAGATTTTTTTTTTTCCGGCAGGGCAGGTGAAAATCTCTATAGACACACTGGAGCCCCGTAGCTCCAGGTAGTGTGGGACTCTAACCCACTAAAAACACCTCCCTTTGCAACAACTGAGCGAGCCCATCAAGTTGCTTTTCTTTAATATTACAGTCACGGTTTATGGGGTAGAAGCCCACTGGCTGTTCCCCGGGTTGAGATTATTGCCTTTCTCTCTTTTAGAGTTTTACAGATTTAAATGCACTAGTGTGTCACCAAATCTTGGGGCTTCAATCTTTGAAGCCTTCTTAACGTGTGCGGAGCTTCTTCCACCACGCAAAGCATTTCTGGATTTATATGAGTCTGAATTCTCCTGTCATGGTTAACTGCATATTTTGTTACGATTTCACTGACATATTCTACTTTGAGATCTTTGTGCAGATTGTCATTCCTAATATACCAGGGGGCATCAACGATACTCCTAAGTACTTTGTTTTGAAAAGTTTGGATCATTTGAATGTTAGATTTCTTGGTGCATCCCCAGAGTTGTACACCATAAGTCCACACAGGTCTCAGCACTTGTTTATACAACAGCAATTTGTTTTCAACTGTTAGTTGTGAATTCCTACCTAACAGCCAGTACAATTTCCTGAATTTTATGTCGAGTTCCTCTTTCTTTTTTTCACATGCTCCTTCCATTTAAGTTTTGCGTCCAGAGTCATACCCAAATACTTAGCAGTGTTAGAGTATGGCACTTCTTGTTCATTAATGTAGATCTTTTGTATTTCTATTTTTCTGTTGGTAAAATTGGTGTGTATTGATTTCGTTTCATTGAGTTTGATCCTCCAGCGTCGAGTCCAATCCCATACCTCTGCGATTGAAGTTTGCAGTTTATTGGCCACTGTCTCGGCATCATTACCTACCACCAGAACAGCAGTATCATCCGCAAAAGTCGCAACGGTTGTTTCCTCACTGTTTGGTAAATCTCTCGTGTATAACAAATACAAAATTGGACCCAATACGCTCCCTTGGGGAACTCCCGCGGATATTTTCTTTAAAGTTGAATATTCATCCTCATGCTTCACCCTAAAGTATCTTTCTGAGATGTAAGACTTTAGTATCAGATAGAATTCCTCTGGGAGATCCCTATGTAACTTGTACTCAAGCCCATGATGCCAGACCTTATCAAAAGCCTGCGCTACATCCAGGAAGACGGCTGAGCAAATGTTCTTCCCTTCAAGAGCCTTTTCAATAACATGGGTGATTCTTTGTACCTGGTCAATAGTGGAGTGCTTTTCTCTGAATCCGAATTGATGATCCGGCAACAGGGTTCTTTCCTCTAACAAAGGCTTTAATCTCTTCAAAAACAGATGAACCAAGATGATGACAAAATACAAACATAGTAAGACCACAAATAAACTGAGATTAAAGGGAGAAATAATTGCTCAATAACAACTGAAACTGAATGTAAAATCCTTAATAATATATGTGTTTAAGTATCAAAAGAGTAGAGAGTAAGAAACCAATATGTAATGTAATAATTAATGTATCGAAAATAAGACAATCTGCTATAGAGAGACAAGACAAGTTACCCAAACCAAAATATAAGCACATAACATGTACAATTATAACCAGTAAGAATTAAGTAATAATGTATGAACAAATAGTATAAAATGTGTATAAAATAGTGAGAATATTGTAATATATAGTAGTAATAACATATCATAAAAGTTATAATAATTAAGCAGAATGATGAACAGATTAGGATGTGTATTGTTGTCAAATCAGTAAGAGACACATAACCTCAACTGAGCAGGATCTACAACATAAAACCACAAGTAAATAATTAGAAAAATACAATCAAAAGTAATTGTTCAAATCAACAACCAAAATAGGATAAATTAACATAATGAACCCAATATGAATAGAGAAACACATTTATACAATCTATATTATTTAAACAAACAATAGCCAGATTAACAAAACACAAGATGACCATCAAAGTTACACAAATTACTCACTTAAACTTGAGGAAAGAAAGGAAAATAGGTTGACAGTAGCAACTAGAGTATTCAATACCTCTATGAGAACCCCTAGCAAACACTAAATACATAAATATATATGTAAACAGTAATAAACAAATATACATGCCCTATGAGACTAGATGTAAAGAACAATCTTACTGAAATTTATAAATGTTGGACACAACAAAAAAGTGTTATACACTATAGACAAACAATGTACAAGATCTAGGTACACATTAATGAATTAAAACACATCCATTAAGTACAATTAATGATGAATTATGTATATCAAAGTAACAGAATGATGACATGGTATGTTAAAGCCATATAATATAAATATATGAAGCAAAATGAGTAGAAACAAAGCTACACTAAAGGTGTAGAAATAGTAAAGGTACAACCTAAACACCTGAGAATTATGTTAATGTGAAAAAATATATTAAAAATAATGAATACAAATGCAAGGACATGTAGGGTTTAAACGCCTAAAGAGCATTTGACAAAAAATGTAAATATTTTAATATATAGGAATAATTATAAGGAGAAAAGGACTCTAAACTGTTAGAATAAGCATTAGAATTAGAATATAGCATAAGAAAGTGGAAAGGACTTAATTGTGATTAAGAACCACGAAAAGTGAATTATCAAAAGTGACAGGTTCATTTTGGACGGATTTATAGCTTGTTTGAACTCTAATTAATGAGCCAAGCGTCCGCAAGATAATGATACCATTCACGTCTTAATTCGTAAAATATTAAGAAAGATATAAACAATTGAAGGTTTTCTGTCAATTCCAGAAAGAGTTGAACGCATCATAGCATACTCTCGAACCCAAAGACTGATGCTAAGAAATTAAATTTTTGACTTTATTAAGGCGTATGGGGTCGAGATTATCAATTTCTCAACCAATAGGAAGAGCTGATTTCGGGAGACACCGACAGCAACTTCGAAAGAAAGCATTAATAGTTCTTAGACCATCAGAGCGGACGGAACGTATGTTAGTCGGTGACCAGATTTTTAAAATAGTGCGCGTTCCCCCCAGTACAAACAAGTATTCTAACCTAACCAGAGTGCATAACCATTACGTGTGAAGGTGCAACGAGTGATGTGATAAAATAATAACCATGACCAGTGTATAATAAAGGCGATGATGAGTGGGAAACTAAGGGAGTACTTATTATTATTAACAATTTTTCTAATGCAAAACTAATGTTTACCAACAAAGTTTTCTTGTTGGTACTACTTTAGCCAAGTACAATCATACATGGTTAAACTAGTTATAAAAAGTTAATTAACCAGTATTGAAATAAAAGTTCTCAATCATGTTAATTTAAATAAGATATTATTAATTTTTAGAAGGAAATGACGAATAAAAATAACATTACAATGAATATCGATGTAAACGATGTAGAATATAGATGCTAACTTGACTATTATTAATACGAGAACAGATCATTTATTGAAAATTAACAGAGAACAGTCAGTACAGTTAATGAACAAAATACTTGTCAATAATAAATATTATGTATAGTTTTAAGAGTTTAAATGCCATTAATTGAATATTTTATTAAATCACTTTGAATAATAGGCAGTCTAACCTATATGGTACGAAGGTTGACTAACCATACTTGATCATGTTTAACTCTATAATCGCTTGAATATACTCAGTTAATAAGAATTCATGAATTAATTATAATGCTTTTCATTATTAATACTTATCCAAATAATATTATTTTGACACACAACATTTGTAACCGTGTCAGACACATAACTATCTAACTGGTAATTTGATACCAGTGGTACCATAATACGATAGTTTCCAATATCGTAATTAAACTTGTTTTCTTGAATTTTGAATACTCTCTATTAAGTAATATTGTTATATTTCAGCATTTTTGTACCTTGTATCATGTTAACTAAAAGAACACACGAATTTTGGTAATTGTAAACCAAACTAGATTAACAGTTATGCTATATACGATAATCAGTATTACCAGCCCTGAGCAGCAAGATTCTCAACACCTATTTCAATTGTTTTTGATGATTATTAATTGTTTAAAAGGATACTAACTTCAAATTAACTCATTGTTAATAAAATGATAATTTTCTTACCTTGAATCAGTTTCTTTATTTCAAAATAGGCGAAGGAACAAAATTATTTTCAGAGCAATTATTTTAAAGTGGCAGTACGACAACAGAGCGGCCAATATTTGAATTTTTATAGCAGTATCGAATATACAGAATCAGATTATTTACTGTATATACACAATTACACCTATGACCTATTATAAACTGTGTTGTGACATTTCAGTGTATTACAGGGCCTATTTTGGAAGACTCACTACAATCAACATTGGTAAGTGGAACGGTAAATCTAACCAGTGCTTCAAGAGAATTTTAACAGTTTTCTTTTAAACAACATTTTGAGCTTTACTTTGAACAAACCTCATTATAAACTAAACTTAATTAAAACAAATTAAACATTTTTAAAATCATTACAAAAAAGTATTACAACGTGACGAACCCAATGCGGGGCAGGATTGATTGAAAACAATTAAACAACAGACAATAACAAAACTTAACTACAGTAACTGAATAAACACACATTAGGAAAAACAACAAGAGATACGTTACAATACACATATATATATATATATATATATATGTGTGTGTGTGTGTGTGTTATTAACATTTGTGCGTCCGTCTTAACAAATTTTATCATCATTGTGGCGTCTGTTAGATTTTGACGTCCATATATCGGACGTTAAAATGTAATCCCTTATAGAAAATGTCTTCTGTGGAATAAAAGTTTATAAGTTCCACAAAAATCCTTTATGAGCACATCGTTAATGAAACATCTTAATTTTTTTAACTTTCAACTCATTATTTTGGCACCACGAATTTTTAAATTTTTACCTGCGGGTGCCAAATTGACAGACTTTTGAAAATTGATATTCAATATGTAGTTCATGGTTTGTCCACCACGTAGTACTACCATCGTCTGTATACACTATGCGCGCCTTTTTTTCATTTAGTTTGCAATCATTATGGAATCCGTAGATTTGGCAACACTGTCATAGCCTAAATGCACAGGTCAAATGACAAACGCAATCCAAGCCTGATGCAGACTGTGCTAAGTGGGTCAAAGATTATGTCCTTTTTTAATGATTCGCTTTGTTTTTCTGATATTCTCATGTTCACTTATCAGTTCGTTTTCCCACTTAACCTCATTTTACTTTCTCCTACCTTCCGCACTTTTGATTTTATTCTCTTTTTAAACCGTTTGATATGTGCTTTACAATAGTTTAAAGTTTTGAATCAACAGAGAAAAAGTGTTCGGGGCAATCACGTTAAAAATTTGATTCTTCACAACAGTTTCATTTTTGTTTGAAGAAAGAGTGTGTGTGTGTGTGAGAGAGAGAGAGAGAGAGAGAGAGAGAGAGAGAGAGAGAGAGAGAGAGAGAGAGAGAGAGAGAGAGAGAGAATAACACTTATATTAAAAAGTTATATATTTCTGTCGAAGGGTTAGAGAGAGGTAAAACAAAAGGATACATGATGTGGGAAAAAGTGAGTGTGAGCGAGCAACAGGGAAGGAAAGAGAAAGAGTGAGTGAGAGGGGTTGGTGATAGGGTAAAAATATTAAAAATTTGATTGTCATTTGCAATTTAATTTCTATTAGAGTGAGACGGGGGGGGGGAGAGAGAGAGAGAGAGAGAGAGAGAGAGAGAGAGAGCGAATGAGAAAGAGGGAGCAGGCAGAGAGATAGGGAAAATAGAACGCGAAGTACGTGCATTAGCGTTCCTACCGAGACGCCTGAGGAGGGGGAGAGGCTTGTGAATGAATATGTGACTATGCTACGTTTACACTGCGAGAAAAGTTCGACAGGAAATACGCAAGCAGTGTCCAGTAGGTGTTTGCACTAAGACGCAGTTTCTACCGCGAGAGATAGTCCAAGTTTTCACTACGTGCTTGCGCGAGCTATTATCGTAATTTATTACGGCAGATGTATGAAACTCCGTTTACACTAGACTGTAAGTTTGGGCAAGTAGTCCTGTCGCAACTTTTCCCGCTGAGCACTCTTCAGAGAGGTGCCAGCCATGGCATGACGTTTATTAAAACAGTAAATTAAAAATAAATAACTATTGTATGTATTTGTTTATTTCCCATTTAAATGATTGTCCAATTAGATTTATTACAGTATTGATTTAGTAAAATACAGTATGGTTTATGTGAAAATATATATGATTTTCTTTTTGAGAGACAAGGTTGAATTTTCATAATGTTTTTTATGAATCATCATGTCAAACATGTATAGCTGCTTGGTGACTGAACAAACTAAACAAATGAAATATCTTGGCTTCATAATAGACAGTAATCTCTCATAGAAAAGTTTTATTTGTAACCTGAAGAAATAGTTGCATACATTCTTACGTAAATTCTATTTGTTACGAGATTTTTGTCCCGAAAGTAACAATTGCTTACTTCAATTGTCATGTGTAAAAGTTTTCGTATTGATGACTAACAAAATTGTTTTATGAAGGTATGCAGCAATAAATTGTTGTCAGCTGTGATACTATCAAGGAGAGCTATCTAATAACAGACATCAGCTGTCTTGTGTATACGCACACGAGGCAGTTGAAGACATAATACGCAATCCTGTTCAAATAAACAAACTCGTATTCATTCAGCGTGCGATCTTGCATAAGTAGTCATAACTAACTGTTACGTGATTATAAACACTAGACAGGTTGATGAACGAAAGAAGCCATGCTTTATATTCTCGTAAAAACGAGTGATATTTTAAAATAATAATGTCCATTATAGATCATTTATTTACATTTTCTGATAAACCTATACGTAAATTATACGTAACAGTCTAACAAGTATTTACATTACTACTCCTACTTTATTAGATATTTACACAAATACTCTAGAAATATTTCAGTGTTCACGTAAGTTTTATAAGAACAAAAGTAATGTTCTCTTAATTTAGTGTTTATTAGTTTAAAATGCTTTAAGCATAGCAAATAGAACAGTATTGTATTCTTGCTATTAATTTTATGACGTGGCATAAACGTGCGAATACAAACACGCGCACCCGCACGCATACACACATAATAACTCATGAGATTTCGACAATCTGACGTTGAAAACTCCAATCGTGGATATTTTATAGATACAACCTTTTTTAGACTTTGGTTATTGTGGGAAACATATTGAATAGAATACCGTAACGTTAAACGAAATGTATTTACTTTATTCAGCTGTTAAAATAAGATACTTAAATTCGATTGCGTTTTGTAATGTATTCGTATTTGTATTAAGTATGAACTACAAAGTTCTAATTAAAATTAAGATTGAAAGTGCCTTTGATTCACAAGAATTTACTGTCATGCGTTCTTCTCTGATACGCTTTAAATAACGACAACTCACATTTTTAAATTTACAATTCAGGTCAAATCAGGTAGTAATCCAGTCCAGTTCTCGATGTATCACTATTAAAGAAGGAACATAATTCCTATTACAAATAATGAAGCTTTTTAGACCTGGTATTACTAGATGGTAAGTAAATAATTAAAATGTTTTATACAATTTGTAGGTTCCTTGTTATTCAGTTCATACTATTTATAATCAAGTTAAAAACATTCGCTAACATTTTGTATTTAATTCCTTCAAAACAAGGACACTCGCGAGGAAGTTTTTAAAACGGTTCGAGTAGTTGTCAATATTGTTTTTTTGAAAAATAAAGGCATTACAGTCTGTGTTATGAATGCCAATTTGTTTACGTTCTCAAAAATATCCGTATGGAGAACCATACATGACTTCCATGTTCTAAGTTTTATATTTAAAATCATTTACGAAATGAAATGTTTCCATAGAAACTACTTCTTTCCACTTATTGCTTCTGCCTTAACCACAGTACTGTGGTCACTAACGTATACCACCTCACGTTATCGCACTCGATTTTCACTGATGATGGTAGTCGATGGCACTGCCGAAACGTCTGGTTTTGCAGACAACTTTGGTCTACGGCCAAACAGGACGGGAAGGAATTTTAACAACAAACTACTTCTTTGTTGCCGATAACGTAGTACATATATAAAAAATTACCCCCACCCCATTCAACTAGCCTCTTCATTTATAGATATTTCATCTACGTTTCTACAGTGGATTATTAAGATCTTCTTATCAGGATACTTTATTTTTCAAAATTAAGTACTTTACTCTTGTTACAACAAAAAATGTTCCAGGTAAACTACCCTTTCCCCCTAACCGATCTTCACCAAAATCAATAGGCCTTGAGTCCTCTACTACTCAGGTACATATGTAAAAAATTATTTGATTCTGTTTGAATTTATGGCAGTTATCGTTCGTCATGAAAAAATTTCTCTTGTTACAACATAAAATGTTGCAGGTAAACTACCCCTTTCCCCTTAACCGATCTTCACAAAAATCAACAGGCCTTGAGTTCTCTATAATTTAGGGATGCATGCAAAACATTATTTGATTCTGTTTCAATGTGCGGCAGTTATCGTTCGTCATAGAAACAATTACTCTTGTTAAAACATTAAAAGTGGCAGGTAAACTACCCCTTTCCCTTAACTGATATTCACCAAAATCAATAGGCCATAAGTCCTCTACAACTTAGGTACATATGTAAAAAATTATTTGATTCTGTTTGAATTTGCGGCAGTTATCGTTCTTCATGGAAAACGTTCTCTTGTTACAACATAAAATGTTGTTGGTAAACTACCCCTTTCCCATAACTGATCTTCAACAAAATCAACAGACATTGAGTTATCTACACTTGAGGAAGGTATGCACAAAATTATTTGATTCTGTTTAAATGTGCGGCAGCTATCGTTCATCATAGAAACAATTACTCTTCTAAATATCACTATAATACTGACGACTCGGAACACAAAGTTTTTATAAGTAAAAACGTAAAGTTTTACCTTACAGCCTAAACCGGCTTTCACCTATAGAAGGCTTCATCAGAGGCTGTCGTTAGTAGCGCTGCTCGTCTTGTTGTTGGCGACGAGAAAGTGTTTCGAAAGATTGAAGCTGTGTGTGTGTGGTGAGATGTGTTCGAATAATGCGTGCGATTTGAATTGTGTCTGTTCGTTTAGGATGTCGTTTTTATTTGTTTTTGTGTGTTTGTATATTTCTAATTGTTCTAGAGTGTCTAGTTTTCGGCCTTTTGTGTGTACGTGTAGTATGTTCATGTTAATGTCGATGTTTTTATATGTGTGGTTTGCCGAAAACTAGACACTCTAGAACAATTAGAAATATACAAACACACAAAAACAAATAAAAACGACATCCTAAACGAACAGACACAATTCAAATCGCACGCATTATTCGAACACATCTCACCACACACACACACAGCTTCAATCTTTCGAAACACTTTCTCGTCGCCAACAACAAGACGAGCAGCGCTACTAACGACAGCCTCTGATGAAGCCTTCTATAGGTGAAAGCCGGTTTAGGCTGTAAGGTAAAACTTTACGTTTTTACTTATAAAAACTTTGTGTTCCGAGTCGTCAGTATTATAGTGATATTTAGTTAAGTAACGGACACGTCATGGACAACGAAATCCAACAATTACTCTTGTTAAAACATAAAATTCTGGCAGGTAAACTACCCCTTTTCCGTAACCGATCTTCACCAAAATCAACAGGCCGTAAGTCTTTTACAATTGATGAACGTATGCAAAAAAATATTTGATTCTGTTTGAATGTGCGGCAGTTATCGTTCGTCATAGAAAAATTACCGTTGTTAAAACATAAAATGTTGCTGGTAAACTACTCCTTTCCCTTAACCAATCTTCACCAAAATCAACAAACATTGAGTTATTTATAGGTCAGGAAGGTTTGCAAAACATTATTTGATTCTGATTGAATTTACGGCAGTTATCATTCGTCATAGAAAATACCCTTGTTAAAACATAAAACGTTGCAGGTAAACTACCCTTTTCCCTAAACCGATCTTCACCAAAAACAATAGGTCTTGAGTGCTCTACAAATAAGGGTTGTATGCAAAACATTATTTGATTCTGTTTGAATTTGCGGCTGTTATCGTTTGCCATAGAAAAAAATTACCCTTGATTAAAAAAATAAATGTTGCAAGTAAACTATCCCTTTCCCTTAACCGATCTTCACCAAAAACAACAGGTCTTGAGTACTCTACAAATAAGGACTGTATGCAAAAAATTATTTTATTCTGTTTGAATTTGCGGCTGTTATCGTTTGCCATAGAAAAAAAATCTACACACACACACTTTTCGAAAAATGACTTTTTCATGTTTTGAGTGTAGTATAATCAGAATCTGCAATAATCTCGGAACGATTTTTTTTTGCCATCACCATACTTCCATTTCCTTAAGGAACATGGAAGTAAAATCAATACTGTGCATTCACTAGATGTGGCTGTAGTACTCGTTTGAGTAGAAGCATGACAATCAGAAGCCTTTCATGTAATAACTTGTATTTAATTACGCAGCACTTTCCGACACTATATCTGTGCACCAATCAGATTAGACCTTTAGTAAGATTAGATTACCGTATTGAGTGCACGTTGACGCTGTGTAGTCACAATTAGTATTCATGAAACGCAGTTTGAAGTGAATCGGCCTATCGTGTCGTCGTCATTTTGCTGTCGGTATAGTCGTTGTTTATTAATGTACAGAAATATGACAAAAATGAACTACACATATAAATTAATAACCACGGATGACGACTCCCATTCTTTTGATCGAGGGTGTATTATATTTTTAACTATTTACACATACACAACGATCTTTTTTACATACTGATTTGGCAATGAAAGTACTGCAATTGATAATTATGTCTTTGTTTGGGATTAGATTGTAATTTTTTGTAGAGCTAATTACGTAGCTGTTCCCTCTAATAATATATGTCCAAAATCTTTTATTACAAAATATGTAGCATGCACAGACTTATTATAACTTTATATTTTGTAACAATTTGTTACTGTGCTTGTTATGTCCCAACATTAAAAGTTATAAATACATTTTTAAAACATTCCGTTTTTACACTGAGCATTTTATTACGACTTGCACTTTTTGTGTTGAGTGTGATAAGTGTACTGAAAAAGTATATTAAAGAAACCGTAAATCAGTATTTGACAGTGTTGACACTACTGAAGTATATATCTGAACAGTGTATGAAGCCAACCTCAGTTTTTAATATATTTTATTACAAATTTTATGTCCGTTTGGACATCAAAATATTCTTGTACCTGAATGACTCTCAATCCCAATTTATTATGATACTGATGCTCTATTTTGATGCAGATCACTATCAAGACATTTGTATGTGCATAACTTATTTTTTCCACCTTATGATTTTTTAATTGAAAAAGGTTTTTACTCTGTTGTTTTCTTATTATTACCTGTAACACCACTCTTAGGCTTTAAAATTCTAACTTGAATGTGCCCATAAGATTTTTAAATTTCAAAAGATTAACCCTACTGATTAACCAAGTTATCGTAATTATTAACATTTTATAATTCTCAAATAGATAAAAAATGCTGACTTATTCAATCAGTTTAACGTTTAATTAGCTACTTTTATTTTGAACTTTTGGATACTTCATTTAATTAGAATTTTGAATTTTAAAATTTTTCGTTTATAATTCTTTTTAATCACAAAGATTATCATTGATTCCTTTCTCAAAATAAATATTTTTGTTTAAAATTGATATAATTATGTACTCTGCTTGTAATGATCTAAATTGAAATGTTCTCTCTACACTTAATTTAGCTTTCTATTAATTCATCAAATCAAGGACAACATTTCAGTAACTATTTTTTATTAATACAGTATATTAGTAAGAACCATATTGGATATCTTCACTAAACTCATTTACCACTCCATAAATTAGAGGAAAAGCAAAGAAATGAAAACGTCATAAGTACTACTCATCATCATCATCAGTAAGGGTTATACAAAAGTGGTTTGTTCCGGGCCTAAGCAGATAGACTAGAACTGGTCATTCTAATGCTTCGTGGGGCGTCCCATACCTCTCCGTCGATTTCGGCTTATAGTTCAATAGACGTTTGAGAATGCTTCAGTCATCGTTTCAGTTAAAAGTTCCAAACATTTTAGCCTATAATGGGCAGTCCTATCAAATATTCACATAACATTCAGTTTCTTCCGTACATCAAGATTTCTTTTGGGATCAGTATTTGTAAGGAGTATATCATATCATATTACGCTTCCGAGACCTCGTGAAAACGACTGCTTTGTGATTTCGTCCTTAGAAGTCGGAATTCTCAAACCCATAGACAAGGAAGAACTTCAAGCGTGTTTCTTTACTCGTTGATTAAAAAAATGGGTTGGGTACTCATTGTACCGGGTTAACTAGGCACTGGTCCTCATATTCTTAGCGTTGGATGAAGTAATGCTAGCTTTCAAAGAAGCCTTCACCTCTCTCCAGTCAAGACGGTTCTGCGGCGTGAAGTGCCATATCTTATAAGAGGTTACTCTTTTGATGCTGAACAGTATAGATTTAGACCGGAAAGTCGATAAATATTCTTTGGAGATCAGTAGTAGCCAACAGTACCAAGTTGAGGCATAAGGGAAATGATTCTGGACCGTCTTATCTTTGGAATATTACAGGTGCAAATTAAGTTGGATTTAATGGGTTGTACTATTGTGTACAGGGAAATTTGGTCTCTTTAGTATGATAAGATAGTCAGTTTATGGGAGACAACCTACAGAAATCGGACTGGACGTTAAGCCCAAAGGTGGCAACCCCACTATCGCATTGCCGTGCGATATTGTAACAGAACGTTCGTTAACGTTAAGCCCCACTGTTGTGATCGCCAATTTGTAACAAGACGTGATACGCGGTTACAAATAATTATTTTTTGTTCGTGTACAAAAAAATAAAAAAAAATTTTTAATTTAATTTTAAAATTTTCAAAATATTTTTTTTTTAAAGTTTGTTTTATTGTTTAAATATTTAATAAATAATTCTTGTAATTTGGTTTTGTAGAAATTTTAAAGTCCTGTAAGTTATTTGTGTCAATATATTCACTTCTGATTCACTGTAAATAAATCTGGAGTTAATAAGATTGTCTCACTTCACTAATCGATTGGCGATTCTCTTCTTTCTCAAGTATATTACTCCCCTTGAGTAATGGTCGCCTTTCTGTTAATCCTGTGGTTAATTAAAATTCTTATATTAATGTGTGAAATAAAATTAAAACCAGATAGATGAATTATTATTATTTATTGACAATTATTTGTTAGCATATCGATTTAAAATCGATGATTATATAAAGCTTGACTCTTTCACAGGGGTAATCGATTGTTAATACATGTTATATTGTATACATAATTTCGAATGGTTCTTTGAACGGTTATAATTATAATAGTCAGAGAAGAGGCAAGTATAGAAAGTATAACATTCACAAAATAAATCTTAATAATTAATAATTACAAAATTAGTTTATTATATATAATGTTTATAAAATTGAAAAGTCAAACCAATTGCCGTGACGATAGATCTCATTCCTTGTGGACGCTTTGCATGATGGGATTTCTCAAAATGGCTGCTTGTTCGCTGGTCGGTAAAACTGGAATCGGCGTAGTGAAATTTTCTTACAATAAAGATGCTTTTACAACTGCTTCCTCGTGTCCGCAATATTGAAGAATGTCTATTGAGTTGTTATAGGTGTCCTGGTTAAGTGTTCTGTGTTCACTGACTTTAAATGTTTTGTATTAGGTGTGTTCACTTTGTCTACGTGTTTGTCGAAAAGTGTGAAGTTCGTTTGGTTATGTTATATTTCGTGTTTTATAGTTTTATTAGTTTGTTTCACTTGTATTCTGTTCCGTATTAATTGTTTTCACTGTTTGTGGTGGTTGTGTTCATTGATTTTAATTGTAATATACAAATTTCTGTAACTCTCGGTTTTTCACTACACGATAGACTTAACTTTATACGCCGTTAAAGTATTCGCTATATAGGTTCTTAGCGCGAGCTTAAATCAACCGTTCGCTTCAAATGTTAATTTAAGAACTGTTTTACTTCCTTCGTCTTCTGAAATATCTTGCCAAGTTAATATTAGAAAAGTATTGTTTCAATTATTATTCACTTCCTATGCATGTGATTAAAATACACTACATTCAGAATATATTTTGGTTATTGATTACTTTCATGAACTAGTAAATACATAATCGGTTTCTTTAATTCCTTCTGTTTAATTTGACATATAATAGTCCATCTTTATAAAGTTTTTTGTCAAAATTGCTATATTTCTGTCATTTTGGAATCATAGGCTCAATATCTGCTTCCTGTTCTTGTCCAAAATTTTAGCCATCTTATGTGTTATAAATATGATTATAATAAATCTCAGATTGATATAAATCTTTAGCTTTCCTTAATTTCGTACAAATTTATCAATTGATCATTCTTTTAGTTATAATTCATGAATTTACTATTCCTCCTCTGAAATTGTTAACTTTACATTTGCAAATTCTTTAATAATTTTATACCTTTTTTTATATTATTCTTTTAAAGTATAGTTTTAGTTATAGTAGTTGGTGATTGATTCACCTTATATAAATGTCATTAGTTTACTTGGTTTATTTAACTTCCTTACTCAATTATAATGTTATTGGAATTTCCTATTTGGCCTAGATTTTATGGGTTTTCATATACTGTTTTTTGAATAATACTATTTCTATACCCCTTCTGACTTTCTAAAGTTAACACAATATTAAATAAAATCTCCTTATATAACGATTGGAACATGTAGCATTGTATTCATGCTCATAATACTAAAACAACATTGAAAATTAATTACTAGTCTTTAAAGTTAGACATTTTAGTTTTTTAACTATTTTTAGAAATACATAACACACATTTTATAAACTAGTATGGTATACATACAGAGACATTTCAATCTGTATGAATACTGTTATACATAATAAACATTCTTATATTAATTATAATTCTTATTCTATACCCCACCTTGAAATGTGCAGCTCATAGGCTTTAAACACAAACATAATTAGCCATTTAATTTTTATTTTTTCTTAAACTTAATTTGATTGCAGTCCTTTCTGTTTATATGGTGTATTACATTCAATCCCCTGTCACAGTAATTATTCCCCATCTGCTCTCTTTATCATTTACATTTCACAAAATGTTTTTTGATAACAGGTGGCCTCTTCTATGAAACCTTAGAAATATTTTCATAATAATACTTCATGATATGTCATCTCTGTATTTATATTGTAAGTTGCCGGATATCCCGTGTTTAAAATATTTTATTAGTATTAATCTCAGGGTTGTTTTTGTTTAATATTGGGTCTTGCAGTCTGTTGATTATTATTATTCAAGCTCGTATTTTATTATTATATGGTTGTTTAGTGACTTATTCCACTCAATTCAACCTATTGTTGAATCCAGTAATGAATAAGTCGGTTACTTACACTCTTTTTCGACGTTTTATTTGTCAGTTTAATTGGTTTAATTAAATGTATTTTATTCACTGCTTAGAATCGTTCCAATCGAAGTTCCGTTGACTCTCCGTTGATCAGCGGTGGTGAGAAGATCAGTAATGTCCGGCCTATACACTAACATAAACATACACAAACATGATATTTATGATAACTTATACTTTGTAATTATATATATAGGTCAGTACGGTTGTAAACAATCACTCAATTTGAATGATTCGCACTGTAAGTATGGTACCAACCGTCTCGTTCTTCTCACTAAGCTGTATTTTACTGATTACAATAAAAGTCAACTCTTTCAAAGGTAAAAATAACAGTGATGATTTATTCAATTCTAAAACAATGAAATTTAATACAATAATATGGTTTGCTCTTCTTTCTGGTTAACAATTAATATTTAAATTCGAACATGGACTCTAAAACATTTAAAAAGCTCAAGTTGGCATGACTGCCTTTGGTTAGTCACAAAATGTGTTGACAAACAAATAGGTTATGTAGTGTTATTAAACTTGTAATGTCATTAATAATTGTAGTAGTGGTAGTAGTAGTAGGTTCTTTGAGTCTGCAAAATATACATATTTGATAAAATTGCTACGGCTATAACAAGTATATAAGATATGAATTCATGGATTATTAATTAAAAATTATAAAATATGAACAACTGTTCATGGTTAGATATAGGCTTTGAATATAGTTTAGTGCAACCTTATTTGGTTAAAAGTTATTAATTCTCTGTTAATAAATGATAATAATCATTATAATTCAGTATCAAGGATTATGATCATCTCCAAAACTGGATGTACCTATTTCAGGTAATGGCAATTCATCGATTATATTTATATCACTCTCTGGTGTAACTCTTATTTAAATTTAGAAACAAAATATTCAACACTCTTATCTGGCTAATAGAATTAGGGCACATACTCCCTTCATTGATGATACTATGTCCCTGTGGAGATACGACGAGCATGCAGTTCGCTTCGTGGGTGGTGAAAGACTGGCTTCGCTTCCTTTGTCGGAATGATGAATCTCGGATTTTTTATAGGCTCTGGTTGGTCAATTTATTTTAATTCGTCTATCTCCGGTGGGCTTCGTCAAAACAGATGCCTTCAAGCGCGTCATTCTTTGGGAACAAGATTAAAAATCTCTGGTCGACATACCCACGCGGAAGGGCACAGCATTATACAATTATTTTTATAAGTCCAATATCTTCCTTATAATTGTACTGATGATATTGTGATTACCCTCATTGTTTATGATTTTTTATGACGATTAATTTGAATCCCCTGATCATATATTTCGAATTCGGGGTTGCTGAATTCGCACTTGGTATTTATACTTAGTGTCCGTTAAGCCATTAGTTATTAATAATATATTGTTTTTGTTCCATTTTCCATGGTAATAACTTGTTCTTAATCTACTGTACAATTTTCACTTAAAACTATGCCTTAATACTAACACTATGTCCGTTTTCATAGATTCGACCTTAAGCTTATGATTATACATTTTTGTTTTTCTTGTATTCTATTAATAACAACATTTAATTAAGTTCTAACATGGTATATTTGTATTTTGATGGGTTAAGTCACTACTGGCAGTGTTCTTTTTCCCTACATTATTAGTTTAGTGCCTTAATTATAGTTTATTAATTAGGCTTGTCATGCCTTTATGGAGTTACCTTGCTGTATGTTTGGTACTCTTCATATACTATTTGGATTACTCTCCAAATGATAGTTAAAATAGTCCCCCCAGTTCATTCTGCATTTGATTCTGTTATCATCTAGGTTTAGTAGCTGTCAACTTTACTTGCAGCTAGTTGTTACAATAGGTTTGTTGTAATTACATTTATATGGATTATTTAGATAGTTATTTTGGTTGCATTTGTTCATCTGAACAGTATTCTGTCTTACTTCAGGTTGTTAGTTGAGTTACTATCTTTGTATAATGCGTTTATAACATAATTTTGGTTGCATAATGTATCTTTGCTATTACAAGCATATTGTCGTATTTGGATTACATAAATATAGCTTTTATATTCAGTTATTCTATTATCTACTGTGTACAAAACATTCCTTATATGATCTAGTTACTTCCTAGCTCAATACATTTTGGTTTAATGTTGTTTTGATTTTGTTTTCATTAAGTTTTATTGAAAACTGGATGCCCAGATTAGGTTATGTTGTAGGTTCAGTAAGCAGTAATGTGTTGCTACTGGCTGTGTATTTCTACATTAATCTTGTTGACTGGTTTTCATTCAATGTTTGTACATTGGTTATTATTATTTCACCTTTAGTTTACTCTTGTATTGTCTTATTTATTGTTAATTAGTGGGTTTGTACTAACATCACTCCCACTGTACAATTGGTTATTCATTATTTT
This sequence comes from Magicicada septendecula, assembly GCA_034769895.1. NCBI lineage: Eukaryota > Metazoa > Arthropoda > Insecta > Hemiptera > Cicadidae > Magicicada > Magicicada septendecula. Next base: position 253,733,090 of record CM068369.1, read on the forward strand.
GGAACCTAGCCTTCTGTTTATTTTACAACTACACATCATTTAGCTACAATAAATTTATCTTATTCTTATTCAGTTTACTTGTGACTCTTTATTTACAATATTTAGTCCTTATTGATAATAATGTGTTTTACATAGACAATGAATGTATTCATTAAATGAGTTGTGGTCAGTGTTGACTTTACCATACAGCTTAGGGATTTATATCATGTAATTAATTAATATCTTCTTATTTCTTCTTAATACAATTATTCTTTTTTAAAGGTTTATGTTAGTTTGTTATACTTCAATTTCTTTCCCTTGTTCTTGTGTTTGGTCTGGATATCTTCCTTGTTCCTTCTTCACTGATCTCTTTCTCACTCTTATTTATTTTATACATGATGCGGTTTTCACTTGTCTTCTTCACATTGTTTCTTCCTTCTTCTTTCTTGAGGTCGTTATTGTTGTGTTCTTCTCCCTGATTCTTCTTTCTTCTTTTGTTTTCACGTTCTTCTCACTGATTCTTCATTCTTCTTTTGTTCTCTTTTGTCCTTCTCACTGATTCTTCTTTCTTCTTTTGTTTTCTTTTGTCCTTCTCACTGATTCTTCATTCTTCATTCTTCTTTTGTCCTTCTCACTGATCTATTGGGTAAGGTATGTCAGTCGTCTCGTCTTTATTCTTCTTTTCTTCTTTATTGGTGCATTTATTATTATTATTCTTTATTACCATACGTTATGAAATAAAGCGTAAATTACAACACACACAACAATACGAAAATAAACAACACAATAATGAATTCCAAACACTAAAAAACATAAAACATAAATTACACGAACACAGCCTAACCATACTTAAAGCAGACTAATATAAATGTCATAATAGAAAAACAGGCTTTAAATAACAAAATTGAAACATTTTTTAATGAAAACAACATCACTAAATTAAATAAAGACCCCACCCCTAAATATGACAAACAAATAAACAAAACCCTAAATAACATAAAACACATATTATCACCTGACAACATCAAATATCTAAAACAAATTAAACCAAAAGTCCCTACACTAAATGCACTACCGAAATTACACAAACCCAATATTCCCATCAGACCACTTATAAACAACACACAAGCACCTGCACACAAAATAGCTAGACATTTAGATAAATTGATCAGAAATAGCATAAATTTAACAAACAACACCACTGTCAAAAATAATTTAGATCTAGTGAATAAAACTCAACATGTACACATTCCCCACAATTCCACACTTGCTTCATTCGACATAACAAACCTATACACCAATGTTCCCATAAAAGAAACCATAATTACATTAGAACAATTACTAAAAATAAATAACACCCGAAACACACATAAACGAGATCATCCATCTAACTAAAATTATCACAGATCAAAATTATTTCGCACACAATAGCATGTATTATACACAAACAGATGGACTACCCATGGGTTCCCCTATATCAGGTATACTAGCAGAAATATTCATACACACCATAGAACAGAAACACATACTGAACAACAACAAATACACCGATAAAATAATATATTGGCACAGGTATGTCGACGACATTTTACTCCTTTACAACGGCAACAAAAGACAAATAGAAAATTCCACAAATACATTAACACTATACACCATAAATTAAAATTCACACTTGAAATAGAATTAAATAACAGCATAAACTTTTTAGACCTTACAATCACCAAAACAAACAACACACACACATACAAAATATACAGAAAACCCACCACTTTAGACATGGTCATACACAACACATCCAACCACCCAACTCAACACAAACATGCAGCTTTCAACTACATGCTCCATAGGCTCACGACAATACCCCTAAACACACATGACTACCAAGATGAATTAAACACAATTAAATACATAGCAGTCAAAAACGGATACAACCCCGAATTAATAAATAAACTACACAAACGAATCCTCAACACAAAAAGTAACACACATCTGACCAACAGCACACAACCCAGTAAATACATAACACTTACATACTACAATTCCAATACACATAAAATTGCAAACACATTTAGGAAACAAAATTATAAAGTAGCTTACAGAACCAACAACACCATTAGAAAACACATAAACAATACTAACAAAGACATTGACACATACAGCAAAACAGGGGTTTATAAATTAAATTGCAATGATTGCCAACAATTCTACATCGGCCAGACGGGAAGATCTTTTTCTTCCAGGTTTTCTGAACATTTAAAAGCCTTCACCACAAACTACATACATTCCACATTTGCCACACATTTACATAACGAAAACCACAGCTACACAAACATAGAACACAACATGGAAATATTACACTACTTACCTAAAAGTAGAAAACTAAACACAGCTGAACAATTTGAAATATACAGATATCACACACTACAACCAAACAACATATTAAATGAACAGATACATTACAAATCACATACACTATTTGACACACTGATCCACACACATAATTCGAACCTCAGCGCCAATCCCTTCCCACCATCAACCCCCACCACACACTCCATTCCGTAACGGTTATTCTGTAATCGACAGTTAGTACTAAACCCACTGAAGAAGAGAAACATCTCGAAACGTTTGGGAAGTGAAAACAGTAAGTTCATAAGTGAAAGTATTATATATATTATTAAATTGGTGCATTTACTAGTGATTGCTTTTCAATGATGCTTCACTTATTTAAACTTATGGTACTTTCTTCTTTTGTATCCATGGTGGTATTCTAGACCTTTTAATGTATTTTTGCTAGTGGTGGCTTTCAAATTAATTTTCGGTACGTTGGTGGATGTGGTGTTATATGTACCGTTACATATTGCCTCCTTATTAGAATTGATTATTTCTGATATCTTTGTTTTATGATTGAAGAAATTATCAAATTTTTTTTCATTTCACTCGTAAGTCACATATGTTTTCATATTTTGTATTTACTCTTACACTTGTCTTCAGCTCATTATATTTTCTACATCTCCTCCTTCTTCATAATTCTGGAATCTTGTTTAATTGTATTCTTGGCTGTTGTGTGTTTTCCCTTAAATATTTAATTTCCCTAACATTTTTTCCCTAACTTAGTAGCTGAAATCGATTCAGGTGGGCTCTATTGGCTTACCTAACTCCGTCGTTCATAACTACACTCTTTCTGAGATCAGGGGAACATCATCCCTGCCCAGTTAAATGATTGCTGGAACTTTTCTACAGTCAATTCATTAAATAATAATACTTATAAGCAGTCTCTTTCGACTAATAATAATAAACACTCTTGGAGATATTCACTCTTTTGCCTTTTATATTTTATTATACACTCTCTTCTGGATTCCTTCTTCTCTTCTGCAGATCTTCATTAGTTAATGTTGTTGACAAATAGCATGTGTAAATATTCTTCATTTTTTCTTCTCTCCTTATTGTGACAAAATTGTTCTTCATATTGATTGGTTCTTTCTTCTTCTTCTCGGTCAATTCTCCTTCTCACTATCTCCTCTACATAATATTCTCATTAATGGTCTTCTTCTCTCTTCTAGCAAATGTCATATTTTTTAACATTTTATTTTGGATAGTACAAAATTTTTCTCAAAGTGATAGTAAACATTGTTTAAAATATCTTAAGTGCGTTCACTAGTTGCTTGTTTTGGTTATGGTTTATTTATTAGATAGTAGTTTTTTCTTTTTCTCGTGTTACGTACAATATTCATTTAATAAACATTTTTCTCTTTCTTCTTTCCTTTACAATAGCCTTCTTTCATGTTACTCACTTTGGTGTTCTTCCCCTCTACTCCTTCAAATGATAGGTTTTCTTGGATCACTTATTCTGGATTATTTCAATTTTTTGGTTTTGTATACTCTATACAATATTTGATAATTACAAATTCTTCTTATATACAATATTCATTTAATAAACATTTTTCTTTTTCTCTTCTTTCCATAATAATAATAGCCTTCTCTTTTTTATAACTCTCTTTGGTGTTCTTCCCCTCTACTCCTTCAAGTGTTTGATTTTTTAACACTTATTCTGGATGGTTATAATTTTTTCTTTTTGTGGAGTAGACAATATTTAATTTGATAAACATTTTTGGGGTTACATTATTCATTTAATAAACATTTTTCTTTTTCTCTCTTTCCTTTACAATAGCCTTCTTTCATGTTACTCACTTTGGTGTTCTTCCCCTCTACTCCTTCAAGTGTGGGATAATTTACACTTATTCTGGATGATTTTAATTTTTTCTTGGGACATACAATATTTGATAATTAAAAATTCTTGTTGGACACAATATTCATTTAATAAACATTTTTCTTTCTCTTCTTTCCTTTACAATAGCCTTCTTTCATGTTACTCACTTTGGTGTTCTTCCCCTCTACTCCTTCAAGTGATGGTTGTTTTAAATCACTTATTCTGGACTGTAATATTTTTCTGTTTTGGTAGACAATGTTATTTGATAAATATTTTTCTTTTGTATTTGTCGTTTACCCAATAGTCGTTGGTCTCATTTTCAAATATTTATTATTGTTGTACACTCATATATTGCATTTAGTAAAAAATTTTGTTTGTTTGTTTTGGTTATGTGTTCCATCGGTCGGCCGTTTCCTCTTCTTCATCTATTTCGTCTCTCCCTCTCTGAGGTGCGTTGGATTGATTTCCATTGCCTCTTAAGGGAAGCCAGCGTTCTGGTGGGTTACGTTTATTGAATGCTATTCTGAAGTTCTCTACAGGATCGTCGCTGAACGGTATCCAGTCATAATCCTCTTCTTCTGGTCGGTTACTTCTTGATGGTGCATCCCTCCTCTGGTTATTGCTTCCGGATCGGACTCCTTCAATATTATGAATCCGTCGTACATTTTCGGTATCCTCCCTTCTTTCGGGTCTATTTGTATTGTTACTCTGAGGTCCACTACTCCGGTTTCTGTGTATATCCTCGCTACTGCGGCTCCTTCGTGTGTTGTACCCAGATTCTCTACTCCTTACGTCCTGGCTATACCGATTATTATTTTCATTAAGACTGTGACGTCCCTGATAAAAGTATCGCCCTCCGTTTCTGTCGTCAGCACAAACATAATTAGCTCTCCTGAAATTGCTTGGGTTTTGGTTGTTCCCGTTGTTTGGTCGGTACTGGCGATTGTTATTATTTGGACGGTAGGGGTTGTTACCATTATTTGGCCGATACTGATTTCCACTGTTATAATGAGGACGGTGGTTGTTATTAGGAGGGTTCTGATTATAATTATTATCATAATTCGGTCTATAATTCGTGTTATTCCTATCTGGCGGGTAATTGTTCCCATTACTATTTGGTCTCGGATTCTGGTTAGCATTATCTCGGTTTGTGTTATTGTAATTACCTCGATAATTATTCCGGTATCCGGCCTGACCGTTTTTATCAAAGTATGGGTCTGGTCCCTGCCGACTCCTCCGATAATACTTCTCCTGCACATAGTTTTCTAATAACGCGGACATAGTTTGGATTGTTCTTATTTGTCCGTTCAGTCTCGCTCTAGCCACTCCCTCTTCGAAATGATACGCCAATTTAGTAACGAGGCATTCTTCAGGTATCTTCGGTTCGAGATTTCTGGCCATACACACTTTGCCCAAGAAATACGCTGTGAGTGTCGCCCCTTTACTACGGTCATACTTCCCGTTGCAGATGTCGTCACGTACGATGTTCTGTGTCGATTTGGACCAGTATTTCGTTTTAAACAGTGTCTTGAAATCCGCATAATTCTGCATTTCATGTCGGGTAGCCGTCCACCAATTATCGCGCACGTCTTTAAAATATTCGTCTAACATGTTTCTGATAGTAGACCATCTAGTTTCGCGTGTACGGGCGATATTTTCTTCCACTCTTTCGATGAACTCCATGGGATTCTTCTTATAATTTTTAAAATTTATTAATTCACGATTCTCCACGTTCGTTATTCTGGTCACTTGTATTGGTTGACTTCGGAATAAATTAATTTCTTCCCTAAAATTATTGAGTTATTCTCTTGGTCGGTGTGTATTTGCTCCCGAACATCATTCACTGTGGCGGTGATTTCCTCACATCTCGTTCCCAAGTCTTCTTGTTTCTTTGTCATGACTTCGAATTTATTTAAATGGGATTCTTCGATGTTATTTATTCGGGTCTGAAGTGTCTCTTTCGTTCTCTGTATTTCTTGTTGGTTTTCTTCGCACCTCTCGCCAATTTCAGAAACTTCCCGTCTGACTTCGGTTATTTCCTCTTCTATTTTCGTATTCAATTTTTCATGACTGTCTTCGATTCTCTGGCTGATAATTTCGATCTTCTTGTTGTTGTCTTCGATGCTGTCGTCAATCTTCTTACTCAATTCCTGGGTATCTTCCTTCAAAGAAGCTATGATTTTATTTGTCTCTTCTGTCTTCTTGTTTAATTCCCCTTTGAAATCTTCCCTTAATAATTCGATATTTTTCTGATTGTCATCCATCTTCTTATGAATCGACTCCATATTTTTGGTTAAAGACTCGTTATTTTTATTTAATTTCTCATTAAAATCTTCCTTTAATAATTCAATATTTTTATTGGTTTCCTCCGTCTTTTTCTGGCTGTCTTCCTTCAATTCTTCTTTTAATGATTCGATATTTTTCTGGCCGTCTTCCTTCAATTCTTCTTTTAATGCCTTCATTGCCCTCAGTATTTCCAGGAGGTTTGCGTCTCCTGTTTGTGTGGGTCTTTCGATTTGTTCCTCTTGTTGTATAGGTCAGCTGGGTTCTATAGGAGGTAATATTTCTTCTAAATCTTCGACTGGCGTCGCCTCCTTATCATCCATGTTTATTTCTTTATCTACCTCCGCCGCACGTTTCTTAGATGTTGCTCTCCGTTGCATTTTTGGCTCTGTGTATTGCAGCTGCCTCGAAAATTAAGTTGATGATTATTTTTTATAAATTAGGTTGTATATTTTTCCACCTAATTTCGCTCGAACGTTGTGCGCCAATTTGTAAGTTGCCGGATATCCCGTGTTTAAAATATTTTATTATTATTAATCTCAGGGTTGTTTTTTTTTAATATTGGGTCTTGCAATCTGTTTATTATTATTATTCAAGCTCATATTTTATTATTATATGGTTGTTTAGTGACTTATTCCACTCAATTCAACCTATTGTTGAATCCAGTAATGAATAAGTCGGTTACTTACTCTCTTTTTCGACGTTTTATTTGTCAGTTTAATTGGTTTAATTAAATGTATTTTATTCACTGCTTAGAATCGTTCCAATCGAAGTTCCGTTGACTCTCCGTTGATCAGCGGTGGTGAGAAGATCAGTAATGTCCGGCCTATAAACTAACATAAACATACACAAACATGATATTTATGATAACTTATACTTTGTAATTATATATATAGGTCAGTACGGTTGTAAACAATCACTCAATTTGAATGATTCGCACTGTAAGTATGGTACCAACCGTCTCGTTCTTCTCACTAAGCTGTATTTTACTGATTACAATAAAAGTCAACTCTTTCAAAGGTAAAAATAACAGTGATGATTTATTCAATTCTAAAACAATGAAATTTAATACAATAATATGGTTTGCTCTTCTTTCTGGTTAACAATTAATATTTAAATTCGAACATGGACTCTAAAACATTTAAAAAGCTCAAGTTGGCATGACTGCCTTTGGTTAGTCACAAAATGTGTTGACAAACAAATAGGTTATGTAGTGTTATTAAACTTGTAATGTCATTAATAATTGTAGTAGTGGTAGTAGTAGTAGGTTCTTTGAGTCTGCAAAATATACATATTTGATAAAATTGCTACGGCTATAACAAGTATATAAGATATGAATTCATGGATTATTAATTAAAAATTATAAAATATGAACAACTGTTCATGGTTAGATATAGGCTTTGAATATAGTTTAGTGCAACCTTATTTGGTTAAAAGTTATTAATTCTCTGTTAATAAATGATAATAATCATTATAATTCAGTATCAAGGATTATGATCATCTCCAAAACTGGATGTACCTATTTCAGGTAATGGCAATTCATCGATTATATTTATATCACTCTCTGGTGTAACTCTTATTTAAATTTAGAAACAAAATATTCAACACTCTTATCTGGCTAATAGAATTAGGGCACATACTCCCTTCATTGATGATACAATGTCTTTACTTATTCTAAACATTCATGTTATACAAATCGTGAAAATTGTCATTAATTATATCGTTCAACTTTGACATTGTTTATTTGTATTTTGAGATCCCTTCCTTTAGGAATAGGATATTTAATTGCTTATCGTATGTTAATTCAAGTCGCTATTAGCGTTCAGTTATATTTCTTATCATACAATCATAATATAATAGCTGTGGGTATTTGATACTTGCGTAACTGGTCGTTCGTAGTGTTTACACTTTTTTCTTTTTTAAAGTTTTTAATTAATTAAAATTTTTTTTATTTAATGAATTAAATTTTATCACTGCACTGCACTCACTCCTATGCGCATGTACTCCGAATTAGTTTCACTTAAAAAGATACTGCACTATTTCTTCAGTGGACGTAACCTACATTCCCAGTTTGAGGTTAACGTGTGTTTACATCTGGTTGCTGTCAAAAGCACGTTTTTCTGGAGATACGACGAGCATGCAGTTCGCTTCGTGGGTGGTGAAAGACTGGCTTCGCTTCCTTTGTCGGAATGATGAATCTTGGATTTTTTTATAGGCTCTGGTTGGTCAATTTATTTTAATTCGTCTATCTCCAGTGGGCTTCGTCAAAACAGACGCCTTCAAGCGCGTCATTCTTTGGGAACAAGATTAAAAATCTCTGGTCGACATACCCACGCGGAAGGGCACAGCATTATACAATTATTTTTATAAGTCCAATATCTTCCTTATAATTGTACTGATGATATTGTGATTACCCTCATTGTTTATGATTTTTTATGACGATTAATTTGAATCCCCTCATCATATATTTCGGATTCGGGGTTGCTGAATTCGCACTTGGTATTTATACTTAGTGTCCATTAAGCCATTAGTTATTAATAATATATTGTTTTTGTTCCATTTTCGATGGTAATAACTTGTTCTTAATCTACTGTACAATTTTCACTTAAAACTATGCCTTAATACTAACACTATGTCCGTTTTCATAGATTCGACCTTAAGCTTATGATTATACATTTTTGTTTTTCTTGTATTCTATTAATAACAACATTTAATTAAGTTCTAACATGGTATATTTGTATTTTGATGGGTTAAGTCACTACTGGCAGTGTTCTTTTTCCCTACATTATTAGTTTAGTGCCTTAATTATAGTTTATTAATTAGGCTTGTCATGCCTTTATGGAGTTACCTTGCTGTATGTTTGGTACTCTTCATATACTATTCGGATTACTCTCCAAATGATAGTTAAAATAGTCCCCCCAGTTCATTCTGCATTTGATTCTGTTATCATCTAGGTTTAGTAGCTGTCAACTTTACTTGCAGCTAGTTGTTACAATAGTTTTGTTGTAATTACATTTATATGGATTATTTAGATAGTTATTTTGGTTGCATTTGTTCATCTGAACAGTATTCTGTCTTACTTCAGGTTGTTAGTTGAGTTACTATCTTTGTATAATGCGTTTATAACATAATTTTGGTTGCATAATGTATCTTTGCTATTACAAGCATATTGTCATATTTGGATTACATAAATATAGCTTTTATACTCAGTTATTCTATTATCTACTGTGTACAAAACATTCCTTATATGATCTAGTTACTTCCTAGCTCAATACATCTTGGTTTAATATTGTTTTGATTTTGTTTTCATTAAGTTTTATTGAAAACTGGATGCCCAGATTAGGTTATGTTGTAGGTTCAGTAAGCAGTAATGTGTTGCTACTGGCTGTGTATTTCTACATTAATCTTGTTGACTGGTTTTCATTAAATGTTTGTACATTGGTTATTATTATTTCACCTTTAGTTTACTCTTGTATTGTCTTATTTATTGTTAATTAGTGGGTTTGTACTAACATCACTCCCACTGTACAATTGGTCATTCATTATTTTGGAACCTAGCCTTCTGTTTATTTTACAATTACACATCATTTAGCTACAATAAATTTATCTTATTCTTATTCAGTTTACTTGTGACTCTTTATTTACAATATTTAGTCCTTATTGATAATAATGTGTTTTACATAGACAATGAATGTATTCATTAAATGAGTTGTGGTCAGTGTTGACTTTACCATACAGCTTAGGGATTTATATCATGTAATTAATTAACATTTCTTCTTTCTTCTTAATACAATTATTCTTTTTTAAAGGTTTATGTTAGTTTGTTATACTTCAATTTCTTTCCCTTGTTCTTGTGTTTGGTCTGGATATCTTCCTTGTTCCTTCTTCACTGATCTCTTTCTCACTCTTATTTATTTTATACATGATGCGGTTTTCACTTGTCTTCTTCACATTGTTTCTTCCTTCTTCTTTCTTGAGGTCGTTATTGTTGTGTTCGTCTCCCTGAGTCTTCTTTCTTCTTTTGTTTTCATGTTCTTCTCACTGATTCTTCATTCTTCTTTTGTTCTCTTTTGTCTTTCTCACTGATTCTTCTTTCTTCTTTTGTTTTCTTTTGTCCTTCTCACTGATTCTTCATTCTTCTTTCTTCTTTTGTCCTTCTCACTGATCTATTGGGTAAGGTATGTCAGTCGTCTCGTCTTTATTCTTCTTTTCTTCTTTATTGGTGCATTTACTAGTGATTTCTTTTCAATGATGCTTCACTTATTTAAACTTATGGTACTTTCTTCTTTTGTATCCATGGTGGTATTCTAGACCTTTTAATGTATTTTTACTAGTGGTGGCTTTCAAATTAATTTTCGGTACGTTGGTGGATGTGGTGTTATTTGTACCGTTACAATATAAAACATTAAAGTTATTTAATTGTACATAGTTAAAGTATTCGTTACACCTTTCCTTGAAGTTTATTATATTGAAATCACTTGCACTGGTTCACTTAGACTGTTGGGTCTGATTTATATTTGAATTCTACAATATTCTAAGACCAAACTTTTAGTTATAATGGACTGTGAAGATTTGTTTATTTTATTATATAATAACTTTAGATGGTGCACTTCCATTTACACTACTAAACACTTTTGTTTATAATTATTTTACATTTCTATGAGGTTTAGGGGTGTTATACTTTCTTGGGTGACATTAAAATTTGGTTCTGGGTTTGTTATTGTTAGTAATAGGTTTTTCATGGGTATTCCTTGTTATCTTACTCATTTCTTACATATTTTATTCTTATATTTTATGGTAATAACATACAATAAAACACATCTACTTACCATAAATTTCTCCTCTTAGTACATGGTGTATATTCCAATTGAATTTCTTCTCTAGGGTCCAGGGTTTCGTCTCAGCGAGATTCAGAAACAATAGAGGTATACGAAACAATGATTTGAACAACTTTAGTGTGGACATATGATGGATTTAATATCATATCTTTTCTTAGTTACATATTACAATACAACAAAGATGGCGTCTTCCCATCACTAGCTACGTGATTTCTACTCCTCTAGTAATACTGAGTACACTAATTTTATTATTTGATTGTATGCATGGATTATTACCATACCTCTCCAAGAGACTGCAGTTCTCTCGTTATTATTTCTCTTTTATAAAATGACAGAAACCAATGCCTCAATTTGCTGATTAATAATTTATAAGTACAGACATATTCTTACGCACACACACACACTCTTTACCCCCATGTTATATGATCGGTACCTTTTGTAAATTTTGGATTTATAATTTAGAGCTCATTTTCACCAAAGAATAACAGTTAATTAATTTGCACTTTCCTGATTAGTAGTTGTGGTCTCCCTTCCGATGTTCTCCGTTTTGGCCAGGTGTTCGGCGTCTCTCATAATCTCGTTTTGTTCCTTTGTTACACTGAATTTAATTAAACATCTTAGGTAGCAGTTAACTGTGCTACATTACTGGTACTGTTAATTACATTTTACTTTAGTTAATAAACACTTTTTACTGGCAAAACTGTGCCAGCCACCATTTAGCGTGTAGACATCTTGATGAGTTGTAAAGGACTGGGGAGATGCAAGCACATATTTTGTGTATGTATTAGCGCATCCACGTCATTGTCTTTTGTTCAAAATTGGCTCACGCCCTGTTGTCATGTCATTGTTTGTTAGGTCAACTGATTTTAATGACGCCCCGCCTTCTGGACCAATGAGAGTGCCTATTTACAATCTGTTTCCACTTGGATGGCCATTTTGTACGTTCATCTCTGCACGTCCGCTCCTGACCTTGGAATCATTATGATCTATTAGGATATGCGTAGTTGTCTCTTCACAAAGGAAATTGTTCTCTCCATGCATGTGTGTGGGTGATACAATAAAATCCGATAATTTGTTACCACTCATACCATAATTCTGACATCGAGATTATTATACTGTCACAAAACCCCCTCAATGAAAGATTTTATGTCGAAACATAAAAACTTTCATTGACTCATTCACACTTTTCTAAAAGGATCAGTTCAGATATGTCGCCACAACCCCCTTAACACTGATATAAAAGAAATACAATCACTTACCCTTGGTCTGATGATGATGATCGCACCCTCTGACCTTACTGGAGTTCTCCGGTGAGATCCCTACACCATAAGGCCATGAGGCACTTAACGCTCCGGCCAGCTCAGGACCGCGGTCACAACACCACAAAACTCTGAAACATTGAATACAAAATTTTAATGTAGTGGTCTAATCTATTTCCATATCTACAACCGATATGTTTCCTTTTAGGTGCATTGGTTTGTGTCTGAGGCATTGGTTTGTTCAGTTAATTTCTCCAAAACAACCACAAGAATTCTAAACTGATTTTTCATCCACACTAAAATCAATCTCCTCCTTAAGAGAAAAAATATATTTCCTATACATAACATGACACGTAAACAATTCTTTAAATATTCCCCAAAACACCATCACCTATCTATTACTATAAAATTCAACCTACAACTACTATGGCAGACAAAGTCATTATTCAAATTTCATTACTCAATTTTATAATCATTTTATCTCTTTTGCAACTTACATCATACTATATTTGTTCAAACATTGCTAACCTTATACTTTTAACATCTGTTACCGTCATTACCAATAACAATAAAACATCATAAAACATTAAACATTACACATTAACATTGTTACATTTACATTAAACAATTTACATTTACATGACTTGTACCAAAACGTTATCACATCATTACTATCAACAATTCTCTATTAACTTTTAATTATTTAACATTTGTTTATATCAGATTCTATACAACAATTTCAACTTTATCCTTACCTTTCAGTTACATTACCTTCCTACCATGAATTTTCCTTTTTTCAAACTCTTTTATCCTTACTAGTTTGGGTGACTCTCCATTATTCACTATTCTCTATATCTTATTTTGGCATTTGTCAATCTAACCTTACTCACCTCTTTTTAACTACTAACAACCGCTTCTAACCATTAACGTATTATGACACCAATATCTCTATAATAACCCCCTTCACTAATCCCATTTAAAACCTCTGGCACCGCTCATTTTTTGTACTAGTATGTGTGTTCCCTAACTCTAACCAACTCATTCCCTTATCGGTTCCTGACCCTTTCAGGTAACCCTTTCCGGCACACAACGGTCCCTTCCTGTCCCAACACCTTTTGTTGCGGACTCCCTACACCACTACCCTTACTACAAAATATCACCATCAACAAATATAATTACCATTCACATTACTCACCTCTACATATAATCACTAACTACTGTGTCCCTAAAATATCTAACACCTCTTTATATATTATCTGTATCTCAACACTTATTTTCACTAACTCCCAATAACTCTATTTAACTAACTCCAATGCCCTTATCATTATTACCCAAACTCTTTACAACATTTCACCTTAATATACCACTAGAAAATTCCTCACTTATCTTACAATCCTAAAACAACTCAATATCCAAATATATCATATGCTTAATCATTAGACTCTGAATCTCATAATTGTTTAAATCCCTTATCAATTATTTAAAATTCCACAGTACATAGTTTACACAAAAAATACACAAAATACACAACAGCAAAAATACACAAATACATTGACATTAATATACACAAAAATATACAATCCAAAATTATCATCTTATCATTTACCAAAAATCAGTCATAAACAGTCCATTTCAAAACACTGTCCACATAATTAAATGTTTATAACACAATAAAATAAAATTAGCCTCCATCGTCAAATAATAGTCGAATGTTAAAACTATATACATTGTTTATTATTAGATATATTATACTAACATCATAAATACATATACAATTCAAATGTTCATCATTATCCTCAAACTCATTTAACCTGTCATGATTGGTCATTGTCCTGTCACCTCCTGTATAATCAGTCACATTTAGGTATTTTGTAAAGTCATCATTGTTATCAACATCATCTCCTACTACCTCAGTTTCAATACAAGGTAAGTACTTGCTATTATTATCACTTCTCTCTCCACCTAACCTTTCTATAAATTCTTCATAATTTCTGTTTACTCTATATAACTCCATCTCCCAATTATCACACACCTCTCTTTCACTATATGCAGGGGATACTACAACTTTATTCTCGCACCACCTATCAGGTGCACAAAAAATCCAGGGACAACTATTTGCAGACCTTTTGTCTCCAAAATCTACATCGAAGGCACTCTCGTCCTTCCTAAAAACATGTACATCATCCCCAAATACACCATTAAGGGAAAAATCTATCCCCTGCAATTCCCCTACAATTATACTCTCTCTACACACTCTCTTTAAACCTTCAAAACACACTATCATTCCATTATTATCATATTCTATTCCCCATAACATTTCATTATCACCCCTGTTTACATAATCATCTTCTAATATCATACTTTTATTTATATTGTTACAATTCTCTCCCCTACTTACCTCGTCATTGTTTATATCTACTTTGTCTACTTCTCTACTCTTATTTTCTAACTCTATCTCATTAATTCTCTTGTCAACATTAAAATTCTGTTTTTGCATTTCGTTTTTTAATTCTTCTAATTTCTCTTCTAATTGATTCAATTTTACCTTTCGCAAGTTATTTTGTTTCTTTAGTTCGTTCTCGAAACTGTCTAATTTTACATTAAATGTACTATTCATCTGGTTAAATTTGTCATCGAATTTAAGATTCTGCTGTTCAAATTTGTCACTAATTAATGTAAATAAATCTTCCAATGATCTTTTATTTTCAATTGTTTTAGGTGTAGAGTTGGTATTTATTCCGTCTAATAAAATTGACTCTGTAGCCGTATTATTGATTTCTATGCTGTCATTGTTTTCTGCCATTTTGATAACTTTAATATTGAAATGACTATTTAGTTATACTCGTCACAACTACTACTTGATATGTTTTTGTCAACATAACCTCCATAACCTCTCGTATTAGGTTCTAGATTATTTCGTCACTCTCTATGTCTCTGAATCTGGCTTATTTATATAAAATAATTTTATATAAAGTCCAATGTTCGGGGCCAATTGTTATCTTACAAACTATGTCCCTGTTCGGGCGCCAATTGTTATCTTACTCACTTCTTACATATTTTATTCTTATATTTTATGGTAATAACATACAATAAAACACATCTACTTACCATAAATTTCTCCTCTTAGTACATGGTGTATATTCCAATTGAATTTCTTCTCTAGGGTCCAGGGTTTCGTCTCAGCGAGATTCAGAAACAATAGAGGTATACGAACAATGATTTGAACAACTTTAGTGTGGACATATGATGGATTTAATATCATATCTTTTCTTAGTTACATATTACAATACAACAAAGATGGCGTCTTCCCATCACTAGCTACGTGATTTCTACTCCTCTATTAATACTGAGTACACTAATTTTATTATTTGATTGTATGCATGGATTATTACCATACCTCTCCAAGAGACTGCAGTTCTCTCGTTATTATTTCTCTTTTATAAAATGACAGAAACCAATGCCTCAATTTGCTGATTAATAATTTATAAGTATAGACATATTCTTACGCACACACACACACACACACACACACACACACTCTTTACCCCCATGTTATATGATCGGTACCTTTTGTAAATTTTGGATTTATAATTTAGAGCTCATTTTCATCAAAGAATAACAGTTAATTAATTTGCACTTTCCTGATTAGTAGTTGCGGTCTCCCTTCCGATGTTCTCCGTTTTGACCAGGTGTTCGGTGTCTCTCATAATCTCGTTTTGTTCTTTGTTACACTGAATTTAATTAAACATCTTAGGTAGCAGTTAACTGTGCTACATTACTGGTACTGTTAATTACATTTTAATTTAGTTAATAAACACTTTTTACTGGCAAAACTGTGCCAGCCACCATTTAGCGTGTAGACATCTTGATGAGTTGTAAAGGACTGGGGAGATGCAAGCACATATTTTGTGTATGTATTAGCGCATCCACGTCATTGTCTTTTGTTCAAAATTGGCTCACGCCCTGTTGTCATGTCATTGTTTGTTAGGTCATCACTGATTTTAATGACGTCCCGTCTTCTGGACCAATGAGAGTGCCTATTTACAATCTGTTTCCACTTGGATGGCCATTTTGTACGTTCATCTCTGCACGTCCGCTCCTGACCTTGGAATCGTTATGATCTATTAGGATATGCGTAGTTGTCTCTTCACAAAGGAAATTGTTCTCTCCATGCATGTGTGTGGGTGATACAATAAAATCCAATAATTTGTTACCACTCATACCATAATTCTGACATCGAGATTATTGTACTGTCACATCCTCGTAGTTATCCCATCCTACATCTTCTTTTCTTCCTTCTTGGGTTTTCCAAGGTAATTTGGTTTTATTATTTCCGTTGGTTGGTTCGGGGTATTTTCTTTATTACCTGCTCCTATCCTACCTGGGTATTAACCTGGTTATATTTTAGTTTCTTCGGATTTAATTTTCTTGATACATTTTTGTTGCATTTTTATGATTTAATTTTACTTTCTCCTTTATGGTGGTATTTTCCTTCGATATTTAATTATTTTCCTTTGAATTTTCTTTTGAGTTAATGTAATTTAAATTTATTTATGATCAGAATGGAATTATTACTTAGTGGATTATCTGTCATGCTACAATATGCAAGTAACATATTCAGGAGACATATTAGTTATCAAACGGTCGCAAGCAAGATGTAACCGGAGGGAAAACGTCAAAAGTGCCTCCCAAAAAATTTTAATTTTACGTATTTATTAAGTAAGGAAATTAGAATAAATTTGTAATGGAATGCTCTAACAGAAAACCTATATTTCACTCACATTGTTTATAACTTTTCTCTCATTGTGTTCGCAAACCGTAATTCGTATTTTTAAAAATCTTAATTAGCCTATAATGACATTGCACATTTAGTTTCCATGGAAATTTGTAAACAAAGATATGTTGAAAGAGAAATGTGTATTTTAATGTGTCTAAAAAACACTGTTGTTTCTATGACATTGTTAAATATTTGTTTTCCTATAAATAATAGTTTTATATAATTGAAAGTAATTTAACAAAACGGAAAGAAAAATTCAAGACAATACAAAATTATGGGCGTGACGAGATGTAAAACGAGCAGGCAAAAGGCTAAAACAAATGTTGAAGGTAGAAGAGAAATAAAGCAAAGATAAATAAGGAAGACCGATTCGAAGATACAAACATAGATGGGAGAAGGTAGTGTATATTATTTACTATCAGGGAATAACACACGAAACTGCATCAAACACAATAAAACAAACTTTTTTTTTTAATTATAAGTGAGGTCTTGTATTAGGCAACAATAAAAATGAAAGAGCGGATTCTTCAGTACAAAATGTGTTACCCAAGAGAGTCCTCTTTATACCCTGATTAACGAAAGAAAGTGACTGGCGGAGCGGCCGCGCGGCGACCGAGTTTGTAGTAAAAACATTCCACTTTATAACCTCGTGGAAACGTAAAATACAGGGCGAGAAATGTCTAATGAACTGTATTTTAATCATCAATTAAAGACGTTTTTAACAAACTTTTCTAATTTTTAAAATCTCTTTTCAATAAATTTACATTGTGAGTTAAAGAAAAAAATACACGAATTTGAATTAAAAAATTAGGGTTTATCGTTTTTATTACGTAAGAACTCAGAGGTTAAGCATCGGAAAAAAATTTCTTGTAGACAAATGGTAGTCCACCTTCTTTAGTACAATATATCAAAAATTGAGATTCCTACGATTAATATTAACGACGTTATTAATTTTTTCCGAATGTACTGTTAACTCCGTTATTAATAATTTTTTTCATTGTGTTTTTTCACAATAAACATAACAAAATTGTATTCATCAATACAAAGTGGTATGTAACCTTCAAATATTACGAAATATAACCGCAATCAGTTAATATAGGAAAATTAGAACTAACATCGCTCAACGGCGCGCGATCGAGTCAAGGTACAGTAACAGCCCAAAGAAAGTGGTGCATACGCTCACGGCTCACACATTGACACATAGCCAACTTACTACGAGTCACCAATCTCTCATAAGTATATACTTAGTTATCTGTCTACTTATTTAATCTAATCTTCTACCTGGAGATCTGTCAAAAACGTACATCTGACCAGACTTTTGTGGTTTAGTTGAACTACATGCTTTTTATAACAGTCTTGAATGATTGTTTATTACTCTTTTGCGGTACGGTATTTATTGTTTTCTTGTTAATAAACTGTTTTTGTTTTGTGATCAGCTTTAATACTACTAATTGAAGTGCAATGTAATTACTGGGAAATTGTTAATGCCATTCAAATTTCTCAATAACTAATTATTTAACTATGAAATATAGTTTACAGTTTAAAACTACCGAGCAAAGCTCGGTCTACCAGATATTGCATAATTATAACAGTATTTTACTGTTATAATGTAATTGAAATGTAAAAACAATTAGTAAATTACTTGTTATTAGCATTGACAAATAAATAATAAATACAGTACGGTACTTACAAGTATTGTAGTGTTCTTCAGCTTTTATGGAATCCGCTCATAAAATATGTGTATAAATCATAAAAATACACTATTAAAACACTCTATAAAAAACACTTATAGCTGTGAGTTAGTAGTCTTCAAATGAAAGTTCTCTGATACCCTCCATTGGATCGTCATCACTATTATCATCTTCTGAACAATTATCATCCTCGGAGCTACTGCTGTCTTCCACGGATATAATCATTTCCTCCACAGCTTCTTCCATTAGTCCTTCGTTATTCCATGCATCGATAATAACTTTTTTGGTGTGGTCCACTACTTGCTCCCACCTCTCAGCAGTAATTCGATTAAATCCGTCTTTAGTCAGTCGTTCAACTTCTTTTAAAGTAAACATTTTGTTGTTTTCGGCAACATACCCCTTAACCTGAGCCCATATAAGCTCAATGGCGTTAAGATGGCAATGGTAAGGTGGTAGCCTTATCACTTTGTGACCTCTGCTCTCTATCAATTCATCAACAAAATACCTTTTGTTCTGGGGCTTGTGCCATTTCACTAATTCCAAAAGTTCTGATTTTTTCAAGTCGGTTGTAGATTGAATATTTTTCCTATCCAGCCATGCAAGTATGTCAGCTTTTTTATCTTTGCTTGTGGGAGCTTTATCAATTTGCTTAGAATGGTAGGGAGTATTGTCCATGACTATTACTGCAGGCTCTTCTAGGTTATTTAGCATAGTTTCAGAACACCAACCGAAGAATTTGTCGTGATCCATATCTTCATGGTAGTCACCGGTTTTTTTCGATTTAAATAGTAGAAGGGAATTTGGAACAAACCCTTTTGAAGAACCTGCATGACATATTATTAATCGTTCACCTTTCCCTATAGGTGTTAACATTGTCCCCTGAAGTGACTCATCAGTCCATCCTTGTTTCAAACAATGCCCAGCATTGACCCAGGTCTCATCGAGCCAAATTATATTATCGAAATTCTCGTCTTTGATTTGGCGAAGAAAACGACACCTCCAGGCAGCGACATCGCTTCTCTCCATAATCACTTTTCTGCCCGAAAATTTTCTCCACGTAAATCCTAAACCTTTTAGCACGTTTCTAAGCGAAGACAGACTGCCATTAAACAGCTCTTCATTTTCCAACGATGATAAAAGTTTTTTCAAAGTGGGATATTCTTTTCTTATGTAATATTGATATACATGTCTTCGTATAGCGTCTTCCTGAAAAGTGTCAAGTTTTGTCACAGTTTTCTCCCGTTTCCTCTGTTTGCCCGGAGTTGAAAGTTGGCTATTACTGTCATCTTGTATTTCTTTCAATTCTTTTTCCTTGCAAACTCGCAGAACTGTATTTTTATGTATTTTCAGAGCATCTGCAGTTCGCTGTATTGCATTATTAACCGGAATCAAAGGACCTTTGTTCGCCTTTTCTCTATCAAAATATTCCCGCACTTTGCACACAATTTCTCTTGACTGTCCTTTCATAGGTACGCCTCGGCCCGAAGTTTGTCTTTTCTTTGGAGTTCGAGTCCTAGGTCTTCCCCTATGTTTCCTTGGTTCAGCCTCGTTACGTTGCTCCATGCTCAGCCACCAAAGTATATTCACACAAAATAACTTAAAAACACGTCAATTTATAATGAAAGCACAAGAAACTAACACTTAAAATCAAGATAACCAACAACCGGACATCACTCAACCACCACATCAACTAAACTGAAAGCTGGAAATTTCCCTTACCCTTAGTGTGCGTATAACGGTTCAGTTTTCCTGGAAGCGTGTGCTATTTGTAGACATAAAGGAGAGGCCGAGACGCTGTACGGGAATGACGGTAGCGCGCGAATAAAATGGGTCCAATAGGTTCTGACTGTACTTCCGCCGCAGAGCGCCACGCATTGCTCTCTGTGAAATTCACTTTATATATTAATCCATTGTAGTATTCCTATCACGTACAAGGTGTAAGTTGTATATGTCTTCTACATTTAGTTATCTAAAGGGAGCGTCACGCAAATCTCATTCGTGTACAACTTTTAACAACTGAGTTAACAGGACATTAGAAAAAAATTAATAACGTCGTTAATTTTAATCGTAGGAATCTCAATTTTTGATATATTGTACTAAAGAAGGTGGACTACCATTTGTCTACAAGAAATTTTTTTCCGATGCTTAACCTCTGAGTTCTTACGTAATAAAAACGATAAACCCTAATTTTTTAATTCAAATTCGTGTATTTTTTTCTTTAACTCACAATGTAAATTTATTGAAAAGAGATTTTAAAAATTAGAAAAGTTTGTTAAAAACGTCTTTAATTGATGATTAAAATACAGTTCATTAGACATTTCTCGCCCTGTATTTTACGTTTCCACGAGGTTATAAAGTGGAATGTTTTTACTACAAACTCGGTCGCCGCGCGGCCGCTCCGCCAGTCACTTTCTTTCGTTAATCAGGGTATAGTTAGGAAATTTTAGACTAGTTAGGCTATACTTTTTGTGGTTCAAATCCTCTAATCGACACCATGTCTAGAAGATTCATGTCCCCGTTTGTTTAACACAATCCGCTACATGAAGCTATTCAGTAATATGTTTTTTGAATTCAACGTTAATTACTACATTTTAATTTATAGTCATTATTAATGAAACTTTGATTTACTTTTACAAATTTACAAAATATTGTTAAAGCCTTTATTTCAACAGCTATTTGTGAGCGGTATGACAGTTGCAGTTTGATACATGCAGCAGGCTCAGATATTGGCCTGTGTTGAGTGAAAAACTAATAACTAGCTTTGGAGAGGGAATTGATCCCTTGACATTGCCCGTAGATATGCTACTGCCTAATTTTATTTTAAGAAGTATCGAGGATTCCCATGCCGTACCCCCTTGCAAACCAATGTTCACATGCGTTAGTCTCGTCTATACAACAATTCTATAGATACATCAAAGACGTCAAAAGAAAGTCAGCAAACATGATGGTGTTTAAAAATAGACATGTCATATAAGCAAAATGCGGCTATAAGAGTGAAGAGGAAAATTGTTGGTCGGCAATGAACCTATGAGGCATGCAGATAGCGCCTAGCTAAAAGTAAAAATTATATTATAAGAAGAAACTTCTAGAGTAACCACAAACCTGTAATTTCAGTAAAAATAGTGTAAAAAAGGATAAATAAAGATATGTTTAACACATACAAACAGCAAACGGGACTACACAATTAAGAGACAAGTATCCTCAAATGAGCAAAGCCAGAATACAGCAATTAGGTACGACACAAATAAGTACATAAATAAAATCTAGAAAGATTAAAAACAAATAGAAACAAATATCAATTATAATGTCTTCAAATTTAAAACAGTACAAGAAAATTTGTAACAAATTAAAGAACATACGATGCCAATATAAATGAACGACGGAGAAGCTACTGCACAAAAACCTATTCAAAGATAAATGTATAGAGAGAGAATACAGGCAACTTTGCGTTTGACCTGGAAGTCAACATTACCATGCAATATTAATAACTACGTTAGAAAAAAATAAAACAAAAGAAAGCTGCTGAGAAAGACTGCATAGTAATAAAAATGATTATGTCTCAGTGAAATGGAAATCTAAGTGGTGTTAACAATTTTGATACAAACAGTGAAATTCTGAAACAGGCTACATGATTGAAGAAGTTTAGTGTATGTCCCAATACATAAAAGTACTTAAAGATCACTGTGACTGAATAATCTTATTTTTCACCTACTATTAAAGTTTAGTTACAAGAATTCTATAACAATTAAAGTATACCAACTACCCCAAATACAACGTAAGCAAGCAAATGTTTTGCCATATTATTGAATACTAGCAAGATTTAAAAAAAATGTAGGTAATCACACATTATTTTCAAAATACAATAAAACAGATTATTTTAGAGGCTAGACAATGTGGATAATTCTAGCTGACATTAGGACACCGTAACACATAATCACTTTACGTAAACATGGAAGGGTTACAAGAAATCAGTATCACTATCATCACAACAGGAAAGGTAAATCAGGGTCAACTCCCTGCTCACGGAATTTCTCATCGTAAAGAAGGGGTATGACAAGGATGCATTCTCAATCTTATACGATTTAAATTCTAAGGGTTTAAATAGACAGGAGCCACGGATGAATGGGAAGGAGGTATCGCAATGTTTAGTAAGAAGGTTTGCAATCTATAATATCATGATGACATAGTACTTCCAGATGCAAGTAAAGAATTTCGTTTATCCGCAGAATGAAAAAGCCAACAACGATGCAACCTTACAAAATAAAGAAGTATAAGACAAAGTAACGACTGTAGACAGATCAGATAACAAACAGCTAATCTACTTCGGACATATACAGTGAGTGGGCAGAGATTCCAAAAACACGTGTTAAAAGTGGAAACACAAGGGAAGAAGGAACCAGGCTGGCCAAGAAGTAGCTGGAGAGGTAGTATAGACTCGAAACTGAAAGGGACCTTGAGGACTACCGCGATAGGTGATTGATCATTGGACACCACACAATAATGTAGTCTAATACGTATTTTATTTGTGTGTGTGTGTGTGTGTGTGTGTGTGTGTGCGCGCGCACGCGAGTGCGTGTCCTTAGGTGGGAGGGGGAGAATGGAACGTTAAAAAACTGCTTTATGTTATGAATGTTTAAGCCTACAAACTGTTATTGTTATTACTATTGTTGTTATGTTTTTACTATAAAATATTCATATTATTTTAATATTATTTTCTTAAGGAGTAGGAACACATCAGCCTACCAACACATTTGGTGGAAACGTAAAAACAGACATGTACATATAAATAAGAGGTTGCATTAGTTCAGACGTAGATCTGTTTATGTGTCAGCCAAAACAGTAGTACGTTTTGTAAACATATGCTGCTGAGCTATTAAACATTAGGAATGTTATTTGACCTTGAATACTCTGTTGGCGGGATTTTGAAGAATGACAAATCTCTGTGCTGCTGACCTGTGGTGTTACGCTGAATAGACACAACACATTATCACGCTACACAGCAGTGGCTGGCATGCATTAACCATTTATGAGTTCGCGATACAACAGCTCAGACTAAACTGTGCACAATGTTTGTAGAAAAGACTGACGTGTGTGACGTAGACGCCAGTTTGCAAAATGCATCTTTCATTCCCGCCAGAAATTTAATCACTTTTCTTGTTTATTTTGTCTCATCAAAATAAACATTACTGTGCATTTACCATGTTCCAGTGTCCTTCATACTTCATAAACACTTGAGAAATTTTATTGTTTCTTATAGAGGCACCCTTAGGGGTGTCTGGCAGGTGTAAATGCACTTAAGCTCCTTGGCTCATCTTTAACAAACATGAGGACAAAAATAAAATGAATAAGGAAAGAAAGAGAGAGAGAGAGAGAGAGAGAGAGAGAGAGAGAGAGAGATGGCGAGGGGGGAGAGTAAGAAAATGAGAGAGGTACACAGACAGAGGTTAGCTGTATACATTTTTCACCATACTTCGTTTAGAAGTCGCATGACATAATTTGCATAGACCATCAATTAAACGAATGGCCAGCACGTCGCGCTCTACATATAATGCGACACCAGTGGCATAGCTAGGCTTTTTGGCGTCCGGAGCAAGGAGATCGTTGGCCGTCTCGCCTTCACAATTAAAAGGGGACAAAAGAACAAAAATGAAGGCCCATCCACTGAACAAAGTACTTAATAAATGCAAATATGTAGATTTTTGTATGAAAACCCGTCCAGCAAACGTGTTAAGAATATTTGTTAAGTCAAAATTAAGAAATTACATATTATAATATTACCGGTATTCAGTTTCTAACATTTATTATTTAGACTATAAAAAAATGTAGTAATATAACAAATTTATAACATAAAAATGTTCTAATGAACATACAAATTCCTTATAGGTATAAATCGCATCTTCAAAACAATATCCTAAAGCAACATGAAGTTAAACAAAGAACTACATTAAAAGTAATCAAATAAAGCACTTACCATTACAGGTTTATGGTTCCGTCTTCTATCAATAAAGACTTAATATTTATTTGTAATATTTAATAAATATTTAAAACGAGACATTTTAAAATGTAACTTTCCAGGTCTTAACTGCTGGAAAGTCGGTTATTAAATCAGTATAACCTTAGAGACGGAGCAGTGTCGTTTGCAACTAAGAGTATCCGTAGATTTGATACCCTGTCTTGAGATATTGTTAATCGTTAAGTTATTGTTAATTTAAGTTTACTAAATGATCTTTCACAAGAAGGCACAGTCACTGGTAAAGTAAGAAAATTTTTTAAATCTATCGCTAGTGTTTTGTAGGCTTCTAATCCCATTGAAGAAATGTACTGAAGCAGTCCCTGAGTGTAAAGTCCATTTGTTCTCCTTTAACCTTTGCCCTTTTTAATAAAAGTATGACGTCTTTTAAGTCACTGAACAATTCTTCACTGTTTAGGTCATGTGGATACAGTTTTGCAAGCACTTTGCACTTAATATTGATTTGGGAAAGCTGTTCCTTAAAATGTATATCCCCATCATTTACGTACGCCTCAAGTTTATATAGGAAGCCACAGCGTTTTTCTAACTCTTTTTAATGTAGAGAAACGGCTTGAAATTTTAACTGAAAGTTTGTCCTAAATTTCTATTAGAGAATGTAGCATTTCTTGACGAACGGTTAAGGCAGAATTGTCTGGATACTCCCCTGGCATCGTGTGCTTCCTTCTTATTCTTTTTGTGATACTGACATCCCATTCATTACATACCTGCTTGGCCTTAGAAATGACATTGTCACACAGGTCATTCCTCCAAACGTTTAAATTGTCCGTTAGTTTCTCCAGACGTGTTAATGCTTGACTAAAGCTTATTTCTTTGGTCTGCAAGATTTTCTGGATTTTGTCTAAAGAAGAAAGAATATATCCAGAAAAAGAGCAAGGTCACAAAATTAAGTTTTCTAACGCATTAATTATTATTGCTGCATCTTCCCTCGTATCAATTGTTTCAGTCGGTATATTCCTTTCTCCAGTGATCATTTCATCCATCTGAGTGGATATTGTTTTCACCACATCTGCTTCTGAACTCCACCTGGTATCACAATGTCTTTTAAGAGCAATATATACGAAGTCTTTAAGAACACTCAATTTATAAGTGGAACAGGAAAAGACGTTCTACTGTCCCAAAAAATGTCACTGCCTGAACATTTACATGAGCTGCTGAACTCGAACCAAGTTAAGTGAATGGTTGTCACAAGGAACAAACATAGTTAGTGGATTCAAATGTAATATTCTATTTTGAACTCCTGAATGGATACTAGCAATTGTTGTTTGATTGCCATACGACAGATCTCTGCAATCGCTAAGATTCAATCCATCACTCTCAAATTTACTTGTAATAGATTGTGTGACCCCTCCGCTGTTTTCACTTTTACAGAAATAAAATCTATGAAGTATTATTAGATGTCATACAAATGAAGTATTATAGATATACCCATAAGACACACAAACCAAAAACAAACCGCACATTCAAGATATTCATCGATGATCAACACGTTCGCTGCGTCAAACCGGGAAAAACTGCACGGGAAAAACATGGTTGCCTTTTTGAAAATTGGTGTGTCATAGAAATTAACAGGGGGGTGATTCAGGGGAAATCAAACCGGAACTATGGAACAGCGGCTATCACCCGTTCGCGTGGGAACATAAAAAGGGGGATAGAACCGTCTTAAGGGCACATAAATATAAAATTAGTAAGATATTGTAAACCCTAGTGGTCAGATAATCTGAATTTTTATTTGTAACGCCGAAGCAAGGACAGGAGATGACAAAATTCCTCCTTAATGCTTCAGTGCTTGTGGAAGCAACTGGGCGCAACAGTCCAGTCATGGGGGGACATAGAGAGATGGATGGCGGTGGCAACGTTACATGCTGCGAGGGTGCGACTTCGTCTTTGGGGACCTAGGCCTCATTGTCCGAGTAATAGTGTCATATCAAAATGGGCTAATACCTTGAGGTATTGACAAATGTGTAACGCGGGGTATCAGGGGTTAAGGGAAATTATTTTAAGTTGGTGGGATTAGTATAAGTTGATGTAGAGTGGAAGGAGGTTACTAAATTGCTAGTAATGAATTATTGAGAATAAAAATGAGTTATGTCAATGATGTAGTTGATCTTATGAGATAACTAAATGATGTTGTATTGTTTTAAGGAGTATTATGAAGATGCTTAACGATTGTTAAGTAAATAATTTGTTCTAATGTAGTTGATTTAATGTGTTTTACTCTATATAAGGAGTTTATTAATTTTGAAATGGGAATCATATAATGGAAGGTATTTTTATAGGTTGTAATGGGAAATGTTTATTTAAATTTTGATGGGAATCAGAGCAATAATTTTGAATTTTGGGATAAGAGTTGTAACATTACATTTGGCATAGCTTGATATCGTACCAGATTTAATGAAGATCATGGATAAGAAACTTAACAAGAAGAAACATATCTTTTAAAAATGATAGTGAAGATGAACAAATAGCAACTTTAGACTGACTTAGACTATAACTGACCGTACCCAAATTAATGTTTAGGTAAAGTGATGGAAAATACGCAGATGATGAGATAAAATTCGACCAATTACAGTAATAATACCTACGAAGCCAGACAGCATTATGGACCATTACTATCAGTAAAACAAATTGTTTTGTTAAATGATCATACAATATAGAAATAATCAAAATACAAATTGAGGGATAATAGGCCCAAATACACAATAGAATGTAAAAAAAAAAAAGTTAACTAACCAATATAATTGAATAATACAAGAACACACAATCCTTATAGATACATGGAAACATACAATTAAAATAGTGTGATTAATGGTGGACCTAATGTTGTAAAATAAATACTGTACAATCAAAGAAGAGATTATTGTGTAATAAAAACAAATAATAAAATATGGACAAAAATATAGAAATGCCAATCCATATGTAAACAAGGCTTAAGAAATAATTATTATCAAATGTATATGACAAGATGAAAAAACCAGTAAAAGTACCTAGTACAGCAATGGCTGAACTGTCTAAGACAAATAGAAAGATATAAAATCATTATTAAATGATTAAACTTTTTCTTTTAATGTTTGAAAGTAAGAATAACGTTGTGTTTATGTTATTTATAGTTTTGTTAGATAATGAGTGGATGATATGTCTTATGCAGGATTTATGTAACCAGGCATATACAGATTGTTTGATCACAAAATGTGAATTATGTTTTTTATAATGTTCCAGTGATAATTATTGTTGTAATTTTAAATAATAATACTAATAGAGTTAAAGGGAATAGTTTTGATGCTAGTTGCATAGTTAATAGGTGTTACAATAACAGAAAATAGAAATTTAACATGTCAATACCTAGGCCTGTAAAAACTTCGGAATTTTGTAAATTTTAGGAAATACATTTAGAATTTTATAAAACAAATGTTGTAATATGGATAGGTTTATAATTAATAGTATACACAGTAAATATGGAATCGAAATAATCAGTTTAAATTATTTAAGAAAATTCAAATAGCAAAAATGTAACATCAGAATTTCTTAAGCAAAAATAGGCATGTTTGGTATCTATGTGTCACAAATGTTAAGACCAAAATAATGATGCTATTAGTTTTAAATTCCCAATTAGTATAACAAAGTTATACTAATTTATAAGTTTTGGCCAAGTTCATGCAATAAAATAATGAATTTGTATGACAATGTATATCTGAATCAACCAACCAGATTTCAAGTTTTACCTTAGCAACCGAAAATTCATATAAATAAAATGGAAAACTTCTTTAACAACCATCATTGAAAACAGACGCGTCTTTATAACGTCTTAGCTAATTATATTTTAATAAGAGGAAACCTATACCAAACATAGTAAAACGAATCAGGACAGTTATTGAAGAACATTAGAGGAACCCAAGACCAACAAGACCCCAATTCGGAAGAATTTAAATCCTGGAAGAAGAATTAAGGAAGATTTGTACCCCATCTTCGTCCTGAACGAATAAAAGAAGAGGATCTGGGTGAATCTGTATAATTTTATACACTTATTTAACAACAACATCCACATCTGAGCACACGAACCACTTAGAAAACTAAACAATAAAAAACCACATACACTATAATATACACCAACACTAAAGAACACTTGAAGATAACACAAATTGATTATTACACCTTTCGAATACCAAAAAACTGAACGACAACTAATAAATATCTAAAACTTTTCATAACCTAGAACTGTGGACAACACAACCACGACTACTAGTTTGCACTATAAAACCATCAAAACCTTTTTATATCCTTATCTTGTAAAGTTTGTATTTTGATTTTAAGAGTTGTATTAATTGTTTAACCATAACATTCGAACCGAATACGCCCTGAGATTATTTTATTTAATAGAATAAAAACAACGAGCATCATTATCGAGGTTGCTCCCAGCATAGTTATTAGTAACTACCAACTTATTAGCGAAGACGACATAATTTTGTCACAATTTGTATTAAAATAAAGAAAAAAAACGTAATTGATCAATTCGTTTGATAAAGATTGATTAAATGAGTACATCTGTTTGTTTTTTTGCATTATTATTACTGATAAAATTAAAAGATACGATAGCACAGCAAAGCGTGTACGGAGCGACAGTTGGCAGCTCCGAATTACGTCACTGGTTTTGGACGCCGAGGCAGGAGCGAACGGCGGAAATAGTGGATAGTGGAATACAACAGTAAACGAATTTACTTACATCTTAATTCAACACTAGAGTTGGGTTATAGAGTTAACGAGAGAAGGGCATACAGAATGTTGGCATGGAAATCTTACAATGTATTATGTTAGATTAAGTATTCATCCATGTGTATGTTAGAAAAAACAAAACAAAAGAAAACCAGTACTTCTTAACGCAAACCAGCACAACTAAGGGGAACCAGATCAGTTAGGGATATGGTAGTATACAAGGCCACTATTTGATATTTTGATTTCATGTTTCAGTGTCCGGTGATGCTGTGGCGGCGGTCCTGTGCTGGCCTGCGCGCCAGAGCAAGAGCGTCAAGTGCCGGTCTGGCCTTGCAGTGTTGGGATCTCGAGAGAGAAGTCCAGTAAGGTCATTCAGGTGCGGTCACAGTCACTGGACCAGGGGTATGTTAACCACGATTTTGAATAAAACGTAGAGGGGGTTGTGGCGACATATCCATGCTGATCCCTTTAGGAAGTATGAGAGTGTCAATGAGAGCTTTTATGCTTCGGCATAAAACCTCTCATTGGGGGGGGGGTATTGTAACGGGACGTGTAGGCCCCTCTAAGAATATTTTTTGGTGAAACAAAAGATAAGTTATAATGGTAAATTTTATTTTGAATTATAACAACGCATGCCAATGAGTGAATTCGTGTCAAGGCCAACAACAGGACGCCAGGAGAACCGCTATTTGTAGCCACATGACATTTGACCTTTGTCAATAGTGAGCAAAACATATAACAGATTAAAATTAATTTACCTTTTTTTCATCCGTCGTGTGACTTCTTATTGTATTTAATTAAATAACGCGTTTTGAGGCTCAAGGCCTCATCTTCAGATTTCAGTCGTGTGTGGATGTCGTTAACACATTAAAACTAAACTACTACACATTAAAATAAAACACTACACAAGTTAACCGATGTCTGGGTGCGCACCCTTTGCCAGCTAGCGATGCACTGCCTGCAACTCCTCTACGGTCTTGTCACAACGCCCCACCATCGATTGCTGTCTATTCCTGCTTAATATGAATTTGTCCACAACCATATCATATAGCTGATGTGATTTAAAATTCAGCTGGTCATTTAACATGTTACTAGGATTGGACTTAAATGCCCGGTATATTTCAAATTCATCTCTGCAATAAGGGATGATACATGAACGCAGCCGAAGAATTTGAAATATACCGGGCGTTTAAGTGCAATCCTAGTAACATGTTAAATGACCAGCTAAATTTTAAATCACATCAGCTATACCATATGGTTGTGGACAAATTCATATTAAGAGGAATAGACAGCAATCGATGGTGGGGGGGCGTTGTGATGAGACGGTAGAGGAGTTGCAGGCAGTGCGTCGCGAGCCGGCAAAGGGTGCGCACCCAGACATCGGTTAACTTGTGTAGTGTGTTTTATTTTAACGGGACGTGTAGTTGTTTTAATGTGTTTTAGTAGTTTAGTTTTAATGTGTTAACGACGTCCACACGGGACTGAAATCTGAAGATGAGGCCTTGAGCCTCGAAACGCATTATTTAATTAAATACAATAAGAAGTCACATGACGGATGAAAAAAAAGGTAAATTAATTTGAATCTGTATTTAATCATGACTTGGATACCAGAGAACATGAGTTTAAAACATATAATGTCATAGCCGCTAACAGACATTAATCAACACTGGAATGTCGAGCCTAAATAATGCCCCTGCCAAATTTGATGTAGAAACACAAATGGAACAATGAAACCAGACCACGTGATCGTTTGCCAAATTAAGAATCGCCAGCTTTATGAAGCCCCAGTTGGCCATGAACATCTAATAACTACGGACGTGGGCAGTTCGCTCGCCCGCCGGCTGAATAGTTTTCGTCTCGCCCGCAAACCACAGAATGTGAAATTTTAAACGAAATCAGTATTTGAATAACATAAATAATGTAAATATGTAGTGATCAATAAAAATTGGAGTGACAGTTTCGACAAAAAATGTAAAAAGTGAGAACGAGAAAACATCTAAACAGTGCGTGCACGAGGAGACGTCCCATGGCGAACCTCTACGCATCATGAAAGGAAAGTAAACCCTACTATAATAATTAAATTCTGGCAGTTTTACAAAATATAAATTGAGCTCAACAAAATGTAAAAGTAAAAGTGTGGCTGATTGGGTGAGTGAAGAATATAATATATATATATATATATATAATTTTCTATATAAGTAACTCGATGTTTCTTGCAGTAATTATATAATTTGTGATGTTTTCAATTTGTTTCTTCTGCAAGTAGATAATATTGTATATTCTTTTTAACACCTGACGCACGTTTCACTGAAAAATATCAGTATCATCAGAGGTTTCTAAGTGAATTCATATATATTATCTACTTGCAGAAGAAACAAATTGAAAACATCACAAAAAAAATATATATATATATATATATATATATATATAAGAAGTGCTGAGTTTGCGAAATATACGTAATCTATTTTTGATGTAGTAGTTGCTTGTGACTTGTTTTACGCCTCAAGGCGGAATAGATGTTTTCATGACATGTTTCTTGTTTTCAAAAAAATAAAATAATGTTATATTTTACTTGATAAATACGCATTTTGTTATTTGTATTTGCCTATTGTTCTCTGCCAAGTACACTAAACGACATCCTGGGTTAACCTTAACACGTAAAATCAATATTTACATAATATCTAAATACTGAACATACTTCAGTTGTGACGTCCGAACAGGGACGAATTTAATATTTAAGTACTGAACATACTTCAGTTGACGTCCGAACAGGGACAAAATTAATATTCTAAAAACTGAAAATACTTCAAGATCTGCTACTGACACATTCAGTTGGGCAGTATGGTTGCTGATGACCTCAGAGGATGTGATGACGAAGAAGAAGACATAATATGTACTTTTTTATTGTTTGATATTTCATATTTTGAGGATTTTTAAAATGTCTTTTTGAGAGTCTGTATTTATTTAATTTTGCACCTTTTATTTCCTTCTATTTTTCATTTTCTTTTTTTTTCAGCTAAACAATTCGCAACTGATAATTCTCTTCTTAGATAAAACACGTAAACTCCTCCCAGCTCCCCCTTCACACACACACACACTTGTATGTAAAATTATGAATTGAGGTGTATATAATGAAAACAAAGGTAAATATGATTTTTCAGGCACAACATAAAGAAGACCCTGAAATTGGATACAAGCGACTTACACACTTGCTTGGTAGGAGTAAGTTTTATTCAACATTTATTATGCAGAAACTAGAATCTTCTCTACAGAATTCAGACAGGTATTAATTAGTCCTAGTTTTATTTGTTGTTCACAATTTTTGTTACCTTTATTTGCTGTTTTCAGAATTTTTTTTTTATCGTAGCATATATTTATTGAGCAGTGGTGAAATAGGCTGCAAGATTTTTGCTTCTGTGTATTCTTCAGAACCACATTTGCTGTATGATTTTTGTATCTGGTGATATGAATTTTATCACACCAGGCACACCAGCCATTGTCGGCACTTCAAACAGCACTCTTTCAGCAGTTTTTTTCAGTTTGGAAATCAGCCAGAAAGCAAGGAGCTAAATAGGTGAGGGTGTTATCATGGTGCAACTGCTAGTTGCTTGATTCACATAGTAGTGGGGTCTCTTGCACTGAACTGCATGACGAAGACTTTGAAGCACCTCCACATATTATTGTTTGTTGACAGTTTGCCTTCTGGTTCAGGTTGCCATTTGTGATGAACAACATGAACAACTCAAGGGGAGAGGGCAGTAGTTGTGATTTCCTCTGTGATCACTGAACCTTGGTATCTGGGTTGTAGTGATACAATCAAGACTTGTCACTAGTTACTTCAACCTTGAAGAAGTCAGTATCACCATTGGTGCACATCAGAATGTTCTGTACATTGTCAAAAACAGACCTATTGCTCTTCAAGAAAAACAGCTTTGTACAAATTTGCCCAAATGCGTGCATGCCCAAATCACATGTGTCAAAAACCCTTGTTAATCCCAACATCAGTTGTAATTTCTTTGATGTTCAGCTGATGATTTTCTATTGTCAAACTGCTCACATTGTTAATGACATTTTGAAAACTATTGTGCTACCTATTGTGTAACACTATTGTGTTATATAAGTAATTTGTATAACCTCCTTAGTGTTGTTTCTGAAAGGGAGATTATTTTACCAAGCCTTTGGCAGTACTTGTCAGTGTCTTGGTCAAGACATTCTGTAACCAATGTTAGTCAGTGGATTCTGTCATTATGCATAAAATAACAGTGTAACAGCGTACACATACATAGTGACTGGTAGACAACAGATGATACTAATACGCTCTATGAGGTTACTAAAAAATCACACATACAAGGTGTGACCAGAAAAAAACGAACCTGATTTTTCTGTTGCTGGTGTGTAAGCGCAGCAAAGTTGAGTAGGGTGGGACATTGACCTATTCCTCCATCTACTTCACATTTATAAGGTCACAATTCTCAATTCAATTGTAGTGTATATTTGAAACAGACTGTATACCTGTATTTTGGTGAAAAAACGATAAGCATTTATGTGGAGCAACACATTAGTGTGAATTCCTTGTTAAACATTGAAAATTAATTACAGAACATATCATTTATTGAAAAAAATATATGGTGATAAGTGGTGATCACATACTGAAGTTTTTGAGTGGTTAAAAAACTTGAAAGGTCGTAGAGATGTGACTGCAGACAATCCATGCCCTGGTAACCCTAGCACATCAGAAACAGATGCTAACATTGAGAAAGTTAGTATAATTATCAAAGAAAATCGTTGCCTGAGTATTTGAGCAGTCACTGAACTTACAAACATTGACAAAGAAACAGTTAAATGGATTTTATGTAACAATTTTAACCTGAATAAATTGTGCTCAAAGGTGATGCCAAAACTCCTCTCTCCTGAGCAGAAGGAAGCTCAAATGAATATTTGTGGTTTGTGCTGACATCCTCAGTAACGTTGATAAGGATTGTAACTTTTTAGAAAGAGTAATAACTTGTGATGAATTGTGGTATTTAACATGTCCTGAAACTAAGGGCCAATCCATGCATTGGAAGAGCTCCAGTTCACCACGGCAAAAGAAAGCATGGATGACTAAGTTTAAATTCAAAGCCATTATGATAGTGTTTTTTGACATCTGCTCTTGTTGATTAGGTCCTGAAGGTCAAACTGTTAATCAAGCTACTATAAAGAGGTTCTGGCTACTGTTTGTGAGGGGATGAGAAGGAAAAGACATGAGCTGTAGAAGAGTGGTTCATAGATTCTTCACCAAGACAATGTTCCAGCACACCACACATTGTCCATCAAGACAGTTTTGGCAAATCATCATCATCATGACAGTTGGCGAATTCACCATATTCATCTGACCTTGCCCTCTCTGACCTCTTTTTGTTTCCAAAGATCAATTCTGCATTAAAAGGAACGTGTTTTGAGTCCATAGACGCAGTAAACACAAGGGGAAGAGAGGTTGTGAAGAAGCTATCAGAAAATGATCTGCATTACTGCTTCTGGCAGTGGCAAATAAGCATGAAGTGGGATAGAGATTGTGGAGGAGAATACATTGATAATATTTCAATTGTAAGAGGTGATGAACAAAAAAATGATGCATCAGTCTGGTTATCTGGAACCACGTCTTGTATGCGCTAGATACTACTGCTGTGCTTGCTAAGTTTTACCACTCACATTCTGATACTTTTAGATAAATTAGTCAAATACTTTTTGAGCAGACCTCTGTTGATAAACAAACTTAATCGAAATAAATAAATAAAATAAAACTGCCAGAAACTTACCTGCGATCTTTTCACTTACTTACCTTTTTAAATTTCAATCAGAAGTCCAGAGTCCCCACGATGTTTTAGGCTATACATCGAAACCTTAACACTCTGCCTTAATAAAAATGGGACAGTTTTGCAATCTGACTACCTCCCAATAAAATTTCAGAAGAACCCGGAATCGTTAGACGAATCTTCCAGCACAGAATACTAGGAAGTGGTAATGACGAAATAACTAAACTAACACATTTTATATTACGGAACCACTAGGTTTACTGTCCATCTTATTTTTTTGAAAATTACATAAAATAGAAAAAATACAATCAATCATTTCTGTGAATTGCTATGGTTGAATTACTATGGTAAATCTTATATAGGTATACTTATAAAGGCCGCCCAGTATTTACGTACACACGCTGCATTCACACATTTAAATTGTTCCCTTAATTTAGAGCGCTCTTTTACATTTAGATAATTATAACAAAATGGTTCGTCGCGTACTTAACTTTCACCTCATGCCGCACTGTGCACATGACCGAAGGTTCTGTCTGTTCGCCACTTTTTTAATTCCTTTCTATCACTCCACTTACTTCACTCTGAGATATTGTTTCACTATATTTGGTGGTATTTAAAAATGTTTAAACTTTTACATTTGAAACAGTTTATTTGGGGCCACTGAGTCTTAGCGTGCGTCTAGCCGACGCAGCGGCGGTAGGACGACTGACTTTACATGCGGGCGGAAATTACTGCCTTTCTTGCTACCAAATTTCGTCGCTGTTCATAGCCTTCATGTGGCAAATTGTTAGTAGTAGCACTGGGAACATGGTTTGTGAGTGCTCCCAAAGCGTAGACGAAATTTCACTGCCTCTTTGCACGTCACACAAATGGGTGTGACTTATCCATACTTCCTCCAGCTCGGACTGCATGTCGAACAAAACCTTCGTCTTTGCGCCATTTTCGACAGCGTTGGTTGAACTGCTTGGCGTCCCGTCCTCCGCGCACCTGGTTGTTGCGCGTTGGTGTGCGTAACACAGTCCTTAAGTTCTGCGAATTCAATTGCGTTGTCGCATACAGGCCGCATTCCATTGTACCGACTTCTTTCAACACTTTGCTCTGCTTGACTACAATCGTTTCATGTAGGTGACTCGCTGTTTTGGGACCGTATAAATTGAATAAAACAAAAATAAAAGTACAACAAAATATAATACCCCTTTTCGCCCCGTTACAATACCCCCCCTAATAAGAGATCTTCTGCCGAACCAGAAGAAATCTCATTGCTAAACCCCTAAGAGGATCGGTGAGGATATGGTGCCAACAACCCCCATTAATTCTTAATGCATATGGGTAAACTACCCCCCTAGCTCGGAGACTATGGCCGCACCTGAACGAGATTACTGGACTTCTCTATTCGAGATCCCAACACCATAAAATCGAACAGACACGCACCACAGCGCACCTAACCTTCTAACATGCCACCCCCCAAAATCCAAACCCTTGGTCTTATACCATGCCAGATCCTCACCCGATATTTTCCCCCTTATCATGCACACTGGGCTGCTTTTAGCAAGTACTGGGCGTGTACACATATTCCTTAATACATCCTTTTATTTAAAATTCAGAAAATATTTATTTTTTAAATTCAAAATTTCTTTTAAGTTTAAAATCAAATTGTTATATTTCCACTACTCTCTCAAAATCAAAAATAAAAATCTTTTGCATGAATCCATCAACTCTATTAATTCTCTTCAATACTAATAACAATCCTAAAGAAAACAAATTGAACACCTTATTAAAACATGAATTCACTTACACTAACATTTGTTTACACATATATTCTAAACAATATAATTCAATAAACACTAGTAACACACATAAACAATAATATACATACTTGAAACTCAAACATCATCTATATGGCAGGCTGAAGAATCAAATTTTTTTTTTCAAAAAATTTAAATTTATCAAAATATACTTTTCTCAGTATTTAGAACTATTTAAAATCATTTGATTCAATTAAACGACAAAATTGCATCAATCAATTACTAGAAACAGGTCTTGTCTATAACATCAACCATCAGCTGATCTCTTTGGGTCAAGTCAACGACCTTGACATACATATGTCACACAAAGTTACATCATAAAATACATGAGACATCTTTAAAATTTTTATCTTCAAACATAATACAACATAACAAAATAAGACATTTAAAATTAACATGGTTACTACTACAATAAACAATAAAATTGACATTTAAATTGACCAAAAATCACACATTTTATAGCTCTACATTATTCTCAATTCTATCAAAATCTGTCACTTGCTTCAATTCTTTTTACATTTTGACTATGACTTTATTTCTTTAATATTCTCAATCTCAATTAGTTTGGGTGACTTAATTATTCATAATAACTTGATTTACAACTTGGCATTTATATATACTCTTACCCCTTTTGACTCTAATACTCATTAACAGCTTTAACTAACATGACACCCCTCTATCAAAACATCTATCACCCATTCTCTATCCCTAACTTACTACTCTAACTCATTTCGCATCATTCTACCCTTATATAAAAAAAATAC
Organism: Magicicada septendecula; assembly: GCA_034769895.1. Lineage (NCBI taxonomy): Eukaryota > Metazoa > Arthropoda > Insecta > Hemiptera > Cicadidae > Magicicada > Magicicada septendecula. Next base: position 253,771,226 of record CM068369.1, read on the forward strand.
TCTCTACCCCTTTGTACTCAGGATGTGTGTTCCCTTCCCACTGCTCACTCCCTTATGTTGGTTCCTGGACTCCCCCTAGGTAACCCTTTCCGGCGCTAAACTGTTCCCTTCCCGCCACAATGCTTTTCGTTGAGGACTCCTTATCACACCACCCCCCTTACAAAATGCCCCTCAACTAATTACTCTCCCAATACATCACTTTCATCTACAAAATATCTCCATTTATTTATTACCTCAATATATCAATCATTACTCTACATATTTTCCCCATAGCTACTGTGTCACTATCAATACTCAAATTCTACATTACTTTTATTCACAACACTCTTACTTTATTCAACTCCACTTCTAAACTCAACTTGGACTGATCTAAATGTCCTAACGAAATACTAATCACCCAAATTATAACATTTACCACTTTTTACAAACCATTTAATATTCTTAACTATCTCACATTATTTCCATCATTTAAATTAAAATCTTTTAACACATTGAAAATCTATTATTCAGTCATTGTTTATATTCAAACATTTAATTATATTAATAAAAAATCTGCCAACTATTCCTAAGTGACATAGTAAGTATATAACACCAGTAATCAGCTGATGTTTCTGGTCAGGTGAATGACCTTACTACAGATATATTTCAAAATTATATTAAGTTTTACTTTACATAAATTGCATTATAAAATTTATACTTACAGTATATCACCCATACACTGTCATAAACACAAAATACAAACACCCATAACTCCATGTACCTTCTGAAACATTTTAACAACCATGTTATTCCACAGACTAAACACAATTTAACATTTATTTATTTATTAATTATTATCAAATTTAAATCTCATAAAATAATTTAAATTCATCAGAAAATTTTCTTTATCCAACATTTTAAATCAATCAAAATATTTAAACATCTCAAACTATTTTAATTCCATTAATAATTGAAAACACAATATTTTTAATTACTTGACTCCAATTACAATAATTACAATTCATTTGTTATCATCTTCATAATTATTTTTGTTATTTATTTAGTCTGCTCAAATACTATTATTATTATTAAACAAATTCTACTACATTCACATAAATATCTTGTTGATTCATCCTCTTTGTTCACTTTTTTAATATTATTATATATAAAAAACTTTCACAAATGAACTTACTTTTGTTCTCACTATCACAAACGTTTCAAGGTGTTGTGCCTCTTCCTCAGTGTGATTAAATACTGAAAGTCATTGTTGCAGAATAACGGTTATGGACTATAGATGTGTGTGGTGGGAATTGATGATGGGAGGGAATTGCCGCTGAGGTTCAAATTTTGTGTTTGGATCAATGTATCAAATAGTGTATGTGATCTGTAATATACTTGTTCATTTAATATGTTGTTTGGTTGTAATGTGTGATATCTGTATATTTCAAATTGTTCAGCTGTGTTTAATTTTCTACTTTTTGATAAGTAGTGTAATATTTCCATGTTGTGTTCTATGTTTGTGTAACTATGGTTTTCATTTTGTAAATGTGTGGCAAATGTGGAATGTATGTAATTTGTGGTGAGGGCTTTTATATGTTCTGAAAATCTGGAATAAAAAGATCTTCCCGTCTGGCCGATGTAGAATTGGTTACAATCATTACAATTTAATTTATAAACTCCTGTTTTACTGTATGTGTCTGTGTCTTTGTTAAAATTTATATGTTTCTTAATGGTGTTGTTCTGTAGGCTATTCGCCCCGTTTCACCTCGTATACCAATATTTGTAGACATGAACTAGAGTATTGCTGACAAGATCAATATTCTTTCTGAAACAAGATCAAATAAGGTTTGCAGATGAATACAAACTATATAGCGGGGGGGGGGGAGTAGTGTTGAGCAATCCAAAGAATGTATAATAATACAAGTTTGAATGTTTGAATCTGTTGTGTCATTTTTGTCATATTTCTTTTTAATTTTAAAAGTAAATTTAGTGTTAATGTGTTGTATGATGTGTAAATTATACCCACAATATACTTTATATTTTAGGAATAGTGTTGTACTGAAACGACAAAAGGAGATTGGTTTAGTCGAATCTGAGGAGAAGAAAACCCCCAGATGTGGAAAACGTAGACATAAGAAAGGCCAAGAGTGTGTACCACTTGCAGATGTTGTTGACATTGAGGTGAGTGTAATATCAGTTTATAATGTGAAAGATTTCTTAATTTATCTGAAAATTCTTATTTTATTATAATAAGCTTTAATATTTTACTATAATTCTAACAAAAGGTACTGTAAAGGTGTTGTAACTTTGCCTTTAATAGGGTTTTTTGAAATTTGCACTTGTATTGTAGCCAGACTGTGATGTACTGAAATGTTATCCAGAAGAGAGTAGTACCTTATGTGATTGCATATAACACAGTACTGCATGAGATGTGCTCCTGAAAATCTTATGTTGCTTTTGGAGATACGTTTTATATAGCTTTTATGTTAGATATTCATTAATGTTGTTTGGATAATAATTATAAGTGAAGAAAACAAAGCTAATGTTTTTGTACCTTTTTGAAATAAACTGTGTATAATTTATGAAGATATGACAAAATGTTTACTGGTATGAAGTAATTCAGGTAGGTAGTGAAGTAATTCAGATTCCAAATTAATTATCTAAAATTTTAATTTGAGTGTAAGACAGTGATTTTTAAACAAAGAAAATGAATTTGGAGGGAGTATTTACACAACACTTTAAACACTTGTCTGATTTTGAAAAAAACTGTATAAAAAAATGCCTTTTTATTGCTCATTCACCATTTTGGTGCAGTGTGGAAGGGATAAATAATTAGATTTTTAATTTGTGCTTATAAGTAAGATACAACACCGAAGTAAAAAAAATGCATATTTATTATCCCAACGTCTTATGGCATAGGTGTTGCATTATGTTCACTAATAATTAAAAAACTAATAAAGTAATATTAAATTGTGAAAGATCAGAACATTTGGCAAAAATTAGGCCAAGTTTTTTGTTGGGAAAGAAATGTAATAACACTGTTTTTTATCTGAACTCCATAAACAAATGATTGTTGGATTAGTAATGAAAGGCTAATTTTTATGTAATATGAGATTTTTTATTGCAAGTACTGACTTGTGAAATTTAGAATTTCAATCAACCACCATTTTGAAAAATTTGAATATAACAGTTTGGTTCCAGTTTGTACTGATAAGAAATAGTACATTTGCTGTGTGTATGAAATTTGAACTCCACATCTCACCCTTTCAGCTGTAATTAATATTATTATTTTTTAAAATAAAAACATACAGATGGAAAACTCAGCATTTCTGACATATGTTTATTGGCTATTTTTCCTTCAGTTTATTGAGTAGAATATTGTTTCCAAAGTTTGGCACCATCTTTTGGGAACACTCTGTATAATGAAACACAAAGGTGTATCATAAATATGGTGTTTCAGGCACAGCATAAAGAAGAGCCTGAAATGGGATACAAGCGACTTGTGCACTTGCTTGGGAGAAGTAGGGTTAATTCAACATCTATTGTACAGGAAGTAGAATCGTCTCTACAGAATTCAGACAGGTATTAAACAGATCAAGTTTTATTTATTTATTTTTTTGCTGTTTGTATTATCTTTACTTGTTTTCAGAAATATGGCAAACTGTATTTTTTTATCGCAGCACATATTTATTCAGAGTTGGTGAAACAAGCTAATAAAGATTTTTGCTTATGTGCATTGTTCAGATTGTTGTATGATTTTTGTGTACAGTGATACAAATTTTATAGCTATTTTAGTATAAAATCAGGAGAAACTATGTACCTACATGTGTCGGTAGACCCTTGATTTTTGGAAAGGGTCAAGGTAAAGCAAACTGTCATAGTTTTCACAACAGAAAATCAAAGCAGAGTGAAGGATCTTCAACATATTAAATTGGTTTTTGTGCTCAGCGCTCTGAAGACAAAACACTTCCTTTTTTCTGTGCTGGTATGGTATTGTTACGACGACGGTCTACTAATCGTCGTATGGTACAGTGGAAAACAAAATACAAGACACCAGTGAAGTCACTAATATCCAGCTTTAATTATCACAAATAACAGTTTATAATCAACTCTTACAATAATTCAAGTTAATTTGTCCACACTCAATAACAATGTCAATTAATTGAGTTCCACACAATTATTAAGACAATAATTCTTCACTTCGACAAACACTCGATCCGCACTAACAAAAATCGCTCACATAACAGCTGACAAACCGGTTGCTATGGCTTTATGGGTCGCGCAGAGGTCCAGTACAGCTTTCCCTCCTTACTGCACGCTGGATTAATGTGTATCTCAAGTGTCCTTGAACACACCAGAACACCTACTTGAATGATGCAACACCTGCCACACTGGTTCTGGGGGGGGGGAATGTTTTCAGCTGTTGCATGCGGTTCGATACCATACTTGTTACAGTATTCATTTGTTCAAAAGACTTTCAGTATATGATTCACTGGAGTTTTCCCAGTGACTAGGTGACTGGCACCAGATTTTGCAGTAAAATGATGTTTTTTATTTATGTAAATTTATATAAATATAGAAGTAAATATATTTGCATTTACATTATGACAGAAGCGGTAAACACTGGTTCCCAATCAGCATTCAAACTTTTACAAACATTATAATGTACACTATAGTGGGTAATTTACAAAGCTATTAATTTCAGATTATTAGAATCAAAACATATTTCCAGTATGCTCCACTGTTCTGTTGAATCAGCAAAAAATTTGTATAGGTTTTGTACCATTTGAAAAATCACACTGAAATGTTACAACACCCTGCTGCTTTTAAACCTCAGTAATGGGCTGAAAAGGAATGAAGAATCCCAGAGGATCTCTCTCTCTCTCTCTCTCTCTCTCTCTCTCTCTCTCTCTCTCTCTCTCTCTCTCTCTCTCTCTCTCTCCCTCTCTCTCTCTCTCCCCCCCTCCCTCCCTATAGTTCTATGGCGTTAAAGTGACAGTGATATGGAGGCAACCGGATGACTTTATGACTGTAACGTTCAGCCAATTTGTCAACTATATACACAGTAAATTTTGGTTTATTAAGTAGTACTAACACATCAACTCAGCCTTTTTCATGTACTCTATCAGTGGAATGTTTTGACATTAACCATCCAGCCATCTCTTCTTTTTTTGAAGCCATTGTTGGAGCCTTGTCTTTAATCACAGAGTGGTGTGGCGCGTTGTCCATTACGATCACTGAACTGAGAGGAATGTTCTTTAACAGGAATTCTTCAAACCACATTTTAAATTTATTTTGATTAATTTCTTCATGATAGTCGAAGTCTTTTTTTATTTAAATAATGGAAGGAGTTGGGAATAAACCCCTGAGAGTTTCCGATGTGTATAATTATAAATCTTCCACCTATTCCAATTCGCACTGGCATAGTTCCCGCTTTAGAATCACCAAACCAACATGTTTTAAAGAATGTCCTGTGTTCACCCATGTTTCATCAACCCAGATGACTTTATTAAAATCTTAATTTCTTACACTTTTAAGAAACCTATAGCTAGAAGCAGTTAAGTGTTCTAGCTCCATTAATATCTTTCTACCCGAAATGGTAATACATTTAAATCCCAGGTTTTTAATTACGGACCGCAAAGACTAGTGGCTACTAGTGAAACGTTCTGCATTGCGAAGAGTAACTAATAGCTTTTTTATTGTAGGAAACTCTTAATGGCTGTAATATTCATATACGAGGTGACAAATCACATCTGCAAAAGCATCTAGATTTGTAACATGTTTTTCTATTTGTCTTTTTTTTACCAGATGTTTCCAGTTTAGAAAGTTTGTTTAAACTTCTCCTTGCCTGTCGTTACCACCGTTTTTTTACTTATAGAGAGTGCAGCTGCTGTTTCTATCGACAACTTGATTAATTAAAATCAGGGGCCCACCATGTTCTTTTTCCTTCTTGAAATAATCTTATAGAAAACAAACAAATTCTCTGGACTGTCCTCTAATTGGCACCCCGCGACCGGAAGTACGTGTTTTCTCTTTTACAGGATGTATTCTTGGTCGACCACATTTTTTCCTAGCTTCCTCACTTTCAGACATACCTTCTATTTCAGAGTAAACAAGTATAAGTTAAAGCTGTTACATATTTAAAAAAATTAAATAAAAAAATGTAGATATTTAAAAAAAAATGGTTTAAAATAAAAATCACACGCACAAGTACCGTAAATTGAAAAAAAAATGAAGTAAATTTGTACTTAGGTAAACATGTTATTTAAACATGGTTACGTTTATTTAGTTAATAATTCATTCACACGTTTTCACTACACTTAGTTGGAAATTAGTAAAGTAATTAGACATTTTTTAACACTAACTTTCTGCAACAGAATTATTTAAGTATTAAACTAATGTATTCCCACGAATTATCACAAAGTGTAACCAAAAACAGTAACCAAAAACAGACACTGTTAACAAATAGACTTCGTAACATATAACCTAACAGTTCTCATTCTGTGGTGCGACGTTCCACAGTTTTTCATAACGCATATGTGGGACATGTTGGAAACAGTGTGCATTGCTACGGTTACTGTTTACAGTTTTGAGTACGGCAGTTGGTTAAGAGGCACGTAGCAGTCAGTTGATGACTCAGTGGTCACACATGTCAATACCAAACTAATTTTAATATTATAAATATCGGTATGGAGAACCATACATGACTTCCATGTTCTAAGATTTATATTTAAAATCATTTATGAAATGAAATGTTTCCATAGAAACTACTTCTTTCTACTTATTGCTTCAGCCTTAACTACAGTACTGTGGTCACTAACGTATACCACCACACGTTATCGCACTCGATTTTCACTGACGATGGCAGTCGATGGCACTGCCGAAACGTCTAGTTTTGCAGAAAACAATGGACTACGGCCAAACAGCCCGGGAAGGAATTTTAACAACAAACTACTACTTTGTTGCCGATAACGTAGTACACATATAAAAATTATCCCCTCCCCCTTCAACTATAATTTTCATTTATAGAAAATTACCCCCACCCCGTTCAACTAGCCTCTTCATTTATAGATATTTCATCTACGTTTCTACAGTGGATTATTAAGATCTTCTTATCAGGATACTTTATTTATCAAAATTAAGTACTTTACTCTTGTTACAACATAAAATGTTTCAGGTAAACTACCCTTTCCCCGTAACCTATCTTCACCAAAATCAACAGGCCTTGAGTCTTCTACAACTCAGGCACATATGTAAAAAATTATTTGATTCTGTTTGAATTTACGGCAGTTACCGTTCATCATGAAAAGATTTCTCTTGTTACAACATAAAATGTTGCAGGTAAACTACCCCTTTCTCTTAACTGATCTCACCAAAATCAATAGTCCTTGAGTCCTCTACAATTCAGGGATGCATGCAAAACATTATTTGATTCTGTTTTAATGTGCGGCAGTTATCGTTCATCATAGATACAATTACTCTTGTTAAAACATAAAATGTGGCAGGTAAACTACTCCTTTCCCTTAACCGATCTTCACCAAAATCAATAGGCCTTCAGTCCTTTACAATTCAGGAATGTATGCAAAAAAATATTTGATTCTGTTTGAATGTGCGGCAGTTATCGTTTGTCATAGAATAAATTACCGTTGTTAAAACATAAAATGGTGCAGGTAAACTACCCCTTTCCCTTAACTGATCTTCACCAAAATCAACAGACCTTGAGTACTTAAAAATTCAGGAATGTATGCAAAAAATTATTTGATTCTCTTTGAATATGCAGCAGTTATCATTCGTCATAAAAAATTACCGTTGTTAAAACATAAAACGTTGCAGGTAAACTACCCTGGTCTCTTAACCGATCTTAACTTGTAATGGTACAATTATGGTACAATTTGTAATTACCCTAAATATGGTATAAAAAACCATAAATATGTTGTATTTTTTAGTTTGTTATTAAACAAACATTAAATAACCTGTATGAATATATCGTGAGTGGACTATATAATATTTGCCAGGATTTGGACCGATTCGTAGCAAAAAACGTGAAACATCACAAAAAACAGTATGTCATTTGTTGCGATAAAAGCGACGATCCTTAATGACGTCAGTGGCCAAGAATTTGTTTTTGTAAACAACATAATATTGTCAACAACTGAACAATGAGGCAGTGACGTAGATTCACCCCACCTCGGAAATATGTAACAAAGACTCGGTGTCATTTCATCAGCAACAGTGATCGCAGCCGGACGGCCTACCGTTCACGAACGGCAGATCGTTCACGCAAAGTGAATTTTAACTTTTGAACCACTAGAAGTGGTTAATAAACTATATAAACTATAAAGCAATGTTGTGAAGAACGTTAATAGTTCGGCATCGTATAGGCGTCATCGGCCGATGGATCGTCCCACATAGATCTAGCGTGTAGAATCGGTCCGAGGAGTTTTCGTGGGTCGACACGACGGTGCGCCGTAAATCGAAGTAAAACACTACCGATTGTGCGGATATAGAGACGATTCTAGATGTGTGAGGAGGCCTATACGAAACTTTGGTGAGAACGTTCCAGCATAACATATATACATTTTATTTTCATACCAAATCTAATTTCAATCAAAGAAATGACCAACACAAAATTTCCAAAATAAATTCAAGTATTCAAAATGTTAATTTTCAAAATGAGCTCATAAAATAATAAATTGTACCAGAGTGAGAGAGAGAGAGTGAGAGGGTGAGTGGGTAATTTCTAAGTGCTGGGTTGTGTGACAAAGATATTATTCATATATTATTATTATTCATATTCATATGATACTATATAATCTATAACATGTCATGATTTTGGAGGGTAAAATTATTTTTAAAAACGCCCATGGCATAATATGTGTGTTCTAATCGTTTTTTCAATATGTATACTAATACTAATTTTCAAGTTACATACTAATAAAAGTAATTTATATATGGTATTTTGTGTATGTTTTATTTCAGGTAATCTATTTCACAAAACTGGTTCGTGTTGCACGAACTCTGGCCCGAAACGTAAATTTATGTAATGTTGTCATATTGGACAACATGGCGCCCGATGTTAAAAGTGATAGTGATATTTACTAGTACATACAAAAATACAATTTTAATGATAACGAATTAAACGATAAAAAGCAATAAGTTACAAATGGCTTCTGGAACAGGGACTCGACATAAAATATAATTTTATGTAGAGTATACCTACCGGTATGTGAAATAATTACCTGAGGTAATAGCGTTAACGTACGCAACACGTGCGCAAGGTAAGGTTAAAATTTTAGGTTACAAATATATATGTTTTAGCAACATAAAATAGCAAATATGAGTACTAATGACAATATTACATTAGAAATCAGTACAGCTGATGTAAATTTGACTGGTGAGATGGATGTTCAACCAACTCAAACTAGTCAGACTGACGAGGCAAATACGCCTGTATCTGTAGAGACAACGAAAGTCGATACATCCATTTCAACTATGTCGGATAGCAAACCAGATGGTACTGCTGCTATGATACAGCTCTTATTAAATAAATTTGATAATTTTGACAAAAAATTAGATGAGCAGAATAGCGAAATTAAAGAGATTCAAAGTAGTTTTAATAACAAATTTGATAAACAAAGTGACAAGTTCGATAATTTAGATATCAAGTTCAGTGAACTTAAAAATGAAATTAAAACAGGTCATGATAATCTGATTAAGAAATGTGACAAGCTCATCACAAAACTAGACGATAATTTAAGTCAATTAGAAACCCAGAAGGAAAACAGTACGAAAAACGAAGTGCTGAATAATAACGTAATTAAGAGTGATAACTCAAATAATGAATTTACAGATAGTAAGAATATTACAAGTAGTAAGAATGTGGTGTTAGAAAATGATAATGAAAGTATTATGAATGATAATGAGGTGTTTGAGTGTATTGAGACAGAAAGAGAGTTGGGAGAAAGTATTTTTGTACAAGGAGTGCAGGGGGTAGAATTTTCTTTTGATGTTGTATTAGGGGGTGAAAAAAAGTCTTCACGTATATTTTATAAGGACAAGAGTTCCTTCAATTTATATTAATAGACGAAAGGTCTATAAATAAAGTTTCTTGGTGTTTTTGTGTACCTAATAAGTGGTGCAATAATTTTAAGATAGGGACCCCTGCATATGTGGAGAGAGAAAGTGTAGTTTGGTGTTATGGAGAGAAATGTATTAAGAGAGAAAGTATAGAGAGATATTGTGAGAAAAAGAAAGTAATAAAATTTTTTAAAGTAAATAGAAAGTACATAGAATTGGAAGAAAGGTTATGGTTAGATAAGGCATATGAAAATAATGAATACTTACCTTATAATAACAATGAAATTGAGATAACAATAAATAATGAGAATAAGGGTATTAAGTACGTACCTGTGGTAGAAAATTATGAGGATAATTATAAAATAAATAACCTATTAATGACATATGATATTACTGAGATAAACGGAACCCTACTCGATCGTGACTTGAAATATTTGTTTGATAACAGTTTTATAGATGAACATGAATATAATGTTACTATTCATAAAATTTATTTATTAAGTAATAAATTAAATAGACCTAAGATAAGGATGTTGTTCAACGATGGAGGATAGACTGTTTCAGTTGTGTAATGAACGTTAAATATATATGTGTAAAGTGGTATTGAATTGGACTGCTATGGACTGAGTTTGATAAATAACAAAATAATGAGTTGGAGTGTATATTTTTCATTGTTTTATATGTATTTATGTATCAATGTATTTATGTGATTTTGATGTATTACAGGTATATTTTATGTACACCAGTATGTATTATTATGTATTTTAATAATTAACATGTTTAATGATAATATTTTTTAAATAATGGAATAACCATTAAAGAGTAATCATTCTTTATTACTAAATTAAAATAGTACAAAAGGAAGTTGTACTTTATAACAGAAGTAAATTATTAATTAATAGAAAGTTTTTAATGAAGTTCAATTATTATTTAATTGGTAATGAAGGTAATTCCTTATGAATAATAAATGATTAAATAAGAATATCTATATTTGAAAAGTAAGATGTACTGAGAGTAGGTGAGAGATGAATTTTATGAGACAATAGTCAATGATTACAGTAAAATAAGTGTTTAAACAGGGATAGAGCCTGGGTATAGATAAAAGTAGGTGAGTTATTTAATTAATGAAAATAAAGTTAGATAGTTAAGAATTTTGAAGTAAATAATACAAAGAGAATTATTAGATATTTAGGGACACAGTAGTTAGTGATTATTTGTAGAGGTGAAGAAAGTAAAGGTATAAACATATATTTGTTGTTGATGAATTCTGTAGTGGGGGTGAGGTGATAAGGAGTAGCCAACCAATAGCGTTGTGGCAGGTATTAGCATAATTTTAAGGGAGTGTTTGCCGAATTTTTTGGAAGGGCAAAATATTATGAATGTATATAGCCAGTTAGGGAACACCCAACCCAGTGCAAAGACGAGCGGTGCCATAGGATTTAAATGAAATTAGTAAAGGTATTTATAATTGAGATATTGGTGTCATGATAGGTAAATTTGGTTGTCAGTTAGAAGAAGGTGAGTAAGGTTATAATAAGTAAAGGTATAGTGAATATAGGAGTCATCTAGATTAAACAATGATAGAAGGTGAAAGGTTAGGTAGTTAGGTAGATAGAAAATTCAGAGTACAAAGGTAGTAAGAAATGAATAATGAAATAATAATAATGTAATATTATTTATTATTAAATAATTATTGATGTCAAAATACAATTAATTGATGTCTAATTAATGAATTAACTGCAATTGTAATTTTTAACTTAAATGCAACTTCAAATAAATTATGCAAATGTTAGTGCATATCTTTTAATGCAAATATTAATCAAGATTAAAAAGGAATAAATTATTTCAATGTGTTAAATGTATCAAGGTGTATTATTATATAATTATTATGTATTTATGTTATAAAATTTTTAACATGATGTATGGAAATAATGTGTATGAAGGGATAAATTTAATTGGTGCTGTTAATACCGGAATTTTACCTGTTAATAATAATAATAATAATAACAATAATAATGATAATAATTTTATTTTAACCATTCAATGAGATATATAAATAAATAATACCATACAGATTTATTAATTCTTTTATATCAATATAATTTGTTTTTCTCCATGTTTGGGAGATTTATAGTGGAATTTTCATATTTTCAATTAGACTTTAATTCTTTTTATATCAATGTGTTTATTGTATAATTACCATAATTATAAAATGGGAAGAGGTAAATATTATCGATAGAAATCGAAACAATTTATAAATTCAGGGTTGTCAATATTGAGAAAGGAAATTCTATATAATTCTTGGGAGTTACGTTTTTAGTAGGATAATTTTTATAACTAGATTTTAATCATATATCAAGCCAACCCAGTGCTTATTAGCACAAACCAGCACCTAGCTAAGGGGAACCAGATCAGTTGAGGATAGAGTAATTTACCAAGCCACTATTTTAATATTTATCATTTATTGTTTCAGTGCTTGGTGATATGACAGCGGTCCTGAGCTGGCCAGCGCGTCAGAGCAGGGGCGTTAAGAGCCTAAGTGGCCTTATGGTGTTGGGATCTCAAAGGAGAAGTCCAGTAAGGTCATGTAGGTACTGTCATCATTATCAGACCAAGGGTGAGTTGTTATTTTCTTTTATACAAAATTGTAAGGGGGTTGTGGCGACCTATCCTGGCTGATCCCTTTAGGACGTATGAAAGGGTCAATGAAAGTTTTTGTGCTTCGACACACAATCTTTCATTGAGGGGGTTTTGTAATGGTACAATTATGGTACAATTTGTAATTACCCTAAATATGGTATAAAAAACCATAAATATATTGTATTTTTTAGTTTGTTATTAAACAAACATTAAATAACCTGTATGAATATATCGTGAGTGGACTATATAATATTTGCCAGGATTTGGACCGATTCGTAGCAAAAAACGTGAAACATCACAAAAACAGTATGTCATTTGTTGCGATAAAAGCGACGATCCTTAATGACGTCAGCGGCCAAGAATTTGTTTTTGTAAACAACATAATATTGTCAACAACTGAACAATGAGGCAGTGACGTAGATTCACCCCACCTCGGAAATATGTAACAAAGACTCGGTGTCATTTCATCAGCAACAGTGATCGCAGCCGGACGGCCTACCGTTCACGAACGGCAGATCGTTCACGCAAAGTGAATTTTAACTTTTGAACCACTAGAAGTGGTTAATAAACTATATAAAATATAAAGCAATGTTGTGAAGAACGTTAATAGTTCGGCATCGTATAGGCATCATCGGCCGATGGATCGTCCCACATAGATCTAGCGTGTAGAATCGGTCCGAGGAGTTTTCGTGGGTCGACACGACGGTGCGCCGTAAATCGAAGTAAAACACTACCGATTGTGTGGATATAGAGACGATTCTAGATGTGCGAGGAGGCCTATACAAAACTTTGGTGAGAACGTTCCAGCATAACATATATACATTTTATTTTCATACCAAATCTAATTTCAATCAAAGAAATGACCAACACAAAATTTCCAAAATAAATTCAAGTATTCAAAATGTTAATTTTCAAAATGAGCTCATAAAATAATAAATTGTACCAGAGTGAGAGAGAGAGAGTGAGAGGGTGAGTGGGTAATTTCTAAGTGCTGGGTTGTGTGACAAAGATATTATTCATATATTATTATTATTTATATTCATATGATACTATATAATCTATAACATGTCATGATTTTGGAGGGTAAAATTATTTTTAAAAACGCCCATGGCGTAATATGTGTGTTCTAATCGTTTTTTCAATATGTATACTAATACTAATTTTCAAGTTACATACTAATAAAAGTAATTTATATATGGTATTTTGTGTATGTTTTATTTCAGGTAATCTATTTCACAAAACTGGTTCGTGTTGCACGAACTCTGGCCCGAAACGTAAATTTATGTAATGTTGTCATATTGGACAACATGGCGCCCGATGTTAAAAGTGATAGTGATATTTACTAGTACATACAAAAATACAATTTTAATGATAACGACTTAAACGATAAAAAGCAATAAGTTACAAACTCTAAAATTCAGGGCTGTATGCAAAAAATTATTGATTCTGTTTGAATTTGCGGCTCTTATCGTTTGACATAGAAAAAAATTTATAGACACACAGACAGACAGAAGAAAGACAGACAGACAGACACACACAGACACTTTTCAAAAAAATGATTTTTTCATGTTTTGAGGGGTAGTACAATCAGAATCTGCAATTATCTCGAACACAATTTTTTTTGCCATGGAAGTAATAATACACTTTATAAAGTTACAAAAAAATTACACATGTGCTAGATGGTATAGCTGTCCTCTGCCCAGCTTTACCACTCACATTCAAATACTTTTCCAGATAAAAAAAATGGTCATATACTTTTTGAACATTCCTTGTATTAATACTTGTAGACCTGCATTTGCACATGATACAAACTGGATGGGGAAAAGTAGTGTCGAGCAAACAAAACATAATGTATAACAAGTAACGGTTGAAACTTTTGAATATCGTGTGTCATCTTTGTAGTTTAGTTTTAAATACATCCATTTAAATTTACTGTTTATCCATTGTATGACTACGTAAATCATACCAACAATATATTATATATTTTAGGAACAGTGCTGAACTGAAAGATTGTGTTGAATCTGAGGAGAAAAAGACACCAAAACATGGAAAAGGTAGAGCTAAAAAGGGCCAAGAATATGTACCACTTGCAGATGTTGACATTGAGGTGAGTGTGTAATTTGAAAGATTTCCTAATTTAACTGGAAATTAAAAGCTTCAACATTTTATTATAATTCTTCTAACAAAAGGTATTGTAAATGTAGGGTTGCTATAGTAGGGTTTTTGGGAAACAATATTTCCACTTGTATTGTGTGGCCAGACTGTAATGTACTGAAATGGTATAACCAGAAGTAGTTGTACGATATGTGTTTGAATATAACACATTCCTGCATACGATGTGCTCCTGATAATCGTAGGGTACTTTGGGGGATACATTTTGTTAGATTTTCATTAATGTTGTTTGTGTAATAATATTTGTAAGTAATGAGAACAAAGCTAGTTTTTTGGTACACTACTTTTTAAATAATTTAATTATGAAGTATGATGGCAAAAATATGTACTGAACATAAAAACAGTGATATAATTCATGCAAATGACCAAATAAATGATGTTAAATTTTAATTTGAACATAAGAAAGTGATTTTGAAACAAAGAAAATGAATTTGCAGGTAGTATTTACACTACACTTTAACCATTTACTGCTTTATTTTAAGAAAACGTGTAAAAAAGTCGTACTTTTATTGCTCATTCTTGTAGTAAAACACACATTCACACATGCACACACCTGCTTTCGATTAATCTTTTATTTATACTTCTGTTGCTTTTATTATGCACTTTATATATAATTTTGTTAGTTTAGTCATTCACCTACCTTGACTTTTGAGGAAACCAATTTTTTGGTTAAGTTGTGAGACACCTTTATTGCTCCAGAATTGGCTGGTGTTCCTTCTTGTTGAACCTTTTACTTTTGCTGCTCCAGAATCACTCAGTGTTCCTTACTTCCACCATTATTGGGTGGGTCGTTGGTGTTCGAAGCGGATGACGTCATCGGCAACGTCAGATGGCTTGATGTGCGATATGCAGTTACACACAGGATTGCACAACTAAGTTTTCAAAACCGTATATGTTGTGTGCCAAACAGTATTTCTAAATAATTTCTATTTATGTTTTGAAACTTTATAGTTTAATTACACACTCAAAAATGCTTAACACATGTATCAGTGTTTTAATAGTGTATTACTTCATATTGTGAAACAGGTTCAAACCGAATTTATTATTGCAAGTTATTTTAACTGCATCTTTGTAAGTAACCAGTTATTTCTTGAGGAGAAGTTCGTCCATGTGATTTAACACAGGAGACAAATGCTGACAGAATACTGAAACTAGCAGAGTTTAAAAAATACTGGACGATACTAGAAAATTTTTCATATTTAAATTTTAATCTACATGTGGAGATTACCATCTGTGAAATAAACTTTGTTAATGGTTTATAGTGAGTTAGTGGGTTAAGGAAAAGTTTTCCCAAACATTCATGAATTGTGTTTATGGTCAACTGTACCACAAGAAAAACATATAATGCAGCTTCTCAAAAAGAAGTAATCCAGTAATGAATAATAATATAGAATTCAGTTGTTCATAAGTTATGTAGAAAAGCGCGTTATTAGAATAATTTGTTTTTGAAAGCCATCACTGGCATCCCAATAGACAGATGATGTTTTATTCCAAAGAAAATGAACATAACATAAAAAGAAATAATAAGATTAGATCCATACCACTGGAACCTAAATGCCATTGAGTACACGTGGAACATGGTGAGAGAACAAGAAGCAAGAGTGAAAGTTGATATTAAAAAGGTCACTGTAGATATTTCCTCTACTCAAGAAGGTGATTGGTAAAAAGGCTATAGAAAACATGAAGAAGGAAGAAGTCACAGTCAGGTCGCGCAGTGCCACAGATGCCAGTGGTTTGGCCATGGCTCGAGCTCTAGCCACAATGAAGTTGCCTGTGTCAGGTGTGGAGAGGCACACTCAACTACCAGCTACCATGGGTGTGAAATCTACCAATTACTTCTGAGACAGGCTGTGGATAGGATAAACCCCCTGCCCGCAATCAGCACAGCCAGGCTGTGCCAAACCATGCCACTTTCCTCCCTTACTGGAGAAAGGGCCCTCTCACTGTTCACCAACCAGACCTCTACCAAAGGCGTCATCCCCCCTACTCCCCAGGAGCATGCTACGGTGTCTTTGGACCCCGAACCTGAGCCCGTTCCTATGGGCAAGGAACCTGAAACTGCAGTAGCTGAGCCCATCCTGAGAGGTTGTAATCTCTCTCATCCCCAGCTTGCTACACTCTGCAAAAGGAGCAAGAAGCAGAAGAAATCCTCTCCTCCGCCAGCTCCACAGACCAAGCCTTCCAAGAAACTACAGTGTTCTGACACTGGGGTGACTCAGCAGACCAAAACCACTCTCACTGAAGTTTCCCAGGCCGAGCCCCCTGCCTGAAACCTGATTTGTGTGTAAAGCCAACCGTAGCTTTGCTACTATTGCCTGGAGTGACTCTGTTCCAGTGTTTGCTTCTTCTTAATCATTGTCTTCATAGTCTGTCCTCACTGATTGACTTCCTTCCTTGAGGAATTTGACCTCATTGAAGTTACCTGAATCTTCAAGGCCATTTGAGATACCTGAATCTTCAAGGCCATTTGAGATAACCTACACACGGTGACCCCAACAGAAAAATTCCTCCTACTTGTGGAAGCTGCAACAGCTATAGGACTTCTGTAATGTCCCATACCTGTGGATAACTTCTCTCCAGCGTGACCTTATTATAGTGGTGTGGGATGCCAATAGACTTCTGCCCTGTCTTGAGGGCTCGGAGCCCGAGTTCCTAGCCTGTCACAAACCCGACGTGCTTCTCATTATTGAGTCCTTTCTTAGACCTATACATATATAGGCGATACTCCCCTGACTTCGTGTCCTGGTGTCACGTACCTTAGGCTTCACCTGGATTGTCATCTCACCTGGCAGACACATTGTGAGCAAGTAATCCATAAAACTGACATTGTCTGTATCATCTCTGATTTCCGGTTTCCAGCAATTGTATGATCTGGTGCCTAGGAAAACTTATCATCACTACACATGAGGCACTAATGGTTACCTACACAGTCCCTGTATGGGTCTACTTCGCTAAGACCCATAATCGAAATCTTCAGTCTCTCTTGGACCAAGGATTGTGCTGAGCATGTAAAGCCCACTATATAACTTTGAACCAGATTATCCGAGAAACTCTATGTGTCCATTCCCTGTGTGAAGTTACAATTAATTAATTATTATTTGAAAACGATTAAAACACCCAAAATATTTAACTTTCCCCTTTCTATATTTTAATTCTTACCTTGTTTGGGTCCAGGGTTTTTTGCACGAACTCACGACCTGTAAGAGTGGTTGCTGGGTTCTAAGGCGTAATAATTACTCTAACACATATTTATTCTGGTGAAACAAATTGAAACTCTATTATTTTTAATTCAATATATATTACTCTTACCTTACCTTAGGGTTACTCCTCCAGGGTCGTACAAATGAAAAAATCAGCTGCAGAAAAGGTTATCTGGGTTTCAGTTATTCAATAATCACACTGACACGCATTTTGAGGATTTTACCAAATTAACTTTCATTTATTAACCTGAACTATTTCATTTGGTTTTAAGTCTACACTGCAATTTCAATAATAAGACAGGAATACATATGCATTTAATCTTTCAATATAAACTACTAATATGAAAATGAATTGACAATAACATTATTATTTTAACCAACTCTTTGCTATACTCTCACTCATACTCTTTACATTCCCTTACTGAGATCTCATTAACAAAATCTTTTAAATAGTGGCTATTAAATGGTACTTATGCTTTGATTAGAATTTTTTCTATTTTTTGTTAGTAAATAAGGTTCAGTACTGTTACCCCTCAGCTGCGTGTTCATATGGCTGGTCAGACACTCGTGTTTGCCACTTGCTTCCGCCTACCGCACTCACGTAACTGTTATTTACTCACTTCACCTCATTGCTTTAAAACTTTAAAAATGTTTTAGTTGATATATTTTTTATATAGCCGGCCGGCTTTTATGATTCGCCCGGGCACTTAGAATTTTAACGGTCGCGCGACCATAAGTTGCAAAGTTACAATGGGACTTAACTTAGTCCTGCTAAGGCTGAGTACACAAGAGTTTTCTGGTCACGTGATCGTGAGTCTGCGCTCCCATTGGTGCTGTTAAAAGAGCGCTATAACGTAGGTGTAAGATTTAGCAATATTTTGCCGCCTGGCGCAATAGGAGGTTACATCCGTGATTCACGTCTGATGCAAAATTGTGTCGTATTTCATAATCTGTCTGGGCTGCTTCAGTGCGGAGACGAAACATAGAATGTTTTGTAATAAACACTGCATACGTGGTTGACTAACTCGGGGTTCAAAAAAGGTGAACAATGCCTGCAGGGAGAATATAAATTTTTTAAAGATATTACCTTGGCCCTACAATTCTGTACCGTTACAATACCCCCCCAATAAGAGATTGGATGCCGGAGCATACAAACTCTTATTGCCTAAAACCTAAGAGGATCAGTGAGGATACGGCGCCGCAACCCCCCTGAACTCTCTACTAAAACCATGGGTACTTACCCCCCTAGTCTGGTGGCAGCACCCATCCGATCTTACTGGACTTCTCTGCTCGAGATCCCAACACCATAATCTCGGACAGATACCCGCCACAGTATCACCCGACTCTAAACATTCGATTAAAATTTAACAAGCGGCCTTCCATCACTCCATATCCCACAACTGATTTGTTTCGTCTTAGCCATACAGGCTCATTCCTTGCAAAGTATTGGTTCTGCTTATACAAAGTGCTGGTTTGGTTTAAAAATAATAATATAAGCTTACAGTCTACTTACAGCTCAATCATATAGATTAAATAATATTCCCCGTATAATATTACCCATCCAAAATAACACCTTAATTATACAAAATTGCATTAAATCTATTTATACTTAGCTACTATATAAATTTATTTATTTATTTTTATTTTATTTTATTTTTTTTTCCTACTACCCCCTTTTAATCCCTTAACCCCTGATACCCGTTACATATTAATGTGTTCTGCACTAGGCTTCTTGGCCATACAGACCTCATCCTAGCTCTAAACCACATCTCCCTCGTGACCTGTAACTGGGTCACCCCCCATCCACATTCACTATTTCCCCCCCTGGACTGTAGCGCCCAGTTGCTTCCACAAGGACTGATGCGGAAGGGGTGGACATTTTTTTCTTTTATTCCACCCCCATCCTTGCTTCGGCGTTACAATAAAATTCAGTGTTGCACTTACTAATAATGAATGATACGCCCCTAATGGACTACCACCCCTATCTGGGTGAAAATAGCCCTGTTCCAAAATTTGGTAGATTCCCCAAAAAATAACCCCCCTACTAAGTCTAACAATCCACCGGGTTAGCAAAATAAAACAAACCACAAGCCGGTTATATCAAGTAAAATTTATGATTTGTCACAATTAACTACTTTCACGGTCATGGTCTGGTGAGGTCATGGCCGCACTTAGGTGGGGAATCTACAGTTAAACGTAAAATATGGATTGACATTGATAAAGGTTACTTGAACAGTAATATACACATCTTATTTTCCAAACACTGTTTCAGCTTGAACGTTCCTTCAATTTTCAATTTTAAATGAATATTTTAATCATTGTTTACATCAATTAGCATTTAATTTATAATTCCAGTTTGAATTCAAATGAAAATAAAGTTAAGTTCATTATAAAAATCATCTTTTCAATTAATTTAATTATCTCAAAACTCTAAATTATGGTAATTACCTCATTATTTCAATCTTATTTGTTCGAAACAACTTTATTTATTTAAATAACATTTTACAAAGGGGCAAAAAAAAATATTATCTACATTCCATCACATCTGGTGTTTCTTTTGTTTCATAATAGGATTTTACTACTGGCAATGATTCAGCAGAATACAGTAATTATTAACTTCAACACCTGGCTGTGAACATTAGTCAAAACATACAACACACCTGTTTACATTAACAGTTATCTGCCAGACTGGTGTTATAAACACTCTCAGTCTCAGCACTCAAAATTACATCACCCCTAATACCTGTACTTCTAATTTTCAATTCCTATAAATCTTTTAGTTAACATATTTATCAACTACTATTTTTGTACCAATTCGTACCAAGATTAATTTTACTTCATTAATAAAAATTTACCATTTTGAATTTAATTTAGTCTCTTCATATAGTCAAAACAATTTCAATTACTTTAATTACATTTATCAAAATGATTCTAATTGGTTTAATGTTTAATTTTTTCTTAGTATTTCAATAAATTTTACAAACATTACATCATTTGTTTCAAATCTCTCTTTAAATTCCTCCACAATCACATTCTAAATACCATTTATCTCTACTCCTAACCTAACATAGCAGGTACTACAAAACAATAATTAAACCTTTTGGTTACATAGCTTTTATTTTAAAATATTTCCAAAAATTATTTTTTCCTTAATTACCTGTAAATAGGTTATATGTTACATGTACAGAATCATGGTGTACCGAGATGCGATTGAAGACGAACAGAACCCCACTTCTATGACAGTGAATAACTACCCTTCTGACGGTACTGAATTCTATACCTGCCTCCTTTTTCCATAATAATGAACAAACCACAACCACTAATCTACTACCTCATCTCACTACACCATAATTCTATTGGATTATACAGAAAATTTGTTATCTCATTTTGTTTGCTCAGCCACAAAACTTGTCCACTACCTACCTAATTAAGGGATGAGTTTACAATTCGTGAATAACACCAGTTTTTAATTTTGAGGATTACCCTAATATTATAATTTAGAATTAAGGCAATCAAATGGTTCAAAAAAAGTGTGCCAATTTATGTAACTATTGTTTATGTTTTCTCTAAGGGGAGGGTTAGGGAAATCGGGAAGATAAAAAGGGTAAGGATCATTAAAAGGTCAACAACTAGGACTAAAGGTAAGGACAAAGCTTCCTCCGAAAATAATGGTAAATGGAGAAAACCAAGGCTCGCGTGGGCAGGGGCGCGTCCCTGAAATAGACGAACCCCACTGGGACAAGTGGGGAACATCTACCCGCTACCACTTACTATTTTATATTAAATTCCTAATTTTATAGTTTAGATTATATTCAATTACAAAATTTATTTTATCATTTTATTTTAACCAATACTTTTTTAAATTGGTGGCGTTATGGGTACCCACTATTTCCCCCGTCATTTGGTTTCGTAGAACGTATGCATTATCCATTTTGATTTCAACTACTTCATACGGTCCTTCATACAACAAAAAGAATTTTTTAATCTCTTTATCTTGTGCACTTGATAAATCGTGTCTTCTCACTAATACCAGCTGCCCTATCTCATACTTGATCCACTTACCTTTGGCATCATGAAGCCGTTTTCTTCTTTCTCCCTTAGTTAATAAGTTTTCATTTGCAAGTTTAAGTTTTACTTCCAGATCTCGTGGGTTGCTCTCCGGTGGAAAGTTGAACAGATGTTCCAGAATCCTAGGTGGCCGTTTTCCCTTGACTAGCTCGTATGGGGTGAACCCCGTTGATTCATAGGTGGTACAGTTTAACCATTCTTCAATTCTTCCCACATAGGCTGGCCATTCACTGTGTTTAGCATCGCAATATGCCCGGAAAATTCTTCCTAATTCACGCATGACTCTTTCGGCTTGGTTCGACTGAGGATGATATACCGCTGTGTGTTTATGTGTATGATGCCTTCCCAACCCAGGGTTTGTCGCCATATTCTGCTAATAAATTGGGGTCCATGGTCGGATAGTATTATTTTGGGTTTTCCGGTTTTAATCATATATTCCTTTGTTATTTTTTCACTTAATACTTTACTAGTTGCCCTTTTTACACTGTATAATCTTACAAATTTCGTGAGTGTATCTAATACCACAAAAATGTACATGACGCCTCCCCTTCCCATTGGTAGAGGGCCAAACAAATCCACCGCAACTAAATCAAAAGGTTTTTCGACTTTAATACACCTCATTTCCATCTAGTCGGTAATTAACTACTTTAGACTTTTGGCATAAATCGCACCCCCGGAGTAAAATTCTCACCCTCCGTTCCATATTTTTAAATAAACATGATTCTTTTAATACATTTACACACTTCCTAGCACCGAAATGCCCATACCGAAAATGACAGTCCCATATTATCTTATCTACCAACCCTTCCGGTATAGCTAACCTCCAATCACGCTCCCCCCCCTCTACTTTCTTAAACAAACTCCCTTGATAGATTTGAAAATAACGGCTATACCCTAACTCATCTGAATCGGACTCTAAGCTAGTTATTATTTTGTTCAATTTGGGATCTGTCCTTTGCATACTATTAATATCTCTCAATTCTTCCCCAAACAATCTATCTTCCCTACTAAGTCTGAAAATTTCTATTTCTTTTAAATCCCTCCCTGTTCTCATTCCCTCTGTATCTACCCTGGATAAAGTGTCAGGTATTTTGTTTTCTACCCCTTTTATATACTCCCAACTAAAATTATACTCTTGTAAAGCTAGCACCCACCTGGTTATCCTGCTGTGTGTCAACTTACAGGTGTTTAAAAAAGATAATGCCTTGTGGTCAGTCCGGATGATAGTGGAGTTTCCCAGTAGATATGTTCGAAACTTCTTCACCGCAAAAACAATGCTTAATAGTTCCTTCTCCGTTGTTGTGTAGTTTCTTTCAGCAGCTAACAGCGTCCGGCTGGCAAAAGCAATAGTATGATGTTCTTTGTTATCGTCCTCCTGGTACAGTTCCGCACCTAAAGCAATATTACTGGCATCCGTCTGTAAATAAAATGTGCGTTCAAAATTAGGGTGATTCATCATGATCATGTTACTAAAATGGTCCTTTATCTCATTAAACACATCTCGTTCTCTTTCCCCCCATTTCCACTGTTTGTTCTTTTGTAACACTGAGCTCAACTTTGAAGTTATATGGGCATAATTTTTCTGGAATTTTCTATAAAAATTACATAGCCCTAAAAAACTTTGTAACTGCTTAATATTTCTAGGTTCTGGGAATTTTAAAATGGATTCTACTTTCTCTGGGTTAGCTTTTATCCCATCTGGTGTAATTATGAACCCTAAAAAATGTATTTCTTTCTGTAAGAATTTAGATTTCTCCCAATTGACAGTCAACCCCCCTTTACGCAGTCTATCTAATACATATTCTAAATGCTCCACATGTTCAGAAAATGTTCGTGATGCTATCAATATATCGTCTACAAAATAGTTAAAAAATCTAAAATTCTGTGGCTGTAGAATTTCATCTAAACATTTTATAAAGCTGGCCACACTGGTATTCAGCCCAAAAGGTAATCGTTTAAATTGGTAATTCTTTCCATTAAACAAGAATGCTGAGTATTTCCTACTTTCACATGCTAACGGGACTTGCCAGTACCCCGCGGTTAAATCTAATGAGGTCATATATTTAACTCCACTGAATTTTTGAAATATTTCATTTATTGCTTCGGGTGATTCCCGGTCCGGGATAATTATTTGATTAATCTTGCGGACATCTAAACATAATCTAACGCGGCCATCTTTCTTAATGACTACTACTAACGGGTTAGAATACGGTGATACTGATCTCTCTATTATATTCCCCTCTAACATTTTATCTAATTCCGCCTGAACAGCCCTTCTTTTTGAATAGGGTACCGGATAGCTTCTTTGTACATAGGGTGCGTGTTCCCTTACTTTTAATTCACATTCATAATCTCTTGCCCTCCCTGGTATGTCGTCAAACACTTCTCGAAAACACTCTATTACCTGCCACAACGCTTTACGTTGAGAACTCCCTACATCACCCCTTTCACTACAAAATTTCACCGCTCTATCTTCCCAAATTCGTTTATTTATATTACCCCCTAACTCTCCCTCTCTCATACATACGTATTAAATTCCGTTTCTATTTTACTAGCCCGATTCAGTATCATCTTAACTCCCGAAATTCTGACTTTATCTACTACCCGCTCAAAACTAATCTCAACTGGTTTACCTTCATTATTAAGTACTAACAACCGCTTCTGGAAATCAATTATCGCCTTGTGCTTTATCAAAAAATCATTCCCCAAAATAACCTCCAAATTCAACCCCCGTACTACTAAAAATGTGTTATACTCTACTCCATTAATCCTCATATTGTAACATGACATAAGGTAGTGAAGATCCAAGGATATTTAACTATAAAAATAAAAAGCTGAAGACAAGTATAAGAGGCAAATACTTATAAATTCAAAGATCAATAACCCAGTAACCCAAAATGACAAATGACTGTTAACCTGACAATGACCTGACGCAATAGATCGGATAAATACCAAAGGAACCACGAACCAATGAAGAAGCAGTTGAGACCTAAATGTAATCATGACCTCAAGAATGAACCTTGTAAATCCCAAATAATGACCATTATATTGTAATTTAACAAATGAACTGATATAATTGTAGTGTAGATGAGATTTACCTAGGGTAATAATGTTAATGGAAAATAATAATGGCATGTATATTTTATTGATAAAGGAATGTACTTATAATATAAGGTAGGGAGTTAAAAAACTAACCATACCCAAATTAATAGTGATAATAATAGTCAAAGCCAATAAAAGATGCTTTGAGCCAAACAAAGGCAATAATTAAATAATAACCAAAAGTGATCAAGGTGATTTGAAAGTAAACTAGTTATTCATGACCCATAGTCACACAGTGATATCAAAATAATCAGACAAACCGTGTGAATAAATAAGTGAGTGAAATAAAAATGTGTATAAAAATAAATAAGTGGTGAAATGCTAGGTATAGCATGTAATAAAAAAAAGTGATAGTGATAATAAATAAAGAAACCTTCTATGAAGGGAAAAGTGCAGTGGGTGTGCAGAATAAAGTATTTTATAAGCAGACTATAATAAAATAGCTAAACAATCTTTGATAAACTTTATGTTAGCAAGTAAGATTAAACTGATTGTGCTATTAGGAATTTAGGTAATAGGAAGTAAGAATTATAAAATAAGGTAAAAATTAAGTTATTAGAATGAATAGTAAAATAAGAAGGACAGACACTGTATTTAAGTGAAGGGATTAGTAAGTAAGACATATCGTGTAAGGTACAGTTTAACAGTAGTATTATAAGAGTTTTGTTATTGTTCAAAAAACCATAGAATGTAGTAAATTTTAAGATAAGCAAGATAATAGTAAAAAACAGAAAACTAGTTAGAAGTTAATTTCAGGCTTGAACCTGGCAAGGAATATTTTTATAATAGGTGGAGTTAGGAACACCGATGTTTATTGCTTGTTTTGTTTCAAAAATTGTGTTAGAATTACCAAATGTAAAGGTAATATGTTACTAAGAGATGTTAGATAGTAGTAGAGCAAAATCTAGGCTCTAGGCCTGACTGTTAAATAAGAATTTAGTAGATTTGAGAACAAATAATAGTCTAATGTTGAAGCAGAGTATACCAAATGGTTAAACAAATTAGAGGAGCATTCCTAATACCAAAATATATGAATAACAACCAATTTTGAATAAAATATATGTAAAATATAAATATGAAAAATAATAAAAATGTAATTAGCTATTCAAAAGTGGGCATGAGGGGTATCAAAATGATCATCATGAAAAATCATGAACAATGGTACTCATGTAGTAACCCTAGCTATTAATATAAGATAGAAATCTTCATTTGAAGATATTTTGGTAAAATTAGACTAAAAAAGACGTTAAAACATAACAATGACTTAAGTTAATGACCAATGAGAATTAGCATAATTTATTAGGTAACCATAGCAACCAGAAATTTATTGCCAAAAAACCGTTAGATTTTCGTTACTGTATTATTGACCGACGCCGAGAGTGGATCGAGTAGCTCTCACCCCAAAATTTTATTACTAATAAGGGAAATCACTTAAATTAAACCGAAGGAAGATAATAACAGCCCAGGGAATCCTGAATAAGATTTTGTTTATCAAAAAATTATTCACAAACCATAATTATCCGAGGAAGCCGGGAAGACGCAGCGAAGAAGAGACGACGATGGATCCCGAAGGAAGATCATAAGGACACCATCAATCGACAAGAAGAAGACGAACGATCACAGAAGGAGTGCGAGGCCGGAGTCTACGAGGAAAACCATCTGGACGAAATAAATAAAATTCTGAAGAATAGAAGACGGCATCGCAGGATCTATCCGGAAGAAGAAGACGACATCGCAGGATCTTCAGCGGAAAATCGATGAGTATAAACATAATCCCATTAACGAATTCAAAATTTTTTGGTCAAAATTAATAAATAACTATTTCACTTCACTGATCACTATTCCGATTTAGAACTAAATGCATGGGTAAAATCACTATTTAAACTCTAATCAGTTAATAATTATTAAAAGCAAAATATAATAAATAATTAACAAACCTTTCTAATGGACGAAACCTAACCCAAAATTTTCCTAATTTTCATTGGTAGTTACTTACTTGAATAGGATAAGATATTAATTTTTTTGTGTAACTAGTATTAAGGATTGTTATAAATTTGTGTGTCTTAGCCGTAAGTAAATATTTTTGTAGCCCAAAGGACTTATTAACACCCCTGAGAAAAAACATTTTAATCGTAAACTAACGTTAACCGACGAGACGGTTTTGTGTACAAACACTGTAACTGAGCAAGTACCAACTGAACAAGTGTAATAACCGGTGCAAAAAATAAATTTGATGTATCATAAGGTAATTGAAATCTTCTAAAGTGTCAATAAATGTTCTCATTCTGCAACACTGTATGTTTGAT